>CM038675.1:196141135-197341135 GCA_021605145.1 Aegilops bicornis
GTCCTTCCTTGGCATCAAAGGTTTCATCAAGACTTGTATGCCGTTGATTTGGTGTTCGGGATGGTCTGTAGATATAACAGAACCGCCAAGTGGAGGATCGAGTGGTAGAGCACGGCAATTCAGTTGCTGTGCTCTTGTGGTGAGTAAGTTTTCTATTAACCGGTCTAGCACCCATGAGCTCACGTCATTCAGGCTCGGTGATGTAAAGCGTTGCATAGAATTAAAGAATGAGTTCTTCATTCCACCACAGATATCAAGTTGCAGAAATTCGTAAGTCCCCGCCGTGAAGAACACTGAGGATCTGCTTAAAGCCCGGCAGAGACTCCATGTCCAATATTAGAGGAATAAGGAGCATGATCGAAGACTTTGTCTTTATTGAAGAGTAATCGAGGAATAGAAATTGGCTTCACCGGTAGTCCGTAAACGCATTTCTTCCTTATGCGCAGCGTAATCACAAGGGATTGTAATCAAGTGAAGAATACGTATCGCCAAGAAGTCTTCAGCCTTGGAACTTTTGCTTTGTTGAGAAGGGATCCTTGGGCTTTGCTGCTGGAGTGTCAAGAGTTGCATCACGACCTCGTGAATCGCAATCTCGTGTTCTTCAGTCGAGGTCTCTCTTGTTCCTCAATAGTGTACCGAGGATCAAAGCAGCAGTTAGTTCACGTCGCTTAGTGGCTGGAATTTCTTCAAAAGTATGATGAAGTGCGATGAGCTTCTTCAGAGCCCATTTGGAATGTGAGGGAGCAGGGACCTGCATTCATGGATTGTGGTGAAGAGTGGAGAATTTGGATGTCGATTTTCCCAAAAGTCATCGCTTCATTATCAAGCAGCTTCCAATATCCACATTCTCTTCAAGTTCTCAACACCGGCTCTTCAAATGTGGAATCGGAGGCATAGGTGAGGAAATGACCGGGGTTGAAGGGATTGCTTCAATTTCAATTTCTTTCATCTATCCGCTTCCGACGGCAAAGCAGTAACGATTTTCTTCATCGATCCGCTTTGGGATCATATAATCTTCATCTGTATGAATGCGTCCTTTGATGGAATTGAGGAAATTGGAACAAGATCACTAGGATTTTCAAAGGAGCTCATTATTGGCTTCATTTTCTTCGCAACCAAGAATTTGACTTGCCGATAAGCTTTCCGCTTTCTTACGCTACAGCCTGCTCGGCAATTTTGGTCTTCTTCACATCGAGGCATATGGAAGAATTGGAGTTGGTAAGGCGCAGGAGGAGCCGAATTTAATTTGATGATTTCTTTCTCAAAGCGCAATCGGATGCAGCTTGCCCCTGGATTTGTTCGGGCTTAGCTTCAGCGCACTAATAGTGGATGCCTCCGCAATTTCTTCATTACTGAATGGGACTATCTGCACTCGAATCGCATTTTCTTCAAGAGCATCGAACTTCTACACGCCGGTGCCATATGTTCTTCTAAATGTCGTCGAGCCGAGGTTCCATCTGAGGAATTTCATACGCTAGCGCAGCAACATTTGTGAACTTCATCGTCAAAGCTGACGACCAACCTTGGCTCCTCGCCAATCAGCATAATAAGCATCAAGTTTTTGCCGAGGGCTTGAATTTCATTTCGACCTTGAGAAGTTCCTCGTGTCATTTTGACAACGCTGTTCTTCGTGAACTTCTCCTTTCTCAGTATTGAGCTTTCTTGATCTCTATTGCTCTTTCTCAACCTTCCATTTCTCTTCCGGTAGATGAAATGAGTCAACATATGACTTTGTCCAGGGTCGATGAAAATCAGTGCAAAGGGGTATTTGGATCCTCAGCCGTAGATCAATATACTCGTGGATTTTCCTCGATCCAACAGCAACAGAGGCACAGTATGTGCGCTTCGCTCTAGTGGCCCTTTTCTTTACGTATCTCTCGATGATTTCCGCAAGTTCATCATCATCACCTCATCATCTTCGTGTGGCTATTGAAAGGCAACTGCTTTTCTTGGGACTTCAATACGAGGACCTCGCACTGCAGTGGGCCTTATTCTTCAAAGCAGCGTCGGGCCAGATGAAGACTTTGGTGCAGCTAAGGAACTTACGAGACACCGTGAGGCAATGGAGAAGCTCAGCCCTTTTGGCATTTGCATGTATGCACAAAAAGTGCCGATGACTTTGTCTTGAATCGCCGAGGATTTGGGAGGAGTTGGCCGAGGACTTTGAAGGAGCCGAGGATGTTGGAGGAGCAGATAAAGCATGAGGAATTGGCCGTGAGGGAATGTCAAGGAACTCTGGCCGTGAGGGCATCAAGCAGGTGAAGCACTATGGCTTGTGAGCTGCTTCAGTATAGATTTTCTGTGGTTTAACAGAAATTCTGTGGGCAAGCAGTACAGAGTGAGTCCTCATTGAATTTCCTCACCGCCTCAATATTGGCTTGTTCCTGCTGTCAACTTGGCTTCTACGCTTAGTCCGCCCTCTTTCTTCAGAAAGTCCTCATGTCGCTTGATGTCAGTGGGGTCACTTCTTCACAAAGTGCCAACGGAGCTCTTGGGAATGGAGAATTGAGTGCACTTTCTTCATGTACTTTGGAGTTATATATATGTAATTCCCTCCATTCCCGTGCAGGCTCATCTCCATTCAACCTTTGGATCCAAGCACCATGCGCTGATTCTTGTTCTCTATGTCAACTCGGCTTTACCACCAGTGTGCACAATTGCATAAATTTTCTCGTGTACTTCAAACGCCGGTCATGACCTCGTGCCTCTTTCCTCCTTTCTGTGGGTTCTTTCCTTCTCGCCATATTCTTCAATGAGGAATTTGAACAAATGAATTCCTCTCAAGAAGGCGGCAAATTTTCTTCGAGGGAACTTGCAAATGAGTTAAGTTGATGAGAACTTAGTGATTCAAAGGAATGACAAGGAAAACGGCGAGCAGTAGTATAGTAGCGAGGAACAGAGGTCACATGCTTCCTAAGGTTTTTCAAAACGAACAAGTTTTGAGGATTTTTACTGTATGAGCTCTTGAAGACCTTCACTAAGCGTTGCCTTTGTCTTAGGTTCCTGTAGTTGTATGTAGATCGAGGATCTACACAATTGAGGAATCTTGAAGAAAATGATTGCTTAGGAGAAACGTAATCAAGAGCATATAACTTGTGAGGAGTTAGTGTGGAGACTTGAAGAATAAAACATCTTTTGAAGATTTTGTAGTGTAATATTTGGACTAACGAGGGTAGTAAAAAGTAACTTATATTTACTTTAAAATGAAGAATGCCACGAATTTAACTGGTGTTGTAGATGTGAAGCTTGCTCGTTTTATCTTCCACGCTCTAACTTAAGTGAAGACGTTGCCACGTGGCGCGGAGTGAGGATTTCCGCAGTCATTGTGAGTACGCTACTTTGCGTCGAGGCAAGAAGCTCTTCCTCACCGGGCGAAGATGGAGCAGCGCTACAAGCGCTTAGAGTTTGAGGAGCTCCGAACGGGAGAGAGGCTGAGCGGAATAAGTGTGAAGTGAGGATGGAGAGAGGGCAATTTTATAGAGGAAGTGAAAACTGTTCACTAAAGATTTAGGGACTAACGTGCCCCTACCATTATCCTTCTCACGTATATGTCACAAATGCATCGCATTGCAGTGGAGATCGTGGTATTTATCGTGGGTGAGTAAAATAATGCATCATGGGATGCGGAATGCTTTGAGCGGCAAAACCAAAAGTTTGGATAAGATTATTTTGAAAGTTTCGCTTCGCAATTTCTCTTACCTGACAAGGACACAGTGAAGATTTTGAACGAAGTTTCAAATAGAACGTATATGAAGAATTTCTGAATAGATTAGGTTGAGTATAGTATAGAGGGGAAGGGTATCCCATCACATCTACTTAGTGTAAAAAAGCGTAATTTCTGAAGAAATAGCTATAAGTGATCGTCTGTAGAGGACATAAACCCATATATATATATATGTATTGCCAACGAAGAAAAACGACTAGAATAAAGTGAAGATTTTGCAAAGTTGAAGAATTTGAAAAATCAAGAATTTTCAAAACCTGAGGAAAAACTCAAATTGAAGATTTTCAACTTTGGTGGTATGCGCATTCCAATCAGTGATAAGAATGATGATTTCGCATAATTACCGCTGCACAATTGTCGTGAGAGTTCTCGAGAATCAAATTCTTCATTAATTTCTTCACACCTTTAGAGTGTTATTCTTCACGATTGAAGAAAACGCTTTCTGCCGTATTGCACATTTAAGCCAATAATTTTGGCATAACTATCAGATGTAAAACCTTTTCAAAGAATATTCAAGATTTCAAGATATTTAGCTCACACCACCCCGGCTAAATCTCTTCTTCATCCAAGGGCTTAGTGAAGATATTTGCCAGCTGCTTCTTCGTCTTCACATGCTCGGCGGAGATGTCGCCTTCAACACATGATCACGAAGAAAATGATGACGAATCGGAATGTGCTTTATTCTTCGAAAGTGCCGAACTAGTTGTGAGTAATCTTGATGGCACTCTCATTGTCACAAAGAGAGGGGCACATTCTTCACATTGATGCCGTAGTCCTTGAGAGATCAGTTTGTCCATGCACTGGTCACGGACAAAGAAGCAATGTATTCAGCTTCCGCAGAGATGCGATACGCAGCTCGCTTTCTTCGAGGACTGAATAGTATTAAAGATCATTCGAGGAAATGACAAGTACCAGATGTTGACTTGTATTCCATAATATCACCAAAGATAGTCGAGAAATAATATCCAATGAGATCAAAAGTAGAGCTCCTTTAGGTACCATAATCCTTGTGTTGGTGTGTGAGCTTGATATCTAAGAATATGCTTCCATGTACCCTTTATGGTGTGTATTCCTTCTGCAGTAGCTTGAAATCGGGCACACATGCATACACTCCAAGCATTATATCTAGCCTAGATGCAATATAAGGCTAATAAAGAACTAATCTTGGAGCTGTATACCTTGTGATCAAGTCACACTGCTTTCATCAAGTATAGATGGCCATTTTAGTACATAGGAATTTTGACACCTTTATAATCTTGTATGCCGTAATTTCTTCGTGATATCTTTGGAGGTATTTCTCCCAGATAGGAATATGCCATTGTGTTGTCATTTAATTTGACGACCTAAGAAGAATGCCCCCAACTATCCTATCGCAGACATTTGATATTCTTCACTCATCATATAGGCAAATTCATCAATTATAACGCTGGTCAAGATAATAAAGATAATATCATTATCAACATATAGTACAAACAAATTTCACCATCATATGGACGAGTAAAGAGAGTAGGGTCGAGTGATCCGGTGTGAAGCTTCATTCTTCACGTAAGAATTCCTTCAATGGTATCAGCACTATCACGCGTACGGGGCTTGTTTGAGACCATAGAGGGCCTTCTTGAGTCCGAAGACTTTGTCGGGATTCTCTTGGATCTTCAAAACCTGGGGTTGATAATATATACTTCTTCCTCTGGCCACCATTGAGAAATGCACTTTTCACATCCATTTGATATAAAGTGATATTGTGATGTATAGTATAGGCGAGTAGTATGCTAATAGACTCAAGTTCAGCAACAGCAAAAAGTTTCATCAAAATCAATTCCTTCAACCTGGGTGTAGCCTTTGAGCTACTAATGTGTCTTATTCCTCACCACAAGGCCATTTTCATCTTGCTTGTTGTGGTAGATCCACTCTTGTGCTACCGATATTATGCTTATGCGAGGATCTCGACATTTGACCAGCCACTGCATACTGTTGAGCTCGAACTAATGTAATTCTTCTTAATGGCATCAATCCACTCAAAGTTCCGTAAAATGCTTCATCTAATTTTAGTGGGCTCTGTGATAGAGACAAAAGCATAGTTCCCACAAAAGTTAGATAAAATGTGAAGCTTTTGAGCGCAAAAAGAGACCTCCGGCGCCCAAATGTCATCGATGATCTTGTCAACTTGGCACTTCTTTGGTAACACGAGGATGAGTTGGTTGTCGCCGAGGAATTTGATCATTTTCCTGCATTCATTGTCTTCAAAGATTATCTTCAGCATCAGCTCGACGTTCTTCATAAGATCGAATGAATTCTTCTGCCGCTATATCTTCGGAAGAGGGAATGATGATCCTCGATTGCCTTGAACTTGATAGTGTTAGATTCCTCGTGCTGGTTCATCTAACACGTAAGGTAGGTGCTCTCTTGCAGCCATTAGTTTTCATCGAATCAAGACATCTACAAAGGTCAACAATCTTGTGAAGAGCGATGTTGAAGACTCAGAGGTGTGTAGTCCTTTCCGTAACCAAGCATAAACCTTCATGTGCTTTCGTGCAAATTTAGAATTGTGATGAGGATCTCTAATCCAGCATTTAGCAATCAAGACTTTGAAATAACTTACATTGGGTTTCTTGTCACGCGAGGAGTCTATAGGCGCCTTCTTGAAGAATTTCCGAAGATACTCTCATTGATGATGTGGCACGCAGATCAATTGCATCAATCCAAAAACAATTAGGCGCTTTTGTATTCATCAAGCATAGTGCGAAACATCTCAACAAGACTTCTGTTCTTGGCGCCTCCATTTATGCCATTCTTGCCGAGGAGTATAGGGAGCAGATAACCCATGAGTATTACCAAGTTCATTGAAGATAGGCATCAAGACCGGAATTCTTGAACTTACCCATTGCTAATTTTATGTGTTTCGATCTTCAAGCACCAAAGAAGTTGAAGCCCTCGAGGAAAATCGCTTTGAAGACTTCCCGCATTTGATTTTTGGTAAGTAACAATGTGTACCTATGTGTACCCAGAGTAATCATCAACAATAACAAAGCCATATAGAGATGCATCATTAACTATAGCTGAGTAATGATTAGGACCAGCAGGTCCATGTGAAGCTAATTCAAGGGACGAGAAAATCATGATAGTCTTCGCTGGATGCTTGGCCTTGGTCATTTTTCCAGCTTCACAGGCTCCATACAAGTGATCCTTGAGGAATTTGACATTCTCAATGGGCTAATGACATGCTTCTTCTTTGCAAGCGTGTTCAAATTCCTCATGCCTCAAGGCACTGGCCGCCGATGCCATAGCCAGCCTTCTCAAGCTTTTGCAAGTAGATACACCAAATAAGTTGTGGTCTCAGAGAGAAATCAATAAATATACAAGTCTCCTCTCCTAAAGCCTTTCAAGACTTTTAAATTGGGTTATCTTCCATAATCACAACACAACGACATTTCCAAAAGATAACAACTATATCAAGATCACAAAGCATTGAGATCGACATGAGGTTGTATCCTATGGACTCAGCTAGCATGACTTTTGTCTATGTGTATGTCCTTAGAGATCGCAACCTCACCAAGACCCAATAATTTGACTTTTGCCTTTTGTCAAAGAAAGATGATATGCTTCAGATGATTGGTGATAAGGGATATCCATCAATAGATTCTTGTCACTACAGGATTTGTATACATCCATCATCGAGAACCCACTCAAGGCTTTTGGGTTGATCATCCCGCAGATGAATTAGTATTAACTTTACGACATCTCACATACCTCATCAAAGCTGAAGAATATGATATCAAGTTCATTTTACGAATTTCATCACCGGTGACACAGTACAAGCAAAGAGGAGGACGTGGGAAATGAAAACGCTCATTTCATCATGATTAGCTCAGTTCCTTTCTTGCATTTTGCTGTTTCCAAAGAAATTCTTCGCATTGCTCAATGTATCGTCCGAGTACCTCGACCTCGCAGTAAGAGAAGGTTCTTTTCTTCACCACCCACATCTGAAGGGGTAAAAGAGTTCATCATCATGAAAGCGTATACCCATGAGAATGGTGGCATAGAGGTTAATCCATTTCCTGTTTCACATAAGAGGGGTTAGGTAAGCATATGAATAAGCAAGTAGAAATTCTTCGAGGACTTAAGGAACATTTTGGTTTTGAAGAATAATGCATATATTCATAGCTCCTTATTTCCACCCTCAAGAAACAGAAAGCATAGCACGATGATAATCATATGAGGACTTTGATCTTTTGATGAGGAATTTGATCCACGTGAGGAATTTTGTCCGTATGAGAACTTGGATCCATATGAAGAATTTCTGTCCATACAGTAATTTGATCCGGGGTTTCTATTCTTCATAGTGGTGTCATGAGGACATTCATTCAAGTACTTTTCAAGGCACTTCTTTGGAAACCCAGATTTTCTTCATAGGGAAGCTGTTCCTCGAAGCTTAGTGCCAACATACATCTAGCAACATACTTCACTACTCTCATTTTTGAACAGTTTATAGTTGGAGCCAAATGACTCATCAGAAGAATGAGTGAGACTCTCATGTAAAGCCAGATAAGTTAGATGGATAAACCTGAGGTCCCTTTGGCAAAGAACTCTGTATGAGGTTTTAGGATAATGCCCAGCCTCCAATATGTTCTATCACATTGAGTTTCCTCTCATGGCAACACACCTCTTTCCTAGGGTTCCCGTTGGAGGATCTCGCCAAGCACATCACAAAGAGTCCACATGCCCTTTGAGGCTTTTTGTGTACATAAACACATATACAATTCCTTCAAATTTCTCGCATTGTCGTAAGTGATAATTAGCAATGTCCCTAAATGAGGAATTAGTGATAGCGAAAGGCAGTGTGAACAATTTGTAACAGTTGCAAGCATTTGAACATTCAGTGAAGAATTAGTGTATCTAATGCTCAATGCACTTTAAGCATGGAGGAACAAATACCTTTCTGAGAAGCGCTTGATTTGTTGAGCAAGCAATGAATCAAGGCCTTCCGTCAAGATCTTCATAATTCACTCTTAGCTTCTCAAGATCTTTCTTTCTTTGAAGAAATTCATAAGAAAGCTTCTCATGATCAGATAAGAGAGTGTTATGATGACCTTGAAGGTCGTTAAACCTAGACCGAAGTTCTAAAGATTTTCAATGAAAGCTTTAGTGCGATCCATTTCCTTCACTCCAATCATATCATCACCTTTATCTAGCATGTTTCCTTCAATGCCTTTTGATGTCAAGGATGCTTAGTGCTGAATCGGGAGAGTCAAAAGTCAGGATTTGTACAATGAAGCATTTGAAACATTCGTGAAGAATTAGTGCATTACGCATCTCATATGCACTTTTAAGCATGGAGGAACAAATATCTTCAATGAAGAATTTCATCAGCCGATAATGTGAGCTCATGTGAATGAAGTTCATTTCATCACTCTTAGCTTCAAGATTTCGTGCATTTTGCAAGAAATGAATCGCTAAAGCATCGCCCGAGACTGACCTCAAGAGGTTATTCTTTTTCTTCACCACCCACATTTCTGAATAAGATTCATCAAGAGCACCATTTTCATGAGAATGGTGGCATAGAGGCCAACCATTTGCTTTCAAAGAGGGGTTAAATACAATATGAGTCTTCGAAGGACTTATGAACATATTGGTTTAGAAAGAATAATGCATATTCATAGCCCTTACACGCGTAAAGCAGTAGTTGTTAGCACGATGATAATCATATGAGGACTTTGATCCTTTGAGGCATTTGATCCACGTGAGGAATTGAGTCCGTATGAGGACTTGGATCCATTAGCAAGAATTTGAGTATGGGCTTTGCCGGCCTAATTTGGTGTCATGAGACATCACCGAAGGTATCTTTCAAGGCATTCTTGGGAACCCAGATTTTCTTTCATAGGGAAAGTTTTACAGCTAGTGCCAACATATCTAAGCAGATGTCCATTTTTTGAACTATAGTTGAGCTAAAATGACTCATCGTAAGAATGAGGAGATCGCTAAAGTCAGATAAGTTAGATGGATCATCTGAGGTCCTTTGCGCTAAACTCATGAGGTTTTGGTGCCTTCAATATGTTCCATCAGATGAGTTTGCTCTCAAAGGCTTCTTTCCTAGGGTTCCCCGTTGAGGATCTTTTTCTTATATCACAAAGAGTCTGATGTCCCTTTGAGGCTTTTCTTTACATCGTGAGGACAATCTTGATCGCCAGGTGGATAAAGTAATGTCTTCTTATGAGGAATTAGGATAAAGAAGCCCGCTGAGGATTTGTAACAGCTTGAAGTATTTGAACTTCTGAAGAATTAGCATTCAAGCTCAATGCACTTGGCTGGAGGAACAAATCCCGAGAAGCGCTATTTGTTGAGCAAGTATCTCCATGGCCTTCAGCAAGATCTTCATAATTCAGTTTTACCTTCTCAAGATCTGCTTTGAAATTCATAAGAAAGTTTCTCGCGAACTCATAAGAGCATTTAGATGACTACCGGATCAAACCTAGTGAGGAAAGTCAAGACGCCTCTTGTATCGATCCAATTTCTTCACCTAACATATCAGGTCGGATGTTTATCAACCTTTTTCACCATTTGTTGTTTACGTTAATGCAAGTGAGTAAGGGCACCAAGGTCTTCATGACCATTTGTAAGAGATTCGTAGGAGGAACATGACACGCTTTTGATGAGACATTTTCAGGAAGATGACTTTTGGCTGGAAAGTCATCAAGCCAGAGATTCCTTGAAGTTCAAACTCGAGATCATGACGGGTACCTTCATAGACGCCTCTTCATAAGCCTAAGGGACGAGACTACATATGATATTCTTCGCTTGAGATGGCGTTGAATCGATGATTCCTTCGCCATGATATCAAGACGAAGGTGTGACTGAGGGATACACGCATTTTCCACAGATCGAGAGACCAATTTCAAGGATTTGCCACATTGCATTCCATGAGGCGCTCTCATCATGGCCTTCCACTTTGTTCTTCCAAAGAGGGGTAGTCCGTCCATCAAAGGTAGGACATGTCGAGACCTTTCTTCATACCGGACATAACTAAAACTCTAGGTGGTTAAACTAAAATCACACGTAACAAGGGAGTACCTTGCTCTCGATACCAATTGAAAGTGCATTATATCGACTAGAGGGGGGTGAATAGGCGATTTTTATGAAATCTTCACTGAGGAATTTGCCGGTTAGGAAATTCCTTAGAGAAGAACTACTTGCAGCGGAATAAGTACTCAGAAGTAAGCATGACGGAATATAGACATGGTCATCATGATGAAATGAAGACAAACACAGAGTACAGAAAGCGTAATCACAGGATAACACAAGATGAAGACAAACAGACTGAAGAAATTAAGAAAGTCTTCAGTCAAAGTCTTCAAACACAGATATGAACAATCACTCAACACAGTAATGAGGAAATGAAAGAGTTTAGGAAATAGAAACAGTAAGGTTGGTGAAGACAATGATTTGGTAGACCAGTTCCAACTGCTGTCTCAGTTGTATGTCTGGTTGGAGCAGCTGAGTATTTAAACTCGAGGACACACAGTCCCGGGCACCCAGTCGCTGAGCACGCAGCTCAGGACACCAACTCCTCACCGTATTCTCCTTGAACTAAGGTCACACAGACCTCGTCCAATCACTCGTGGTAAATCTTCAGGCGACTTCCAAACCTTCACAGACTCGGTCACTCGGCGATCCACAATTTCCTCTTGGATGCTCTAGACCATGACACCTAACCGTCTGGAAGAAGCACAGTCTTCAAAGGTAACAAGCATCGGATCCATGCAGGATCAATCTCTTGAAAGGATGCTCAATCACTTTGGGTTTGTAGGTGTTTGGGTTTGGGTTTTCCTCACTTGATGACTTTCACTCAAAGTCCTCGGAGGATGGGATGCTCTCAAATGACAAGTGTCAGTTTCTCTGGGCAGCCAACTTGACTAGTGGTTGTAGGGGCGGCTATTTATAGCCTAGGGAGCAGCCCGACATGATAAGACATAAATGCCCTTCAATGATATGACTGTTAGGTAGATAAGATATTTTGGGACAGGCGGCCCAAGAAGATAAAGAACGGTCGGAAATTTGAGATTCAAATTCTCGCTATCATGTTCCTCATCGTAGGCAATCCAAGATTTGGCGAATTTTAACTCCTCGGTCGAACAAATTCCTCAACACTGTAAGAACTTCGTCTCATCACATCAAGAAATTGACTGAATCTGTATGAGATTTCCAATGGCTTCACTCAAGGGGATTGGTAGGTGTAGGATTTTGAGTTGAGCATCACATGGAAATTTTTCCTTTGTATTTCCTCGACCCCTTTAACAAAGACGGTGTTTCCTATGACTCAAGAAAGAGAAAACGAAACTACGAAAACAAAAGTCTTCTCGCTTCATGTTCCTCGAATGAATACTAAGTCTTCAAGGTCACACCAATTTCTTCGCTTTCAAAGTCTTCAGAATACCAAAGTCTTCAGTTGAAGAACTTCATTTTAGGGGTCGACTTTCCTTTGTAAATATCAAACTCCTCATAGACTTATAGACCTGTGTACACTCATAAACACATTAGTCCCTTAACCTATAAGTATTCAATACACCAAAATCACTAAGGGGCACTAGATGCACTTACAGTCTCCCCTTTTTGGTGATTGATGACAATATAGGTTAAGTTTTCAACGGGGATAAACATATGAAGTGTAAATACTGATACTGAGGAATTTGATTGCAAGATATAGAAGAAATCCCCCTGAAGATGTGCATAGTGAGGAATTTGCTTTTGAAGGAATGCACACTTGAAGAGTTGAATCATGGAGATCTCCCCTATATCTTGTTATTCGTACACGCTATTGACATATAGGTTGAAGAATTGAAATGCATGATGAAATATGGTGATCGTGTAATTCAAAGCATGCGTGCAATAATTTTAACGAGGAATAAGCATGCGTAAGAACACATCAAAAGTATCGAGAGCACCATCGGGTTTAAGATTACAACTTCGATCCAATAAAGTTTCGTAAGAGCGAGAGTTGTAACTTAGCAAAAAACGCCCGTATAATAGACCCGCTTGAAGACTAACTCAGCTTTCTCCCCTTTGTCATCGAATGACCAAAAGGATCGAAACCGAGGACTAACGCCTCAAGAATATCAAGTTGATGGAGGAGCGCCCGGCGTTGTCGGGTCGTTAATGTCGTGGTAGGGCTGCCTGTGATGTCGTCCAAGTCTTCATTTTCATCAGTGTCATGCGATGAAGAATAGGAGCTGGCCACCAAGGAAGGAACCTTGACCTTCTTGTATTTCTTCGGTGGAGGAGCAGACCAGTCAAATTCTTCCTTCAGAACCATTTTCTTCAGATCTTCTACGTTGTAGACATGAGACAGAACAGCCCAGGTACGGGTGAAGGTTTCATGGAGGCAGTACTGATTTTTCTTCACTGCGTTATGGGTTGAGGTCATGTTGTGAAGAATTGAACCAAACTGACGCTTGACCCATTTATGATTGCGATCAACTCTCTTATGAAGGCTGAGGAGTAATTCACGATCAGTCATCACCCTGGGTGCTGTGGCTTGAGGATTTTGCTTGGAAGAGTTGTTGGCGGCAGAGTCATGTGTGGCAGAGTCATCATTGGTGGAGTAGGATGCAGCCTTGCAAAATTGACCATTCAATGGATGAATGCCTTCATCTATCACAGCAGCGGCCTTGCCCTTGTCATCGGTACCGATTTAATATGTCCGTTTGAGGACTTCAATTGGAGGCAAGTAGCTGCAGTGGTTCAGAGTGTCAGCTTTGTAATTGAGTGAAGACCTTGTCCTGATGAATCTCATAATCCATGGTGCATAAGGCTTCAGCTCAAAAGGTGACATAGCAATGTTTGCCAGAGTCCTCATGAAGAAATCATGGAAGTTGACGGGAACGCCATGAATGATATTGAAAAGCATATTCTTCATGATGCCAACGACTTCTTCATCATTTGAGTCGTGGCCTTTGATAGGACTCATTGTCTTCGACAAAATGCGATAGACAGTCCTAGGCACATACAATAATTCCTTGACGAGGAATTTGGTTCTTGGGGCCTGCCCTGGCTTCAAAGGCTTCATCAGCACTTGCATGTAATGATTTGTAAGCTCAGGTTCACTGTAGACGCAACGAGCATCTTCAAGGGGAGGACTGAGTGGGAGGGCACAAATCAATTCAGTTGTTGGTGACTTGTAGTGAGTATTTTCTGACATCCAGTCCAGCACCCATGAGTTCACATCTTCAGAATCTCCTGTGATGTGCAGCGTCGCATAGAATTGAAGAATGAGTTCTTCATTCCAATCACATATGTCAGTGCAGAAGTTTAACAATCCAGCGTCGTGAAGTGAGGACTGGCTCGAAGCCCGGCAGAGATTCCATGTCTACATGTGGAATGTGTGCATGATCGAAGACTTTGTCCTTGTTGAACAGCATTGAGGAATAAAAGTTTGCCTGGCTGCCCGTCCAGAAACGTCTCTTCCTTATGCGAGCAGAGTCATATGGGTTGTAGTCAGTGAAGAACACATGCTCGCCGAAGAAATCTTCAGCCTTGAACTTTTGCTTGCATGAGAATGGATCCTTTGGTTTGGGCAGAGGAGTGTCGATGAGTTGCATCATGACCTCGTGAATCGCAATCTCGTGTTCTTCAGTCGAGGAATTTATGGTTCCTCTTGATTGCAGTCTGCGTGTTCAAAGGATCAAGAAGCATTGTTTCTTCAAAGATCGGTGGCTGGAATTTCTTCATGCATGCACGAGGTGGGATGAGTTTCTTCAGAGCCCATTTGAACGGTTGGTGCAGGGGACTGAGGAATTTGTTGTAGTGGGGTGAAGAGTGGAGAATTGGGGTGTTGACTTTCCCAAAAGTCATCATTCATCACTGGCGTAGTGCATCCAATATCCACGTCTTCATCATTAATTTCTTCACCGCCAGCCTCTTCAGCTGTGAATTGAGGCATTGGTGAGGAAATGATTGGTGTTGAAGGGATCATATCCACTTCAATTTCTTCATCAATCTGCTCTGATGAAGCAGCAGAATGATTTTCTTCATCAGATCCGCTAGGGATCACATATTCTTCACCAAAAGGAACAAGGTCCTTTGATGGCATGGTTGAGATCGGAACAACATCAATTGGATTTTCAAACGAGCTGGTCATAGGCTTCATTTTCTTCGGAGCTGAAGAATCTGAAGCAGCTGATGCTTTCCTTTTCTTCACTACAGCTAGCTCTGCAGTCTTGGTCTTCTTCACATCTGATGCAGATGGAAGGATAGGAGTTGGTGTAGGCATAGGAGGAGCTGAGGAATCTGGTTTATTTGCTTCAGGCGCAACTGATGCAGTTGCCCTGACTTCTTCATGTTTTTCAGGCGCACCACTAGTGGATCCCCTGGCAATTTCTTGTTGGTGGAATGGAGTCATCAGCCCTGGAACTAGCATTTTCTTCAGCATGCGAAAGTCATCGGCGGTGCTTGGCATGTTCTTGAGGGCTGAGCGAAGCTTCGACCGAGGAACTTGTTGCGTTGGAGCTGCAACATTGGTGAACTTCTCAGTCAGTTTAACAAACCTGACTTTGGATCCTTGCCAATCAGCAATAATAAGCATCGAAGTCATCGCTGAGAGCTTTGATTTCAGACTGGATTTTGATGAGTTCACCAGTTGTCATTTTGACAACGTTTTTCCTCAGGAACTTCTCTTTCCTGAACTGAGCCTTCTTGATCTGCCTCGCCTTCTCAAATTTCCATTTTTCTTCAGAGATGAAATGGGTCAGCATGTGACTTTGTCCAGGAGTCAAATGGAAATCAGGCATAGGAGTGTCTGGATCCTTGTGCCAGAGATCAATGTAATCGAGGATCAGCTTTGGATCCAATAGCGATGTACAGTGTGCCTTTGGCTCTAGCGGCCCTTTCTTGTGCATCTCTCGATGATTTCTGCAAGTTCATCATCATCAGCTTCATCGTCACATGGCACTTGGAAGACAACCTGTTTCTTCTTCGGACTTGGCCAAGGACCTCGTCCAGCCGTTGCCTTTGTCTTCAGTAGAGCGGGGCCTGATGAAGAATTTGGTGCATCTGAGGAACTCACTGAGACACCAGAGGCGATAGAGATGCCAGCAGTCCTTTGGCACGTAGTCAGATGCACAGGTGCTGAGGACTTTTCCGGAGCAGCTAAGGACTTTGGAGGAGGAGCTGAGGATTTTGGAGGAGCAGGAGCAGCATGAGGAACTGGCCGAGAGGGCTTTGAAGATTCTGGCCGTGAGGGCATTGCTGAGGAACTAGGCCGTGAGGGCCTTTGTTGGTGAAGCACTTAGCTTGTGTTGGGCTCCTTTGTCATTGATTTCTAGGCTTGACAGAGGCCTCAGTGGCAGCAGCAGCATCAGAGTCTTCATTGAATTTCCTCACTGCTTCTTTGGCTTGTCTAGCCAACTTGGCTTGGTGCTTGGCCCATTCTTCAGGAAAATCCTCACCACGCTTGATGCTGGTGGGGTCAGCTACTTGGCCAGGTGCCAATGGAGCTCTTGGGCATGGAGGATTGAGTGCAAATTTCTTCATATACTTTGGAGTAACATACCTGTACTCCCTCCATTCTCTTGCCCATCTCCTTTCAATCCTCTCAGAGCAAGCACCTCTTGTGAATTTTTGTCCTCCTTGCCAAATGTGGCCTCATCAGGAGTGCAGTATCCAGCATAGATGTCCTCAGGTATTTCAAAAGCAGTCATGACCTCAGGCTTCTTTCCTCCCTTCTGTGGTCTTTTGTCACCCATTTTCTTCACCTGAGGAATATGAACAACTGAAGTTTCTGAAGAGGTGTGCAACTTTTCTTTGAGGAACGCTGCAAATGAGTTAAGTTGATGAGAACCTAGTGATTGAGCAGCGGACATGAGTACCTGTGAACAGAGTATAGTTGCGAGGAATTTGGAGAGGTCATATGTGTTCTCAGAAGGTTTTTCAAAAAGGAACAAGTTTGAGGAATTTGACCAGATGAGTCTTGAAGAATTTCATACCAGTAGCTATGTGTTTGATCTCTCTCTCTCTCTCTCTCTCTCTCTCTCTCTCTCTCTCGTGTTCTTGATTTGGCACGATCTTGATGTACCGCGAGCTTTGTTACTATAGTTGGATCATATGATGTTTCTCCCCCTCTACCTTGTGATGAATTGATTCTTGCTCTTTGAGGTTTCGTTATGTTGGATTGAGTATTGGATTTGAGAATACTTGATGTAAATCTTGCAATGGGATATCTGTGGTGACAATATGATGTTTTATTGATTTACTTGATGTATGTTTTGGCACTCAACTCATGGATTCCCTAGGTGAAATTGGGGCAATCTATGCATAGAGGTTGATGCACGTTTTCGTTCTACATTCTCCGATAGAAACTTTGGAGTGATTCTTTGTTGCACCTTGAGGGATTGTTATATGATCTGATTATGCTATCATTGTTGAGAGAACTTGCACTGGTGAAAATATGAACCCTAGGCCTTGTTTCCAAGCATTGCAATGCCATTTTTGCTCACTTTCAGTTACCTTGTTGTTTTTATATTTTCAGGTTACAAGAACATATATCTACCATCCATATTACGATTGTATCACCATCTCTTCGCTGAATAGTGCACCTATACAATTTACCATTGCATTGGGTGTGTTGGAGACACAAGAGAATCTTTGTTATTTGGTTGCAGGGTTGTTTAAGACAGACTATCTTCATCCTACGCCTCCCACGGATTGATAAACCTTAGGTCATCCACTTGAGGAAAATTTGCTACTGTCATACAAAACTCTACGCTTGGAGGCCCAACACGAGTCTACAAGAAGAAGGTTCTGTAGTAGACATCAGTCCACCGTTGCCCCTAACCATCCCTCTATTCCCTCACTCTCTTCTAAATTATGTACTCGTTGTCATCTTCCTCCTCCTTCCGCCCCCATGACCCACCTTTTGGCACTGGTTGCGTCTGGTGCTGATGTGTTGTACCACCCTACCCAAGCCGTCTTCTCTGACGGTCCACGGTTGTCCCTAACCATACCTCTAACACACACACAACCCCCTTCTACGACATGCGGTGAGCACCCACACTGCATGATTGGTTAGGCTGCATTTTTTGTTGCCAAATTTGACATAAATAAAATTTCTACTCTTTTAGACACAACTTGCACTTTATTTGACTATCAACATGGTATAAGAAAAAACATGCAGTACAATGATGATAAGTATAAGAACATGCAGTAAACTCCATCGGATGGTCTATCACAATCTTTGCCCATCACGTTGGTCATAATTTGTTGAATCGACAGCACAACCTATACAAAACTGAAAAATATGATAGATGATCTCTCCTGCTATAGTATATGACACTGCAAAGAAATGTGAGCACATTCAGTTGTATTTTTATATTCTCATTAAATTATGTTCTACGAATAACCTGTTGGATCAGAAGAAGGGGACAATAAAGAAGCGAGTTGTTGCAAGTAATTAGCTGAATTATGTAGAATTTACCTCTCGTGTTATTGCCTTCATCTCGCTAATTCTGTAGAAGGATGGCCCTTCACTACCTCCCCACCATTCATTATTGTCGACATTCATTAAGAGTAATCAACTCCTTCATTAGTAAATTAAAAAAAATGAAATTACATGCATCTTCACTGAACCATCCTGAACTTACATGTAGAGGGCATGTTTTAGTAATCTATATTGAATAGTATATGCACCGGTTCATGGAGGCATGTACTGATGATGCCCCACATGGTGGGCCTTGTTTCCTAGTCGTTAAAACAAAAGTCAGTCTAAAACTTGCAAATGGACTTTGATTACTATTTAAACTCAAGAGCAAATTCAAATGATTTAGTCACATAATATCAGTAAGAAAGAAAGTACTTCTTTTACCGAAAAATGGTTTCGCCGTTTTTATTACAAAGCAACCAACACCGATCACATAGCAATTGTTGGCGCGAGTAACATAAGAAGCCCAAAAGAAAAGAGAAAGAACAAAGAAGAAGAAACAAATTCCAACAACGGCACCTCGACAAAGCACGGATGACCCGCCACCACCGCGCCCTCCGGAATTGACCCACCACACACCAAGGCTCCGATCCGTCGCGTACCAAGAAGCACCTCCAAGATGGGATGCGACGCCGATGACGCTGCTGCCCGGACATGTCCTATTGTTTCCCCCGGCACGCGGAAGGGGTGGGGGATGGACACCTTCGACACCCTCCGGGAAGGGATGGCGGCACCCGCAGGTGTCACCGCATCGGAGCCGGAAGAGCCGGCAAGGGATTTCTTCCGCACTCCAAACCCCATAGCCCACCCCGGGCCGGAGCCAACCAGCTACCTCACCGTCCACCAGCATGCACCACCACGATCTTGACACCATCCACACCGCCTCACTGAGATCACCACCACGAGGCCAAGGGGATGAAGAGAGATGCACCAGGCGACGGGGGCAGCAACACCGGAGCCGCGTGGGAGGGAACTACCTCTACCGCCGTCGTGCGAGAGGCCCATGCCTGTGACATTATCACAGTTGCCGTCCGGACACGACAGCAAGGCATACCAGGCCGCCACTAGCCTGGTCAGGCCCAAATCGACATGCAAAGCCCCGCCGGTCATGCTACAGCAGGGCGGCACCATCGCCGCCATCATCCACCCGCCCATCGCCACTTCCCTGCCTCCTAAGAGCCACGCCGACGACCCTCCCGTCGCCGGCCCGCCAGCCCCGGATGGGGCCCAAAGGGCCTAGATCTGTGCCGAGCAGGCATCGCCGCCCAGTAGATCGTCCGCCACCACGCCGGAGAGCCTCGCCACTGCGTCGGACCGCCGCCTCCTAGGAGCGCCACACTGCCATGTGTCAGCGTGACCTGAGAGGGGAATGACCAGCGGCGGCCGCCGCTAGCGCCGCCTGGGCCAGGCCCGGCGCCGGACGCCAGCAAGGAGGGAGGGAAGGGAATGTCTTGGGCAGGAGGCGTCGGGGGCGTGGCCGATCGCCCTCGGGGGCGACGCGATCACGAGGAGGGGAGAGATCTAGTCCACTCAAAAGTACTTCTTTTACCATCCTCACTATGTGTCGAACTCGTTGGTGGAAACTTTGCTGGACATTTACAGAACAAAATTCACATCAAGTTACTTTATCCCATTGAGGCAATTCAATGAAGCTAGTAGCACGCATCAGCGAGCACATGAATGCATCTCCCCATCTCGTGCATGACATAGGCTGCAAGAAATTCGTATACTACAATGTGAGAATGCAATATACACATTCTTGAAGTAAATGAGGTAAAGATAACTGAAAATATGTATCAACCTAAAATGGCAGGCTTGTGATGTTCAAGAAAATGGAACTAATGGCAACCATGTCCATCACAGCTGTCGTTTATTACCTACTGTAAACATAAGCAATAGGATGACAAACTTAGTTTAAACTACCTATGCAATCGAGCCATGAGAGAGTTAGTATAATTATAGACGTGTGGGAAGACAACAAAAATGCCATGAGAGCAAGGACTGATAAGAAATATATTTAAATATTTGAAGTGGCACTATGGATCTAGAACACATGCATCCCAATATTTAAACATGGAAGCATTGATGAATTGTGTATCTAGTGATAATATACTGGGAGGCAGCAAGAAGCAGATACCAAAGTAAAATGTAGGCAACGTTTGCAATCGTTCCATCCAACAAACAAAATAGGGTGATACGGGCCAATATGTAGCATAAAGACATAAACTTGCAGATGAGTTTACAACCCTGCCACATAAAACAAATGTTACAATTAAATAAAGTTAAACTCTAACACTAACATGGTCAAACAAATTTTACAAAAAATATTCATGTAATTAACAAGTAAAACATTTCACAACAACATCTAGTATTACTCATATAAGCACAAAAGAGCAGTGGAAGTGTATATAACACACAAACACAACCGTCGTGCAGATTCAGACATTCCATCCAAGACAATCGAAGCTTGCAGCAAAATGAAATTTACCTGTACACATCCAACAACATCATGAGATGATCAAGGTAGAAGAGAAAACTAAACCTGAGATTGTAAGTCTGTAGTGGCTGGAAAATCCTTACATATCTCGAGAGAGGAAGAATTGTGTCAATAATGGGTCAGATGCGCTGGCGCGTGCCGGAGCAAATGGAAGAAGAGGCCTAATGAGAGCATGTCGGCACTGAGAAGCCCTTGCAAAGGGAGCTGCAGACAACAACCACGTGAAGAATTGGCTTCGCTGAGAAGATGGATTTCACACCTTTGGTCATCACCGCCTCCTTTTGATATGTCACAGCCGACGAGAAGATGGGCTTCACACCACTGCTCATTGCCGCATCCTTCAATCCGTGATGGCATTCACGACAATAACATATTTAGTTAGAAGGCTGGCTGCTGACGAACATTTATTTTAGATTTTTAAACATATTCACATCATGTTACAACTAAACCCCAAAATTATAGTATTGAACTATCCAAAAAATGACCTAAATCTATGAAAAGTTGAGAGCAGAAAGCAAACAACATCATCAAAATATTCTTCCAATTAATACATTACCTCAGCAAGAGAATGGAACTAATCTTGGCATCAATGCTGATGTTCCTGCACCTGGCATGAAGTATAAAAGACAGAAAATGTGAATACAAAATGGTCAAAATTAAAGGGGTTCGATGAACAACATCAGATTGAAAACAAGGTTTACCGTTGCAAACAAAGGTTATTTTCATGTGAACTACATGTGTACTATTGTATCTAATTGTTTTGCCTCATTAGGAATTAATTGCATAATTTGAGTACAACATCAAAACTATTTGCACTCATAACAACTCTTGTGTTACCAAATTCTGCATACACTACAGGAATCAGCTACTTTGCCATCTGCCACGGCGGACGGCAAAGGCATGGATGGCGGACGGCAAAGGTCTTTGCCGTCCGCGACGGATGGCAAAAGTGGACGGCAAAGTACGGACGGACTAAGAGCTACGTTGTTGCTCGCTTCGGGCGGCCGACAAGAAGGAGCCTTTGCCATCGGCGATGGCAAAGAATGCACGGCAATAAATGCGTTGTTACATCCGTTAGGTGGTTAACGGCAAGCCTTTGCCGTCGACCGACGGCAAACTTCAGAAGGCCTTTGCCGTCACCATCAGAGGCAAACCGACCAAATTGGTCAGCCTCCCGAGAAATACGATTTGCCTGCCACGTGGCCTCTTTGCCGTCCGCTGCTGATGGCAAAGAGCCCTTTGCCGTCGGTGGCAGACGGCAAAGAGCCTGCATATTGGCTTTTTTTCCCTGTTTTTTTTAAATCCAACAATTTTCACAGCAAATATATATGACATATATAGATATATTTCACAGGGCTATTTAACAAAGACAAGGTTTCATCGTACATACATATATAGCAAGTTGCACATACACATAAGTTGCAACCATTAGGAAGTTGCACATACATATTACAATGCAAAGTTTCATCAAGATAGCAAGTTCCATCGTAGCAAGCTAGAAGAATACTAGAAGAGAATGAAATAAAAAACAAACACTCCATCATAGCAAGCTAGCTTCCGAGAAGTGAATGAAATCTGCAAAATGGCAAATAAGAAAGTTAGGAAAAGGTGACTAGAAGAAGAAGACTAGAAGAAGAAGACTAGAAGAAGAAGCACGCCATCGTTTGTGAGGTAACTTAGGTGAAATGGATCGTTTATGAGCTAACTTAGGTAAAATGCATCATTTTAGAGCTAACGTAGGTAAAATGGATCGTTTATGAGCTAACTAAGCTAATTATGCCATTTTTTTTACATAATTAAGGTAAGTACATGTCATTATTGAGCAAACCTAGTTAACTAAGCATATTATAACTAACTTAGGTCATTTTGGAGGAAACAAAGCTAAGTATAGATCGTTTTAGAGCTAACTTAGGTAAAATGGCTGGTTTTGGAGGTTAGTAAGCTTATTAAGTCATTTTGCAGGAAAATAAGCTAACTCTAGGTCATTAAGGTAAGCATATTGGATGAAATAAAGCTAAGTCTAGGTCTTTATGCATTTGTTAAGCAAAAAACTAGAGAAACTTACCTTGATCAGGGAGGTGTGGGAGCGGGCTGGCTCATGCCAGTAGCTGGAGAAGGATCGTGTGATGCTTGTGTGGAGTTACGCTGCACTAAAGATCATTTCCAATGTTTCGTTAGCATGATGACACTCAAATGTTAAGACTAGCAAGTAACGTCCATTCAAATTAAACTCACCGTGGTCTCAGGAAGAGCCCTTTTAGTGTATCATCATCAAGTACAACATAAAAAAATTGAATACCTGACACTACTAATAATCTCGATCAGTATCATCAATAAATGCATAATCATCATCATCACTATAATCAATGACGGGCTCATAGGGTTCGGTGGCATCAACATGTGGAAGGCCACCTTTACGTAATCGGTCAAGCATTGAGAGGTCGTCCGCAGCAAAGAACCTCTTCTTGTTCCGGCTCTTCTTGTTCCTACTACGGGGTGATGTGGGATTCACCGTCATTGTCTACTTCAATGTTTTGGGGTGAAGTATACCGGTTCTTGAAACACTTTTTGGAAAGACGTGTCTCTTAGAAGAATTCTCCTTCATATGTGTCTGCGGGTTATAGTCTTCATAATCCTCTTCCTTTGGGGAGATAGTCTAGCACGTGGCGGCACTTCATAAACGACATCCCAACCTTTCAGATTTGGATTAGTTTGGCAGGCCCAGGGTAGATAGAATACTTGGGTCACCTGTTGAGCCGTAATATAGACATCAGGAACATCTAAATGGGTACTTTGGTTGATTTCAACTAGCCCTATATGTTCATGAGTCCTTCTAGTCTCCTTCGGCTGAAACCAATAACATTTGAAGACTACGACATTCGGTGGGTTTTCACCATAGAATAGAAGTTCATAAATTGCTTCAACTCTCCCATAATACTCGGTACCTCCTTCGCCGATAGCAGATACACAACAATTTATAGACTTTCGGTCGGCCATAGATAGCTCTTTGCCATAGGGACGAAAACGATACCCGTTGATGTCGTATTTGTCAAATGAACGGACCTTATAGTCAAAACCATTAGCGACTTGTCTCAATTTGGCGTCCATAGACTCTGAATTAGCCTACAAGTTTAATATGAAAGGATTGTTGCATTACACACAAATTAGCGAATGAAATGAAATTGTCTAATAGAATTTACCGTTTGTTTGAACCAAGAGATGAAACCGGATAGCCGCCTCCTTGCTTTGCGAGAAGCTCATACTCTTGACGGAATCCTTTTGGATCACCGCTCCATACGAGAATAGGGCTTAATGATCGACTGTATGAAATATCCAGGAATAAGAGCAGTTCAAAGGAAATAGAAGTTGTGAAACAATGTACCGAGAACTTACTCGATGTACGGCCGCACTTCTATCAGGTTGTTGAAGATATACAACGAAATGGTACGCCATTCTTCGTTATCCAAAGATACTGGTTTTGAAACACTGGCTGGTGCGAGATTCCCTTTGAATAGGCTGAGGTTGCATCCACCCTTTTTAGGCTCGTCAGCATTGTACCGAGGCTTCGGATTATGCAAATGACGATTTTTGGTTTCGTAGTGTGCTGTCACGAAGTTTGCCGCCTCCTCAGTGATGAATGCCTCAACCATAGACGCTTCAATTCTACGTTTATTTTTACATTTTTCTCGAAGCGTCTTCTGCATCCTCTCAGTTGGGTAGCACCAACGATTTTGCACGGGCCCCCCCAATCTTGCCTCGGTCAGGAGATGCAAAATCAAATGCTGCATTGGATTAAATAAGCCGTGTGGAAAGATCTTCTCTAACTTGCAAATCAACTCTGGTGCCAACTCTTCCATTTCTTCTAGCACGCCAGGCGATAGTTCTTTCGCACAAAGAACACGGAAGAAATAGCTGAGTTCTGCCAGTACTAGCCATTCATCCTCAGGGATGAAGCCACGCAACATCACCGGCATTACCCGCTCAATCCATATGTGCCAATCATGACTCTTGAGACCAAATATCTTTAATTTATCAAGACTCGCTCCCCTCTTTAGATTCGTTGCATACCCATCGGGGAACATCAACTGCATTTTCACCCACAAGATAGTTTCCCTCATAGCTGGCCTTCCAAGATTGAACCATGCCTTTGGCTTCGTCCAGTTCTGCTTTCCTTTCGTTTCTTTCATGTTTTGTAACGGCCTATCACATAGCGCCTCCAGATCGACTCTAGCCTTAGTATTATCCTTTGACTTCCCATCTATGCCGAACAATGTACCAAAAAGTGCCTCGGCGATATTCTTCTCGGTGTGCATCACATCGATGTTGTGTGGGCAAAGGAGGTCTTTGAAGTAAGGCAGATCCCATAAGCATGTTTACGAGTCCAGCGTGCTCGTAATTATACCCCTTGAAGTACCTCGACGCCTGGATCCGGCTCGAGGCGTTTAATCGATCCAGGTGCATTGGCTGTCAACACGGGTGGTGCAGAGTTTTACAACTCTACCTCGATGAAGTTCTTCTTGTCTTTCCTGAACTTATGGCGAGGATCCAGAACTGTCTATGCATGTCGAAGCAAGAAAACTTGCGACCGCCTGAAGCCAACGAAACTCAAGAGCTCCCTTGCATGTGGGGCACGGAACCTTCCATGCACACACCAGCCAACAAATAAGCGACATACGCCGGCAAGTCATGCGTCGAGTACATGTACCGGACCGCGCATTATGAAGTTTCGTTTGCTATAGGCGTCGTGATGTCTTGAACCCATTATCGGGCTTCACGCAATTAGGCCTTAAGCGGCTGCATGTACACATTCATATTTTTCCCCGGATAGTTGGGCCTGGAATTATCAACGCCAGGAAAATGTTCTTTCTTTGCATAATCTTTCCGGGGAGATTGAGTGGAAAGACAAATATGGGCCAACAAGCGTATTGGGCTGCCGTCATACCAAACACATCGAACCCATCGGTGCTGATGCCGACTCGAGGATGCCTCGGATCTGCCGCTTTATCGGCATGTAATTCATCAAACTTTTCCATGCAACACCATCCGATGTGTGTACCATCATCGATTCCCATCCGCATCTAGTTCGGTTCTTTTGCCTGTTTTGTGCCATGTCATCTATCCGCCGTCTCTTCGACCATGAAAAGACGTTGAAGTCTTGGTACGATTGGCATATACCGAAGAACACTAACAGGATTTTGTTCTGTCTTCTCACCCATACCGTTGTCTACCACAATATACCGGAAGACTTGCAAATGGGACAATAGTTCAAGTCCGCATAGTCAAGCCTAAATAAGGCACATCCTTTCTCACGGGCATGTATCTTCTCATAGGGCATCTTGATTGCACGGAAGATTTTGTCCGACCGGTACAGGTTTGCGTGCATTACATGGCCTTTGGGTAGAAAGCGTCCAAATCTTGTCATAATGCGTCATAGCATTCTACGCCCAAGTTGAACTGAGCCTTCAAAGCCATTACTTGTGAGATGGCATCCAACCGACAAAGCTCGGTGTGCTCGTGGAGCGGACGCTTTGAAGACTCCAACATTTCATTGAAGGCCTTTGCAGATTCCTCCATCTCCTCGTCCAAATCCGAGCATCATCATAGTCTTGCACCATGTTTTCCATCCGGTACCATGCTCGTCGGTGCGACGATGATCCACCTCAGCTCGGTCACGTTGGGCAGACTCACCATGAAATGTCCACACCGTATAATCAGGCGTAAAACCATTCTTCTGCAGGTGTTTACCCATTTCAGCCTCTCCTCTTTTCCCAATTGCCGCGCCGGAAGCAGGGGCACCAAATTTTCCTCCGCCATTTACCGTAATGCGGCTTGCACAAACCCTTGGTTTTTGTGAACCATTCAGCGCTCCATTTGTTCCGACCGGTGTGACGGTATACATCCACGCACGATCACTCATCTTGACTTTCGTGAGCTCTCTTGGACACACAACAATTATATATATAATTCACCATGTATATATTCTTGAGTTGATCTACTTTGTCAATTTTATTACGTCCATGCAACCTACACTCTAATAGGTAATGATAGGTCCTAATCTCACCCAGTATGTGTAGATTGGGTTCATTTTCCCATGCTATGCTCCGGATCCGGCGCAAAATTTGGCACCTCGCTGTTCTCCTGATACACGTCTCGCAATAAACAGAGAGGATGTGTACCGGAGAACAACAGGGAGGCAATCGACGTAAATTTATGCGTCGGATCCGGAGCAAAGCATATGGGAAAATGAACTCAATCTACACATACTCGGGTTGTCCATGGATAGCGTTGGACAATTTGAAAGAATCAAGGTTATAAATATGCAAATGCATGCATATTTATAACTATGACGCTTTCGAACAGGAGACACATATTGGTTACGCATACTGATGATCCAAGACACATATATAGCTAGCTATCAAGTTTCATCGGCACGAACACCGGAACAGAGCAAATAATTAATGGGGGAGGAGGACATGTCATTTGTGCTCACCCACGAACGAAGGGGCAGAGCTCGTCAAACGCACGGCGAGGTCGTCGAACACCAAACCTCGTAGCGGTGAAACAACTGCACATTTAAATCAACTCGATCAACACAATTAGATATGATGTTTTTCATAACAAAATCGAAAAATATATGACCTAACTAATAATTCACAAATATAAGACCCTGTCGGCCTCGGGGGTCGGGTGTCTGGGAGTGTCCGGGTGTCGTGTCGTTGTCGGGTGTGGTGTCCGGGTCGGGGTGTCGGGGTCAGGGGGTCGGGGTGTCGGGGTCAGGGGGGTCAGGGGGTCGGGGTGTTTCCTTCTATCCTTCTTCTTCTTTCTTTCTCTTCTTCTTCTTTCCTTTCTTCTTCTTCTTCTTTCATCTTTTTTCTACTTTTTTACTTCTTTTCGTTTCTTCTTTTCTTCTTCTTCTACTTCTTCTACTTCTTTTCTTCTTCTTCTTTTTTCATCTTTCTACTACTTCTACTTCTTCTAATTCTTTTCTAACACTAACACTAACACAATCTAGCACTAACAATTAAACAGCAAAAAAATGAAAAAACTGAAGAAGAAAAAAGTAGTAGTCCCTCAGGAGAGAATGGGACGGCACCCCATGGCGGCATATGGGCGAGGCGTCGGCATGGGGAAGGGTGGTGGGGCGACAAGTGCGGGGCGAGGCGGTAGGCGGGCCAGGCGAGGCCAGTGGCGGAGGGTGGTGGGGCGGGCGTCGGCGGGTGGGGTGGGCGGAGGGGTGGTGGCGACCCCAAGGGTGCGCCAAGGCGGGGCGCGCCGGTGGATCTAGCTAGGGCGGGGCGTCAGGGAGGAGAGAGGAAGAGAAGGGAGAGTAACGGGCGGGGGTGGCGTCCGTTAGTTACTCGGCTCCTTGCCGTCCGCCACTCTTTGCCGTCCGCCGTTATCTCTCTTTGCCGTCCGCTAGCAGACGGCAAAGAGGTGGGGGTGTTAAGTTTTTTTAAAACGGGCGGGTGGGTAGGGGCCACCTCCCTCTTTGCCGTCAACTGGCTCTTTGCCGTCAGCTGGCGGACGGCAACGAAATGGCGCATGGCAGAGAGGTTCTTTGCCGTCTGCCGTTTCTTTGCCGTCTGCCGTTTCTTTGCCGTCTGCTTTACGGTAGCTGATGGCAAAGAGCTTCTTTGCCGTCCGCTAGCGGACGGCAAAGATCTGGCAGATGACAAAGTAGCTGATTCCAGTAGTAATATCCAAGACAAAACTATCGATTTGACTAATTTGGCTTGGGAATTAACCAAGAAGGGCAGTGCTTTGCCATATTCTGCGACAGAGACATCAGAGTCTTCTTAAAAAAAAGTGAAAAGAGACAAAGACATCGGAGTCAAGTTCGAGGGAGGTCCAATTTTTTCTTTAGTTTAGTCTCTTTTTCTGATTTTTTTGTATTTCCCCTTTTCTTCTGATTTGGTGTTTCTTCCTCTTCTTTATCTATTTAAATTCATATTTCTTAAAGTAATGAATATTCTGTTAAAATTCAATGAATGTTTATTTAAACAATTCAGGAATATGTTTTGAAATTCATGACAATTTCCTTAAATTCGTGATTTGTAAAATTCATGAACATTTTGTAAAATATTAACGATGTTTTGTAAAAAATATAAAATCTTAAACACTTTTAGAATTTAAGGAACCTTTTAAAAAAATTAATGAGCCG
Source organism: Aegilops bicornis (assembly GCA_021605145.1). Lineage (NCBI taxonomy): Eukaryota > Viridiplantae > Streptophyta > Magnoliopsida > Poales > Poaceae > Aegilops > Aegilops bicornis. Next base: position 196,169,979 of record CM038675.1, read on the forward strand.
TGTAGAAACAGAGAAGAAAAATAACCAAAATAAATAAATAGAAAACTGGCGCCCCACAGTGGACTGGCCTAAGAGCACTCCAGAGTGGGAATATCTGGGACCTCCTATGTTCCGCATTCTGCGGCGAATAACAAGCGTGACTAACAGAAGGCGGGCGGCTGGCCCGGCCCACTGAGAGGCAGCGTGAGGTGTGTCTACATGGTTAAAAATCGCAAAAACAGTAGTGAAGCAGCGAGGAATCGAACCCGTGACGTCGAGTACTGTTTTTTGAGCACGTCCCAACAAAAAATATAACGCTTCGCTACATTATTTATGACTTACTATTGTGGGATATCCCCCCTTGAATGTTATTTTCTGTCCGTGTAGTGTAGCATAATATAGATTTTCGAGAATTGGACACATATTGGGAAACACGAAAAGAATGTTTGAGGAAATGTGAACAGATTTTGAAAATTTTGTGAACATTTCAGAAAACAAGAACAAAATTTGTGAAGACGTTTTCAAAAAACAGTACTCTTTCTGAAAGTGTTTATTTTGAAAATGTGCAAACATTTTCAACAATAGGAATCTATATTTTGAATACTTGAACAAAATTTTAAATCGCAACATTTTTTGAATTTTTGAACAAATATTTGAAAAAATGGAACATTCCATGAAATTCCAAAAAAAATTATGACTATGAACATTTTTAGAATTTATGAACAAAAATTGAAAAATGGAACTTTTCATCAAATTCCGAACAAAAAATTTGAATAGCGAACATATTTAAAATTTGTGACCAAATTTTGAAACCGTGAACAGTTTTTGAATTTTGAATTCTTTTTGAAACCGTGAACATTTTTTGACTTGTGAACAAATTTTAAAAGAACATGAACCTTTTTTGAATTCATGAACAAAATTTTAAAATTGTGAACAAAATTTTAAATACGAGAGCAGTTTTGGAACACGAAATTTTTAGAAATTACAAAACAAATTTTGAAATTGAGAACATTTTTTTAATTCCTGAACATTTTTTGAAATGCGAACACTTTTTGAAAAAATGTGAATAAATTTTGAAAGAAGAGAACATTTTTTGAAATTCCAACGGGGCACTTTTCTTTTCTTTAGAAAAAGGAAAGAAAAAACAAAAGGGAAATAAATAGAAACATAAAGAAAAAAGGAAAAAGGAACTTGGAAAAAGAAAAAGAAAAAGGAAATGAGAGAAAATAAAGAAGGAACAAAAAAGAAAAAATAAATATAATACAGAAAACGTAAAGAAAAATAAACAGAAAAAGGAAAAAATAAACAGGGAAAATGTAAAAAAAAGACAAAAAAACTTCTTGGGAACCTTCTAGAAGTTTCATAAAACCAAAAAAAGCCGTCCGAAAACCTCGAGAAGGTTCCCAAAACCAGGATCGCTAAAGGGATTAAACGGGCCGGCCCAAGTCGATCTATCCTCTCGATGTCCATGTGCGAAAAGTGGACAACTTGCCGCAGAATGCGGCGAATAGGGTTCCGGAATATCTGTCGACAGTGTGACTATTGTTAACCACCGATCACCATTCGCTTTGGGCTACTCTTGTATGCAAAGGTATAGCCCAGCTCTGTTCAAAGGCCTAGGTTAAGCTCGAGAAGTTTCTTCTTCTAAAACAAGCCAATCCCTACTTCCAAACCTCAAAAAAAAAACTAATCCCTACTTCTGCCATTTCTGGAAGTAAATAAATTATGCTCCTATCTATTTTTAAGCAAAAAATTAATGTCCATTAAACCCTGCCATTTTGCTCCTATTTATCTCGATGATGGTCTTGTACATATTATACCATCTACATACATTCTTGTTGACTACCAACATCGCATCGAAAACCATGGGGCCTTCACGAGCTCTCCCGTGCCTGGTCCTCCTCTTCCTTCTCTCCTCGTCCAGAGCTTCCGTCTTAGAAGATACGTGCAAATCCTTCGCCGCCGGCAACCCGGGCATCGGCTACAACTACTGCATCAAGGTTTTCCAGGCGAGCAAGGATAGCGCCACCGCTGACAAGCGTGGCTTGGCCGTCATCGCGTCAAAGCTCACCGGAGCGGCAGCCAAGAGCATAGACAAGCACATCCAAGCCCTCAAGGCCTCGGAGAAGGACAAGCACATCCGGTCGGGCCTCAATGACTGCGGTGATTTGTACTCGCAAGCTGTGGACTTGCTCGACGTGGCGGCGAAAGGCGTCGCGGCGGGTACACCGCGAGGCAAACTGGATGCAGTGGCGAACCTCAGCGGCGCGCTGGTCAGCCCCCAAACCTGCGAGGACGGGTTCAGCGAATTGGGCGTGAAGTCGCCGCTCTCCGCCGAGGACTCCGAGTTCACTAAGGAGGTCTCCATCGCACTCGTTATAACGAACTCGTTATGAGTAGCTAGATTAGAAGGGAATTATTTTTCAATCCATCTGTTCATCTGGCCATCTGGATAAGAATTTTCTCATGGAATTGTTGTGTGGTGATTTTTAAAATAAGAAAAATTTAGTGAACGTCGCACAATTTGCGTGTGATCGCTGATCATGGCCTCATTAGGATATTTAGACATTAATACTCGCTTCGTTCTTTTACGTAAAGTGTATTTTTTTTCATAAAAAAATCCACAATGTAAGACGTATTTCACCTTTTTCATCCATTTTCCTGTTTTGCCCCTCCACCATTCCCTATATGCCTTCCATATAAACTAGTACTCGTGGTTGGGGCCCACCACCAAATTAGTAGCGGCCCATTCCAATTACTTTGTTGCTATTTTGGTAACACATGGATATGACATGTAAGTAAGAAGTTGCACTACAAATTTTAAAAGAATTAAATAAATGACACTTAAATACAAAGAGATTAGTGGATTTTCGACGTGGATCACCAAACGAATACCACCGCCATGTTCATGGACATGCCGTAGGGCATCGGCCATTCAACACAACTTACCACATGGATATTTTTACAACGCAAAAAAGGGACACCGAGCGTAATATGTGTTATATTTGTGTCGAATATTATGTACGCAAGGGGTCACGTGGACTTGGAGTTGTAATTGATGCGGTTAGGTACGAGTTGTGTAGGAGTCGGACATTCAGATCCTGCGCTCTTATATACAAAGGGGCACCACAAGTTGTAACCTGTGACGACTTGATAGCAACAGATACGCGGGGGAGCCGACGGCTTGTGCCGGCGCCTGGGCGGCCGGTGTTGCGGTATCTTGGGGAGGAGCGCCCGTAGTCATGCCCTGAGAATGTAGCCATATCGATGAACCTCGTTAACAAATATCGTGCCTCGGTGTGTCGTTTATGATCTTGCATTAACGTTTTATTCTAACAATATGAACTAAAACTACAGGAAAAAAATACTACTTCCCGTTGTAGGTAAGGTCGACGAGCCCCACGTCGGAGCCGGCAGCTTCGTCGTTGTTGGCCGCCAACGGCAACCTGAGGCCCTGTGATTTTTTTATGCATTGTCATCGTGCTGCTTTGGCGCCTTGTCATCCTCAGCCACAATCTCCTCGAAGAGCCACTCCCGTTGCGCGTCATTGAAGATGAAGCAGTGGCTATGTGCGAATGCAAGCACCGCCTGGTTCTTGCAAAGGACGCCCGGGCTAGCGAGGAGCTCTGCCAGAGCTTTATATCATTATTGCTTGGTTGCCAGAAATATCCATCACTATGCAGCAAAGGGCATAACAAAAAGATGAAAATGGTTGAACCTTTCCTTGGTCTGCAGAAAACAGAAAATAGGGTCCTAGTGAATATCACATGGGAGGTTGTTGCAAGGACTCCAAGATGCATGATGTGGCTTGATATGACAGATGATGGCATATTATTTATTTGCCTCATATGCAACCCACAACTTGCCATTTTCATTTCTGCAAATGATTATTTATTACTATTCATCAAAATTAAACCAAGAAAGGATAGAGGTGCAAATGCATTAAAAAATGCCTCCAAGTGACAAGATTGCAGTATTGTGTTGTGTACCGCAGAAACATAAATGCATCACCGGCAATCGATATTTTTCAACTAACAAAGACACTCCAGCCAGTTGTAAGTAGATGTTGTCTAGGTTGTCCTGAAACACAAAGCACCAAAAGGCATGAGATAGAACTAGACAGAGGGAGAGAGCTCACACATACTCATGAAGTAATGAATCAGTATATGCTGCAAGTTTATGCAGCAGTAAGAATTCAGCATTCAATTGTGACATGAAGTGCTACACCAACACAATAAGCGCACACATCTGGATTGATCCCTGGTTTGCCTGGTCGCTTGATCTAGATCGATCCTTTCTTCCGCCTCGCGCACACATCTCTCTCACCGTCGAAAAAGCGCACCACATGCACCACAACCCTCCTAACCATTTAACTAGGGCGACGCTAGGCGTCGGCGGCCGGCCCAACTTTCGACCGGCCGCATCCCCACCACACGACATGGTTTGCCATGGCCATTTGATCTAGACCGACCCCTTCTTAGACTTCGTGCACACATCTCTCTCCCCGTCAAAAAAGGGCACCCAGATGCACTCACACATGGATGGGTACCACAACCTTCCTAACCATTCAACTAGGCACGACGCTAGGCGCTACTCGGCTGGCCCAACTTTCGGCCGGTCGTACCCCCTCCCACCCGCACGTTTTGGTCTATCCTGATCGTTCAATCTGGATCGGTTCCTTCTTGAACCTCACGCACACGCGCGCGTGCGCACACACACACACACACATCTCTCTCTCTCTCTCTCTCTCCATCGAAAAGCATGGAAAAAGAGAGGAACAAGCAGCAGCACCCTAGCCCTGCGAGCGTGGCTGCTCGCCTACCGCCATCCACCACCGCCATTTGTCGCATGTAGGAGCTCGCTGGTCTCGCTACCGGCCATCCTCGCTGCCGCCTGCAGCTGGCCATCCTCACCATCAGGCTTAACACGTCCATATTTGTAGCAATTCATTTCGCCATTTTGCAGCACAATGCCCCCTCTCTGGTCGCCGCATACACATCCTCGTCATTGTTTGTGTCACCGGTTCATAGCAGTGCACGTCACGCTCGTAGCACCATGGTTTTGAGCTTCATGCACCAACGTTTGAAGCTTTTCTAGCCTGATGGTTGCAACATTTCTTTGGTGGCGGTAGCAGCTCGTCGTCATGCCCCATCCCAGCATCAAGCGTTTGCTGGTTCTAGCAATCCAAGTCACCAATTCTAGCAATACAAATCATCGGTTTCATCACCTCCACGACTGCTCACCGCCATGGATGCAGCATCTGAGTAAGTGGTTCTAGCAAACCCAATTGTTGGTTCCAACAAAAACTTCTGCCAGTTCCCGCACCTCCGCGCGATTGCTCACAACCGTAGATGCACCATCCGAGTCACTTATTCCAGCAAATCCAGCTACCGCTCCAAGAAAAATGGCCAGTTCCAGCACCTCCCCATGACTGCTCGCCACCATGGATGTAGCATCCCAAAACACTTGTTTCAGCGAACTAGCTCACTGGTTCCAGCAAAACCTTTGTCGGTTCCAGCAGTCCAGCTTGCCTGTTCCAGCATCTCTCGTGCCTATTTGCCATGGTGCCAGTTGCAACTCACGGTGTCATCGATCACAGCTCGCTTATCATGGGTGATGGCGGATGATATCATGGAGTCAGAGGAAGGGAGAGTGGCCTGTTCACGGTCAGGAGGAAGCGACGACCAACTTGCCGACGTGGGGCTAGGGGAAGGGAGTGACCATGGAGGGCGGGGTCAGAGATGAAGAGACGGCAACACGACATGGAGGTGGAGGCGACAACACTCAGACAAACAAGGAAAAGGAGATGGAAGAAGGAAGAAAAAATCATCATCATGGGGATAAGAATGAGTGGCTCACACCCTTAGTATAGGGCGTTAGGTTGGTAAAAAAGAAAGGGATCATCGGTGGTGTGTGGGCCAACATGGAGCGAGAGTGGCACTATCGGGCGCGAGCTTCAGCCGGTTGGCTGGTTTGCATCGTTTTCCATTCAACTAGTGGTTGGTTTCAATAACATTTTTTTGAGTTGTCAATAACATATTATTGTGTTTGGCAGTATGATGTGTATTAGTTGATTGTTAAAAAGATGTGAGATAGCTGAGACATGCATCGTTCTTGATAATTTTAGCTCCGTGAATAGCATCCTAATTTTTTAAAAGCTTGTGGCAACGCACGGGCATTTTACTAGTTAAATGTATAATGCATGGATGCAACATTTTGGCTATGCCTCTGCTACCAACTGCGCCACAGGTCAAAGACAACATTTGACGTGCATCACGCTATTAGCTACATCGATATAGGCCGTCCACGCCCGATGAATCAACCATTCATTGGAATTTTTTTTGCCTATTTCCATTCTGTTATGTTAGTTATATTCAACAATTATTTCTTAAAATTATAGTAGTTAGTTATCATATTATTAATATAAAAATTCATGTTCCATACAACTAAATCTCATTTTTTTTGGCAGGAATACAATCAAATACCATTGAAATTTTTCCCGCAAAAACAACTACCATTGAAATATATTGCAACCAATCTCGTAACAACACGCAGGATGTCATCTCTAACAGAATGGGTTATCAACACATCCTTGACAGAAAATAGATATTCTGTTTTTTTTTGTTTTTTTTTTTTTGCTTTTGGGCATGATCAGCATGAGCCCGGTAAGTGCAGTTCTCAATTTCTAAACTGAGTTCTCTTTCTTTTTTTTTCTTTTTTTTTGCTAGCGAGAGGCGCGGTCGGCATCGAACCAAACCAATGGCATTGCCCACGTGATTTCAAGAAGTACTAGTCTATTGGATAATTTTGTGCTCTTGTCTTGTCTGCAGCACCCGCAATCCCCAGATCCGTTAGGAATAAATTGATTTAATTTTTTATTTATTCCTGTTGATATTGTTGAGACGTATTCATTTTAATTATTATTAGTGTCTTTTTCAACTTGGTTTGTCTGAATTTGCTGCCCAAGATTTTTTTGAATGGTAGAAAATATTTTTAATAAAATTACAAGGATACTTTTTTGCATTATACAAACACTTTTTCAAATGTCGCAACTATATTATTTGAACAATGCAAACTACTTTTTGAAATGTATGAAATACTTTTTTGTAAAATTACACGATAATTCTTTTTTACATTTTATTAACCTTTTTCTAAATGTCACAAATTTTTTTGAAAGTCATGCACATTTTCTATATGTCACTAATATTTTTATTGAATGGTACAAACATATTTTAAAAATTGCTCAAACAATTTCCTACAATGATAGGCATTTTTAAGTGTGTTATGGGAACTTCTAAAGTTCAAGTAAATTAGTCTAAAAAATATATGTATTTGGAGCATTTAAAATATAAACAAAATTAAAAATAAATAAAAACAGAACGGATGAAAGAACAACAAAGCATAGAACTCATCGGGCCCATGGTTGTGTGGGATTTTCTTTTCTTCACCTAGGCATCCATGACAGGGAATAGGCATTCCGTCTTTTTTGCGTTAAATTTTGGGGCTGATCGGCATGAACCCACTAAATGCAATTCTCATTTTATTTTGCTAGGAGAGTGGGCATACTGGCATAGAACCACTTACTTGGGTTATTTGCCCACAAATAACTTACTTGGGTTGTCCCCGTTCCTCCTATGCATTTGCCACCTGATGTTGAGAAGTACCAGCTCAGTCGAGAGTTGTGTCCTCCATGACTCTAGGGCAAATCCTAAACGTATATTAAGGGGCGCGAAAGCTATGTCTCGCATCAAGCGACACATAAGCTGCTCTTGTTGAAAAAAATCGCCACTCACGCAAGCAACTAGGCCGGCCCATGCCAACACTTTTCTTAAAACAAAAGAAGAAAAGGATGCACTGATCCCCATACCTCAAGAAAGATGCATGACGCTGCGAGCCACTCCGGCCACCGTCCGTGGTTAATACTACGGGCGTCCTTCTTAAGGTAACTAGAGCCGGTTCTCTCAGTTTTTCTTCTTCCTTTCCTGTTTCATTTCCTTTTTCTTCTCTGTTTTTTATTCATTTTCATTTTTATATTTATGATCAAAATTTTCATCATTATTTTAATACATGGTGGATGTTTCCAAAATGCTTGTTTAACATTTTTTAAATACTTGTTCAACATTATTTTTCAAATTCTTGATTAATATTTTTTTTACATTATCAAAACAATTCATCAATTTGTTAAACATAATTATAAACAATTTTCCTATACATTTTCAACATTTTCCAACTGCTTGATTAACATTTTTCAAATTCTTGTTCAACAATTTCTGAATGCTTAATAACTCTTTTTAAACACTTGTTCAACATTTTTCAAATACTTGTTCAACATTTCCCGAATAATTCATTAAAATTTTCAAATACTTATTCAACATTTTAAAAATACTTATTCAAAAAAATTCAAATACTTATTCAACATTTTTTGAATGCTTGATTTACATATTTGAAATACTTTTTTAACAATTTTCAAATACTTTATTCAACAATAATCGAATGTCTGATGAAAACAATTTGAATACTTGTTCAACATTTTTCGGATACTTATCCAACATGTTCCAAATGTTTTTTATTTAGTGTTTTTCTAATAAAATATATGAAAATAAAGTATACAAAAGTAAAAAAATAAATTAAAAAGTAAAAAGTAAAATAAAAAAAAGCCATGACCTCGCCCGCGCGTTGGGTGGCCATATTGCTCGCCGCATTCAGCGAGTCAGAAGTTACACTCGCTAAAGGCGAGGTGTAGGGGCGCCCCTTAAGGCAGTGGATCCTATTTGGCGGTTCAGTGCAAGCCCCCGCTTTGCAAACAGGTGCTTGAGTTCCTTCGAGCTAGGTAGGTCCACTTGCTTTTTTTTCCTTTCTCTGTTAAAAATAGAAAAAAGGGGGTGCACGGGTATGTTATTGAACCTGATCTTTCCTCATGGCGAGCTGCCATAATCACGTGGGACACCACAAGTCGTGTGTTCACTTACTCCCCTTTCCCCTTTGTGTTCCTTTTCTCTTTCTTGTTTGTATTTTTGATTTTTTTCTTGCTTTTCTGTTTCTTTCTTTATCTTATTATAAAATATACAAACTTTTTAAATTCAACAAACTTTTTCTTCACATGGACTAACTATTTTTCGAATTTGATGATATATTTTTCAAATTCGATGAACATTTTTTCCGAATCAATGAACTTTTTTCATAATCACAAATTTCTTTCTAGAAGTCTGTGGTTTTTTTAAACATTGGGTGATTTTTTTAAAATTCTATGAAAATTTTCAAATTCGTTGAACGTTTTTTTTCAAATCAATTTAAAAAAAATTCTATGAACTATGTGCTAAAATCTTTGAACTTTTTTCAAATTCAAAAAACTCTTTTCAAATTCGATGATATTTTTTGAAACCGAAGAACTTTTTCAGTTCTAATAAACTTCTGTTTCTAATTGATGAACTCCTTTTCAAAACTGATGAACTTTTTAATTTTGATGAAGTTTTTTACAGAAACAATGAACTTATTTTCAACTCATGAACTTTTTTTGATAACGGATGCAGGTTTTATAAATTTGATGATCCTTTTTACAAAATTGATGACTGTTTCTTGAAAATATATGACAACTTTGTGAAGTTTTTTTAGAAATCGATGAACTGTTTTTTCAAATTTGTGAACTGGTTTACAAATTGATGAACTCTTTTCAATTTTGCGAACTTTGTTTGCAATTTTGTCAACCTTTTTTTAAATTGATGGACTTTAAAAAAATTTAGGAACATATTTTTTAGATTTCGATGAACATTTTTACAATTCGAGAACCCCTATTTGGATTTTGTATTTTTTTAACAATTGTTAATATTTTTGAATTCAAAACCTTTTTCGATTTTCTGAGATTTTTTTTGACTTTTTGCGTCTTTTTCAGAGGTCAACGTTTTTATCGGTCAACTGTTGAACAAAGCATACATTTTTGTTTTCATTGAAGTGGAGAAGGAGCATACTTTTTTTGGAGAAGGAGAACGATCGTACGTACGTGTGTGAACTGGCAAGCGATAGGCTTTTTGCCTTGTGATGGGCCGGCCCACCAGGAGCCACGTGGGCGCCAGAAACTACAACCGGCGCCAGTTAGGAGTTCCCTTTTCTTCAGTTTACTCAAACGGGCACACACACACACCGCGTCGCGCTTGGGCGGCCTATTTGGACTCTTTCTTTCTTTCTGTAATACTTCAAAAAACATGCGCCCTCTTCGCTTATTACAAAATGAGGTAACATACTAGCCACCTTTCGCGCTATGACAATGTTACTTTTTTTTTCTTCCTTATATATAACAGTACAAAAAGTAGGGATTTCTTATTTGTTTTTTCTTCCATTTCTGTTTCTGTTTCTTTTCTTTTTTTCCTTTTTATTTTCTTTACTTTTTTCATTTTAAAATGCACGAGAATTTTCAAATTTGATGAATTTTTTAAATCAATGATGATTTTTTTAATTCTTTGATTTTTTTCTCAAATCACTGAGCTTTTTAAAAATTTGATGAACTTCTTTCAAATTCGATGATATTTTTTTCAGATTTGATGAAACTTTTTAAAACTTGATGAACTTATTTTTCAAATTCTATGAACATTTTTTCAAATGTGTTGAACTTTTTTTGTATTTAATGAACTTTTTCAAATTCTATGATTTGTTTTTTCAAAACCGATGAACTTTTTTCTAATTTGTGAGCTGTTTTACAAATTGTTTAACTTTTTTTGAAAATCAATGATTTTTTGTCAAATTAATGAACTTTTGAAAAAATTGTGAACTGTTTTTCAAACTCCAACATTTTAAAATGCATGTATTTTTTTAAAAAAACTTGCTATTTTTCTTTTTTTATAAGATAATAGTTTACCGGTCAACTTGTCAACCGCGACCTGTTAACGTGATCGAGCGAACCAGAAAACAAGTCCAGCGCTTGTCTTCCTATTGGGTGTGCCCATAAGCGAGGGCGCATGGGCGCCAAGAAGGTTAGATGGTGCTTAATGCACCCTATAGGAGCTCCCGGCCTCCAGTTTCCTATCTGCATTGCCTAAAAAAGTTAGTCTAAGAAAAGAAAAGGTCCCAGTCTGCACCGCCCACAATCCCTAACACTGCTATAGATTGGTTTTGTTTATTTGTTACTGTCTAAAATTAATATTCAATTGGTTTATTCATATATGAGCAACCAATAAATGTTAATTCAATTGGTTTGCTAAGTTCTTTTCGACATTGATTGATATAATTCCCATGGTTGTTATTAGAATCTCAAATATTTATTCATATATGAGAAACAATAAATGTTAATTCAATTGGTCTGCCAAGATGTTTTCAGCATTGATTGATATAATTCCCGTAGTTATTATTAGAATCCAAATGTTTATTCATATATGAGTAACCAATAAATGTAAATTAAATTGGGTTGCCAAGATCTTTTTGGCATTGAATTATTTTCCCGTGGTTATTATTCTGGTGACGGTATCTTCTATATGTACCATCCACACATACAATTTGATAGGGAATTCCTAGATCAACATCGATACCCAACACATATCATAAACCCAAGAAAGTCTGGTAGCAAAACTATGAGGCCGTCACAAGCTCTCTTGCACCTTGTCCTCCTCATGGTCCTCACCTCGTGCGACGCTTCCGTTTTAGAAGAGACATGCAGGTTCTACCGCAACGGTATCTATCCGTGTACCTATGATTACTGCATCAAATTCGCCAGCAAGGACAGCGCCACCGCGGACAAGCACGACCTCATCTTCATTGCCATGGGGATCTCCCGTGCGACCGCCGTGAACACCCGCAAGCGCATCGCCGCCCTCAAGGTGGGGAGCAAGGACAAGAAGATCCAATCCTCCCTTGCCACTTGCGACCAGCAGTACTCAAGCGCCGTGGGCCGGATCGACGAGGCTGCAAGGGACATTCCGTCTGACAAGTTGCAGGACGCATTGACGAGCCTCGACAAAAACCTGGACGTCTCCTACAGTTGCGAGGAACAGTTCCGCAAGACCGGCGTGCATTCTCCGTTGGCCGACGAGGACAACGTGTTCTTTAACAAGTGTGTATTAACTAAGGCTGTAATGGCGCAGCTGTGGTATTAGCTAGCCGTCAAGGATATGAACTGGGGTAACTGCTGCAGGAGTCTAGGGTCATTTTTGGATGAGCAAACCCCTCATATTTCTAAGCCCACAATGTGATCACTGAACTATGCAAGATGTGTTGGCGCAGATTTTATTTTCCCGTGGATTTTGTGTTAATTTTGCGCTGATTTGAAATAGCAATGGTGTCTTCTTCTCTCAATCCAGCAATAATAGTTAAGTGAGTGCCGCAGAAGTTTGCGTCGTACTAGAGAGTTTGCTTTCATGGTAACTTGTTTTAATCTCACACAAAAGAAATTGATAAAATCATTATTGTGCTCAGAATTTTTGTGTTAAAAACAAAATAAAATAGACAATCATGCATAGAGAATCTTTTTTTGTTGATTATATGTAGAATACAAAGTACAATCTCCACATGATTATCAGGGGGGGACAGGGGGACCAGCAGAGGCCCTGGCCCCCCCTAATGTCACTGGTTTAGGCCTAATAGTAGTGTAAACATTGACTCTTTTGCTGTTAAAACAATGCATTTAAATGATCTGGCCCTCCCAAACAAGGTTTAGCAACGTTTGGCCCTCCCAATTTGATTTTCCTGACTCCGCCACTGAGGACAGCGCCACTGTGGACAAGCACGGCCTCATCTTCATCGCCATGGGGATCTCCCGTGCGACCGCCTGAACACCCGCAAGCGCATCGCCGCCCTCAAGGCAGGGAGCAAGGACAAGAACATCCAAACCTTCCTTGCCATTTGCAACCAGCAGTACTCAAGCATCGTGGGCCGGATCGACGAGGCTGCCAGGGACATTCCGTCTGACAAGTTGCGGGACGCGTTGATGAGCCTCGACAAAAACCTGGACGTCTCCTACAACTGTGAGGAACAGTTCCGCAAGAACGGCGTGCATTCTCCGTTGGCTGACGAGGACAATGTGTTCTTTAACAAGTGTGTATTGGCTAAGGCTGTAACAGCGCAGCTGTGGTATTAGCTAGCCGTCATGGATATGAACTGGGGTAACTGGTGCAGGAGTCTTGGGTAGTAGGGTCATTTGGATGAGCAAACCCCTCGAATTTCTAAGCCCACAATGTGATCATTGAACTATGCAAGATGTGTTGGCGCAGATTTTATTTTCCCGTGGATTTGTTTTAATTTTGTGCTGATTTGAAATAGAAATGGTGTCTTCTTCTCTCAATCCAGTAATATTAGTTAAGTGAGTGCCACAGAAGTTTGCGTCGTACTAGAGAATTTGCTTTCAGTGTAACTTGTTTTAATCTCAGACAAAAGAGATTGATAAAATCATTTACTGAGCTGAGATTTTTTGCGTTAGAAACAAACTAGAATAGATAATCACACATAGAGAATCTTTTTTTATTGATTATATGTAGAATTACAAAGTACAATCTCCACATGATTATGTATTCTATTCATTGCAAAAAAAAATGGTTATGGTATCCTACGCCTTGGTAGATTAATAATAAAATGTCAATTTTATAGAAAAAAAACATAGCTAAACATGAAAGAAGGATGCATTTTTTAGTACCAACTTTTACTTACTTGGTCGACATGAAACACTTGTACTTCCTCCTATCGGAATTACTTGTCGCAGAAATGAATGTATCTAGACGTATTTTAGTTCTAGATACATTTATTTCTAAGACAACTAATTCCAAACGGAGGGAGTATGCAGGAAAGAATTCTTGACGTGCACATATATAGGTAGCAACAAGGGGGAAAAGGCATCCTCCATATTTCTTTAACATCAAAATACTCTTTATTGCGAGTTTATCACCATAGCTATGGAGAGGGTGCACTCCTGCACTAACACGTGTCGCGTGCGTTTCACCGGGAGCTAGCGCCCGGGGATTGAGCATGGAGCGATCATTCTCTTTCTCCAGCTAGTGTCGAGTATCCTCTTGCCATTTTCATGATTATTATTTTTGAAAACTTTTGATCTATTTATCTTCAATTATTGATAGTACAACGAACATCACAAATAATAAAAATTACATCTAGATTCGTAGACCACCTAGCGACGACTATAATCACTGAAGTGAGTCGAAGGCGGGCCGCCGTCATCGCCCCTCCCTTGCTGGGGCCGGACAAAAATTATTATAGTAGACAGTCGGGAAGTTGTCGTGCTAAGGCCCCATCGGATCAGCGCAGCGGATTAGCAACCGTCGCCGATGAAGAGCAGCGCAGACGAACTACGATCTGATCCGAGCAAATTCACTAAGGACCGATCCACCGGAGACACACCTCCACACGCCCACCTACGATGTTAGACACATCACCGAGACGGGGGCTAGGCGAAAAGAACTTTATTCTATCTTTAGGAAGCCGCCGTCGTCTCGTCTTCCTGAACAGGACACAAAACCTAACAGAATTCATTGGAACATCTAAAAACAGAGTCCTCCAGCAAGGCCCGAGATCCACCGCACCACCATGTCCCTAAGGCCCGCGGAGACGAGGCGGGCCGGCGACGGCGTCCGAAGGAGGCAGAGGAACCCTAGACCTTAGAGGAATGATTTCCTGACATACGACTTTCTGACCCTCCTCCCCTCGCGTCGCCTCGCCTGGGGCGACCCGGGGGCGAATCCCCTCCGCGCCTCCCCCTCCCTCCGCCGCCGCCTGAGGTGCTCGCCGGCCCGGCCGCGCGACACCTATGAAGGTGGCGGCGGGGATCTGGTGGCTTCGCCTTCGCGGAGGGCCACGGCGTCCGGGGCGGCGGCTCCGATGGGAGGTGTCCGGCGTGGCGGTCGGGCGGGCTGCGCCGGGCGGTGTGGCGGGCTGCCTCCTGGCCGTGTGGTCGGCGGGGGTGGCGGGCGTTAGCAGGCGGCGCCCGCGTGGGTCGTCTGCGCTCTCGAGAAGCTCCGTTCCGCCCGTGATTCGCTCCGTCTGCGCCTGCTCCAGCCCACTGGTGGCCGGTCGCCCGTCTTGGGGTCCGGACGGACGGATCTGGTGGTTGGGCGTGATTCCGGGAAACCTCGGCGTGGCGGCCTCACCAAAGGCGGCGTCTTGGCGCCGTGGTCCTCCTGGAGGCTTTGGTGTGGTTCTCCTCCCACCTTTCCTCGAGCACGGTGAAGACCTGCCCTCCCCTTGCATGGTCGATGGCGGCATCCGTGCCGTGCTCCTTCTTGAAGGCGTCTTGAGGGATTGCTCGTGTGGGGTGGAGCTGGCTTTGGTGGCGTGGTGACGGTGTGAGGTAGCTCGTTCTTCTCGATGGCGGCTGCCGTGGTCTCGGTCCAATCACGACCGCTTTGGCTATGCCTTTGGCCTTCTCCATGGATCTTCGCCTTCGTCAGATGACTTGCGGTTGTGAGCCGTTCCGCTTATCACTAATGTACATGCCGTGGTGGAGCGGTACT
Organism: Aegilops bicornis; assembly: GCA_021605145.1. Lineage (NCBI taxonomy): Eukaryota > Viridiplantae > Streptophyta > Magnoliopsida > Poales > Poaceae > Aegilops > Aegilops bicornis. Next base: position 196,185,395 of record CM038675.1, read on the forward strand.
TCATCTCACTCTTTGATGGCGGCGAGGATCGGCGGCATGGCGCTGTGGAGGTTCGCCGCCCGATGCGCGGAGATGGACTCGCAGAGGAGGTTCTTTGTCTGGCGTCATGGTGACGTCGATGGCTGAGTGGCTGAACAAGGTAGAAGCCTCAATATGATCTCAAGACGGACCTGCGGAAGATGGTGGCGACGACACACGAGTGCGTCGACGGATTGTGCCCTGACCGGTATGTGGCTCGGTGAGGATTCGAATATGTTTCGTTTCCGGCTTTTGATGTTAGGCTTAGGTGAGTGGTTTGGGTAGTGGCCCAGCTAGCACCCTTCATCATTTTGGGTAGGAGTAGTGGCATGTGTTGCCAAGATGGTGGATTCAGACTTATTGTTGTAATACTTTGTAAGGTCCTCAAGAATAATCAATAAAATGGCCGTATGCATCTCCCGGATGCAGAGGCCGGGGTCATCCCTCTTTTTTAAAAAAAAGAGGAATGATTTCCTCCTTTAATATATATGGTGTTTTCTCATGTTGACCTTTCAGGTTAAAATATACTGTAGTTCTTTTGGATGCAGCATGCATATGGCCATGCGTCTGCATGCTACTGCTACCAAGTGCGCCACGCCACAGGTGGAAGCAAGCATTTGATGTGAATCACGGTATGAGCTACATGTGATAAGCAATCCAAATAATTAAAAGAAAACCTATATCGACATTGATCGTTCACATGATTTTTATTTTTATTTTTCTGTTGGGCATGATCGGCATGAGCCCATTAAGTGCACTTCTCATTTTTGTTTAACCGAGTTCTCTTTTTTTTTTCTCTCTGGCGCGTGGGGCATAGAACCGACCCAATGACATTGTCCACGCGATTTCAAGAAGTACCAGCCCAGTGGATAATTTTGTGCTCGAGTCCCGTGCATAGCATGCATTCACCAGATCCATTAGGAATAAATGAATATTGAGTTTTCGACAGTAATTATCAATAGTACATTTTTTATCGGTTTGTCTGAATTTACTGCCCAAGATTGATATTGATGCACTCATCAAGTATATTTCTGTATTTATTTACACCGATAGATATACGAGCACCATCTGCATATGATTTGTTATCAGCATCATAAACATCAGATATATACTACTACTCATCAAGTCAAGGCAATCGTGCGTGCCACAAACCATGGGGGCTTGCCAGGCTATCTCCAGCCTCGTCCTGCTCTCTATCTTTGTCTCGTCAAGCGCCTCCATCCTAGACGACGCGTGCAAGTCCTTGGGCGCAAGCAACGAGGACATCGGCTACGTCTACTGCATCAGGTTCTTCCGAGCCTTCAGTGCCAGCGCCACCGCGGACAAGTGCGGCCTCGTCGTCATCGCCGCGAAGATCGTCCGAGCAGAGGCGGCGAACACCCGCAACCGCATCAACGCTCTCAAGGCCTCGGAGACGGACAGGAAGATCGCCAGGCGCCTCTCCGGACTGCCACGCGCTGTACACGAGCGCGCTGCACCTGCTCGACGCGGCGGCGAAGACCGTCAAGTCGGGTCATTTGCAGGACGCGGAGGCGAACCTCAACGCCTCGTTGGAGAACCCCGATGCGTGCGAGGAAGGGTTCCGGGAGCTGGGCGTCAGGTCGCCGGTGGCCGACGAGGACTACGAGTTCACGAAGGGGTGCTCCATCGCTCTCAGTATAGCGAGCACGTTGTTAGCTAGCTAGGATATGTGAATCTGACAAACCGTTCTAGCAACGAGCCCATAATCATTTGGATCGAGCAACAATAAAATATTGGAACCCACGATTTTAGATCGAGTAAATTGCATGAAACCATCACTTTGAAGGCTAGATTTATAGAAAACACTACGTTACATATTTTTTGAAAAAACACCATAACTATCGTAATCTTTTGGCAAATAACACTGATTGGCGTATTAGGATCGTTTGAGCGCCTTTATGACAGGTGGCGCATACTTGTCAGAAGCTGACTTGGCAAAAAATGCCACATAGGCGTGTTGACTAGTCTACTCTTTCCTATCCCTCTGCAAAAACTGTGTCGGCCATCCCTTCTTCCCCAGCGCGCCCATCGCGTCCCAGCGCTGCCCAGGCCCTCCGGCCGTGCCTCCCGGCCCTGCCCCCGCCGCCACCGTCGTACCCCCAGCTGGATCCGAAGACATCCATCTCCATCATCCCCGCCCTGCACCAGATTCGTCGGGAATGCATACTCGATGTGCGTCGGCTGCGGCTCGATGCCGGCTGTCCAAATGCATCTCGGTGACATGAACAGAAGAAACTCCGCAGGAATCTCATCTTGGACGCCTTGCTAGTTGCTACCAAGGGATCTAGACGGGGTGCCGTGTGCGGCCAGAAATCGTGGAGGTCAGTGGGTGCTTAGCTAATCGATGGACAATAGCAATCGAACAAGCTCGTACCTCCAATCAGCCTGAGATCACGGACAGGGCGGAAACGGCAGGGGCGCTAACTCCGCCGGATGCGCTCGTCCGTGGGCAGCGACTGCAGCGCCTTCTTTTTGATCCCCTTGCACGATGCCGCGACTGCCCCGGCGCGTCGACGAATAAGGCGGGAGCACTGGGCTGTTGGGGAACGTTATAGAAAATAATTTTTTTTACGGTTTCACCAAGATCTATCTATGAGTTCATCATGCAACAAGAGAGAGGAATGCATCTACATACCCTTGTAGATCACGAGCGGAAGCGTTTAAAAGAACGGGGTTGAGGGAGTCGTACTCGACGTGATGCAAATCACCGATGATCCTAGTGCTGAACGGACAACACCTCCGCGTTCAACACACGTACGGAGCGGAGACGTCTCCTGCGCTTTGATCCAGCAAGGTGGAGGGAGAGGTTGAGGAAGAGAGCTTCAGCAGCAGCACGGCGGCGTGGTGGTGGTGGAGAGACAGTACCCCGGCAGGGCTTCGCCAAGCTCTTAACCAAAGGAGGAAAGGTGTTGGGGAGAGGAGGGGCTGCGCCTTGGATGTTGTGTGCAGCCCTCCCCTTGCCCCTCTATTTATAGGGGAAGGGGGAAGGGGGCCGACCCCCTCTAGATGAGATCTAGAGGGGCGGCCAAGGGGAGGGCTTGCCCCAAGCAGGCGCCCCCACTGGGGTTTCCCCCAACCCTAGGCGCATGGGCCCAAGGAAGGAATGCGCCCAGCCCTTCAGGGCTGGTTCCCTGCCCACTGCCCATGAGGCCCTCCGAGAGAGGTGGCCCCTCCCGATGGACCCCCGGAACCCCTCCGGTGGCCCCGGTACAATACCGATATGCCCCCGAACCTTTCCGGTGACCGTATGACAACTTTTCATATATAAATCTTCACCTCCGGACCATTCCGGAACTTCTCGTGACGTCCGGGATCTTATCCGGGACTCCGAACAACAATCGGTAATCACATACAAGTCTTCCTAATAACCCTAGCATCACCGAACCTTAAGTGTGTGGACCCTACGGGTTCGGGAGACACGTAGACATGACCGAGACGACTCTCCGGTCAATAACCAACAACGGGATCTGGATACCCATGTTGGCTCCCACATGCTCCTCGATGATCTCATTGGATGAACCATGATGTCGAGGATTCAAGCAACCCGTGATACGATTCCCTTTGTCGGTCGATGCGTTACTTGCCCGAGATTCGATCGTCGGTATCCCAATACCTCGTTCAATCTCGTTATCGCAAGTCACTTTACTCAGAACGTAATGCATGATCTCGTGACGGACACTTGGTCACTTTGAGCTCATTATGATGATGCATTACCGAGTGGGCCCAGAGATACCTCTCCGTCATACGGAGTGACAAATTCGATCTCGATCCGTGTCAACCCAACAGATACTTTCGGAGATACCCGTAGTATACATTTATAGTCACCCAGTTACGTTGTGACGTTTGGTACACCCAAAGCACTCCTACGGTATCCGGGAGTTACACGATCTCATGGTCTAAGGAAAAGATACTTGACATTGGAAAAGCTCCAGCAAACGAACTACACGATCTTGTGCTATGCTTAGGATTGGGTCTTGTCCATCACATCATTCTCCTAATGATGTGATCCCGTTAATGACATCCAATGTCCATAGTCAGGAAACCATGAGTATCTGTTGATCAACGAGCTAGTCAACTAGAGGCTCACTAAGGACATGTTGTGGTCTATGTATTCACACGTGTATTACGATTTCCGGATAATACAATTATAGCAATGAATAAAAGACAATTATCATGAACAAGGAAATATAATAATAAGCCTTTTATTATTGCCTCTAGGGCATATTTCCAACAGTCTCCCACTTGCACTAGAGTCAATAATCCAGTTACATTGTGATGAATCTAACACCCATAGAGTTCTGATGTTGATCATGTTTTGCTCGTAGAAGAGGTTTAGTCAACGGATCTGCGACATTCAGATCCGTATGTACTTTGCAAATATCTATGTCTCCATCTTGAACATTTTCACCGATGGAGTTGAAACGACGCTTGATGTGCCTGGTCTTCTTGTGAAACCTGGGCTCCTTGGCAAGTGCAATAGCTCCAGTGTTGTCATAGAAGAGAGTGATCGGCCCCGACGCATTGGGTATGACTCCTAGTTAGGGGATGAACTCATTCAACCATATTGCTTCATGCGCTGCCTCACGAGGCTGCCATGTATTCCGCTTCACATGTAGATCCCGCCACGACGCTTCCGCTTGCAAATCGCACTACCATCGCTCCACGATTCAACATATACACGTATCCGGTTTGTGACTTAGAGTCATCCAGATCTGTGTCGAAGCTAGCGTCGACGTAACCCTTTACAACGAGCTCTTCGTCACCTCATAAACGAGAAACATGTCCTTTGTCCTTTTCAGGTACTTAAGGATATTCTTGACCGCTTTCCAGTGTTCCTTGCTGGGATTACTTTGGTACCTCCCTACCAAACTTACGGCAAGGTTTACATCAGGTCTGGTACACAACATGGCATACATAATAGATCCTATGGCTGAGGCATAGGGGATGGCACTCATCTCTTCTTTATCTTCTGCCGTGGTCGGGCATTGAGCCGAGCTCAATCTCACACCTTGCAATACAGGCAAGAACACTTTCTTGGACTGATCCATATTGAACTTCTTCAATATCTTATCAAGGTATGTGCTTTGTGAAAGACCTATGAGGCGTCTCGATCTATCCCTATAGATCTTGATGCCTAATATATAAGCAGCTTCTCCAAGGTCCTTCATTGAAAAACACTTACTCAAGTAGGCCTTAATGCTGTCCAAAAGTTATATCATTTCCCATCAAAAGTATGTCATCTACATATAATATGAGAAATACTACAGAGCTCCCACTCACTTTCTTGTAAACGCAGGCTTCTCCATAAGTATGCATAAACCCAAACGCTTTGATCATCTCATCAAAGCGAATGTTCCAACTTCGAGATGCTTGCACCAGCCCATAAATGGATCACTGGAGCTTGCATACCTTGTTAGCATTCTTAGGATCGACAAAACCTTCCGGCTACATCATATACAGTTCTTCCTTAAGATAGCCGTTAAGGAATGTCGTTTTGACGTCCATCTGCCATATCTCATAATCATAGTATGCGGCAATTGCTAACATGATTCGGACGGACTTCAGCTTCGCTACGGGAGAGAAAGTATCATCGTAGTCAACCCCTTGAACTTGCCGATAACCCTTAGCGACAAGTCGAGCTTTATAGATGGTAACATTACCATCCGCGCCCGTCTTCTTCTTAAAGATCCATTTGTTTTACGTATTTCGCCGATCATCGGGCAAGTCTGTCAAAGTCCATACTTTGTTTTCATACATGGATTCTATCTCGGATTGCATGGCTTCAAGCCATTTGTTGGAATCTGGGCCGGCCATCGCTTCTTCATAGTTCGAAGGTTCACCGTTGTCCAACAACATGATTTCCGTGACAGGGTTGCCATACCACTCACGGTGTGGAGCGTGTCCTTGTGGACCTCTGAAGTTCGGTAGCAACTTGATCCGAAGTACCTTGATCATAATCATTAATTTCCTCTCCGATCGGTGTAGACACCACAGGAACATTTTCTGAGCTGCACTACTTTCCGGTTCAAGAGGTAGTACTTCATCGAGTTCTACTTTCCTCCCACTTACTCCTTTCGAGAGAAACTCTTTTTCCAGAAAGGATCCATTCTTGGCAACAAAGATCTTCCCTTCGGATCTAAGGTAGAAGGTATACCCAATGGTTTCCTTAGGGTATCCTATGAAGACGCATTTTTCCGACTTGGGTTCGAGCTTTTCAGGTTGAAGTTTCTTGACATAAGCATCGCATCCCCAAACTTTTAGAAACGACAGCTTAGGTTTCTTCCCAACCCATAATTCATACGGTGTCGTCTCTCAACGGATTTAGACGGTGCCCTATTTAAAGTGAATGTAGCTGTCTCTAGAGCGTATCCCCAAAATGATAGCGGTAAATCGGTAAGAGACATCATAGATCGCACCATATCCAATAGAGTGCGACACGACGTTCGGACACACCATTACGATGAGGTGTTCCAGGCGGCGTGAGTTGTGAAATGATTCCACATTTTCTTAAGTGCGTACCAAATTCGTGACTTAAATATTCTCCTCCACGATCTGATCGTAAGAATTTTATCTTTCGGTCACGTTGATTCTCTACTTCATTCTGAAATTCCTTGAACTTTTCAAAGGTCTCAGACTTGTGTTTCATCAAGTAGACATACCCATATCTACTTAAGTCATCGCTGAGAGTGAGAACATAACGATATCCTCCGCGAGCCTCAACGCTCATTGGACCACACACATCAGTATGTATGATTTCCAATAAGTTGGTTGCTCGCTCCATTGTTCCGGAGAATGGGGTCTTGGTCATTTTGCCCATGAGGCAAGGTTCGCATGTGTCAAATGATTCATAATCGAGAGACTCTAAAAGTCCATCAGCATGGAGCTTCTTCATGCGCTTGACACCAATGTGACCAAGGTGGCAGTGCCACAAGTATGTGGGACTATCGTTATCAATTTTACATCTTTTGGTATTCACACTATGAATATGTGTAACATTACGTTCGAGATTCATTAAGAATAAACCATTGACCATAGGGGCATGACCATAAAACATATCTCTCATATAAATAGAACAACCATTATTCTCGGATTTAAATGAGTAGCCATCTCGTATTATACGAGATCCAGATACAATGTTCATGCTCAAACTTGGCACTAAATAACAATTATTGAGGTTTAAAACTAATTCCGTGGGTAAATGTAGAGGTAGCGTGCCGACGGCGATCACATCGACCTTGGAACCATTCCCGACGCGCATCATCACCTCGTCCTTCGCCAGTCTCCGCTTATTCCGCAGCTCCTGCTGTGAGTTACAAATATGAGCAACGGCACCGGTATCAAATACCCAGGAGTTACTACGAGTACTGGTAAGGTACACATCAATTACATGTATATCGCATATACCTTTAGTGTTGTCGGCCTTCTTGTCTGCTAAGTATTTGGGGCAGTTCCGCTTCCAGTGTCCCTTTCCTTTGCAACAAAAGCACTCAGTCTCAGGCTTGGGTCCATCCTTTGACTTCTTCCCGACGGCGGCTTGCGGGCGCGGCAACATCCTTGCCGTCCTTCTTGAAGTTCTTCTTACCCTTGCCCTTCTTGAACTTGGTGGTTTTATTGACCATCAACACTTGATGTTCCTTTTGATTTCTACCTCTGCTGACTTGACATTGAAAATACTTCAGGAATAGTTTTCACCATCCCCGCATATTGTAGTTCATCACAAAGCTCTTGTAGCTCGGTGGGAGCGACTGAAGGATTCTGTCAATGACCGCCTCGTCCGGGAGGTTAATATTCAACTGGGACAGGCGGTTGTGCAACCCAGACATTTTGAGTATGTGCTCACTGGCAGAACTATTTTCATCCATCCTACAACTATAGAACTTGTCGGAGACTTCATACCTCTCGACCCGGGCATGAGCTTGGAAAACCATTTTCAGCTCCTCGAACATCTCATATGCTCTGTGTTGCTCAAAACGCTTTTGGAGCCCCGGTTCTAAGCTGTAAAGCATGCCACACTGAACTAGGGAGTAATCATCACTACGCGACTGCCAAGCGTTCATAACGTCTTGGTTCTCTAGGATGGGTGCTTCACCTAGCGGTCCTTCTAGGACATATGCTTTCTTGGCAGCTATGAGGATGATCCTCAGGTTCCGGACCCAGTCCGTATAGTTGCTGCCATCATCTTTCAGCTTGGTTTTCTTTAGGAACGCGTTGAAGTTCATGTTGACATGAGCGTTGGCCATTTAATCTACAAGACATTTTGCAAAGATTTTAGACTAAGTTCATGATAATTAAGTTCATTTAATCAAATTATTTAATGAACTCCCACTCAGATTTGACATCCCTCTAGTCATCTAAGTGTTACATGATCCGAGTCGACTAGGCCGTGTCCGATCATCACGTGAGACGGACTAGTCATCATCGGTGAACATCTCCATGTTGATCGTATCTTCCATACGACTCATGTTTGACCTTTCGGTCTCTGTGTTCCGAGGCCATGTCTGTACATGCTAGGCTCGTCAAGTTAACCTAAGTGTTTTGCATGTGTAAAACTGTCTTACACCCATTGTATGTGAACGTAGGAATCCATCACACCCGATCATCACGTGGTGCTTGAAACGATTTAACTTTAGCAACGGCGCACAGTTAGGGGGAACACTTTCTTGAAATTATTACGAGGGGTCATCTTATTTACTACCGCTGTTCTAAGTAAACAAGATGCATAAACATAATAAACATCACATGCAATTATATATTAGTGACATGATATGGCCAATATCATATAGCTCCTTTGATCTCCATCTTGGGGGCTCCATGATCATCTTCGTCACCGGCATGACACCATGATCTCCATCATCATGATCTCCATCATCGTGTCTCCATGAAGTTGCTCGCCAACTATTACTTCTACTACTATGGCTAACGGGTTAGCAATAAAGTAAAGTAATTACATGGCGTTAAATCATTGACACGCAGGTCATACAATAATTAAGACAACTCCTATGGCTCCTACCGGTTGTCATACTCATCGACATGCAAGTCGTGATTCCTATTACAAGAACATGATCTCATACATCACAATATATCATTCATCATTCATCACAACTTTTGGCCATATCACATCACAAAGCAATTGCTGCAAAAACAAGTTAGGCGTCCTCTAATTGTTGTTGCATCTTTTACGTGGCTGCAATAGGGTTCTAGCAAGAACGTTTTCTTACCTACGAATAACCACAACGTGATTTGTCAACTTCTATTTACCCTTCATAAGGACCCTTTTCATCGAATCCGCTCCAACTAAAGTGGGAGAGACAGGACACCGCTAGCCACCTTATGCAACTAGTGCATGTCAGTCGGTGGAACCTATCTCACGTAAGCGTATGTGTAAGGTCGGTCCGGGCCGCTTCATCCCACAATACCGCTGAAGCAAAATAAGACTAGTAGTGGCAAGAAAGTTGACAACATCTACGCCCACAATAGATTTGTGTTCTACTCGTGCAATAGAGAACTACGCATAGACCTAGCTCATGATGCCACTGTTGGGGAACGTTGCAGAAAATAATTTTTTTTTACGGTTTCACCAAGATCTATCTATGAGTTCATCTAGCAACGAGAGAGAGGAGCGCATCTACATACCCTTGTAGATCGCGAGCGGAAGCGTTCAAGAGAACGGGTTTGAGGGAGTCGTACTCGACGTGATCTAAATCACCGATGATCCTAGTGCTGAACGGACAGCACCTCCGCGTTCAACACACGTACGGAGCGGAGACGTCTCCCGCGCCTTGATCCAGCAAGGTGGAGGGAGAGGTTGAGGAAGAGAGCTCCAGCAGCAGCACGACGGCGTGGTGGTGGTGGAGAGGCAGTACTCCGGCAGGGCTTCGCCAAGCTCTTAACGGAGGAGGAGAGGTGTTGGGGAGGGGAGGGGCTGCGCCTTGGATGTTGTGTGCAGCCCTCTCCTCGCCTCTATTTATAGGGGAAGGGGAAGGGGCGGCCCCTCTAGATGAGATCTAGAGGGAGGAGGCGGCCAAGGGAGGGGCTTGCCCCCCAAGCAAGGCGCCCTACTAGGGTTTCCCCCAACCCTAGGCGCATGGGCCCAAGGGGAATGCGCCCAGCCCTCCAGGCTGGTTCCCTGCCCTCGACCCATGAGGCCCTCCGAGAGGTGGCCCCTCGATGGACCCGGAACCCCTCCGGTGGCCCCGGTACAATACCGATATGCCCCGAACCTTTCCGGTGACCGTATGACAACTTTCCATATATAAATCTTCACCTCCGGACCATTCCGAAACTCCTCGTGACGTCCGGGATCTTATCCGGGACTCCGAACAACAATCGGTAATCACATACAAGTCTTCCTAATAACCCTATCGTCACTGAACCTTAAGTGTGTAGACCCTACGGGTTCGGGAGAAACGTAGACATGACCGAGAAGACTCTCCGGTCAATAACCAACAGCGGGATCTGGATACCCATGTTGGCTCCCACATGCTCCTCGATGATCTCATCGGATGAACCATGATGTTGAGGATTCAAGCAACCCGTATCGATTCCCTTTGTCGATTCGATGCGTTACTTGCCGAGATTCGATCGTCGGTATCCCAATACCTCGTTCAATCTCGTTACCGCAAGTCACTTTACTCATACCGTAATGCATGATCTCGTGACCGGACACTTGGTCACTTTGAGCTCATTATGATGATGCATTACCGAGTGGGCCCAGAGATACCTCTCCGTCATACGGAGTGACAAATTCGATCTCGATCCGTGTCAACCGCAGATACTTTCGGAGATACCCGTAGTATACCTTTATAGTCACCCGATTACGTTGTGACGTTTGTTACACCCAAAGCACTCCTACGGTATCCGGGAGTTACGATCTCATGGTCTAAGGAAAAGATACTTGACATTGGAAAAGCTCTAGCAAGCGAACTACACGATCTTGTGCTATGCTTAGGATTGGGTCTTGTCCATCACATCATTCTCCTAATGATGTGATCCCGTTATCAATGACATCCAATGTCCATAGTCAGGAAACCATGAGTATCTGTTGATCAACGAGCTAGTCAACTAGAGGCTCACTAGGGACATGTTGTGGTCTATATATTCACACGTGTATTACGATTTCCGGATAATACAATTATAGCAATGAATAAAAGACAATTATCATGAACAAGAAAATATAATAATAAGCCTTTTATTATTGCCTCTAGGGCATATTTCCAACATGGGCCACCATGGCCAGCCCGACCATGCGGAGCATGAAGCAGAGCACCGCCGCCAGGATGAGCAGCGTGTCCGTGAGCACGCTCGTACCACCGCTGGCGCCGCCCGGCGCAGCCGAGCGGTCGACGGACTGCTGCAGCAGGTGGCGCGACATCTTCCTCATTGGTTCTGTGTGGGACGGGGAGAAGCAGCCGGACGCAACGGTGGCGCATGTGAACCTGGTGCTGCGGTGGCTCTGCGTTGTCGCGAACGGATGCAGCAGAGGCGGCGCGCAGCAAACCTACTGCTGTGGGGCGACGGAGGAGAACAGGGTGCAGATCTGCAGCACTTTGGAGCTCGTGGCTCAGCAGCCTCGCCGGACTCCGGCGAAGGCTCCCTCCACTGTGAGCGCACACGACTTGTTCGACGTAATGCTCAAGCGAGTGGAGAGAGAGAGGAGGAAGAGTCAACACGCCTATGTGGCATTTTTTTGCCAAGTCAGCTCCTGACGAGTGAGCCCCACCTGTCATAAACACGCTCAAACAACTCTAATACGCCGATCAATGTTATTTGTTAAAAGATTACGCTAGACATGGTGTTTTTTTGTCAAAAATATGTAGCATAGTGTTTTTTGCAAACCTAGCCTTTAAAATGGTGGTTTTCTGCCATTTACTCTTTTAGATCAATGAACTTTGCAAGTACGTTTTCACAGTTTTTTTTGTAAGAACTGATTTTGTGGTGAACGGAAATAGCAACCAGACATTAACCGAATGTCACACAATTTGCACATGATCGTGGCGATTGACTAAATGGATATCAAGCATTAATGTTCGTGATTACTTTGGATATATCATGCCATGATATTAGATGCGCACGCTGACTAATTTTTTATGCAAAAGATGTTTACAAGATAATGAAGTACATATTCCCCCCTACACAAAGATACATCAGTACATATACCATAAAAATGAAATTGAGTACTCCCTCTATTCCGTAATGTGGTGCATATAGATTTTTGAAAATTCAAGCATCGGAAACTTTGACCAAATTTGTGGAGAAAAAAACTTACATCTAGAATGCCAAACTTACATCATTATTGCATTCAGTATAAGATGAACTTTCATACTTTATACATTTGGTATTTTGGTATTGTAGATATAAATAGTTATCTCTCAAAACTTGGTGGTGGGGCGAGGCAACCCGGGCGGACGTAGGGCTGGCGACAGGAAGTCTTGGGCAGTTGAGGGTGGATGTTAGTATGGCGCCGCAGCAGGCGGCGGCGGCGGCAACGACATAATGATGATCGTGGCCCAGCGGAGGTTGGGCTCTTCATGTCGTCGGGACTCGAGAGGACATGGTGCTCGCTTTTTGCGACACAAAAAGATGCCGGAATGCACATGGCAGCCCCGACTAGGTCGGCCCAATGGTGCTGCAGCGGGAATTGTAGCGAAAAGATTACATATTTTGGAAAGTCAAACTTTTTCTTCAAATTTTTTGGATTTTTAAAAATCAGGATATTTATCCAAATTTTGGATTTTATGGAAAAGGAGAACATTTTTTTTGGAAAACATGATCATGTTTTGAATTTCCCAAACTATTTTGAAACACGTATTTTTAATTTGCAAACAAATTTTAAAACTTAGAACATTTTTTAAAATTCAAACCAGTATTCAAGAACACGAACATTTTTTGAAATATCAAATAATTTCTGAAAATTTCTGAAAAAGGAAACATTTTGAGATAGAAGAAAAGAAGCTGAAGAAAAATCAGAAAAATAAAATAAAAATTAATAGAAATCAGGCGGGAACCTTCCAGAAGGATCCCAAAACCGGGGAACCAGTGTATAGTTCAACGGCCCTGCCTGTTTCCGTTGCTCGCTCGGCATTCGGAATGCGACAAAAAGGAAATGCCGCAACACCCTTCCCCTCCCAAATTTTCTTTTTGAATTGGACCGCCCAATATTTTTGACATAAACAGCACCAAATTTTGTTAGGAATAAATTGAGTCCAAAAAGTAATATAATTACTCCCTCCAATCCATATTAATTTTTGGTGATTTAGTACAACTTTATAATACTAAATGAGCAACAATTAACATGGATTGGAGACAATAACGATCCATATTAATTCTCGGTGATTCAGTACAACTTTATACTAAATGAGCAACAATTAACATGGATCGGAGAGAGTAATGTGCCATATTAATTCTCGGTGATTTAATACAACTTTGGACTAAATCGGCGTCGATTAATATGGATCGGGGGAGTAATTTATTAATAGCAAAACATGATATTTATTCAATAGTACATACCTTTTTCATCGGTTTGTTCAAATTGCAAGATTGATATGTTCATCAGGTATTTCTGTATTTACGATCCCGACTATATATGTGCACCATCTACATACGATCTGTTACCAAACAACACATATACGGTAGTCGTGCCAAAAGGCATGATGCGGCATTGGCAAGCTCCCTCGTGTCTCCTCGTCCTCCTCTTGGTCCTCGTTTCCTCCGAGGCTTCCTCTCTAGACGACACATGCAAGTCCGTCGGCGCAAGCAAGAAGGACATCGGCTACGACTACTGCATCAAGTTCTTCCAGGGCGACAGCGCCAGCGCCACCGCGGACAGGCGCGGCCTCGTCGTCATCGCCACGAAGATCACCCGTGGAGAGGCCGCGAACATCCGCAAGCGCATCGATGCCCTCAAGGCCTCGGTGAGGGACAAGAAGGTCAGCGGGCGCCTCTCCGACTGCCGCACGCACTACACGGCGGCGCTGAAATGGCTGGAAGCCGCGGCGGAGGGCGTCAAGTCGGGTAATTTGCAGAAGGCGAAGACGAACCTCACAGGCGCGATATTGGGCACCGACACCTGCGAGGAAAGGTTCCGTGAGCTGGGCGTCGCGTCGCCGCTGGCCGCCGAGGACGCCGAGTTCACCAAGGGCTGCTCCATCGCTCTCGCCATAACGAACATGTTGTAGCTAAGCTAGCCTAGCCGCCGAGGATGTGTGAATCTGGCTAATAGCTACGAGTCCATGCTCATTTGGATCTACCAATAAACTCTTGGAACCTGCAATTCAGATCTTGCAAGTATGTTTGGACGGAATTTTTGTTTTCTTATAAGATTGAATTATTATCTTTCTGGAGCTTATAGAATTAATTTTATGATTTCTTATTTTTCTTAAGCTTATATAATGGAAATACTCCATCTGTCCATATTTACATGCATGGCGCACAGTTTTGTGTACCATCACGCTAATGGAGGAAATGGATGTGGCCCATTAATGTTCATTCTTATTTAGGAGATCTGATGCCATAAGAGCATCTACAACCTGACCCCCATATCGGTCTCAAACGCTTGAGCAGGCTGCCCGGTCATTGACCGGACTAAAAAAATAGTACCCAACCGGATTTTCACCGGCCCAAATGCCTGACCCGCATCCGGATGTGCCTACAACATCAGACTGACCGCTAGGGCCCGCGCAACTTTGCCCATATCCGCTCCCTCCTTGCCGGACCAGCTCTCTTCTCTTGTTTGTCATGGTCCGTATAGCCGCAATCGGTCAAGGTCACCACCACCGGACGCCGCCCCGTGGTCATTACTTCTAGATCATCGATGAATTCGTCATGGAATGATGGCTATGAGTGTGAAAATGATTTAACTTAAAAAACTCTCTTAGTGTGAATGGCCATCAACGCTCACTTTTGTGAGTATGAACTCTGACTCGGGTGTTCATACCCCTCACAAAAGGGAGCATTGATGGTCAAACTGAGAGAGAAGCTTACTGCTTTTGCACGACGCGGCTATCTAAGCCGGTCGCATCGCTCCTCGTGCGACGAGGTGACACTAAACCCCCAACCCCGCTAGACCTAAAATTTTGTATTTGTGTGCACTGTTTGACCAAAATGGTCAACTTGCATGTGTTTTCATGTATTTGATGTTTTAAAAATACGGTTTATAGTTGCAAATAGCATATTCCGTTTTATTTGTGTTTGTGTTTGCATGCGAGGCATGTCCGGTCACTCTCAGCGGGCGTGTCCGCAGACGTATAAGGATCCCGATTAGGCAATTCGGGCCTAGATGCTCCAAGGAAGAGAAATGCACGGTAACTAATTTTATTCGCAAAAGATGCATGCAAAATAATTAAGTACACATCTCTATCTCTATCTTTATCTGTATCTTCTCTATCTTCTATTCTACTCCCTCGTAGTGTCAAAAAACGTACTACATTATGAGACGGAGGGAGTATCTCTCTATCTCTAGTTCTTCTATCTCTTGTGAGTTGTGACACAGAGCATAGCAGGAAGGGTTTGCATTAAACTGAAGGTCACTCTCTGATCTTGTTGTGTTGGGGTGTAGTCGCCCGATCTTGCTGGATGAGAATGAACATGCCGGATGAGAATACTACTGGTTTGTTCTCTCACTACAATGTGTGATGCTCGATACAGTTTTTGGGCTTCGAGCCCGGGTCACAGTGGTCGTTTCCTTCTCCGATCGGTCGGCTGGTTTGATTGCTTCCGATCGATCGCTATCTGATGAGCGGCCAAGTCCAGCAGCCAGGAGGCGGCCGCACGGCACCTAGCGGCGCAAGGCCAAGCAGTTAGGATCGACTTGCACGGCAGCGGCGCCAACGCCCAGGCAATGAGGCAAGTCAGGCTGCGAGTGCGATCGGGATTGGGGCTTGACCGTGACACGCCATCTCGTCACGAATTCACCATCAGGTTTTCCCTCAAAAAAATTGCCATCACGTATACACCCTAACAGAACACCAAGCCCATTTAATTTAGTCCATTAACTCTCTATCGGATACGTATTTCGATGATTATGAACGTGCATCTATTAATTTTGTTCTTGTCATCTTTCATGTACATCAGTACACAGTGGCGGAGCTGGATGCAGATTACGCCTGGGGCTGTGCTATGTTGAGTGATAAACTTCTATGATTTTTTATGCTTTGCATGAAGAAATTACAAAGGAAGTTGTTTCTAGGCCTGCGGCTATAGCCCTAGCTGCCCCAGGCCTGTCTCCACCACTGTCAGTACATGTGCATTATAGTTCAACTTTTGCATACTTCCAACCCACGTCTTCTGCATACCGGCCGGGTTAGACGATAATCCTGATCATCGAAATCAGAAGTTGCAAAAGAGACAAAGATAATAGGTTTTAACTCAATTTCAGAAAAAGCTAGGTAGTGGTTTATATTAGAGAAAAGTATACTTTTCATCCATCAATTCTTCGTGAAGTTTAGATTTGGTCCCTCAACTTCAAAACCGGACAACTTGCACCCTTAACTACTGAAACCGGACAAGATTCATCCCTGGTCATGGTTTTGACCGGTTTTGGTGTTGTCCCACCCCGGTTTTGACCGTGCTGACTCAAATTCGCGTACTTTTCCAATTCCGCTTAATGTTTTCAAATCTGGGTAGTTTTTTCAAATACGTGAACTTTTTAAAAATTTGTGTACTTTTTCCAAATCTGCGTACTTTTTCTAAGTTCACGTACTTTTTTCTAAATCCGCGTACTTTTTTAAAGTTCATGTGTTTTTTTCAAATTCATGTAATTTTTTAAATTGACGTACTTATTCATATCCTTGTACATTTTTTTGCTTTTGAAAATATTGTGTGAACTTAAAACGTACGCGGATTTGAATTTCTTTAACCCAAATTAGAAAAAAATTGTGGAGTTGAAAAATTATGTCAATTTGAAACAAGTATCTGAATTTCAAACAAAGTTCATGGATTGGAAAAGGAACACCGATTTGAAAAAAAAACACGAACTTAACATATTATGCGGATTTGAAACAAATCTGCGAATCTCAAAACACTTCATGGATTTGAAAAAAATACTTGGATTCGATAAAATTACATGAACTTGAAAAAAATAGACTGATTTGAAAAAATTACACAAATTTCAAAATAGTTCACGGATTTGAAAAATGTATGTTTATTTTGAAAAAATTGCATGAACTTGAAAAAACTATGTGGATTTGAAAAGAGTATGTGACGTTCAAAAAGTTCACGGATATGAAAAAAATACGTGAATTTGAGTCAGCACCGGTCAAAACCGGGGTCAGTTAGCACCAAAACCGGTCAAAATCAAGACCAGGGATGAATCTTGTCCGGTTTCGTTAGTTGAGGGTGCAAGTTGTCCGGTTTCGGAGTTGAGGGACCAAATCTAGACTTCACCGAAAGTTGAGGGATGAAAAGTATACTTTTCTCTTTATATTATAAAAAGTTCCGTCTAGTAATCAGATATTGCACTTGATGTTAATGCTTTAGTTAAGATTTTGAAGACATTTACACGTTCAAGCAACAGGTACAGTACTTAGTCCATCCTGTTATAATTACAGTACAGTTACATTGTTATTACTCTTAGCACTTAAATTTGAGCTTTGTCCAGAGATTTGCTTCGTCCTCCTCCATCTAATCAGTTACCTACACGACTAGTCCAGCCGGCGTAGCAGCAGCGCCGGAGTCTCAGTCACCTAGCTCCACGACGAGGTCCACTCCCCAGGCGTCTACAGTTAATCATACCCGAATTTCCCATCGAGCAGACGCCACCTGAATTTCATTTCCTAGCAGGATCCTCCCTACGTCTCTCTATATATATATCGTCTCCCTCCACGTTCAAAAGACAAAACGTCTGACACAACCACCACTAAAACCAGCGCAAAGATGATGAGGCCTTCCCAAGCTCTCCCGCAGCTCGCCGTCCTCCTCCTCTTCCTCCTCGTCTCGTCCAGCGCAGCCTCCACTCTAGACGACACCTGCAAGTCCGTCAGCGCCAGCAACAAGGACGTCAGCTACGACTACTGCGTCAAGTTCTTCAAGGCGTGCAAGGGCAGCGCCACCGCGGACAAGCGCGGCCTCGCCGTCATCGCCGCGAAGATCGTCCGAGCGGCGGCCGTGAGCACCGGCAGGCGCATCGCCACCATCAAGGCATCGCAAGGGGACGACAGGAGGATCCAGGGGCCGCTCGCCGACTGCGACGAGCTGTACTCGAGCGCCGTGGACCAGCTCGACGCGGCGGCGAGGGGCATCTCGTCGGGGAAGTTGCAGGACGCCCTGACGAACCTCAGCGCCGCTGCGGACGCGCCGCAGACCTGCGAGGAAGGGTTTCGCGAGCTGGGCGTGAGTTCGCCGCTGGCCGACGAGGACTCCAAGTTCAGTAAGGAGTGCTCCATCGCTCTCGCTGTAACGAACACGTTGTAAGCGACAAAGTCTATAATCATTTGGATCAATATAATCCTGGAATATAATCCTGTATGGATCGTGGTGAACTGACATAGCAGTCGTTAAGAAAACGGCACGCAATTTGGGACGATCGTGGCCATCAAAGCGACTGCATGAACATCCATCGTGCATCAATGTTTGTCATTGTTCAGGAGATCTGACGGCACGGGGTGAGATGCCCATGCGCGGCACGCTAACGAATTTTGTACGCAACAGATGCTTGCCAGATAAGTGAAAGATTATATTATTGTTGCCATTTGTTGATTAGCAAGGCAATCAAATACGCCCACACGTATTAGTTGCCACATACATCAAAATAGTGGATGCCGGTATCCTTTTGTTTAGTCATATCATTTTCAAGTGTTTTACGTACAGCGAAAGGTCACAATCATGGTTGCAGAACAAACTGATACCGGTAGGACATGATGGATGCATGGTTGTGTCCGGCGGCGCCGCAGCCTGCAGGTGGCGCCAGCCTCACCGCGGGTAAGGTCCAGCCACGAAGGGCATGTCCGGTCAGGCAGTCAGCGTCGTCGCGCGCGGATGGAGGCGTCAAACCTGCATGCGCTAATGCAAACTTCGGAAAATTGGCCACGATGATTCTAAGCTTACGATAATCCTAAATTTTACTGTGTAGGCCTCATGATTTCCAACCAAATGTTACCATGTACTTCCTGTTTAAAGATATAAGTTTTAGATCACTACTAAAGAAATATAAGACATTTTCGATCACTACTAGTGATTTAAAACGTATTATATTTCTTCCTTTTTTGAGAAAATTTCTAATCTATTCATCAAACATCAAGGTAGTATAAAAAACACCAGAAATAACAAAAATTACATCCATGTATGTAGGCCACCTAGCAACAACTATAAGCATTGGAGCGAGCTAAAGCCGCTGCCAACATAGCCTCTCCCTCGCCGAAGCCGGACAAACCTTGCTGTAGTAGACAGCCGGGAAGTCGTCGTGCTATGGCCTCATAGGACCAGCGCACCAAAATAGCAACCACCACCGATGAAGTTAGTATAGATTGAAAGAATTCAACATGAAGATACACAAACGTAGACGAACAACGACGAAATCCAAACAAATCCATCAAGATGGATTAACCATACACACACCTCCATAGGCCCACCGCCGATGCTAAATGCACCGCCAGGACAGGGCTTAGGCAGGGACACAAATCTCTCCCTAATAAAGCACGGGTTGAATCGGTCACCATCACGATGTTTTCACACAAAGGTTCATGTGATTTTTGGTAATTGAACCCACAATCCAATAAATAAGTTGGAAAAAATGATTCGTATGTCGCGCTTGACCAAAAAAAAAACACCCCCGAGTCGAGTGACCGCGTTTCCCACCCCCGTCAGGATCCGCCGCCTCGTCGCCGCCGGCCGGCATCCTCCTCCACGCCATCCTCCGCCGAGCCGTGCCGCCGTCCTCCCCGCACCCCGGCCTGCCTGCCTCCTCTCCGCCGCGCCCTCCTCCCCGCGCCATCCAAGTCCCCCGCACGCGGTACGCCGATGACGAGGCCCAGGCCGCCGGCTCGAGCGCGCGCTACCCACCACGACGAGCTGCTCAACACTCTCCTCGCCGCCGCGGGCAACGGCCGGGAGGAGGAGGAGGAGGACGCGCGGGAGGCGCGACAGCGTCAGAATCAGCGCGTCGAATCCGGCCTCGGCTTACGGCGACACGGACGTGGAGGCTCTGGTTGCGGCCGCCGCGCTCTATGCGCCGACCCTGCTCGCCGAGCCTTGCCTCTCCGGTTCTCCATCCATGTACGCTGTCGGGGACTCTGGAGGTCCAAGCTTGCTGCTATCATCTTCAATTTGCAGAAGGAAGTTGGGTCCTCGTGGAGGGAAGGAAGGATGTTTGCTAATGTGGTTGGGTGGCTTTCTGTTTTTGGAAGGAGGAAGGTTTATCCAGTCCATCCTCCTGCCTCTCCCTGCACAAAAAATGGTTCATCCTTCATTGATATGTGTGCAGCTATGGAGGAGGTGAACGCAGAGACAACTGCGGGCTAGCTGCAGCTTCTATTCGAGCAGAGGCGATCTTTCCTTGTCGGAATCGTATTTCAGGTGAACCTCTCTGAATTTTTCCACATGTTTACAAGTATCAGCCTGTGGTATGTAGCTGCTCTGTTGGCTGTCTCTATTATTCTCACGTCCCACCCCTTCTTTTGTTGCAATTTTGTTAGCTCTTCATTGTATAATTGCTGCTAATTCAAGTATTGGATTTTGTGCTTTACAGGAAACCAATTGATCTGACCCCAAAACAGGAGAAAGTTATGTATAACAAGGCCAATGAAATCAATGGTAGCCCCTGTTTCTCTGTCTGAAGCTGTTCTTTTATTCAGTACATAAGCATCGACAGCTTACTATTTCTAAATTAGCTTCTATGCAATTTTATTCAGAGTTAGCGATCTGGATGGATCTGGATGTTTGTGATTTTTATGATCCATTCAATACACTTCATTTGATGTTGAATGCATCTGAGGTTCCATGCAACAGATTAAAACCTGAATTTCTCATCCAGTAACAAATCGGTAGATGTTGAATGGATCTAGATGAAGAGTTTGTGATCTGGAGGGATCTTGCTGTTTATTTAGATTAAAACTGAAGGGTATACTTCATTTGAAATCTTACATGCTAACAATTCAGGGTACATGAGCCTGTATGCATCAGTTTTAATATGAATAACATCAACCGAATTAAAACTGAAGGGTACATCCAGATCCATTAGTACACTTCATTTGAATTAAAACCAAATTAGAACTTTTTTCTCCTGTTACAACGCACGGGCCCTTTTGCTAGTCCTAATAAAATTAAAAAATGGAGTCCTCCCAACGACAAGGGCCGGGATCCACCGCACCCCATGGTCCTAGCCTCCTATGACATCGGAAAAGAGGCGGACCGACGCGACACCATAGGCAAACGAACCCCAAGTTTTTTTAGGAGAGGTGACAACTGCATGAGGTGTTGCACTAAGGTATCGCGGTTCTGTCATGCATACTTCGCCAATTCCATATAGGTAGCAGGAATATTGAAGGTACAAGCTATTCCATGGGTGGCCCAAGGGGGAGCATGGTTTTGGGCCGGCCCAGTTACACGAGTGGGGCACTCGCCCGCTCCGAGCTCTCGACTCGCCCCACCTGGTCGCTCGCTCGCTCGAGCGCTGATTGAACGGTCACGATTGACCAGTTAACTGGTCAACCCTTGACTTTGAAAAGAAGGAGAAAACTAAATCGAAAAAATTCACAAAAAATAAAAAAAACTCGACATTTCAGAAAGGTTCACGAATTTTGAAAAAGTTCATCCGAATTTTAAAACACTTCATTGAATGTGAAAAAGTTCACCAATTTAAAAAAAGTACATCAATTCTTTTAGAAAAATCATTTATGTAAGAAAATAGTTCACAAAATTTATAAATTTTATTGATTTTGAAAAAAGTTCATTGAATTTGAGAAAAGTTCATCATTTTTGGAAAAAAGTTCAACGATTTTGGATAAATGTTCATGGAATTTGAAAAAAAGTTCATCAAATTTGGAAGAGTTCATGGTTTTTCAGAAAAAAATAAAATTTGAAAAAAGTTCATCCATTTGAAAAAAAGATCAACAAATTTCAGAAAATTCATTCAATTTGAAAAATATTTCGTCAAATTTAAAAAAAGTTTGTCAATTTAAAAAATGTTAATAGAACTTCAAATAAGTTCATCGAGTTTGAAAAAAGTTCATCAAATTTTTTAAAAAATCAGCAATTTAAAGAAAATGTTCACGAATTTTAAAAAACAAATAGTTTTTGCCCCATCGTAACCCCGCCACTAAAATAGACATATTATGGGCATAACATGTTAAAATAAACCTAGTTGCAGATATATTGCAAGATGACCCACCAGAATTCTAGAAATATCAAAAAAATATGTTGAAAATGAAAAAATAAATAGATAATATAAAAAATAAAAGGAAAAAATAATAGAAAATCGAAGAAAAAAAATAAAACTGGAATAGAAAAGGAGATAAAAAACCTAAAATAAAACTTGATGAAATTAATATATGTATACGAAAATTGAATCCCTAGGTTAAAAAAGTTTATGTATTTTTAAGAAAAAATCAATGGATTTTAAAAAGTACAGTTTGTTTCTTTAAATATATTCATGTATACAAATATTATATTCATGCAAGCCATTGTTTTTCTTCAAAAACAAATTGTATATATGAAATAAAATTGTTCAGACAGTATCTAATAACAAGTTCATGAACACAAAAAATATTCCATGTATTAGAAAGTTAACATAAGTTTGGATAAATCTAATCATACTAAAACATAAGGAAATGGATGAAAATAAAAATTCAATAAGCAAGAAAAAAAGGGAAATGAGATAAAGGAAAGTGGAAGAAAAAACAAAAAGCAAATCGTAAAAATTAGAGATAAAAGTAAATAAAATATCAGAATAAAACTTGCATTAAAGCATGTAAAAAAACTATATTCATGTATGAAAAAAGATTACGTATTTTGAAGAAAAAGTTCATGAGTTCTTTTGAATGTTAAATGATAGTTAAAAATATTAGTATATGCACAAGGTTATATTCATGCGTGAAAAGTGGATGTATTTATAAATAAATTGATGTATGCATACGTACGTGATAGGAATGTTCAATGCACGTAGATGTAAAAAAATGAAATCCATGTATTTTAAAATGTTTACATGATAGATCAAAGAAAAATAAGTAAAAAGTAGATGTAGAAAGCGAAAAATTAAAAAAAATTAATCAAAAGAAAGGGGAAAATAAAGAAAAAAGAAAGAACACAGACCAAAATAAAAACTAGAAGATGAAAGGAAAGGAAAGAAGGAATAAACTGCTGAAAACAAAAGGATATCGTTGGAAAAGGAAGAAAGTTGCTTAAACCAAAGAAATCGGCACAAGAAGAGGAATTATATAAAATGTCGACTACAAAACCAGAGTAATGGGCCATTATATACCGCTTGCGCAACTGAGCAGCTATTTCCTGCACCAGGCGCATAATAGGGTTTGTCATTGCGAAGGAATCTCCTGTCTGTATATATAAATAGTACTCCCTCCGTAAACTAATATAAGAGCGTTTAGATCACTATTTTAATGATCTAAACACTTTTATATTAGTTTACGGAGGGAGTAGCATTTTGCTATATCCAGTGAGGAGGGACATGTGGACCAAAGTTTGCTCATAGTTTGAGGGGCTTTACACTAGTAACATGTGTAGGAAGCGCCATCTTGTGAGAATGAATATTACAAGTCACAACTCAATCATGCTACACCCTATGGATGATTTTCTATGGAGATTAATTACAGATTGAGGTGGAGTCCTTTGGGCTAGGGGTGGACCCTACGGTGAAATTCAGGGTTTAGTGAGATTAGGTTAGGAATTTATGGCGCGAAGCTAATTGCGTAGTATGTAACTCGTGGGTTAGCAATTTCAGTCATAATTACAGGGCTGGTCCGGCTAAATCAAGGGCCTCGTGCCATACTTTAAAATGGGCCTACCTCATTAAATAGAACTATGTAAATACAATTACAATAATGTATGGATCAAAATGTCTTACATATTAGAATCATACATATTCAATGTTTGGTTGCATAATCTTCACTTAAATAAAATCATTCTTTCAACATTCCTTGAAATGAAATCTTCAATAGTACCCACATAATCAATCTTCTCTACTCCACTCTCATGTGCTATTGTCATGAAATCAGTAAGTCTTTGTTGTGTCATTGTAGTACCCATATAGGACTTCAATAGCTTCAGTTTAGAAAAGCTCTGCTCCTTTCATGCAACAGTCACAGGAATAGTTGAAACCTCTATTCTTTGTCTTTCAGACGTTGTTGGTAATCTGATTTATATTTTCTAGAGGAAGACATGACTTAATGTTGGTTATTTCAACACTAGATGCCTACTATATACAAATGAAAAGAATAAAATTAGAGTACATGTTTTAGCCAAAACTAAACAACATGGTGGAAAGTGAAAACTCACGATCAAGGCCTCTCGGGGCCGTCGGTCCTAGAGCTTGGAGCTTGAGCGTTTGGCGATGGCTTGAACGTTTGCCTTCTTTTCTATTCCTTGTCCTGCAGACCGATCTATGATCTGATCTACGAAAGAAACGAATAGGCAATACAATCACCTTGTGGCATTGTCGCCCACGCCATCACCCGCTGGAGCTAGGGATGTAAATGGCGTGCCGTTTAAGCCCACTTATTGGTCTAACAGTTTAAGAAAGTTTTTTTCTCCAGAAAATGAACTATCGAGCTATTTAAATGGGCCTTGCAGCGACATTTATCGCATCATTTAAATCTGTAGCTCGAGCCTTGAGCGATTGGCAGGGAACAATAGATCCTGAATCTTATTTGGTGCTCAAGACGCCAAATAAAGTGCAAAATGTACAATGCGCACAACCCAACTTGCTTACTAGTCTAGGTGCCCCCCCGGCCCATTATCACCCTCTACGGTTTTTGGAACCTTCTAGAAGGTTTCCACTGGTTTTTTGTGGTATTTTCACTAGTTTTATCTTTTAGTTTTGCCGATTTTTTTTATTCTTTCTTTTTTATTTTTTCCATTTTATTTCTATATGAAAAGATCATGAAAGTTTTTTTCATTTTTGGAAACCTTTTTTCAAATTCTTGAACTTTTTTAATTTCGTATACTTTTTAAGATTTACAAACTTTTTTCAAGTTTTCGAACCATTTTAAAATTTTATAAATTGTTTCAAATTTGTGATAAATTTTAACTTTTCCAAATTTGTGATCTTTTTTTTAAATTCTCGAGCTTTTCCAATGTTGCACACCTTTTCCAAATATAGACACTATTTTCAAGTTCACAAGTCGTTTCAAAGCTTATCCACTTTTGCCAAATTCATGAGCTTTTATCAAATTTACTAACATTTTCCATATTCATGAACTTTTTCCAAATTTTGTGAAGTTTTTTTAATATTTATTTCAAATTCACAAACTTTTTAAACATAATATTTTTTAGATACCTTTTTAGAAAGTCAAGGGCCAGCTGACCAACAAGTTGACTGGTCAACCTAGCGAACCAATGGCAGGAGCGAGCGAGCGAGTGAAGGAAGGGCTGGAGCGATCGAGCAAGCGAGCTGCTCGCATAGTTGTGTTGGCCCGTGTGGGTGGTGGAGGTGAGCGCCGGTTCGGCCTGCCGGTGCTCGAAGTGTTCTATAGGAGGTCTCTCGGCCCGTAGTCCCAACTTATTGCGTAGGTTGACCACCGTCGACCAAACGCGCACCCCCTCACTTGTTACCTCAATTTGGAAAAGCCCAAGCACAATCCCTCTTCTAGTTTTGGGAAGGTTTCATAACCTTTCGAGGAAGGTTTTACCAGTAGAGAAATGGCTAACCACAATTTTAATTGGTGACGCACCATTTTCAATCAACGCCCCCAACTAATTTCCCAAATAGTGATGGCGTTGGCATATTATTTCATGCCACTTGTAGGTGGGACCCATCATTCTGACCATGTGCAACTTAATAGTGACATGGCAAACCAGCCTACACCACCACTATTAGGACTACTTGTGGCATGACTCGGTCTGCCACGTCACCATTATATAATGTGGGGTCCACTTTTGTCACAATTACTATTGGTGTTGCTAAAAGTGGCACGCCATCAATATTTGCGTAGTCAATCTGACCAGATTATCTCACCTATACCACACTCTTCTCTCAAAATCATCTCTTCATATCAATCTCCCTATAAATCCTAACATACGCGACCAGCTACGTCTATGATCTAGGTAATGCCCAAATTTCGGCATATATGCCAAATATTTAGCAAAGGCAATTAATGCCGGGTTTTTTTACCCTTGTAGGCAACTGGATCGATTGAACGATTCATATATATATTGATCGAACTATAAATGGGTTCTTCAAGGTGGCGTTGGAAGGTAGAATTGTAAGGGTAAAACAAAGATATTATGTTCGTACAAGAAGCACAAAAACAATTTTTTTATCAACCCTTCTACTAGTCATGTGAAGATGCACTTGCCGAAACATAATTTCATGCCTTGTTACACATGATGGACAACTCATAGTGAGGACGAGGAGGATGTTGACGTTGAAAGGGCAACATATGAGGAAGCGATACCCTCTCGATGATGAGCCGAAAGGAGGGTAGAACGAGTCCGATGCCGAACATGAAGATCATCTAGACGGACAAGAAGGTCGTGCGGAGGTTCAAGAAGCAAGAAATCTTTTTGACAAAGAGCTGGCCAAGAAGGAACACTTTGACCAATCTGGCATATATCCAGTGGAAGAAGATGACGACCAGAACGAGAAATAGTGCACCGAAAGGAGTAGAAGTACGTTGTCTGAGTCAAAAACTTTTGCTGAGAGAATTGAGAAATGACATCTCTGTAGTTGAATTTGTGTATGTTGCAGCCCGCTACAAACGATGGCTGCAACGACGATAGCGCAACACCGACAAATGGTGTTGGCATGTGCCTCATAACAACATTTGCCACGCCGCAATCACCGGTGCCGTGGGAGTGACGACGATGGTACATGCCGACGATGTTATGGGCGTCCATTGCAACATCGGTGATGCTGTGGAGGACGACGGAGATGGCAACATGAATGGTGTAATGGGGATTTGACTGGAAGTGCTTTGGAACGGGTCGTGCAGCAAGGGGGACACGCCAGAAGTTCTTGCATTATGGGTCGTGCTCCAAGGGGGGACTCGCGGATAGTGCCGGCAACGGGGTCATGTCGACAACTCATCGGAGGTGCTTCTGCAACAAAGATTGTATTGCAGCAAAGTTTGCAACATAGATCACGGCAATGCTACACGTACAAACAGTTCACAGGTTTTTACAGGGTGGTTAGTTTTCATTGGCCAACAGGTGAGTGGGACGGCCTATCCCCTGAAAATCAGGGAGGCAGAGGTTTATGATTGGTTGTTAGATGGAAACAGTTTACAGGCTTTTACAAATCACACGCATCGAACGGCTCACGTTCGCAGCCGATCGGGTCACTGTTCACAACGGCTAGCTCGGTTTTCCCTGGCGGTGGCCTGTCAAACGTGGCGACGGAAGTACACATCCCAACACATACTCCTACCTGCTGCCCTCTGCTGCAATACAT
Organism: Aegilops bicornis; assembly: GCA_021605145.1. Taxonomy (NCBI): domain Eukaryota; kingdom Viridiplantae; phylum Streptophyta; class Magnoliopsida; order Poales; family Poaceae; genus Aegilops; species Aegilops bicornis. Next base: position 196,212,984 of record CM038675.1, read on the forward strand.
GCATGGAGACGGACAGCTCTTGCATTGACCCGTAAAACTCTGCGCCTGCATCGATCTCTGCATGCTGTAGAGTGAGCGGGCAACAGCGAGACGAGGAAAGCGGCAGAGAAATTAACGGGCGGACTCGGGTTCTTGTTCTTCCCACCCATCTCCACTCCATCTCGCACCTCCGCATGCCCTCTTGTTCCTCTCCACCGCTAAACCTCCTCGTCCTCTCGATCTGCAATCGCCTCCCCTCTCCTCCTCCTCCCCCTTCTCCTGACTTGGATCCCGATCGGATGAGATGGCCGACGCCAGCGCCGGCAACAATGCGGGCAGCACCAGCAGTGCCGAGGTCCAGATACAGATCCCCGCAGGTCAGTTTGCGAGTACCCATCACTCCATCTCCGGTTGTCCAATTTTCGTTCGTTTTGGACGGTTTGCTTCTGTTCAATCCGTCCTGCATGCCGTTCGTTGGCTTCGTTGCTTCGGGCATCCATGGCGCCAACGCGGGGTTAAATTGATTTACAGTGTTATTCTTCGAAGAGCGAAATGTGCACATGAGGGAAAGAAAATAATTTTACTTATATCAATGTCAAACTCCTAGTGATTCCTCTACAGAACACTCTTCTGTCATTGACGTCACTGAATTTTACAGTTCTCGCTGTAAACCACAGGGCCACCCAAAGCCGAGCCCGGGGCACCATCAAAGAACTCCGGCGCCAAGAACTGGCGGTGGTGGATGATGGTGTCCGTGGACGTGTTCTTCGTCGTCGCCGGCCAGACGTCCGCGACGCTGCTCGGGAGGTACTACTACCACCAGGGCGGCAGCAGCAAGTGGATATCAACGTTCGTGCAGACCGCTGGCTTCCCCATACTGTTCCTCGCCCTCTTGTGTTTCCCCAAGTCGTCCGGCGGCGGCGGCGCCAGCGGCGACGCTCCCGTCGCCAAGGTCGCCGTGATCTACGTCGTCCTGGGGCTCGTCATAGCCGCCGACGACATGATGTACGCCAGCGGCCTCAAGTACCTCCCGGTCTCCACCTACTCGCTCATCTGCGCCAGCCAGCTGGCCTTCAACGTCGTCTTCTCCTACGTGCTCAACTCGCAGAAGCTCACCGGCCTGATCTTCAACGCCGTGATACTGCTCACGCTCTCCGACGCGCTCCTCGGGGTGAACCACGACGAGACGGAGGACATGAGCGGCATGCCGAGGGGCAAGTACCTCATGGGCTTCCTGCTGACGCTGGGGGCGTCGGGCACCTACTCGCTCATCCTCTCCCTCATGCAGCTCACCTTCGAGAACGTGATCAAGAAGCACACCTACACGGCCGTGCTCAACATGCAGATATACACGGCGCTCGTCGCCACCGTCGCCTCCATGGTCGGCCTCTTCGCCAGCGGCGAGTGGAGGATGATGACGGAGGAGATGGACACCTTCCGCTCCGGCCAGTTCTCCTACTTCATGACGCTGGTGTGGACGGCCGTGTCCTGGCAGATCACCTCCGTCGGGGTGGTGGGGCTCGTCTTCGAGGTCTCCTCCCTCTTCTCCAACGTCATCAGCACCGTGTCGCTGCCCATCGTGCCCCTCTTCGCCGTCCTCATCTTCCACGACACCATGGACGGGATCAAGATCATTGCCATGCTCATCGCCGCCTGGGGTTTCGTTTCCTATCTCATGCAACACTTCATCGATGACAAGAAAGCTAGGAAGGCCGCAGCCGGTGGCTAGCTAGTATGTATAGGAATTTCATGCTCCTCTCTTTCGTGCCATCGATAGGAATTAATCTTTTTTGCTCTCCTGATCTCTTAGCCGCAAGGAAACTAGTTATATTTAGGAGCTTGCTAATGCTATGTTGCAGGATTTCCCCTTTTTCCTTTATAGAGTATATATATATATATATCTAGTACTATGTATGCTACTGAATAAAAATAGGTTGCTCTTATTAAAAAATACTCTCTTATTCCAAAATGATAAGTGCAACACGTCAGGAATTTAGATGTTCAGGCCGAACGTGTTGGATACCACTAGATTCTGGGACGCACGAATCTTGATGCATATAGTGGGAATTTAGATGTTCAGGCCGAACGTGTTGGATACCACTAGATTCTGGGACGCACGAATCTTGATGCATATAGTGTGACACGTGAAAAAATTTCGTTCGGGCGGACGCGTCGATCTGCCGAACGGCGACCGCTCTTTTCCTCTTCCTTCTATCTTATCCACTAGGGATGTGTTTGGTTGCTCCCATCGTTTTTAGGCACTTTGCATACTTGTCCCACTAGGGCCTGGTTGAGCATATGCAGGCAAAAAAATCATCATTTACATGTTGATTGGTTGCCTGCATATCCTCTCCTACATCATAGCAATGCCTCTATGCACCGTATTTGGTTGCTCGCATTGTCTATGCTCCTACGAGTGCACGTTGTTTGGTCGCATACGAGCATATAGTTGTGCTCACCTTATACCCTACTTGGTGAGGTTACCCACTACTACTACACCTTACACACGAGCACACCAACGTCCTCCATCAAGCCTCCCCGATTCCTCTTGCTATCAAGCACATGAACATGCTCACCATCCTTGTCAGGAGCATCAATGTCGATGGTGTCTGACTCCTGGGTGTCTGGATACTCGGGCATGAGCTAGCCCAGCGGCTGACCCGAGCACAAGGCATGCGATCTAGTTTCTTGTATGTTGGCTCCGAAAGACTGTTCTCCCAAGTGAACTGTCTTCTAATCATGGAAATCTCTCACAGATCTAGACTGTAGATGACAACGTTGAAAAGGAAAGGCCAATAATTATCAAACCTGTCATGGCTTTTCTCATTTGGAAATTGTAGCAAATTGTAATCCCCGCTTATAAGAATGGGGTAGGGATTATCCTTCGCCAAATTAACCAGTTCGTGAAGAAAATCGGTCTTGAACTCATCCTCGGCTGCCTCATACACGACGACGAGGTTCCATGTGAAGTTGTCAGCTTTGTTGCGAATATGAAGTCTAACATAAAACTCATTATCCAAACAGTCCATGTATTTACGCTAAGTAGAATGCCCCCAGAACGACCTCTAGGCGGTCATGAAATCCAAGCAAAGTCTATCACGCCAGAAAGACGTTTAAGCAGACTTATTAAGAAATCACGTCTCTCTATTTTAGAGATAGCCAAATTAAAGAATCTAAATTGTATTCCTTATTACATAGACACACCAGCTTGATAGATAGCTCATACTCCCTCCGTTCGGAATTACTTGTCTGAGAAAGGGATGTATCTAGCGTCTTAGAGAGGTCTTTAGTGGTTGCCCTTATAGCGTTAATGACGACCCCATATTCTTGCATATGTATATATATGATACTAAAAGGGTAGGCGCCCCTTCGTCGTGCTGTTCTTCTTCAGGAACTTTCAGCAATTCCAAACTTCCAAAATTTTGAATTTTTCAAATTCCAAACTGGTTATTAAAAAAATCAAATTACTCAGAGAGTCACGTGAACGGGCCTGCATGAGAGAGAAGGCTGGGACAGAATATCACTTGGGTTGACGATGACGAGAGAGGGGGGGGGGGGGGGGGGGGGACGAGTGGACACGATCACCTGGGGAGAGAAAAATCTCGCATACTTTGATTTAAAATTGAGATACTGTAAGATATCGTTAAACTGGAGATGTTTTTGATTCTCGTGTGGATTCACCAAACGATCAACGGCTCCAGTGCTCAACGCTGGCGCCGTTTTGATTCTTCTTTTCTCTCGAAGGGGCCGGAAAAATTGACTCACGGCACAGGCGTTGCGCAACGGTGCCGCGCTGAGCTAAGTCAAGCTAATGTTGACCGCAGATTTAGACCCTAGCTAGCGCCATTGTTGTCCGCCTTATTACTCGATCGACGGTGGACTCCGATTTCAACGAGAGGAGGAGGAAGACGACACGCATCCTTGTGCCATAGGATCAGATTATTCCCCTGTCCCGATTGCTATCTTCTTGCGTATCCTTTTTCAAGACTTCGGGCTTGCAGGATACAGAGAACTCTTTGCAGATCCTTCCTTCGTGTGACATCGATCGATATGGGCGACGCTGGTGAAATTCATCTTCAGATCGCAGGTCCCTCTCGCCCTCCATCTTGAATTCTTGATACTGGAATTTTCTTGTGGTTGTAGGCCGCTGGATCCATTTGCCGGACTAAAATCGGCCGGCGATGCAGGTACACGAACACGAGGCGAAGAAGAAGCTCAAGGCGTAGCTGGCAATGGCACGCCTCCGGCGACCGCGGCCCCGGCGCCACCGTCGGTGTCGGAGCGCGTACAATGGTGGGCGGTGGTGCTCGTCAACATCGTGCTCGTACTCGCCGGGCAGAGCGTGGCGAACCTCCTTGGCCGGATCTACTACGACCAGGGCGGCGGCAGCTTGTGGATCGCCACGGTGGTTCAGTCCTGCGGCACGCCGCTCGCCATCCCGCTGCTCCTCTACTTCGGGCGCCGCCCAAAGGCCACCACGGCCGCGGCGACGCGGCCGCCGCTCATCAAGATCTCGGCCATCTACGCCGGCCTGGGGATCCTCCTCGCCGGCGACAACCTGATGTACTCCTACGCGCTGCTCTACCTGCCGCTGTCGACCTACTCGCTTGTCTGCGCGACGCAGCTCTCCTTCAACGCCGTCTTCTCCTACTTCCTCAACAAGCAGAAGTTCACCGCGCTCATCCTCAACTCCGTCGTGCTGCTCACCTTCTCCGCGGCGCTCGTCGGCGTGAGCCACGGCTCGGACGGGACCAACAGCAGCGTCCCGGCAGGGAAGTTCCCGCTGGGGTTCGTGCTGACGCTGTCGGCGTCGGCACTCTTCTCCCTGATCCTGTCCCTGATGCAGCTCACCTTCGACATGGTGCTCAAGAGCGACACCTTCTACGACGTGATGGAGATGCAGTTCTGGAGCAACACCGCCGCGGCCGTCGTGTCGGTGGCCGGGCTGTTCATCTCCGGGGAGTGGACCGCCCTGCACGGCGAGATGGACGGGTACAGGAAGGGCAGGGTGGCCTACGGGATGACGCTGGCCTGGACGGCCATATCGTGGCAGCTGACCACCATGGGCCTGATGGGGCTCGTCGCGTCGGTGTCGTCGCTCTTCACCAACGTGATCAGCACCGTGGGGCTGCCGCTGTCGCCCATCATCGCCGTCATCTTCCTCGGCGACCGGATGGACGGGGTGAAGGTGCTGGCCATGCTCGTTGCCGTCTGGGGCTTCTTATCCTACATCTACCAGCACTACCTTGATGATGCCAAGGTGAAGAAGATACTAGCTGAGAGATCAGCCGACGACGATGACCAACACCACACTGTAAAACTCGCTACAGAGTGAACGGAATTCGCCGGGATTCGAGTTGACATCTATTCTGCTACCTGGATTTTACTAGATCACGTTTTGGAATATAGTAGATGTCGAAAGATGCCATCAACCAGGGAGAACAGTACAGGATAGGACTTCCTATGGGTGCCAACTCTATGATGAGCTTTGCTACCGTATTAACTCACGAGGTGACGTGGCATCTTTTGGTTGGTTATGATCGCAGGCTCACATCAAAATTCAGGGGCGGGCTTCCCTTTCCTTTCCTCCCGCGTCGCTCCCGTGGGCGACGGGGAGGAACCTAGCAACCGCCGCCCCAAGTCCCCTCCGAGCCCTCCCTCCTCCCCCGCCGCCGCCACAGGACGCGGTCAGGCGAAGCCCTGCCGTCGTCGGCGGCGGCGGGTCTTCTCGCCCCTCGAGTGCAGGGTCCTGGCGCGGGCCGGGGCTGTTGGTCCGGGGCGCTGCGTGCTCATGGTCATGATGGCGCTGACGGAGAGCCCTCGGCCGGTCTTTGCTTGGAGACCTCTGGTGGCGTGGCTGGCTGCGCTGAGGTGGGGCGTGCCCTCGGCATCGGTGGCTGCGGATTGAGGTCCGCCTGGATCTGGATCGAGTGACTGGCGGCTGTGGGCGGCGCGGGTGGTCTGTGCGCAGGTGGCCTGGGCAGCGAGGATCTGCGGCCCGGTGGCCTGCTCCGGCGCGTGGTGGAGTGGCTCGGGTGGCCTGTACGGTGCTCGGGCGGTGGCGCGTGGGCTTGCTCGCGGGCAGGCCGGGGGGAGATGCGGCGGCAGCTGCACCATGAGGTGGGCCGGTGGACGTCGGACCATGGGGATTGTGTGATGTGCAGTGCTCTGATTTGGATGTGTGGAGGGGCTCCGGGCGAAAGTCTAGCATTGACTTCGGGTCGGTGCCGGCAACGGCGGCGCCATGGTGTCGTTCCCCTTCTTGAAGGCGTTGTCGTGGAGCTCCATTACACGACTCTTCGGGAGAAATCTCTAGCTTCGGATGGTCGAAGCGGGCGATGACGGCGGCTATGTCGTTTCCTTCTTTGAGGCATCGCCTTGGAGAGTCAGCATATTGCGGTTTGCACAGATCCCTTCGCGGCGGGGGCGGTGGACGCGTCGGGCGGCGGCTCCGGGTGGTTTCTGATTGTGCGCCGAGATGGCGATCTCGGGAACAATGCAAGTGACAGCTCTATGAGGTGGGGCTCTATCTCGACATTGGTTGGGTGGCATCCTTGTTCCTCTTGGGCGGTGGGGGTGTCGGCTCGGTCGGTGCGCCCTAGAGGGGGCGGTCTGACTTTATGTCGGGGTAGCGGCCCCGGATGTGGTGCGACGTTCGTGGTCTGCGAGCGGTTGCCTGAGCAAAGATGGGCTGCGGGTAGTCACAGCGGCGTTGTTGCTCGAGGGACCGTGGTATGTCGGGGCGGCGGCCCCGGAAGGTGGTGCCGGTGGAGTGCGTTGGGCGCGACAGAGCGGTGGATGTCGGGGCGGCGGCCCCGAGAGGATCACTGTGGCGACCCGGCTTCTGTGGCAACGATGATGGTGAGCGCGATGTCGGCGACGTGGCAATGGTTGCGGTAGTCGGCTCTTCTCCGGCGTGTTCGCGGTATTGCCTCGGTTTGTTTGTTGCTGTGGAGTTGAAGCTGCGGTGGCGGGGCCCTGTGGCATATGATGTCTGGCTGCAAGTGGCCCGTTCGGCGATCTTCCGGGGCGCCAGCTTTCGCCTGGTTTTGTTCTTCTGAGTTTTCCGTCAGAGTCGGAGCTGTGTTGTCTGGCTGCAAGTCGACATGTCTTCGATGAGGGTGGGCTTTGCCCTGTGCGTCAGTCTTTGGGAGTGGGCTTGGCCCTTGTTGTTCCGGTTTTTGCCTAGTTTTCCGTAATTAACTGGGCAATTCTCTTATGCTTAACTAATATATGAGGATGCCTTCGTTTCGAAAAAAACATTCAGGGGCGTGTGTGTGGGAGATTAGGGGGGATTTATATATATATGCCATAGTTTTAAATAGCCGGCTATAGGTTTACTATAGCCTTGCTGTAGCCTTTCAGTATGATGTCGTGCCGCTAAATGGTCTTATGTACAAATGTCCCGCTGATTTGGAGGTCTGCCGCTAGTTAAAACACTGATGTATGGAGTAGGGCATTTTGAAGGCCGAGCTCCATGGACACCATTATTTTTAAATTTTTGAAAAAAAAATTCTAAAAAAAATCACACATGTTTGTACCGATGTACTGTATATTATGTGTGTGTAAAAATTGAAGATAATATGCATTATGATCCAAGCTAAACAAAAAGACAAATTCATGCATTTTTTATAGTGAACAATGCACATACTCTTCATCAATTCAAAATCGCAATTTTCTCCTTTTTGTGTCACTCTCATCATAATGTATATCATCATCAATTTTTACAGACATGTATTGTACATCCGTATCAACACGTGTGATTTTTTTAAGAATTTTTGAAACTTCAAAATGAGGATTTTTATAAAGGGCTCCATTGAACTCGGCCTCCATTTAGCATTTCCGTGTTGTATGCTCAATCATACTCACTGGTGGAAAAAAGGCCTTTGGTCGCGGTTCGCAACTGCCATTAGTCGCGGTTGCGCAACCGCGACCAAATAAGCGCGACTAAAGCCCCCCACCAATAGTCGCGGCTGCTTAAGAACCGCGACTAACGACCTGCCCACGTGGGCGCCAGCGGCCGTTGGCGGAGGACCTTTAGTCGCGGTTCTTCTGGCCAACCACGACTAAAGGCCGCCACAGGTTTAGGGTTTTAGCCACCCCCCCTAAACCTGTTTTCTGTTTAATTTGTATTGAATTATTTCTTTTGTGCTTTATTTTAATTTTGAAGGAGTTTCATATATTCTACGGTACTACATACATGCATATGAATGTACAATCTCAAATAAATTTGAAATTAGAACCAAAAAGAATTCAAGAGGAATATACAATATATATTCAATATCATCGGATGACCATATACAATTTTGAACAAGTTTCCATACATGATTTAATCCATATAAAGTTCTACGTCCTCGTAATAGTGTTCTCCTTTAGGATGGAGGACTTCCCTGCTGAACCATCTAGCTAGTTCCTCTTGAAGTGGTCGGAAGCGAGCTTCGGACTAAGCATCATCCGGAGGTTATTCCTCCGAGCATTGGTATCACTCGGAACCCGCCAGAGGTGTATCTCGGATCCTCTCCTGAACATAGTATCCACATAGATTGGTCTCCGGTGGCTGAATATCCCCAGCATTCTTAGGCTTTAACATTTTGAATTCTAGCTCTTTTTTGAATTCACCGACCTTTGTATCTACGAACCGTCTCCAAACCCTACGAGGCAAAGAAAATTAAATGAACAAGAGAGTTATTAGTTACTTGATATTAGGAAATGAACGAAATAGGCCGATCGATATAGAGAGCAAATGAATGAAAATAATTACTTCTGCAGCATTCTTCTCATGTCGGCCCAAAGCTTTGGATCCATATTCAGAGAGTCGTGGACGAGACATTATGAGGTGTTAACTTTAAATACTAGCAGAATCCAGTGGAACCTGCGGACACGATACATGCACAAGACGTCATGCATAACTCATCGATTAGCCGCCACATACCATGCACATGGAGTAAACAAAAGAGAATGTGCTCAAGATGTAAACACTCACCCAAAATGGTAAGGAAATAGAATATCACTTTTGAGTTCCTGCTTTGTAAGAAACCGCCACAGGTCTGCCTCCACGTCATGAGGTGACGCCCAACACATGTCCATTAACGATGTGTGGGTCAATGAACCCAACATCATGGATGTTCCTTACTCTGCATTCCTTAATCTTCATTCTGCATGTATAATAGCGGACACAACAATATAGTTAGGACATATATATAGTGCAGGCAATATGAACGAGATGGGGTAGAAATTAATAAATCACTTACGTAACGTAGCAACTGAAGATAGATTTGTCGAGCTCGCGCAGATTGAAAAGCTGTAACAATTCACTCAGTGCAATTTGTACATAGTAATGTTTGTAGTGATGCTCATGTATAACTACCGAATAAATAAATTCTTTGGCTTTTTTATTTTTATGTAACCCTTGTACCAATTCAGCAGACCTTTCATTTGGTCGTAGATCATTTTCTGCGCAGGCTCGACGAGAGGCCCATTCTTGACATATGTAATTACTACCTCCTTCATCGGGCGCCTCATCAAGGCCTAACAGTTCACGAAGAGTAATACCTAAGTTGGCCGCTTGTTCTCTCGGCACTTTCGTTACAGTCAATCCATGTCTTTGTCAGTAGCTTGTATGATCTCGGGGCATCCGGGCTTCCACTATAAGCGGGCAATCGATTGTTTACTTTGTTCCCCGAGCTGGGCAACTTGTTTCCCGCTTATTTTACTTTCGGCCTTCTCCCGCTCTTTGTTCTCGTTGAACATGAGTGCCTGCTGCAAGTTCACGTGCATAGTCGTTAAGGCGATTCTTCGCGGCTTGGGACGGTGTGCTCAAAAATGACTTAGCCCACTTCTTTTGCTCATCGAATATACCGGCTTGGGCTCGGGCTCTCTTTTCTTCTTGCAGTCCGCCTTCCATTTCTCATAATGAGCAGCCGCGTCAGCGCCGACTTCCTCGGCACTACGTTCCCAAGGCCTTGTGGGGAGAGGCTTGATGATGGCTCCGGTACCTTTTGTGGTCTTAGGTACATAAGGGTCCGGTTAATAATCCAGGACTGCTTCGCTTCTTTGTCGGAGGTGGATTGGGGCGGCGTCGATCACCCGCCGGACGAGGATTGGGGCGGCGGCTGATCACCCGCCGGACGTTAGGATCGGGGCGGCGTCGGCCGACGTGGCGGAGGTGTAGGTGAACCGCCACCGCCACCACCACCACCACCACCACCGCCACCGCCACCACCACCACCGTGAGGGGGTGGACTTGTTGTCCTTGGCGCCTCGCTGAAACTTGATAAACTTCTTTTGCCATAGAATGAAATGGCGCTTGACATCTCCAAGTCTTTTCTCCCTTCGTGTAGCAATGTCAATCTCCGTGTCCTCAAACCCTTGGACTATGTCCTCCACCGTGACACGAGCATAGCCATCTTGAATGGGGTTGTTGTGGTGGAGTGCTCTGTGTAAACATGGTAAAGCATCGCCGATGGCTACCTTCATGGACATGTTCCCGATAGGATAATACAGATGACATTCTTTCATCTCCTTTATATCGCCCACGGGTAGCGAGGAGGCTCCGGTGCAGTAATTTCGACCACCAGAGGCTCCGGTGCAAGATTTCGACCACCGGAGGCTCCGGTGCAGTAATTTCGATCGTCGGTGCATCTGCACCAGCCGGTGGGGCCTCCGTGGAAGCCACGCTGCTTCTCCGCTGCTGGCTTCCGAGATCCGCTGGATGATCTTCATGCTGCACCCGAGCTGCATCTCTTTCGGCTACTAGTACACTCATGGTTTTCTTCATCACATCCATTTCCGATGCCAACCGCGCCACAACATCTGATTCCCGATCCATCTTTCTCTTACGGCTTCTGTAACCGTACGGGTCATCGCTCGGGGAACCCTATTTTCCACGGAATGTGCCCTATGCCTCGTACATCGCCCTCCGTGTTCAGGATTCCCGAGGGCTTTTGTCGGTAGCGTCGTTCTCTCTGTTGAACTTGATCTTCCCCTGTTGAGCATCCTTCATTGCGCCAATAAGGGCTTGGGTGGGTTTAATTAATTTGCCCGGTAAACACACTCCCCATCTCCGGGTTCAGCGTTCCCCATGCCCGTACCACCAGCTTTTTGGTCCTTGGGTCCCATCCTCCGCACTGGACGGATTCCTCGCGCCTCATCTCGTTCTCCATCTTCTCCAACCTAGGCACCAAAATGCGATACCCTCCTGGCCCCATAACATGATTGTACTCCTTCTTAGCCGCATTTTCCTTATTTTTTCGATATTTCAATGAACTGCTCCGATTTCTTTTTGCTTCACAAATTCTGGCCAATCATGTTTCAGTTTCTCATATTGTCCTTTGAAATCCGGAGTCTTGTTCTGCTTGACAAAGTCACGGGCTAGATTTTGCTTGAATTTCCTAATGCGTCGGCCATCTTATGAAGAGCGAACTGTTTGACTAGCCTCCTCCTCTCCTTGTTTTCCTCAATCTTGTTACCCTCCTCATCGAATTTGTTGTATTCGGAGGTAGAACGAAATGTTCCATAAGCTTCTTGAAGCAATCTTTTTGTTCTCTTATCGACAAAAGTGAAACCATCAATTCGTGCCTTCTTTGGCTCATTCCACTCTCGACGGTGATCGAGACGTTGTCTCTAACAATGGCTCCGCATTGGTCGACAAACTTGGTGGCGTTCTTGCGGGGCTCCAGCTGACCTGCCGGTTACCTTTGTCGACAACCTCGATGGTGCATGTTTCTCCTTGTTTCATCGTCTTGGTTGCGCCCACGCTTTGACGACGCATCGATTGTTTCGACGATCCGCCGAGGGCTAAAATAAGAAAGAGAGTCGCTGCGTTAGTACACACATATTTATTCAAATCAGTTAGTTTGTATCACGGAGGCTCAATGTATATATATACCTCGCCAGGAGGTGGTTGCTACTTCCATTTGAAGATCGTTTATCGGCGCTTTCTTGACATCTTCTTCTTGACGGCGCCCTTCATCTTCACCGTCAAGGTTCAGATAAGAAGAGATATCATCTTCTTCTTCTCCGGTCGGCACATATTGAATATCGCCGTTTATGATGCCGAACATATGTGCTTCACCGTCCGGATCATAGTTGTCCATAATCGGGTCACTCTATCGTCCGCCATTATGTCACCCCGAAAACATGTAGTAAAAACAAATTAATTAAGTGAAGAAGGGGCGGTGGCGGTGGCGGTGGCGAAAGGGCGGTGGCAAAAGGAGGCGAGGAAGGGGTGGGAGAGGGTGTCGCGGAGCGCGAGACGGGTGCTCCGTAGTCGAACTTGGGGTCGCCGGCGGTCTCGGGGTCTACGGGAAAGAAGTAACGGAGGGGAACACAATAAATAACAGAGCAATCAAAGCATCACAAAGCGTAACCTGGCAATACGCGGTGCTAGGTGTGCCCTAACGCGGCAGTAGGGTCGTACCGGCGAAAGGGGGAAACATCCGGAAAGTATCCCGGTGATTCGCGTTTTAGACAGATGAACCGGAGGAAAGTTACGTGTTTGCTATGCTAGGGATGTGTGGCGGACGAGCGGGCTGCGTATCCGGATCCGCCTCATCGCTACGAGCAACTTTCATGTACAAAGTATTTTCATCCGAGTTACGGATTATTTTATATTAATTTTTAAAGTTTTATATCATTTTTAGAATTAATGTAATTAATTAAATTGTCTCATTAACTAATTAACCAAGTTAATTAGATTAATTAACAGATTAGTTATATTAGTTATTTAATTAGGTTTACTAAACACAATTAATTAAGTTAATTAATTTAATTAACTGATTAATTAATTAATATATTTATTTATTTATTTTCTAAATTCTCTTCTCTTTTTTTTAAATCGTTTACAGGCGTGGGCCCCAATTGTCATTGGGCGAGGGGCCTTTAACGGGCGCCGGCGCTAGCGGGCATGGTGTGGTGCCCATGCCCGAGGCCGTGCCTGCCCGGCGAGGGAGCCGACGAGCTCCGGCCAAGGGTCGCGATGGCGCCCGGCCGAACAGGCGGCGGAGAGGGAAGTGGCGGTCCTGAGCGCAAGAACCGGACGCAGGGAGCCTTGACAGCGCCGCCATGCAGAGAAGGGCGGCGACGGCAGGGCGGGCGCAGCGTTCGGAGGGGGGGGAGACGGCCGGACGGGCTGATGGGGAGCTCACCAAGGAGAGGGCGGCGCGCGCGGGGAGGACCGACGAAGGAGAGGCGGGGACGGGCAGTCCGGCGCGACGGGGGCGAGGGCGATGGCGGGCGGCGTCGAGGGCGTGGCAGAGACGAACCGATCGGAGAAGACGAGAATAGATCGGAGCGTGGTATTTATAGCTCCCCCCCCTTTAGTCGCGGTGGGCTACGAGGCCCATGACTAAAGGTACCTTTAGTCGCGGTCGCCTGCCCAACCGCGACTAAAGGTTTTAAGCGGGTTTTTATGCGTTCCGCGCCCCACCTTTAGTCGCGGCTGGTCTCGGGCGACCCGCGATTAAAGGCCCCACCTTTAGTCGCTGGTCGCCGGCCCAACCGCGACTAAAGGCTCAGTGCTGCCTCAGCGCCTAAAAGTTTACTCCCACCTCGCTAGTTGAGAGAGCTCGAGAGTGGTTTATAAGCGCTGCGCCACCCTCTCGAGCTCCTCTCAACCGCAGGCTTCGGCCTAATCATCACTTGCTATGTGCTGTGGGCCTACTTGGCCTCCTGCGGGCCTGAATCACAGCCCATGTAGGGTTTCTAGTCGTATTCAGGCCGTGGGGGTCGATGGCGGCACTATTTTTTCCAGTTTTTTGTTTTGTTTTCTGCATTATTATTTATTTTTTGTTGTTTTTTGCTTTATTTTTAATTCTTTTTGCTTTTAGTTTTAGAAAAATTATAAACTTTACATTAGTGCCATTAGTTTTCAAATTTGAAAACACTTTTTTGTTTTCTTTGTTGCTTTATTTATTTTATTTTGTTTCTACTTACAAAAAAATACTTATTGTTGCTATTTTAGTCATGGTCGCTTGCCCAACCGCGACTAAAGGCCTATGCAGGTTTAGGGTTTTCCGCCATTTCTTCCCTGTCTTCCCGCCTCTTTCTTCCCGCCACTTTCTTCCCGCCTCCTGTCTTCCCGCTCCCATTTTTCCCGCCATTTCTCACTACATATATGTAGCCCGGCTTGGCCACAAGCATTATCACATCTCTACAATCTCTCATCACTCTCTCATGGCTTCCACCGCACTCCACTCTAACCTACCAGCAGGTGGAGGAGCTTTGCGCCTCGAACTACCCTTGTCCACCGGGACTCAAGCGTCCCCACCGGGCTGGAGCCTAAGCACCGCGGGCGTGCCGTCCCTCCCGTCCCTCGTGGTACTGCGCACGGGGCGGCCATCACGAACCACTACTACCTCGATCTCACGCCGGAGCAGCGGATGAATCGGCCGGCATCCCGATAACCAGCATACTTGGGACGCCTTCTTCATCAATCGGCGTGAGAGGGCGCCGCGGTATGAGGAGGACGGTGCGCCTCCTCGAACTTCCACGAGGCCGGCCGTCGGCTATGGTGGTATGGCGGACTCTGCAGAGCGTCATGGACTACATCACGACGGCGATATCCCCGCTGCGCTACCCTCGATTCGAGCCACGGCGCCGCCTCGACGACAGCGGCGACAAAGAATGACGGCAAAGGCGGCGACGACGGCGGCAACTTAGAAGGCGGCGACTACCGATACAACGACGACGGCGGCTATGAAGACTACGAGTATGCATATTATACGCCTAGGCAGGAGTATGACTAAATCACTCCAAATTTCATGTATCATCGGTGGTATCTCGAATCATTCAAAATGGACACCAAACACATCATGGGTAATATAATTCACATGATCCATTCAACAAAGTTTGGTACAATAAATTATTACACATCATTTTCTTCTTCCTTACATCCCTCGCTTGCTTACGATTGTGCCGTATCCATGGAGCATCCTCATCATTTAACTTAATGCTTGGGTCGGTGTTCACTTTGAAGGGCGGAATTTCAGCAAACATATTATAATCTTTCCGACATGTCTCTTTGTCCTCCACTCCCACGATGTTTCTTTTCCCCGAAAGAACAATGTGGCGCTTTGAATCATCGCATGATGTCTCGATCGCTTTTCTTATCTTTCCGTTTCCTCGGTTTGCTACTCATGTCCTTCACATAGAAAACCTGAGCGACATCTTTCGCTAGGACGAATGGTTCGTCAAGGTAACCAAGATTGTTGAAATCCACCATTGTCATTCCGTATTGCTGGTCCACCTTTACCCCACCTCCTGTTAGCTTGAACCATTTGCACGGAACAAAGGGACCTTAAAGGAGGGTCCATAGTCAAGTTCCCATATCTCCTCTATGTAACCATAATATGTGACCTCTTGCCCATTCTCGGTTGCTGCATCAAAGCGGACACCACTGTTTTGGTTGGTGCTCTTTTTATCTTGGGCGATCGTGGTAAAATGTATTCCCATTTATCTCGTACCCTTGGAAAGTCGTTATAGTCGAAGATGGTTTCTTGGCCAACATGTACAGCTGATCTACAACATCATTGTCATTCATTAAATGTTTTCTCAACCAACTGCCGAAAGTCTCCATGTGGGCCTTCCTAATCCAGGATTCAGGCTTCCCGGGTTGTCGAACGTAAAATATTCTTGTGTTTCTCAAAGCACGGAGCCACCAAGCTGGAATTGGTCAAGACAGTGTGGTGTGCTTCAATGAGAATGGCCAGTCCATACATATCGTTGATTTCATTCCGATCGTGCCTTTTCCACTTAGTCTCCCCTCGTGCCGCGATCGAGGAAGACCAATCGGCTTAAGGTCAGGAACAAAGTCAACACAAAACTCAATTACCTCCTCATTTCCATAGCCCTTGGCGATGCTTCCTTCCGCCTAGCACGGTTACGAACATATTTCTTTAATACTCCCATGAACCTCTCAAGGGGAACATATTGTGTAGAAATACAGGACCGAGAACGAAAATCTCTTCGACTAGGTGAACCAGGAGGTGCGTCATAATATTGAAGAAGGATGGCGGGAACACCAACTCGAAATCGACAAGACATTGGATCACATCGCTCACGTAACCGTGGTAGAACTTCCGGATTGATTACCTTCGAGAGATTGCATTGAGGAATGCACATAGCTTCACAATGGCTACTCGAACATTTTTGGCAGGAGCCCCTCAAAGCAATCGGAAGCAATTGCGTCATAATCACGTGGCGGTCGTGGAGACTTCAGGTTTTGGAACTTTTTCTCCGCCATGTTTATTATTCCCTTTATATTGGGCGAGAATCCAGACGGAACCTTCATACCGCTCAGCATTCAAAAAGATGACCTTCTCTTCTTTGGTCGAGCGTAGGCACGACCTTGAAACCATTCCGGATGCCGGTCATCGTGGTCTTTCAAACGTTGCTGGTCCTGCCGTGCTTCCTTTGTATCATTTGTCTTCCCATACACGCCCAAGAAGCTTAGGAGGTTCACGCAAATATTCTTCAGAACGTGCATCACGTCGATTGCAGAGCGGACATCTAGGACTTTCCAATATTCTAGCTCCCGAATATAGATTTCTTCTTCCACATGGCTGCGTGCCGTCAGCTCCCTTCGAACTGATTGTCCGCCAGACCCTTTCCAAAGATGACTTTCAAATCCTTGACCATATCAAATACCTCGGCACGGTGCAGATTCCGCGAGCTTCGCCGGTGATCTGCCTTGCCGTTGTAATGCTTGCCTTTCTTTCTTCGGATGAATTTTCGGAAGAAATCGACGATGCCCAAGGTACACGTTCTTCTTACAATTTGGCAAATGTACACTTTCAGTCTCATGTAAGCAAAGTGCATGCATTGTATCCCTTATTTGACAGTTCCGAAAGGTTACTAAGAGCAGGCCAATCGTTGATGGTTACGAAAAGCAACGTCAGAGGTCAAATTCCTCTTGTTTGTGCTCATCCCACACACGGACACCACCCCACAGCTGTAAAAGTTCATCAACTAATGGCCTTAGGTACACATCGATGTCGTTGCCGGGTTGCTTCGGACCTTGGATGAGCACCGCATCATAATGAACTTCCGCTTCATGCACAACCAAGGAGGAAGGTTGTAGATGCATAGAGTCACGGGTCAGTGCTATGGCCGAGCTCGCCGCCAAAAGGATTCATGCCATCCGCATTACTTAGAGCAAATCTTATGTTCCTTGCGTCATTGCAAAATCTTTGAACCATCTGTCGATCTTTCTCCATTATGCTCCATCTGCGGTGTGTCTCAACTCCCGTCCGACTTACGGTCCTCTTTGTGCCATCGCAACAACTTGGCATGCTCTTTGTTCCTGAACAGACGTTTCAACCGTGGTATTATAGGAGCATACCACATCACCTTGGCGGAACCCTCTTCCCGGGTTTCGCCCTCAACATCGTCACCGTGGTCATCGCCTCGATCTTATAACGCAATGCGGTGCATACCGGGCATTCATTCAAATTCTCGTATTCACATGGTAGAGGATGCAGTCGTTGATGCATGCATGTATCTTCGTAACCTCTAAACCTAGAGGGCGGACAACCTTCTTTGCTTCAGACGCATCTTTGGCGGGCAACTCGTTATCCTTTGGAAACATATTCTTCAACATTTTCAAAGAAGTTTTCAAATGCCGAGTCAGCTACACCTGCCTCTGCCTTCCATTTCAGCAAATCCAGCAGTGCAGCCCAGCTTTTTCAGACCATCATCGCATCCGGGTACAGCGCCTTTCCGTGATCCTCTAACATGCGATCCAAATTCTCCCTCTCCTTTTCGGGCCAAGCCTCCGTGCATCAAAGCAATGGTCCGACCAAGATCATCAACGGGATCATCACGTGCCTCTTCTTCACCTTCCCCTTCACCTTCAAAGATCCTCCATGAAAGTATCACCGAAATGAGCAAGATAGCTTTCATCGATGAAATCATCCCTTCTTCATCTTCTTCCATTATAACCCCTCTTTCTCCATGCTTGGTCCAACAATTATAGCTTGGCATGAAACCCTTCGAAGCGTATGCATGTGAACAACTCTTGAGGAAGAGTAACCCTTCTCATTCTTACAGATAACACATGGACAGAGATAACAAAACCCCCCGCTTGTTCGCATTAGCCACTACGAGGAAATCTTTCAAACCCGTAGTGAACTTCGCCGGAGAGTCGGTTACCGTACATCCATTGCCGATTCATCTGCATTATTATAATATAAAATATATAATTAACCATCATGCATTTGTTAAACTAACTAGCTACAAACAATATAAATTAAACAATGAACTACACACATGCATATTGACACATCAAAGGTTCATCAAGTTGCTAACCGCGATCGAAGAGTGTGGCTCCAACACTTCATGTCATGTTTGTTTCATGCTCTTGGGGCATTTCATCAAACACCTTATGTGCATAAGAGGAACCAAAAGCAAACCTACACCCACTTGTGAAGAGAATGGCTCCAAATGGCTAAGTGTTGGCTGCTTTGGATGGGTATATATAGGGAGGGCTTTAGTTGCGGTTGGCACAGCAAACCGTGACTAAAGGTGCCGAAAACCTTTAGTCGCGGTTGTCTGGCCAACCGCGACTAAAGCCCCTCACGGCACCACTGGCCACCGAGCGCCTGGGCCCAGGCCTTTGGTCGCGGTTCACCTCCAGAACCGCGACTAAAGGTCCCATTAGTCGCGGTTCCTACAGCTTCGCGACTTATGGGGCTGGACGGAAGCCTGTTTTTCCACTAGTGACTCTATTTTTTAAATAGACTAGTAAACAAGCTCGTCCGTTGCAATGGAAAAAACCCCACCACCCGACATATCTCATCCACAGTTTATTATATCTGCCTTCACTATCTGTTATCTATAGCTCTTTGTCGTACATGCATTTTCTCTGCAACACAAATATTCCTATTCCATTGTTCAATCTTTTGCATATAGTTGGACCATAAGTGACAAGAATCATGAGTATGTAAGCATTTTTTGTACCTCGGCCAGTCACTGTCGTCTAACCCGAAGTTCTGAATGCAGGGTAACCAACCTAGTGGCGTCTCACCACCTCCTCGAGACAAAAACTATGTTTTTAAAAGGAGAATTGCCCCCCGGACTCTGCATCATATGCAACCATATTATCAAAACAAAAAGGCTGCAAAAAATATGAAGTGCGGTACAAAGTCTTGAAAAAGAAATAAAAGATACACAAAGCCACAACCGGCATAAGTAAGACTTGATGCTTATATACATATCCTATTGCTGGACCACTATCCAATCAGTTGTAGATGTCTTTCAACGGTTGCACCTATAAGCCATATGCTTCTTAGCTTCTGCACGACTGAGTAATGACCACGTATGATCGAGTAAGTTGCTCTGTAGATGACCTGCAAAAAATTAGTAATGTTATGTCTTTTAAAAATGACGTTGTTTCGGTCCATATTGCCCAAAGTAATGTGCACACCCCATCTCAAATGTGCGCTGCTAGTTTAGACTCCTTCCTATTAAGCCAAGTCACAAATAAAGTGTTATGTTATTAGATGGACTAACATTAAAGGCCACGTGCACTGTGCGCCACAATAATCTGGCCAATGAGCATTGAATGAATAGATGTTGGATCGATTCATCAAGATCATAAAGACAACAACGTTTGCTACCCTACCAACAATGTTTTGCCAGGTTGTCTATTGTCAAGATCACTTTCTTGTGAACAAACCTCATAAAAACTTTTATCTTTAGAGGCACCTTAAATTTTTAAATGTGTAGCGATTAAGAAAAAGGGTTCCCTCGCTTTATATTATAAAGCAACGAACCAAGCATCCAACACAACAGTACAAAGTACAATCAAGTCATAAAGTCACGCTGGGGGCACAACAGGACAAGCCCCAAACAAAGCTAATCCGGCTCGGGAGGTGGTGGCGGCGGTGGCGGTGGTGGAGCAAAAGCCGACGCCGAGGAATGAAGACCCACAATGATGTTGTCGATGACGTCTCGGTCGCGCCGCATGCTAAGCGGTCTCCAGAGCTGTAAGAAGCCACACAGTTTCTAGATTGCATCAGTCACACGGCACGAAATCATGCGTTCGATGACTAGTTTATTGCGGGTACACCAGAGAGTCCATGCAAGGGTACCCACAGCCACCCAAGTGGGGCGCGACTAGCGCAGGGGACCCTAAGGACCTCCCCAAACAAGTCCGGGAGGTTGTCGTGGCACCAATTACCACCAACCACCTCCCGGAAGCAGCTCCAGAGGAACTGCGCCGCAGGGCACCTAAAGAAGATGTGGTTGCAGTCTTCCGGTACCAAACAAATGGGGCAGAGACCATCCCCAGGGCCATTACGTTTTCGGACCTCCGTGCTCGAAGGGAGGCGGCCTCGAACCCATTGCCAGAGAAATATGCGGATTTTCAAGGGGAATTTGATCTCCCAAAGCGCCGATAGTTCCACCGGGCCAGGTGTGGGAACAATCGCCTGGTATAGGGATCTAGTCGAGAATCAACTGCTTGGCTCGAGATGCCAAGACAGTGAATCAGGCTCAATGGATGGGGAATGGAGGGCAATACACTCGAGCATTTCCTCCCACTGCTCAAGCTCCACCGCCCCAAAGGTACGACGGAAGGCAATAGCGCCTAAGTCTGCTAAGGCCACAGCCACAAAGAGCTATGGGCGAACACAGATTGAGAATAACGTGTGAAAGTGTTCTGCAAAGGTATGGGTCCCGGCCCATCTGTCTAGCCAGAATAGGGTGCCAGCTCCGGTGCCCACTTTAACGGAGGTCCCAATGCGCAAGACCGGCATCAGACGAATCACCGATTGCCAGAATTGGGACCCTCCAGATCTAGGGGCGAAGGCCAGCGGTTGCCCGCAGAGGTACTTAGCGCGGATAATCTCAAGCCACAGACCGCCCTCCTCGGTCTGAATCCGCCAAAGCCATTTGGAGAGGAGGGCATTATTCATCCGCTTGGACGAAATGACCCCAAGGCCTCCTTGGTCCTTAGGCTTACAGATCTCAGACCATTCCACCATGTGGTACTTCTGTTTATTGTTCTCTCCAGCCCAGAAGAATCTGGAGAGGAGTTTGGTGACCTCATGATGAAGGGATTCATGTAGACTATAAAATCCCATGACGTACATCAGTAGGCTAATAAGGGAGGAGTTCATCAGAATCACTCGAGCGGCTTTGGAAAGCCATCTCCTCTGCCATGGTTCCATCCTAGGTTGGAGCTTGGCGATTATTGGACGGAAGTCCTTCTCTAGTAGACGTGTGTCACTAAGTGGCATGCCAAGGTAAGTAGTCGGGAATGGTGCCAAGCGGCAATTCAAGCGAGTGGCAATTTGCTGAGCTTCTGTCTGAGAATATCCAAGGACCATCACCTCACTTCTAGCGAATTTAATCGTGAGGCCTGACATTTCCTGAAAGCAGAGGAGGAGGAACTTGAGGTTCTGAATATCCTCATCCGATCCTTCCACCATCATAATGGTGTCGTCTGCATATTGGAGGTGGGTCAGACCTCCATTGCCCACAAGATGGGGGCAAATCCCCCTAATGTGGCCGGCGCGTTTGGCCAAATCTAGGATCGAAGCGAGGGCATTGACCACAAGGTTGAAAAGAAATGGGTAGATCGGGTCTCCTCGCCGTACCCCTTGGCCATTCATGAAGTATGGCCCAACCTCCCCATTTATGTTCACAGCTGTCCGACCACTTGTCATTAACTGCATCACCCGGGCAACCCAGTGGGAATCGAATCCACGCTTGAGCAACACCTCCCGAAGGAAGGACCAATGAACGGTGTCATATGCTTTGTGGGAGTCAATCTTGAAGAACACAGCGCGGAGATGTTTGCTCTTGACCTCATGGATGACCTCGTGAAGAACGAGGATCCCATCCAGAATATACCTGCCTTTCGTGAAGGCCGACTGGTTCGGGTGATGGATCCGGGGGGCGATTAGGGCCGCCCTAGTGGCGTACCCCTTCGCCAAAATCTGAAACGTCACATTGAGGACTGTGATAGGGCAGAACTGCCTAATGTCTGCAGCACCCGGCACCTTGGGAATCAGAGAGATGATCCCGTAGTTAAGCTGAGACATGTCTAATGTTCCCCTAGAGAACGCACGGAATAGGGCAAGGATGATCTCCTTGACCATCGGCCAAAAAGCCTAAAAAAAGGTCCGGCAATCCATCGGGCCCTGGGGCCGAGGCCGGGTTCATGGCTTTGACAAAGGCCTCCACCTCTGCGGCATCAAATGGGGCGAGCAGGGCCGCATTTTCCTCCAAGGAGATCTGTTGGCCGGGCGACCAAATGTGGTCGGCAGGGGCGATACCACTCCGAGGGCGCCCCTCGAATAACGACTTGTAAAAGTCGTCGACTAGCAAGCGGATGGCCTGAGGGTCTTGAACTAGCTGACCTCCTTCCCATCAAAGGGGAATGGAGAAGCGTCGCCTACGACCATTAGCGATGGCCTGGAAGTAAGCAGTGTTGGCGTCCTCAAACAGCACTCAATTTATAGAGCCACATTGGCGCCAAAATTCCTCCTCCTTGGAGTAGATCTCCATGAGAGAGTCTTCCAGATTGTATCTATGAGCCCACTCCTCGGCGGAGATCCTAGCAATATCTGCGCGGAGATCAAGGGCCCGGATCTCCTCGAGGAGGGAGGCCTTCTGGATCCGAAGGTCCCTCCCAGTATTAGCACCCCATCCCTTCATGAACTACCTGGACCGCTTGGACAGGTGATGCCATTCGTCCAGGATCGACATCTGCCTATGGGGCTCAGCTAACGCCGAGACCCAGTGAGCCTGGGCGGCTGCCATAAAGCCTGGATGCCGGAGCCAGAAGCCTCGAAACGGAACCACGGAGGGGGGCGTGGTCTCTCATCCCTAGATGATAAGAGAAGGGGAACGTGATTGGACCCAATGCGAGTAATAGCCTGGAGAGAGGCCAAAGGGAACCGAAGCTCCTAGTCGAGGAAGACAAACACACGGTCAAGCACACTAAGGGTCGGGGAAACCTGTCTATTGGTCCAGGTAAATCTTGCCCCGACCCTGTCCAGCTCTAGGAGTCCTAGGTCCGCAACCCAGTCGTTGAAACGACGAATCTCCGCAAGATCAACACACCAGTTTCTCTTTTCCTCGGCGGAGCGGAGGAGGTTGAAGTCTCCCCCTACCACAACAGGAAGGGTCGCGGAGGTGATCTTGGCGTGTAGTTTGGCCAAGAAAGAGGCCGAGCGACTATGGTCGGCAGGGCCATACACCACGATGATCTCCCATTTGAAGTTCATATCGCGCTCCCAGACCTCCATGCTAACAAAGTGGGATCCACGATCCATGGAGCCCACCTCAAAGGTGGCATCCTTCACACCTAGAAGGATGCCACCGGAGTGATCCGTCACTCCACTAGATGGCAACCAGTGCCATGCGAACAGATGCCTGCTAAGGCGCTCAAGTTCCACGAGAGAGAACTCAGTGCACATTGTTTCTTGGATTGCTACCACATCTATGGACTCACCGCGCATGTATTCAATGAGCTGCGTGCGGCACCCATCGTGACCGAAGCCCCGCAGGTTCCAAAATAGAGCGCGCATGATCACTCGCCTAACAGGTCCTCCCGGGACCCGACTGTAGTAGTAGCACTAAGGGCACGGCGCAACTGGGCAGTACGAGAACGCGTCCGACCATGGATCCCACCCGGGTCATCCGCAAGGCGACCCCGACCCCAGCCCGGCGAGGCGTAGGGGGTGGGACCTCCGCAGCTGCTGCCGCCTCACGAGCCCGAGTGGCTGTGAGATGGCCATCCAGAATCTCCTTGGCCTGGAGGGACGCAAGCTGCTCTTAGACCGAGCCCTTCTCGCCACGGAAAACTATAGCCGAGTTGGTTGCGACCTTGGCCAGATGACCAAGTGGGAGACCAGCAAGAGTGGAAAAGGAATTGTTGCAAATATCATCAGAATCAGGACAAGGGGCCTGGGACTCGGACGGACCTCTGTCGAGGCTGCGGATGGTGGCGCGTCGGGAGGCCTTCTCCACCACGGTCGGTGAAGCCCCGGTCAGCCGCGAAGCCGCCTCGAGCCGGGCACTCTTCCGGGCTGATGAGGCCGGAGTAGAGGCCGAGTGGTGGCGGCCCCGGGACTTGGGAGGCCTGGACAACATGGGATAGGGGGGAGCCGCAGGATCGGACTCCAGAAGGGCCGGCGCCGAGGGGTCCTCCCGGGCAGGCACCGGAGACACGAGCCGCGGGGAGGACAGGGCACGGACCTCCATGCTACCCCGGCTGTCACCGCTCCCCTCCTCATCAGACAAGGACAGTGGCGCAGGGAGGAAGGGAGGGGGAGGGTGGCGCCAGGCGGCAGGGTGGCGGCCTCATAGAGCATTGCTGCAATAGCCTCGATGTCCTCAGACTCGTCTCCGGGGCAAGCGTCGTGGGAACCAAGCCCCGAACAGTGGGTGGACGAGGGGTGGGAGGAGCCGGCTGGGGGGTGGTCGTCCCCAGGATCTGTCGAGTCATTGTCGGAGGCCTCGGAGTGGGGTGAGCGGCTGCGGGGGTGACGGGGGGAGCCCTGAGACGTAGCCCCCCCCCGCCAGGTCCCTGCTCGGGGTTGGCACTACCCCCATCATCCAGGCTGAGGGGATCGGTGGGAGTCCCACCGTCAACCGAGATGTGCAGGTCGTACCCGACATCATTGAAGAACATCCTGATCGTCGTCTTCAGCTTGGCTGGGTGGAGACTTGATCTGCACCCGCACAGCAGGGCACTTGGGCAGAGAGGCGTCGTCGACCGCCACAAACTTGCTGCTACCTCTTGAGCATGCGTTGGTTTTCCCTTGAAGAGTAAAGGGTGATGTAGCAAAGTAGCGTAAGTATTTCCTTAGTTTTTGAGAACAAGGTACAATCCAGTAGGAGGCCACATGCAAGTCCCTCATACCTACACAAACAAATAAGAACCTTGCAACCAACGCGATAAAGGGGTTGTCAATCCCTTCACGGCCACTTGCAAAAGTGAGACCTGATAGAGATGATAAGATAATATTTTTGGTATTTTTATGATAAAGCAAAATAAACGGCGACAGAAATAGCTAGTTGACGGAAGATTAATATGATGGAACATAGACCAGGGGGGCATAGGTTTCACTAGTGGCTTCTCTCAAGATAGCATAAGTTTTACGGTGGGTGAACAAATTACTGTCGAGCAATTGATAGAAAAGTGCATAATTATGAGAATATCTAGGCATGATCATGTATATAGGCATCACGTCCGCGACAAGTAGACCGAAACGATTCTGCATCGACTACTATTACTCCACACATCGACCGCTATCCAGCATGCATCTAGAGTATTAAGTTCAAGAACAGAGTAACACATTAGGCAAGATGACATGATGTAGAGGGATAAACTCAAGCAATATGATATAAACCCCATCTTTTATCCTCGATGGCAATACTACAATGCGTGTCGTTTCCCCTACTGTCACTGGGATCGAGCAAAGCAAGATTGAACCCAAAGCTTAACACTTCTCCTATTGCAAGAAAGATCAATCTATTAGGCCAAACCAAACTGATAATTCAAAGAGACTTGCAAAGATAACAAATCATACATAAAAGACTTCGGAGGAGATTCAAATATTGGTCATAGATAATCTTGATCATAAACCCACAATTCATCGGATCTCAACAAACACACCGCAAAAAAGAGTTACATCAAATAGATCTCCAAGAAGATCGAGGAGAACTTTGTATTGAGATCCAAAGAGAGAGAAGAAGCCATCTAGCTAATAACTATGGAACGAAGGTCTGAGGTAAACTACTCACACATCGTCGGACAGGCTATGGTGTTGATGTAGAAGCCCTCCGCGATCGATTCCCCCTCCGGCGGAGCGCCGGAAAAGGCCCCAAGATGGGATCTCACGGGTATAGAAGGTTGCGGCGGTGGAATTAGGGTTTCGTGGTGCTCCTCGATGGTTTTGGGGTATTTGGGTATATATAGGAGGAAGAAGTAGGTTGGTGGAGCTGCGAGGGGCCCATGAGGGTGGGGGGTGTGCCCAGGGGGGCAGATGATGAAGCTATGTACCTAGGGTAGGGTCATGGACCTGTCCAAGATACCCTCCCCAAGGACATCTCTAGAAGAAACCACCTTTCAATCGACTCAGAAGACACTCGACAGACTTGAAGACACTCGACCATGAAGCCAACCACTCGACAGCCAGGAGATCTAAAGTCACTCCAAGACGCTTAACTGGTCGATCATTAAGTAGCTTTTATGGTCATCATAGCACTTTATTTGTGGCGTTACCAGTAACGCCCGACCTTAATGTACCTTAAAACCCTACATAACTGAGGGCTAGAGGGGTCTGGCGAACTCTATATAAGCCACCCCCCTCCTCAGTGTCAAGGGTTCGCACCCCTGTAATTCATACACACATAATCCAGTCGACCGCCTCCGGGCTCCGAGACGTAGGGCTGTTACTTCCTCCGAGAAGGGCCTGAACTCGTAAACCTCTTGCGTATACAACTACTCCATAGCTAGGATCTTGCCTCTCCATTCCTACCCCCTACATTACTGTCAGACTTAGAACCACGACAATTCGCGCCCACCGTGGGGCAGGTGTCTTAGCGACTTATTGGAGAAGTTGCGATTTTTCCGATCTCCTTCATCATGGTTTCAGGCGGAGTTTTGGTTGAGGGCCGCGAGATCCGTCTCGGCGCACTCACGTTCATCGCCGACGACTCTGCTTGGCTTCAGGAGGCTCCACTCGACATCGACGCGCTCCCTGTCCGCGGGGCGACACACTTTCGCACGTGCGTCTGCGGCGTCCTCCTGCGGCAACCGTCGACCCAGTATCGGTCGGCCCCTGTGTCGTCCTCCCTCCCTGTTTCCCTTGGCGCAAGCGCTCCGGTCGGTCGAGGCTTCAGCGATGGGTGAGGCGCGGTGGCACGCCAGTCGGCCACCCCCCAAGTAGCGGCGATCGAGCCCGACGAATCTCTCTACGGCCTGTTCGACTGGCTCCGCAGAGACTGCATCCGAGTGCGACAGTAGTGATCCAGCGGCGGAGGTTCTGATGGTCGATGGGCCATGCAGTCCTCCCGGCTTTCCCCGCACCGACGGAGGCGACGGCGGAGGCGAGCCTTCGCATGACCATGAAGAGTATCTCCTCGAGCCCCTCACTTCGCTGCAGAGGGAAGAACTTCGCCGCCGGAACATGGATGCGCTACACACTCCTATCGTTGGAGAAACCCCCGAGGCTCGTGCCTTAGAGGACGCGCGCTTGGCCAACTTGGTGGAGTGCACTCGACTGGAGAACCTCCAACGAGTACTTGACGAGCGTGCGCGACAACTAGTTCCAGAATCCAGTCGACGTCAACTCTTTCCACCACCGACTCAGGTATATCGAACTCCGATTCAAAATTTAGCAGCTACGGCCCGTATAGCAGAGTCGATTCAGCCTTCCCAGTCCGAGGCTGGCGGAAGGCTTGTTGCGAATCGAGCATTACTCCGGGCAGCAGGTGACCAAAGTTCAGCTGTATCACGATCGTGAACAGGATCCTGACAAATCCGTTGTTGCAGATACAGTTTAGTCGGCTCATAGCCCAAGATCGCCCCCGAGGCGTGAGGGGCGTGAAGACCGGCGAGATCAGTATAGGAACCGTGAGCAGTATGATCACCATTTCGATCGCGATGATCGACGTCGAGTGCCCACCCCTCCCCCGAGGAGTGGGTCACACGTGCCTCGACAGCAGGATGACAGACGCCCTCACAGTTCTGGGCGAAGGATTCCAGTCGACCCCCGAGAACCAGGCTTTGATGCGAGATCCATTCTCATTCAGGGTTTGGTCGACAGAAACAGAGCTCACCGAGGAGGTCATGACAGAGATGCACCCACCAGCAGCATAGTGCACGTCTTAGGACCAGAGTGCTTCAGCAGAGCCATCAGGGCCGCAGTGATTCCTCCCAACTTCAGGTTGGCGACTGGGGTTAGTAAGTTCACTGGTGAGTCCAAACCTGATACCTGGCTTGAGGACTACCGAGTGGCTGTTCAGATTGGCAGCGGTAATGATGAAGTGGCCATGAAACACCTGCCTCTTATGTTGGAGGGCTCGGCCAGAGCGTGGCTGAACCAGTTAGCACCAAAAGATTTACACTTGGGAAGATCTTTCCAGTGTTTGTCGAAACTGTTGAAGGGACCTGCAAGCGACCAGCAGGGTTGACAGAATTGCAATCTTGTGTGCAGAAGACAAATGAAACTTTGAGGGATTTCATCCAGAGATGGATTACGTTGCATCACACGGTAGAGAATGTATCTGATCACCAGGCAGTTTGTGCCTTCAAGGAAGGCGTTAAGTATAGAGAGCTAAACCTGAAATTCGGTTGAACCAGAGACATGTCTCTGAGTCGAATGATGGAGATTGCCACCAAGTATGCCAATGGTGCAGAAGAGGATCAGCTCCGGAGTGGCAAGCACAAGTCAGTCGCCCACGAAACCGGAGGAGGGAACTCCTGTCGGAAGCAGAAGCGGAAAGCCGAGCCAGCTGCTCCTGGAGAAGCCTTAGCCGTGACTCCAGGAAAGTTTAAAGGGAAGCCTAAAGGGCCTTGGAACCCTAAGAAGGTGAAATACCAAGACGGAAATGATGTGTTGGATTTGCCATGTCACATTCACACAAAGAAAGATGAAGAGGGTAAACTCATTTACCCAAAGCATACCACTCGACAGTGTCGGCTCTTGATCCAGCAGTTCCAGGGGAAACAACCCAAAGATAAGGAAGAGGAGTCAGACAAAGTTGAGGACAAAGAAGATAGTGATGGTGGATATCCCCAGGTCAATTCCATCCTGATGATTTTTTCTGATGTTGAAAGCAAAAGTCGATTGAAAGTTATCAACCGAGAAGTGAATATGGTTGCTCCGGCGACACCCAGTTATCTGAAATGGTCTCAGACTGCCATCACATTCGACCAGTCTGACCACCCGACGCACATAGCCACCCCTAGGAGGCAAGCTTTGGTGGTCAACCCCGTTGTCGAAGGCACTCGACTGACTAAAGTTTTGATGGATGGTGGCAGTGGTCTGAATATACTGTATGCAGAGACGTTGAAAGGGATGGACATTCCGATGTCCAGGCTCAGTACCAGTAACATGAGTTTCCATGGAGTCATTCCTAGAAAGAAGGTCGAGTCACTCGGTCAGATTGCTCTTGATGTGGTTTTCGGAGACTCCAAGAATTTCTGCAAAGAAAAGTTGACGTTTGAAGTTGTGGATTTCTAGAGTGCTTATCACGCTATTCTGGGCAGGCCAGCTTATGCACGTTTCATGGCTCGACCATGTTATGTGTACCTCAAATTGAAGATGCCTGGTCGCAAAGGTGTGATCACTGTTACTGGCAATCGGAAGAAGGCGGAAGAGTGCTTTCAGAAAGGCTCAAAGATCGCCGATGCTCAGATGGCGATGGTAGAGCTGCAGGAATACCGTAAAACTGCAGACCCGAGTGATTTGTTGCGAGCCAAGAAACCCGCTACAGAATCAGCGTTTCAGTCATCCGGTGAGACAAAACCGATCCACATTCACCCGACCGACCCCAATGCAGCTCCGACTCATATCTCCACAACACTTGACTCCAAATAGGAAGAAGCGCTCATCCAGTTCCTCCGTGAGAACTGGTACATCTTCGCATGGAAGCCTTCTGACATGCCGGGTGTTCCCAGGGGGCTGGCTGAGCACCGTCTACAAGTCGACCCAAAAGTGAAACCTGTCAAAGAACATCTTCGACGATCCGCCGTCCAGAAGAGAAAGGCCATTGGCGAGGAGGTGGCTCGGCTCTTAGCAGCGGAGTTTATCCGAGAGATTTACCACTCCGAGTGGCTCGCCAATGTTGTCATGGTCCCCAAGAAGGACAAGTCACTTCACATGTGCATTGACTTCAAACATATCAATCGGGCCTGCCCGAAAGATCATTTTCCTCTCCCCCGCATCGACCAAATAATCGACTCAACTGCGGGATGTGAGCACCTGTCTTTTTTAGACGCTTATTCCGGTTACCGTCAGATCCGTCTGTATGGACCCGACGAGATCAAAACAGCTTTCATCACTCCATTCGGGTGCTTCTGTTATGTCACCACGCCATTCGGCCTCAAGAATGTCGGAGCCACGTTCATGAGGATGATTCAAGTGTTTGCTCACTCAAATAAGTCGGAATGTGGAAGCATACATGGATGATATTGTGGTCAAGTCACGGAAGGGTTCCGACCTGCTGACTGACCTTGCTGAGACATTTGCCAACCTCAGGAGGTATGATATCAAGCTTAATACATCAAAGTGCACATTCGGAGTTCCTGGCGGAAAGTTACTCGGTTTTCTCGTTTTCGAACGAGGAATTGATGCCAATCTAGAAAAAGTTTGTACTATACTCCGAATGAAACGTCCCGTGCGTGTGCACTATGTCCAGAAGCTTACTGGTTGCTTGGCCGCTTTAAGTCGAGCGGGAAGAAGAAGGAAAAGCCTTTAAAGTTCAACGCCCAGTATATTATGTTTCTGAAGTTTTGACCCCATCAAAGCAAAGATACCCTCATTATCAGAAGCTTGTATATGGGATTGATATGACCACGAAGAAGGTTGCTCATTACTTCTCCGACCATTCCATTACGATTAAATGACGCTCCATTGTCGAGATTACACTGTAGATGCAACTGGTCGAGTGGCAAAATGGGCGATTGAACTCCTTCCCCTAGATATCAAGTTTGAGGCAAAGAAAGCCATCAAGTCCCAAGCAATAGCAGATTTCATCGCCGAGTGGATTGAACAGCAACTGCCGACTCAAGTTCACTCGGAGCACTGGACCATGTTCTTTGATGGATCTAAGATGCTGAATGGTTCCGGTGCTGGGGTAGTGCTGG
The DNA here is from genome assembly GCA_021605145.1 of Aegilops bicornis. Classification (NCBI taxonomy): domain Eukaryota; kingdom Viridiplantae; phylum Streptophyta; class Magnoliopsida; order Poales; family Poaceae; genus Aegilops; species Aegilops bicornis. Next base: position 196,243,789 of record CM038675.1, read on the forward strand.
TTTCCGCCCGAGGAGATAAGCTCAGATATGTGCTCTAGATTCACTTTGATTCCTCCAATAACGAAGCAGAATACGAAGCACTTTTGTATGGGTTGCGTATGGCCATTTCACTCGGCGTTCGTCGCCTCATGGTCTACAGCGACTCAGATTTGGTGGTTAATCAAGTGATGAAGGAGTGGGATGTCAGAAGTCCGGCCATGACTGGTTACTGCAATGCAGTGAGAAAGCTAGAGAATAAATTCGAGGGGTTAGAGCTTCATCATATACCCCGACTGAAAAATCAAGCAGCTGATGATTTGGCAAAAATAGGTTCCAAGAGAGAAGCCATTCCCAGCAATGTTTTTTGGAACACATCCACGCACCATCAGTCCAAGAGGATCCTTTCACCGAAGAAGCTCCGCAACCAAAAAGTGCCACAGATCCGACTGAAGTTGAGGTTCCAAGGGTCGACCTGATCATGGAAGTCTTGGTCATCACTCCCCGATCGACGGTGCTGCATACATCGCGTATAACCTAAGGAAATAGCTCCCAGAGAATGAAGAAGAGGCTCGATAGATCGTCCGTCGATCCAAGGCCTTTACTGTGATAAAGGGACAGTTGTTCAGGGAAAGCGCGTTTGGAGTCAGTCAGAAATGTATAACACCAGAAGAAGGTCAGATAATTCTTGACGATATCCACTCGGGGACCTGTGGTCACCATGCGTCCTCTCGGACCATTGTGGCTAAAGCATACCGAGCGGGGTTTTACTGGCCAAGAGCAAATGAAATGGCGAAAGAGATAGTCGACAAGTGTGAAGGATGTCAGTTCTATTCCAATATGTCACACAAACCCGCCTCAGCTTTGAAGACCATTCCACTCGTTTGGCCCTTCGCTGTTTGGGGATTGGATATGGTTGGACCATTGAGAACTGGCAGGAGCGGCTTCACTCACGTGCTAGTGGTAGTCGACAAGTTTACTAAATGGATTGAAGCTAAGCCTATGAAGAATCTCGATGCTTGCACTTTCGTCAGAGAGTTGATATTCAGATATGGAGTTCCGCATAGCATCATCACTAATAATGGGTCTAACTTCGATTCCGACAAGTTCAAAGCCTTTTGCGCCTCTCAAGGCACACGAGTCGACTACGCTTCAGTCGCTCACCCCTAGTCGAATGGACAAGCGGAAAGAGCAAACGGTCTAATTCTCAAAGGACTGAAACCTCGATCGATGCGCGACCTCAAGCACGCAGAAAGGCGATGGGTCGACGAACTTCCATCAGTTCTTTGGGGATTGAGGACTACCTAATCGGTCAATGGGCCGAACTCCATTCTTTCTCGGGTCTATGGAGCTGAAGCAGTTCACGAAAGTGACTTGCTTCACAATGCACCCCGAGTCGAGCTCTACTTTGAAGATGAAGCAGAACAAGCCCGGCAGGATGTAGTCGACCTCCTAGAAGAGGAAAGAGAGATGGCCCTGATCCGCTCGACCATCTATCAGCAAGACTTACATCGATTCCATGCCAGAAATGTGAAGAGTCGAGCCTTCTAAGAAGGAGACTTGGTCCTCCGAGTCAGAAACCACACAAGCTCGCTCCTACTTGGGAAGGCCCCTTCATCGTCACCAAATTCTCCACAATGGAGCATACCGTCTTTACAATGTCGATCGCCAGATTGATGAGCCACGAGCTTGGAATGCGGAGCTGCTCCGCCCCTTTTATACTTAAGTACTCACTCGGATGAGATGTAATAAGAAATACCTCTGTAGTTTATTTATCAAAGACAAGAGTGTTATAATTTTCCCCAGTGATTGTTGTTGCTTTTGTTTACGTAAGAAACCCCCCAGTGGGTAGCTTAGCTGCGAATCCGTTTTGCCTAAGCTTGTAAAAAAAATCCTACCGAGTGGTGAGCCAGTCTCCCACTCGGGGGCTTAGCTGCGAATCCATTTCGCCTAAGTACTTGAAAATCCTACCGAGTGGTGAGCCAGCCTCCCACTCGGAGGCTTAGCTGCAGTCCAAGTACTCGCCTAAGTTTAAAAAATCCTACCGAGTGGTGAGCCAGCCTCCCACTCGGGGGCTTAGCTGCAGTCCAAGTACTCGCCTAAGTTTGAAAAATCCTACCGAGTGGTGAGCCAGCCTCCCACTCGGGGGCTTAGCTACAGTCCAAGTACTCGCCTAAGTTTGAAAAATCCTACCGAGTGGTGAGCCAGCCTCCCACTCGGGGGCTTAGCTGCAATCCAAGTACTCGCCTAAGTTTAAAAAATCCTACCGAGTGGTGAGCCAACCTCCCACTCGGGGGCTTAGGTGCAGTCCAAGTACTCGCCTAAGTTTAAAAAATCTTGCCGAGTGGTGAGCCAACCTTCCACTCGGGGGCTTAGCGGCAGTCCAAGTACTCGCCTAAGTTTAAAAAATCTTACCGAGTGGTGAGCCAGCCTCCCACTCAGGGGCTTAGCTGCAGTCCAGTACTCGCCTAAGTTTGAGAAATCCTACCGAGTGAAGAGCAAACCTCCCACTCGGGGCTTAGCTGCAGTCGATGCTACGCCTAAGTTTGAGAAATCCTACCGAGTGACGAGCAATCCTCTCACTCGGAGGCTTAGCTGCAGTCCAAGTACTCGCCTAAGTTTGAGAAATCCTACCGAGTGAAGAGCAATCCTCTCACTCGGGGGCTTAGCTGCAGTCCAAGTACTCGCCTAAGTTTGAGAAACCCTACCGAGTGAAGAGCAATCCTCTCACTCGGAGGCTTAGATGCAGTCCAGTACTCGCCTAAGTTCGAAAACATACCGATCTGCAAGGACGACGAGGTGCGGGTCGACTGCTACCTTCTCCTTCGGAGCTGCGCCACAAGTACAACGTGCGCTCCATCCCGACCCGCAAGGACGACGAGGTGCAGGTCGACTGTTACCTTCTCCTTCGGAGCTGCACCACAAGTACAACGTGCGCTCCATCCCGATCCGCAAGGACGATGAGGTGCAGGTCGACTGCCACCTTCTCCTTCAGAGCTGCACCACAAGTACAACGTGCGCTCCATCCCGATCCACAAGGACGACGAGGTGCAGGTCGATTGCTACCTTCTCCTTCGGAGCTGCAAGTACAATGTGCGCTCCATCCCGATCCGCAAGGACGACGAGGTGCAGGTTGACTGCTACCTTCTCCTTCGGAGCTGCAAGTACAACGTGCGTTCCATCCCGATCCGCAAGGGCGACGAGGTGCATGTCGACTGCAATACGTACTCCATCCCTTCCTGCAAGGGCAATGACGCGTAGGTCGACTGAATCTTCCACCTCAGAGCTGCGTCTCAAACACAAAGACTATTCCGAGTGAAGAGCAAAAGTCCACTCGAAGACAAATGCAAGCATATTCAGAAATAAAACAAGTCCAGATAAATCTTAAAGGTCCCAAACCGTAGATCAAAGTACTCGGGCTCCCAGCCCGAAGGAGTTTAGCGGTTACAAAATCCACTCGGCATTCCGAGGCAAATTTAAGGTGAGGCATAAAAGTTTGTTCACTCCACGGGAGGAGGACTGGCAGGCTCGATGAACTCGTCCAGGTCGACACCATCGGCGATCCGAGTGGCAGCAGCAATGAAAGTCTCCATAAAGGATCGAAAATCGTGCTTCTTGGTGTTGGCGACCTTGATTGCTACCAGCTTATCTTCTCGCGCCTCTTTGCAGTGGACACGAACCAAAGACAGATCCACATTAGCACCGCACCGAGTAGAAGACTTCGTCCACTCCTGCACTCGACCAGGGATCTCGTTAAGTCGAGTCATCAGAGACTCGAGGTCGTTCTGGAGTGTTGCCCCTGGCCAAAGTGCTGTGTCGATCCGCGATGTGGCGAATTTCAGTCGAGCCAAATAGTCAACAACACCGTCGATGCGGGATTCCAGTCGGAGCAGGTTCATAGCAGTTTCGTCCTTCACGGAAGAATTGATAGGGTCAAAATTTGGTTCGATTCACCCAGTTTCCTCCTCGAAGTCTCGGCAAAGCTCTGCATGCACAGTCCGAAGATGAGTCAATATTCCTATGCCGAGTCGACAAAGACGAACCAGTCGGAACAGGATATGTACCTTCAAGCTTGATGAATAAATTCTTGGCGAGGCTCCTCAGATAGCTTTCCAGATCATCCCTCCTGCGAGCAATGCCTTCCATCTTCTCGTTCAGGGTAACCTTGTCCTTCTTCAAGCGGGTTACCTCCTTGTTGGCTTCATCCAGAGCAGATTTCATCTTCGCGTTCTCCTCCTCCAGTTTGCCGACTGAGGCCAGCTTCTGTTCAGCCAGAGCAGTTTGGTCGTCGGCCTTCTTTTGTGCAGCAGCCAGATCGCGATCCTTCTTTAACAGAGCCTGGTTCAGTTTTTCTGAAAAGAAATAACGCTTCGATTCGAGAAGAGCAGAATGAAATCCGGGTCCGAGACAAAAGCGATCGACAAAGCTTCCTTACCATTGGCGTCATCTTTGGCCTTCTGCAGCTCTGATTTGGCCAACTCCAGGTCAAGGTTAAGTTGAATTTGCTGCTTTTCCAAGTCAGCAAAGCGAGCTCCAAGGTCACAAGATTTATGCAATCAGAGAGGATGATTTATTTTACAGAGAAAAACGACAAAGACAATAAATAGTAAGACTACGGTCGACTGCCCGCAGTCCACCATAGTCTCGGGGACTACACCCAGTGGGTGCACTTAGCGTGCCCCGGGTTCGGTCTTAACTCGACGGGATCTTTTCGGCTCGAGTGTATATATTAAAAAAAAAGACAGCAACAAACAAGTTCTTCAGACCATAGTTGACTGCCAGCAGTCGACCACGGTCTCGGGGACTACACCCAGTGGGTGCACTTAGCGTGCCCCCACCGGTTCAGTTTACACTCAACATGGCCAGACCAGACCGGGTGAAGGAATTAAAATGTCAAGACTACGATCGCCCATGATCCACCGTAGTCTCGGGGACTACACCCAGTGGGTGCACTCAGCGTGCCCCCACTAGTCCAAAACTTCAATAACAAAAATTCAGCTCAAAGTATGGATTTGCTCAGTGGCAAGTCAAAACACCCACTGGGTGCACAGATGCAAAGAACCTTGGAAAGAGAGTTTTTCAGATAGCATATCCTAATAGAGCAAGCCAAGAAAATCAGTCGACGTGCTGCTAACCTGAACATTGCTTTGGAGAGCCGAGCTGGCATCATAGGCAGCTTGACTGACATCCCGCACCACCTTCATATTCTCCATCATAATACCTGCTTGGCGTATGGCTTCCTTGGCAGCATTCACTTCGTCCTCTGGGACGTGATGGGTAGCAAAAACTGAAGGTGGATCGATAGGAGCTTGAGCAGTCGATGAAGAAGGCAGAGCAGCCGACAGTGGTATGGCGAAGGTAACAGAAGCCCGATTGGCATCACCAAAGGTCCCGAACGATCGTTCAAATGCATCGGCGCCGATTGTGGCACCTTGTCTGTAGGAGTTTTCCTATTTTTTCTTGTCAAAGGCCTCTCGGGCTCTTCATCATCATCGTCGGGGAGGTCAATAATGTTGGGAGCTGTTCAAAGATTGGTCGCCAAAATTGCGTCACCCGATGGTATATATTACAGTTGAGTCGACCAAATAAAGACAGAACGACAGAAATCGTACCCATATTGGAAGTGACAGCATCCTCCATCGCCTCATCCTCATCCACATGGCTGAAGTCCCGTATGGGCAGCCTTGCCCGATCCCAAAGTTCATCTGGTCAAATCAAGGAAAAAATAAAACATCACAGAGCGTCGAGTGAATACAAAGGGAGACACCCACGTGGAAGCGACGGGGATGTCAATCTTAATCTTTGGCAACGCCTTCCGAGGCCTTGGCACTACAACTTTGGGCTGCTTTGACGCTTTTTCAGTCGGAGCCGGTGAGGACGTCCGAGGGCACTTTGAGGACGGGCCAGTCTGAGCAATCGCTTTTTCGCGGGCGCTCGACCGGTCTTGGTCGAGCTTGGATCGCCTCTCCCTGTGAGGAGGTGACTCGACTTCTTCTCCGTCACTTGAGTCGTCACTTTCCTCGGTCTCTCCTCCGTCAGAATGCTAGTCGCCGCCGCTCGCCTCCCCTTCCAGGTCTTGCTCTTGCTCCCCGTTGGGCATAGAGTACATTTCGATAAGAGCCTGGAAGAAAAACAAGCAGAACGAAAGTCAACCGACGGAACATAAATAGCTGCCTAGTTAAAATTATAGTCGGAAATTCAGAGTTGAACCTTGTCCGGTACGTGGGACTGGTCGAGTGGAGGAATTCTCCTGGCTCCCCTAGGGTTGTCTCTGTTCCCAGTGATGCTCGTCAGCCACCCCTCCAGCGTGGTATCCTCGACCTCCTCCGGGTGGATCCGAGTGGTGTCCTCAGTGCCCGAATACATCCACATCGGATGGTCTCGAGCTTGAAGCGGCTGGATGCGTCGTCGGAGGAAGACCTCCAAGAGGTCCATACCAGTCAACCCGTCACGGATAAGCTGGACAACACGTTCGACCAGCACCTTAACCTGCGCCTTCTCTTCAGGGATCACCTTCAAAGAGGAAGGCTTCCTTACTCGGTCCATGGAAAAAGGAGGGAGTCCGGTCGACTGCCCAGGCGTCGGCTGGTCTTTGCAGTAAAACCAGGTCGACTGCCATCCACGGACCGAGTCGGGCAGGATCATGGCCGGAAAAGAACTTTTCCCCCTCATCTGAACCCCAAGACCCCCACACATCTGAATCACTTGCGTTCTCTCGTCACTCGGATTGGCCTTTTTCACCGTCTAGGAGCGACAGGTGAAAATGTGCTTGAAAAGGCCCCAATGAGGCCGACAACCCAAGAAATTCTCGCACAAAGACACGAAAGCAGCGAGGTACACGATTGGGTTGGGTGTGAAGTGGTGGAGTTGCGCCCCAAAGAAATTCGGAAATCCCCGAAAGAAAGGGTGAGGAGGCAAAGAAAACCCACGGTAGACATGGGTGGCCAAGAGAACGCACTCACCCTCCTGAGGCTGCGGCTCAGAATCCTTCCCCGGGAGCCGCGCCGATCCATGGGGGATCAGTCCTCCAGTGGCCAGGTCGTCGAGGTCTTCTTGACGAATCATCGAGCGGATCCAGTCGCCCTGGATCCAGCCCTGCGGCAGGCCGGCCCTCGATGAAGATCCGCCCCGACTGGTCATCTTTCCCTTCGCCTTCGCGTCGCTTTCTTCGCCCGCTCTAGGGCCGCCGTCTTCTCTTTCACCATCGTCGCCTGTGAGACGCGCACAGGGCAGCGGCACTACAACGGAAGCGAGCGCGGCGGATAAGTCTGAGGAAGAGAGGAGGAAATGAGAACGCACTGTTCAAAAACCCCAGGCCGGCGCCTTATATGAGGTTACTTCCGAGTGACTGACTTGTAGGCCCGCAACAGTCGCGCGCGCGATACATGGCGAAATAGGTGGCGCGGAGATCGAGGCGTCCCTGCCTTAACCCATCCGATTACTGCGGCCTCCTCCGCCCCGCGCGCTTCCCGAAATTCGAATCCCGCGAGATCCACGAGCTGCAGAACAACTCGTCAGACGGAAGATCTCCTCCGCTCTGTCACTCGGAGCTCCCCAAGAAAAGAAACTCACTCGACGGATACAAAGAATGGGTCAAGGCGACTGAAAAAGAAGTTGGCACCATCACCTAAGTTCATTGATCCAGAGCAAGATATACTCATAGCACGAAAATGGGTCGGAAATGTGTTCAACTCCTTCCCCACTCAAACCTCGATCCATTAGGGGGCTAATGATGAAGCTATGTACCTAGGGTAGGGTCATGGACCTGTCCAAGATACCCTCCCCAAGGACATATCTAGAAGAAACCACCTTTCAATCGACTCAGAAGTGTTCCACTCGACAGACTCGAAGACACTCGACCATGAAGCCAACCAGTTGACCATGAAGCCAACCACTCGACAGCCAAGAGATCTAAAGTCACTCCGCACGCTAACGGTCGATCATTAAGTAGCTTTTATGGTCATCATAGCACTTTATTTGTGGCATTACCAGTAACGCCCGACCTTAATGTACCTTAAAACCCTGCATAACTGAGGGCTGGAGGGGTCTGGCGAACTCTATATAAGCCACCCCTCCTTAGTGTCAAGGGTTCGCACCCCTGTAATTCATACACACATAATCCAGTCAACCGCCTCCGGGATCCGAGACGTAGGGCCGTTACTTCCTCCGAGAAGGGCCTGGACTCGTAAACCTCTTCCGTATACAACTACTCCATAGCTAGGATCTTGCCTCTCCATTCCTACCCCCCTACATTACTGTCAGACTTAGAACCACAACAGCAGGCACGCCTCCCTGCCTCATGGCCTCCTCGATTGTTTCTTGAAGTCCACTCCAAGTCCTCTGGATCATGTTTGTTCCAAAAATAACTCTCCCGAAGGTTTCATTCCGTTTGGACTTCGTTTGATATTTCTTTTCTGCGAAACACTGAAATAGGCAAAAAACAGCAATTTGCACTGGGCCTTTGGTTAGTAGGTTAGTCCCAAAAATAATATAAAAGTGCTTAATAAAGCCCATTAAACATCCAAAACAGATAATATAATAGCATGCAACAATCAAAAATTATAGATACGTTGGAGACGTATCAAGCATCCCCAAGCTTAATTCCTGCTCGTCCTCGAGTAGGTAAATGATAAAAATAGAATTTTTGATGTGGAATGCTACCTAGCATATTCTTCAATGTAATTTTCTTTATTGTGGCATTGTTCAGATCTGAAAGATCCAAGACAAAAGTTTAATATTGACATAAAAAATAATAATACTTCAAGCATACTAACAAAGGAATCATGTCTTCTCAAAATAACATGGCCAAAGAAAGTTATCCCTACAAAATCATATAGTCTGGCTATGCTCTAACTTCATCACACAAAGTATTTAATCATGCACAACCCCTATGACAAGCCAAGCAATTGTTTCATACTTTTGATGTTCTCAAACTTTTTCAATCTTCACGCAATACATGAGCGTGAGCCATGGACAAAGCACTATATGTGGAATAGAATGGTGGTTGTGGAGAAGACAAAAGGAGAAGATAGTCTCACATCAACTAGGCGTATCAATGGGCTATGGAGATGCCCATCAATAGATATCAATGTGAGTGAGTAGGGATTGCCATGCAATGGATGCACTAGAGCTATAAGTGTATGAAAGCTCAACAAAAGAAACTAAGTGGGTGTGCATCCAACTCGCTTGCTCACGAATACCTAGGGCATTTTGAGGAAGCCCGTCATTGGAATATACAAGCCAAGTTCTATAATGTAAAATTCCCACTAGTATATGAAAGGGACAACATAGGAGACTCTCTATCATAAAGATCATGGTGCTACTTTGAAGCACAAGTGTGGTAAAAGGATAGTAACATTGTCCCTTCTCTCTTTTTCTTTCATTTTTTATTTGGGCCTTTCTCTCTCTCTTTTTTGGCCTCTGTTTTTTCTTTTCGCCCGGAGTCTCATCCCGAGTTGTGGGGGAATCATAGTCTCCATCTTCCCGTCCTCACTTGGGACGATGCTCTAATAATGATGATCATCACACTTTTATTTACTTACAACTCAAAAATTACAACTCAATACTTAGAACAAAATATGACTCTATGTGAATGCCTCCGGCGGTGTTCTGGGATATGCAATGAATCAAGAGTGACATGTATGAAAGAATTATTAAGGTGGCTTTGCCACAAATACGATGTCAACTACATGATCATGCAAAGCAATATGACAATGATGGAGCGTGTCATAACAAATGGAACGATGGTAAGTTGGATGGCAATATATCTCGGAATGGCTATGGAAATGCCATAATAGGTAGGTATGGTGGCTGTTTTGAGGAAGGTATATGGTGGGTGTATGATACCGGCGAAAGGTGCGCGGTATTAGAGAGGCTAGCAATGGTGGAAGGGTGAGAGTGCGTATAATCCATAGACTCAACATTAGTCATAAAGAACTCACATACTTATTGCAAAAATCTATTAGTTATCTAAACAAAGTACTACGTGCATGCTACTAGGGGGATAGATTGGTAAAAAAGACCATTGCTCGTCCCTGACCGCCGCTCATAAGGACAGGCATCGGAGACATGAGCCGTGGGGAGGACAGGGCGTGGACCTCCATGCTACCCAGGTTGTCACCACTCCCCTCCTCAACAGACAAGGACAGCTGCGTAGGGAGGAAGGGAGGGGGAGGGTGGCGCCAGGCGGGAGGGTGGCGGCCTCATAGAGCATGGCTGCAATGGCCTCGATGTCCTCGGACTCGTCTCCGTGGCAGGCGTCATGGGAACCAGGCCTCGTGCAGTGGGTGGACGATGGGTGGGAGGAACCGGCTGGGGGTGGTCGTCCCCAGGATCTATCGAGTCGTCGTCGGAGGCCTCGGAATGGGGTGAGCGGCTGTGGGGGTGACGGGGGGAGCCCTCAGACGTAGCCCCCCGCCAGGTCCCTGCTCGGGTTTGGCACCACCCCCATCATCCAGGCTGAGGGTATCGGTGGGAGTCCCACCCTCAACCGAGATGCGCAGGTTGTACCCGATGTCATTGAAGAACATCCTGATCATCGTCTTGAGCTTGGCGGGGTCTGGAGACTTGATCTGCACCTGCACAGCAGGGCACTTGGGCAGAAAGGAGTCGTTGACCGCCACAAACTTGCTGCTACCTCTTGAGCATGTGTTGGTTTTCCCTTGAAGAGGAAAGGGTGATGCAGCAAAGTAGCATAAGTATTTCCCTCAGTTTTTGAGAACCAAGGTATCAATCTAGTAGGAGGCCACACGCAAGTCCCTCGTACGTACACAAACAAATAAGAACCTTGCAACCAACGCGATAAAGGGGTTGTCAATCCCTTCACGGCCACTTGCAAAAGTGAGATCTGATAGAGATGATAAGATAATATTTTAGTATTTTTATGATAAAGAGTAAAAGTAAAGATTGCAAAATAAACGGCATGTAAATAGCTAGTTGACGGAAGATTAATATGATGGAAAATACACCCGGGGGGCATAGGTTTTCACTAGTGGCTTCTCTCAAGATAGCATAAGTATTACGGTGGGTGAACAAATTACTGTCGAGCAATTGACAGAAAAGTGCATAATTATGAGAATATCTAGGCATGATCATGTATATAGGCATCACGTCCGCGACAAGTAGACTGAAACGATTCCGCATCGACTACTATTACTCCACACATCAACCGCTATCCAGCATGCATCTGGAGTATTAAGTTCATAAGAACAGAGTAACGCATTAGGCAAGATGACATGATGTAGAGGGATAAACTCAAGCAATATGATATAAACCCCATCTTTTTATCCTCGATGGCAACAATACAATACGTGTCGTTTCCCCTACTGTCACTGGGATCGAGCAACGCAGGATTGAACCCAAAGCTAATCACTTACCCTATTGCAAGAAAGATCAATCTAGTAGGCCAAACCAAACTGATAATTCAAAGAGACTTGCAAAGATAACAAATCATACATAAAATAATTCAGAGGATATTCAAATATTGTTCATAGATAATCTTGATCATAAACCCACAATTCATCGGATCTCAACAAACACACCGCAAAAAGGGTTACATCGAATAGGTCTCCAAGAAGATCGAGGAGAACTTTGTATTGAGATCCAAAGAGAGAGAAGAAGCCATCTAGCTAATAACTATGGACCTGAAGGTCTGAGGTAAACTACTCACACATCATCGGAGAGGCTATGGTGTTGATGTAGAAGCCCTCCATGATTGATTCCCCCTTCGACGGAGCGCCGGAAAAGGCCCCAAGATGGGATCTCACGCGTACAGAAGGTTGTGGCGGTGGAATTAGGGTTTCGTGGTGCTCCTCGACGGTTTTGGGGTATATGGGTATATCTAGGAGGAAGAAGTAGGTTGGTGGAGCTGTGAGGGGCCCACGAGGGTGGGGGGCGCGCTCAGGGGGGCAGGCGCGCCTCCCTGACTCGTGGCCTCCTCGATTGTTTCTTGACATCCACTCCAAGTCCTCTGGATCACGTTTGTTCCAAAAATAACTCTCCCGAAGGTTTCATTCCATTTGGACTCCGTTTGATATTCCTTTTCTACGAAACACTGAAATAGGCACAAAAAAAACAGTAGTTTTCACTGGGCCTTCGGTTAGTAGGTTAGTCCCAAAAATAATATAAAAGTGCTTAATAAAGCCCATTAAACATCCAAAACAGATAATATAATAGCATGCAATAATAAAAAATTATAGATACATTGGAGACGTATCAAGCATCCCCAAGCTTAATTCCTGCTCGTCCTCGAGTAGGTGAATGATAAAAATAGAATTTTTGATGTGGAATGCTACCTAGCATATTTTTCAATGTAATTTTCTTTATTGTGGATTGTTCAGATCCGAAAAATTCAAGACAAAAGTTTAATACTAGCATAAAAATAATAATACTTCAAGCATACTAACAAAGCAATCATGTCTTCTCAAAATAACATGGCCAAAGAAAGTTATCCCTACAAAATCATATAGTCTGGCTATGCTCTATCTTCATCACACAAAGTATTTAATCATGCACAACCCCGATGACAAGCCAAGCAATTGTTTCATACTTTTGATGTTCTCAAACTTTTTCAATCTTCACGCAATACATGAGCGTGAGCCATGGACAAAGAACTATATGTGGAATAGAATGGTGGTTGTGGAGAAGACAAAAAGGAGAAGATAGTCTCACATCAACTAGGCGTATCAATGGGCTATGGAGATGCCCATCAATAGATATAAATGTGATTGAGTAGGGATTGCCATGCAACGGATACACTTGAGCTATAAGTGTATGAAAGCTCAACAAAGGAAACTAAGTGGGTGTGCATCCAACTCGCTTGCTCACGAAGACCTAGGGCATTTTAAGGAAGCCCATCATTGGAATATACAAGCCAAGTTCTATAATGTAAAATTCCCACTAGTATATGAAAGTGACAACATAGGAGACTCTCTATCATAAAGATCATGGTGCTACTTTGAAGCACACGTTGATGTGAGCTTTCATCAACGTTGTGCTACTTAGTTTCTTTTGTTGAGATTTCATATACTTATAACTCTAGTGCATCTGTTGCATGGAAATCCCTACTCACTCACATTGATATCTATTAATGGGAATCTCCATAGCCCGTTGATACGCCTAGTTGATGTGAGACTATCTTCCCTCGTTTTGTCTTCTCCACAACCACCATTCTATTCCACATATAGTCCTATATCCATGGCTCACGCTCATGTATTGCGTGAAGATTGAAAAAGTTTTGAAAATGTCAAAATTATGAAACAATTGCTTGGCTTGTCATCGGGGTTGTGCATGATTTAAATATTCTGTGTGGTGAAGATAGAGCATAGCCAGACTATATGATTTTGTAGGGATAACTTTCTTTGGCCATGTTATTTTGAGAAGACATAATTGCTTTGTTAGTATGCTTGAAGTATTATTATTTTTATGTCAATATGAACTTTTGTCTTGAATCTTCCGGATCTGAATATTCATATCACAAGTAAGAAGAATTACATTGAAATTATGCCAACTAGCATTCCACATAAAAAATTATCTTTTTTATCATTTACCTACTCGAGGACGAGCATGAATTAAGCTTGGGGATGCTTGATACGTCTCCAATGTATCTATAATTTTTGATTGCTCCATGCTATGTTATCTACTGTTTTGGGCAACATTGGGCTTTATTATCCACTTTTATATTATTTTTGGGACTAACTTATTAACCGGAGGCCCAGCCCAGATTTGCTGTTTTATGCCTATTTTAGTGTTTCGAAGAAAAGGAATATCAGCGGAGTCGAAACGGAACGAAATCAACTGGAGAAGTTATTTTTGGAAGGAAAGCTACCATATGGGCTTGGACCCCACGTCAGGAGCCAAGGGAGGAGCTCACGAGGGTGGGGGGCCCACCCACCCCCCTAGGGCGCGCCCCCTGCCTCATGGGGCCCCCGAAGCTCCACCGACGTACCTCATGCACCCATATATACCTACATATCCTAAAACTTCCAGGACAGAGATTAGATCGGGAGTTCCGCCGCCGCAAGCCTCCAGAGCCACGAAAAACCAATCGGGACTCTGTTCCGGCACCCTGCCGGAGGGGGAACCCTCACCGGTGGCCATCTTCATCATCCCGGCGCTCTCCATGACGAGGAGGGAGTAGTTCACCCTCGGGGCTGAGGGTATGTACCAGTAGCTATGTGTTTGATCTCTCTCTCTCTCTCTCTCTCTCTCGTGTTCTCTCTATGGCACGATCTTGATGTATCGCGAGCTTTGTTATTATAGTTGGATATTATGATGTTTCTCCCCCTCTACTCTTTTGTTATGAATTGAGTTTCCCTCTTGAAGTTATCTTATCGGATTGAGTCTTTATTTGAGAACACTTGATGTATGTCTTGTCGTGTTTATCTGTGGTGACAATGGGATATCACGTGCCACTTGATGTATGTTTTGGTGACCAACTTGCGGGTTCCGCCCATGAACCTATGCATAGGGGTTGGCACACGTTTTCTTGACTCTTCGGTAGAAACTTTGGGGCACTCTTTGAAGTACTTTTGTGTTGGCTGAATAGATGAATCTGAGATTGTGTGATGCATATCGTATAATCATACCCACGGATACTTGAGGTGACAATGGAGTATCTAGGTGACATTAGGGTTTTGGTTGATTTGTGTCTTAAGGTGTTATTCTAGTACGAACTCTTTAATAGATCGATCCGAAAGAATAACTTTGAGGTGGTTTCGTACCCTACCATAATCTCTACGTTTGTTCTCCGCTATTAGTGACTTTGGAGTGACTCTTTGTTGCATGTTGAGGGATAGTTATATGATCCAATTATGTTATTATTGTTGAGAGAACTTGCACTAGTGAAAGTATGAACCCTAGGCCTTGTTTCAAAGCATTGCAATACCGTTTATGCTCACTTTTACCACTTGTTACCTTGCTGTTTTTATATTTTCAGATTACAAAAACCTATATCTACCATCCATATTGCACTTGTATCACCATCTCTTCAATAACTAGTGCACCTATACAATTTACCATTGTATTGGGTGTGTTGGGGACACAAGAGACTCTTTGTTATTTGGTTGCAGGGTTGCTTGAGAGAGACCATCTTCATCGTACGCCTCCCACGGATTGATAAACCTTAGGTCATCCACTTGAGGGAAATTTGCCACTGTCCTACAAACCTGTGCACTTGCAGGCCCAACAACGTCTACAAGAAGAAGGTTGTGTGGTAGACATCAAGCTCTTTTCTGGCGCCATTGCCGGGGAGGTGAGTGCTTGAAGGTATATCTTTAGATCTTGCAATCGAATCTTTTTGTTTCTTGTTTTAGCACTAGTCTAGTTTATAAAAGAAAACTGAAAAAATGGAATTGAGTTTGCATCATACGCTTCATCTTTTTAATATCTTTCGTGAGTATGATGGAAAAGAAAATTGTGCCAAAGTGTTAGAAGAAGAATGCATTAAAATATTTGGCACTAAATATTTGAATGATGAGCATGATTGCAATGTTGTTAGTATGAATTCCTTGAATATCCATGATGCTAATGATATGCAAAGCCACAAGCTTGGGGATGCTATGTTTGATGAATATGATATTTTTTGTCCCCCAAGCTTTGATGAGCAAATTTACTATGATGAAAGCATTCATCCTATCTATGATGATTATTGTGATGACACGTATGCTTTAAAGAATAATGATAACCATGAAATTTGTCAACTTGATCTTAATTTTCAATCACATGATAGTTATTTTGTTGAGCTTTCTCCCACTACTATTCCGAATGAGAAGAATTTTGCTTATGTGGACAGTAGTAAATTTTATATGCTTGTAGATCATGAAAAGAATGCTTTAGGTGCTGGTTATATTGTTGAATTCATTCATGATGCTACTGAAAATTATTATGAGAGAGGATCATATGCTCCTACATATTGCAATAATATCAAGTTTCCTCTCTATGTGCTTAAAGTTTTGAAGTTATGCTTGTTTTGCCTTCCTATGCTAGTTGATTGTTGTTCCCATAAGTTGTTTGCTCACAAAATCCCTATGCATATGAAGTGGTTTAGACTTAAATGTGCTAGTCATATTCTTCATGATGCTCTCTTTATGTTTCAATTCTTATCTTTTTGTGAGCATCATTGAAATCATCATGCCTAGCTAGGGGCGTTAAACGATAGCGATTGTTGGGAGGTAACCCAATTTTATTTTAGTTTCTTGCTTTTTGATTCGGTTTAGGAATAAATAATCCATCTATCATCTGTTTAGATGTGGTTTTATGTTTTAATTAGTGTTTGTGCCAAGTAAGACCTATAGGATCTTCTTGGATGATAGTTATTTGATCTTGCTGAAAATTCCAGAAACTTTCTGTTCACGAAAACAATTGTTTAAAATCACCAGAACGTGACAAAATACTGATTACAATTGCAGAAGATCAATAAACAAATTATCTAGGTCTTCCTATTTTGGTAGAAGTTTTGGATTTCCATAAGTTTGCGTTAGTTACAGATTACTACAGACTGTTCTGTTTTTGACAGATTCTGTTTTTCGTGTGTTGTTTGCTTATTTTGATGAATCTATGGCTAGTAAATAGTTTATAAACAATAGAGAAGTTGTAATACAGTAGTTTTAACACAAATATAAATAAAAATGAGTTCATTACAGTACCTTGAAGTGGTGTTTTGTTTTCTTTCGCTAACGGAGCTCACGAGTTTTATGTTAAGTTTTGTGTTGTGAAGTTTTCAAGTTTTGGGTAAAGATTCGATGGACTATGGAATAAGGAGTGGCAAGAGCCTAAGCTTGGGGATGCCCAAGGCACCCCAAGGTAATATTCAAGGATAACCAGGAGCCTAAGCTTGGGGATGCCCCGGATGGCATCCCCTCTTTCGTCTTCGTTCATCGGTAACTTTACTTGGAGCTATATTTTTATTCACCACATGATATGTGTTTTGCTTGGAGAGTCAATTTATTTTGCTAGTATTTTCTTTATGTTATTTAGATTAATTTTTTGCATCTTTATTTTCAATAAAAATGTCAAGGATAGCCTTTACTATGCTTGCAAGTATACATGTTGCTGTTTGAAAAACAGAAAGTTTACCGCTGTTGCAAAAATTCCTTAGAAAAATCAGAATGTGATAAAATGTTGAAACATTTTGCATATTAAGATATGATAAATTTAATACAGTGGGAAGTTTATTTCATAATTTTTGGAGTTAGGGAAGTATGATGAATCTTGCATTCTTTACAGACTGTACTGTTTTGGCAGATTGCTGTTATGTTTGCATATGTTTGCTTGTTTAATGATTCTATTTGAGGATAGGAGTATTAAATATGCATAGGCATTTAGTATGCAATGTTGAATAATAATTTTAATGATTTGCTACAGTATAGTATGATAAGGTTTTTGCATTGGTTTATACTAACCTATCTCACGAGGTCTTGTTGAGTTTGTTGTGGATGAAGCTTTTGATAAAAAGAGAAACCGTGATATTAGAGGAATTAAGGAGACACAAAAGCTCAATCTTGGGGATGCCCAAGGCACCCCAAGATAATATTTCAAGAAGTCTCAAGCATCTAAGCTTTGGGATGCCCCGGTAGGCATCCCACCTTTCTTCTTCAACAACTATCGGTTAGTATCGGTTGAACCTAAGTTTTTGCTTCTTCACATGAGTTGTGCTATCCTTGCAATGTAGTTTTATTTAGCTTTGCTTGCTGTTTGAATAAAATACCAAGATCTGAAATTATTAAAGGGGAGAGTCTTCACATATTTGCATAATTATCCGACTACTCATTGATCTTCACTTATATCTTTCGGAGTAGTTTGTTGTTTGCTCTAGTGCTTCACTTATATCTTTTAGAGCACGGTGGTGGATTTGTTTTATATAAACTATTGATCTATCATGCTTCACTTAAATTATTTTGAGAGTCTTAAATAGTATGGTAATTTGCTTAAATAATCTTAATATGCTTGGTATTCAAGATTTGTAAAACTTCCTTATGAGTGTATTGAATACTAAAGAGAAGTTTGATGCTTGATAATTGTTTTGAGATATAAAGATGGTGATATTAGAGTCATGCTAGTTGAGTAGTTGTGAATTTGAGAAATACTTGTGTTAAGGTTTGTGATTCCCGTAGCATGCACGCATGGTGAACCGTTATGTGATGAAGTCGAAGGATGATTTGTTTATTGATTGTCTTCCTTATGAGTGGTGGTCGGGGACGAGCGATGGCTTTTCCTACCAATCTATCCCCCTAGGAGAATGCGCGTAATACTTTGCTTTGATAACTTGTAGATTTTTGCAATAAGTATATGAGTTATTTATGACTAATGTTGAGTCCATGGATTATATGCACTTTCTTCCTTCCACCTTTGCTAGCCTCTCTAATATCGCGCACTTTTCGCCGGTATCATACACCCACCATATACCTTCCTCAAAACAGCCACCATACCTACCTATCATGGCATTTCCATAGCCATTCCGAGATATATTGCCATGCAAATTTCCACCATTCCGTTTATTATGACACGCTCCATAATTGTCATATTGCTTTGCATGATCATGTAGTTGACATCGTATTTGTGGCAAAGCCATCGTTCATAATTCTTTCATACATGTCACTCATGAGTCATTGCACATCCCGGTACACCGCTGGAGGCATTCATATAGAGTCATATTTTGTTCTAAGTATCGAGTTGTAATTGTTGAGTTGTAAGAAAATAAAAGTGTGATGATCATCATTATTAGAGCATTGTCCCAGTGAGGAAAGGATGATGGAGACTATGATTCCCCCACAAGTCGGGATGAGACTCCGGACGAAAAAGAAAAAAAAGAAAAAAAGAGGCCATAAAAAAAGAGAAGGCCCAAACAAAAAAAATAAAAAAATGAGAGAAAAAGAGAGAAGGGACAATGCTACTATCCTTTTACCGCACTTGTGCTTCAAAGTAGCACCATGATCTTCATGATAGAGAGTCTCCTATGTTGTCACTTTCATATACTAGTGGGAATTTTACATTATAGAACTTGGCTTGTATATTCCAATGATGGGCTTCCTCAAAATGCCCTAGGTCTTCGTGAGCAAGCGAGTTGGATGCACACCCACTTAGTTTCTTTTGTTGAGCTTTCATATACTTATAGCTCTAGTGCATCCGTTGCATGGCAATCCCTACTCACTCACATTGATATCTATTAATGGGCATCTCCATAGCCCCTTGATACGCCTAGTTGATGTGAGACTATCTTCCCTCTTTTTGTCTTCTCCACAACCACCATGCTATTCCACATATAGTGTTATATCCATGGCTCACGCTCATGTATTGCGTGAAGATTGAAAAAGTTTTGAAAATGTCAAAAGTATGAAACAATTGCTTGGCTTGTCATCGGGGTTGTGCATGATTTAAATATTTTGTGTGGTGAAGATAGAGCATAGCCAGACTATATGATTTTGTAGGGATAACTTTCTTTGTCCATGTTATTTTGAGAAGACATAATTGCTTTGTTAGTATGTTTAAAGTATTATTATTTTTATGTCAATATGAACTTTTGTCTTGAATCTTCCGGATCTGAATATTCATATCACAAGTAAGAAGAATTACATTGAAATTATGCCAACTAGCATTCCACATAAAAAATTATCTTTTTTATCATTTACCTACTCGAGGACGAGCAGGAATTAAGCTTGGGGATGCTTGATACGTCTCCAACGTATCTATAATTTTTGATTGCTCCATGCTATGTTATCTACTATTTTGGGCAATATTGGGCTTTATTATCCACTTTTATATTATTTTTGGGACTAACTTATTAACCAGAGGCCCAGCCCAGATTTGCTGTTTTATGCCTATTTCAGTATTTCGAAGAAAAGGAATATCAGACGGAGTCGAAACGGAACAAAATCAACTGGAGAAGTTATTTTTGGAAGGAAAGCTACCAGATGGGCTTGGACCCCACGTCAGGAGCCAAGGGAGGAGCTCACGAGGGTGGGAGGCGCGCCCACCCCCCTAGGGCGCGCCCCCCTTCCTCGTGGGGCCCCCGAAGCTCCACCGACGTACCTCCTGCACCCATATATACCTACGTATCCTAAAACTTCCAGGACAGAGATTAGATCGGGAGTTCCGCCGCCGCAAGCCTCCAGAGCCATGAAAAACCAATCGGGACCCTGTTCCGGCACCCTGCCAGAGGGGGGAACCCTCACCGGTGGCCATCTTCATCATCCCGGCGCTCTCCATGACGAGGAGGGAGTAGTTCACCCTCGGGGATGAGGGTATGTACCAGTAGCTATGTGTTTGATCTCTCTCTCTCGTGTTCTCTCTATGGCATGATCTTGATGTATCACGAGCTTTGTTATTATAGTTGGATCTTATGATGTTTCTCCCCCTCTACTCTCTTGTGATGAATTGAGTTTCCGTCTTGAAGTTATCTTATCGGATTGAGTCTTTATTTGAGAACACTTGATGTATGTATTGCCGTGTTTATCTGTGGTGACAATGGGATATCACGTGCCACTTGATGTATGTTTTGGTGACCAACTTGCGGGTTCCGCCCATGAACCTATGCATAGGGGTTGGCACACGTTTTCATGACTCTCCGGTAGAAACTTTGGGGCACTCTTTGAAGTACTTTTGTGTTGGCTGAATAGATGAATCTGAGATTGTGTGATGCATATCGTATAATCATACCCACGGATACTTGAGGTGACAATGGAGTATCTAGGTGACATTAGGGTTTTGGTTGATTTGTGTCTTAAGGTGTTATTCTAGTACGAACTCTTTAATAGATCGATCCGAAAGAATAACTTTGAGGTGGTTTCGTACCCTACCATAATCTCTACGTTTGTTCTCCGCTATTAGTGACTTTGGAGTGACTCTTTGTTGCATGTTGAGGGATAGTTATATGATCCAATTATGTTATTATTGTTGAGAGAACCTGCACTAGTGAAAGTATGAACCCTAGGCCTTGTTTCAAAGCATTGCAATACCGTTTACGCTCACTTTTACCACTTGTTACCTTGCTGTTTTTATATTTTAAGATTACAAAAACCTATATCTACCATCCATATTGCACTTGTATCACCATCTCTTCGCCGAACTAGTGCACCTATACAATTTACCATTGTATTGGGTGTGTTGGGGACACAAGAGACTCTTTGTTATTTGGTTGCTGGGTTGCTTGACAGAGACCATCTTCATCCTACGCCTCCACGGATTGATAAACCTTAGGTCATCCACTTGAGGGAAATTTGCTACTGTCCTACGAACATGTGCACTTGCAGGCCCAAAACCATAGTCTCCATCATCCTTTACTCACTTGGGACAATGCTCTAATAATGATGATCATCACACTTTTATTTACTTACAACTCAAAAATTACAACTCAATACTTAGAACAGAATATGACTGTATGTGAATGCCTCCGGCGGTGTACCGGGATATGCAATGAATCAAGAGTGATATGTATGAAAGAATTATAAAGGTGGCTTGGCCACAAGTACGATGTCAACTACATGATCATGCAAAGCAATATGACAATGATGGAGCATGTCGTAACAAACGGAACGGTGGTAAGTTGGATGGCAATATATCTCGGAATGGCTGTGGAATTGCCATAATAGGTAGGTATGGTGGCTGTTTTGTGGAAGGTATATGGTGGGTGTATGATACCGGCGAAAGGTGCGCGGTATTAGAGTGGCTAGCAATGGTGGAAGGGTGAGAGTGTGTATAATCCATGGACTCACATTAGTCATAAAGAACTCACATACTTATTGCAGCAATCTATTAGTTATCAAAACAAAGTACTACGCACATGCTCCTAGGGGGATAGATTGGTAGGAAAATACCATCGCTCGTCCCCGACCGCCACTCATAAGGAAGACAATGAATAAATAAATCATGCTCCGACTTCATCACATAACGGTTCACCATACGTGCATGCTATGGGAATCACAAACTTAAGAACAAGTATATCTCAAATTCACAACTACTCAACTAGCATGACTCTAATATCACCATCTTCATATCTCAAAACAATCATCCAGTATCAAACTTCTCATAGTATTCGATGCACTTTATATGAAAGTTTTTATTATATCCATCTTGGATGCCTATCATATTAGGATTAATTTTATAGCCAAAGCAAACTACCATGCTGTTCTAAAAGACTCTCAAAATAATATAAGTGAAGCATTAGAGATCAATAATTTCTATAAAATAAAACCACCACCATGCTCTAAAAGATATAAGTGAAGCACTAGAGCAAAATTATTTAGCTCAAAAGATATAAGTGAAGCACATAGAGTATTCTAATGAATTCCGATTAATGTGTGTCTCTCCCAAAAGGTGTGTACAGCAAGTATGATTTTGGTGAACTAAAAATCAAATACTCAAATCATACAAGACGCTCCAAGCAAAACACATATCATGTGGTGAATAAAAATATAGCATCAAGTAAAGTTACCGATGGATTTAAGACAAAGAGAGGGATGCCTTCCGGGCATCCCCAAGCTTAGGCTTTTGGTTGTCCTTGGATTTTACCTTGGGGTGCCTTGGGCATCCCCAAGCTTATTCTCTTGCCACTCCTTGTTCCATAATCCATAAAATCTTTACCCAAAACTTGAAAACTTCACAACACAAAACTTAACAGAAAATCTCATGAGCTCCGTTAGTATAAGAAAACAAACCACCACCTTAAGATACTGTAATGAACTCATTCTTTATTTATATTGGTGTTAAACCTACTGTATTCCAACTTCTCTATGGTTCATACCCTCCGGTACTAGCCATAGATTCATCAAAATAAGCAAACAACACACGAAAAACAGAATCTGTCAAAAACAGAACAATCTGTAGTAATGTGTATCAAACTTATACTTCTGGAACTCCAAAAATTCTAAAATAAATTTCTGGAAGTGAGGAATTTATCTATTAATCATATTAAAAAAGAATCAACTAAATAGCACTCTCCAGTAAAAAGTTGTAGATAATCTCGTGAGCGCTAAAGTTTCTGTTTTTTACAGCAAGATCAAAAAGACTTCACCCAAGTCTTCCCAAAGGTTCTACTTGGCACAAACACAAATTAAAACATGAAAACACATCTAACCAGAAGCTAAATCATAGATTTATTACTAAACAGAACCAAAAATCAAGAAATAAAAATAAATTTGGGTTGCCTCCCTACAAGCGCTATCGTTTAACGCCCCTAGCTAGGCATAAAGGCAAGGATAGATCTCGGTATTATCATCTTTGGCAGGCAATTCTTCAATCGAACACTTATAACCCTTAGGAGTTTCCTTCTTTGTGTTAATGATCAAACTCCTAGGCAAGAAATTGAGAAAATCATTTGTAGCAAAAGGTTCCTTAATGATAGCGAGAAAGTTGGGGTGAACACTTATGGATTTGAGATCCGCATTTCCCTTACTAGAAGTTTCACCCTTATTTTTAGGAACATACATCAATTTGGAAATTTTAGCATTAGGAGTTTTTGGAGTATTTTTCACGGAATAAAAGGCAGACCCTAAGTTGGTAATAATATCCTCAATTTTATCAATTCTTGTGGAATCTTGATCTATCTTTTCGTTAACTATGGGTTCCTTTTCTTTAAATTTTTTAAGATCAACTCCTACCTTAGACCCGTATTGGGTAATTTGGTTGTGGATCTTTTTATCCAAATTTACAATCAACTCTACATTGGCAACTTTATTTTCAATAATTTCAAGCCTTTGCATCACATGTTCCAAAGTTAAATTGTTCCATTAACCAAAAGAGGTGGTGGGCCAAACAAATCTAACATAGCATTATAAGAATCAAAAGTATGGCTACCCAAGAAATTCCTCCAAGAATGGTATCAAGAATATATCTATTCCAAGGGGTGATGCCTACATAAAAATTGTGAAGAAGAACGGAAGTAGATTGCTTCCTAGTAGATCTATTTTGAGCATTGCAAATTCTGTACCAAGCATCTTTTAGATTTTCTCCCTCCCTTTGTTTAAAATTAAGAACTTCATTCTCGGGAGACAAAGAAGTAGATAAAGGACTGGCCATGACGGCACACGGGACAAACGAAGCAAGCAAAAAGAGATGAACGGAAAAAGAGGGCGAATAAAACGGCAAGGGTGAAGTGGAGGTGAGGAAAACGAGAGGCAAATGGCAAATAATGTAATGCGAGGGATAAGAGTTTGTGATGGGTACTTGGTATGTCTTGACTTGTGCGTAGACTCCCCGGCAACGGCGCCAGAAATCCTTCTTGCTACCTCTTGAGCATGCGTTGGTTTTCCCTTGAAGAGGAAAGGGTGATGCAGCAAAGTAGCATAAGTATTTCCCTCAGTTTTTGAGAACCAAGGTATCAATCCAAAGAGGGAGGCCACACGCAAGTCCCTCGTACCTACACAAACAAATAAGAACCTTGCAACCAACGCGATAAAGGGGTTGTCAATCCCTTCACGAACACTTGCAAAAGTGAGATCTAATAGTGATGATAAGATAATATTTTTGGTATTTTTATGATAAAGAGTAAAATTAAAGATTGCAAAATAAACGGCGATAGAAATAGCTAGTTGACGGAAGATTAATATGATGGAAAATAGATCCGGGGGCCATAGGTTTCACTAGTGGCTTCTCTCAAGATAGCATAAGTATTACGGTGGGTGAACAAATTACTGTCGAGCAATTCATAGAAAAATGCATAATTATGAAAATATCTAGGCATGATCATGTATATAGGCATCACGTCCGCCACAAGGAGACCAAAATGATTCTGCATCGACTACTATTACTCCACACATCGACCGCTATCCAGCATGCATCTAGAGTATTAAGTTCATAAGGTCAGAGTAACACATTAGGCAAGATGACATGATGTAGAGGGATAAACTCAAGCAATATGATATAAACCCCATCGTTTTATCCTCGATGGCAACAATACAATACGTGTCGTTTCCCCTACTGTCACTGGGATCGAGCAACGCAAGATTGAACCCAAAGCTAAGCAGTCCTCCTATTGCAAGAAAGATCAATCTAGTAGGCCAAACCAAACAGATGATTCGAAGAGACTTGCAAATATAACAAATCATACATAAAAGAATTAAGAGGAGATTCAAATATTGTTCATAGATAATCTTGATCATAAACCCACAATTCATCGGATCTCGACAAACACACCGCAAAAAGAGTTACATCCAATAGATCTCCAAGAAGATCGAGGAGAACTTTGTATTGAGATCCAAAGAGAGAGAAGAAGCCATCTAGCTAATAACTATGGACCTGAAGGTCTGAGGTAAACTACTCACACATCATCGGAGAGGCTATGGTGTTGATGTAGAAGCCCTCCATGATCGATTCCCCCTCCGACGGAGCGCCGGAAAAGGTCCCAAGATGGGATCTCCCGGGTACAGAAGGTTGCGGCGGTGGAATTAGGGTTTCGTGGTGCTCCTCGATGGTTTCGGGGTATATGGGTATATATAGGAGGAAGAAGTAGGTTGGTGGAGCTGCAAGGGGCCCACGAGGGTGGGGGTGCGCCTAGGGGGCAGGCGCGCCTTCCTGCCTCGTGGTCTCCTCGATTGTTTCTTGACGTCCACTCCAAGTCCTCTGGATCACATTTGTTCCAAAAATAACTCTCCCAAAGGTTTCATTCCGTTTGGACTCCGTTTGATATTCCTTTTCTGCGAAACACTGAAATAGGCAAAAAAACAACAATTTGCACTGGGCCTTCGGTTAGTAGGTTAGTCCCAAAAATAATATAAAAGTGCTTAATAAAGCCCATTAAACATCCAAAACAGATAATATAATAGCATGGAACATTCAAAAATTATAGATACGTTGGAGACGTATCACTTGCCCAACAGACGGGACAAGCCACAGATGACACCCTCGTCCCTAGAAGGTGGTGGGAGCCCACGGATCTGCACCCACACCATGGACAAGGAGGCCACCGCAAGCGGATCCAAAGAAGGGACTGAGATGCGGACGAAGAGCTGGTTGAGGGCGAGCGTGAGTCTAGTGTTGTGGGTGCCGTAAAGGAGACTGGTCGGGTTGGGGAAGACCGCGGTGAACTCCCGGTCTGAGATTGGGGTCACCTCCCAATCCCAATCCGGGTTTAACAGGTGGCGAAGCTCCTCGGAGATGATGGCTAGAGACGCCGTCTTGCCATCCAAGACCGTGATGAGAGCGGTCATGGGTGGGGTGGCCCGGGCCTCGGGGAGGTCCATCTGAAAGAAGCCCAGGTCATCGAGCGCATAGCCAAACAAACCAAGAACATCGATGGGATGGTGGTCGGGGCATAGCGCGGCGGTATGGTCCGTCCTCTTGCAACGGAAGCGGGCCGGAGGCTGAGTGCAGTCCACCTGGTAGTGGCCAACGACCCCACAGTTGAAGCAGGTGGCCGCCGCCGCCGCCTCCGGTGACGGCGCCGCGGCCACCATGGGTTTGGAGACCGAGGAAGCCAGGGCACCCGGATGAGCTTGAGCACCACGCTTCTTCTTCTTCTTCTTCTTGGCAAAAGCCCCCCAGCCGTTGCGGTTGTTGTTGTTGTTGTTGGGACTGGCCGGGTGGGAACTGCGCCTGACGTCGAGGAGGGTCATAGCGCCAGTGGGAGATGCCTGCACGTGATCGGACCGAGGCGGGGAACGGGAGCGACGGGCCGGGGACCGGCGATCGCGGTCGCGCTCACGGCCACGCCAATCCTCGGGCGAGCGATCATAGCCGCGGGAGGAGCGCCACCCGGACCCCTCCGCCATGGCTGATCTCTTGCCACGGAGCATAGAATCCCGGAGCTCGGCCTTGCGTCGCGAGCCGTCCGGTGAGGGCCGGCGAACATCCGACGGCGGCAGGGGATCCCGGTTAGCCGCGCGACACTTGGGGCGGGGAGCACCGTCGCCGTACTTGCGAACCATGGCGGAGGGGGCGGAGGGGGAGAGCAGGACACATAGTGGGGAGGGAGAGAGGGATGTGGCGGCACAGGGAGGAGAGGAATCGAAGAATACGTCGTGCGAAGCGGCACGAACCCTAAGGGAGCGAGGCCACGATCGCTCCAGGCCCGGGTCAGCTGAGGTGGGCCAGAGGACGACCCAGCTTCGCAAGAGCCCACAGCCACAGCCCGGGAGGGGCCCAAGTGCTCCCTCGTCCCAACCGGCCCAGCAGGCCCGGGACAGCCCAGCCCATCCCCCACGGGAGGGAGGGAAGGCGCGCTAGGGTATCGGGTTGCTCCACAGCCGCCGCCACCCGGTTGTCGGCTGGCACCGCCGTCGACGCACGGAAAGGCCTAAACTTGGGGCCCCGAACCAGCGAAGAGGACGACGACGCGTTCTCCGGAGAGGAAGATCGCCACAACGTTGCAGCATGCCCCAATTTGGACCTTCCGGCCACCACCCAGGAGCGAGCCCGGGCCCCAGCGCCACGGTGGCCCCAGCCGCCGGCGGTGGGGAAGGTGGTGCACGATGGACCGAGGGTCGCGCCCGCAAAGTAAGGGGAAGAGGGGGAGGGGCAGAGGTCGAAGAGGAGGCGATCTCGACGGCCTTAGCAAGCCGGTCACTGAACCGGCAAGGGCGCCGGGGGACGCGGCCTCCGCCCGGTCCTCTTCCGCCGCCCAATCAGCCCAGCAGACGCGGCCGACGGCCATCGGGGCGGGTTCCGGTGTCGAGGCACGCAGCGGGGAGGGAGCGGGAGGCGGGGAACTGGGGCAAGGAGAAGCCGGCAGCCGGAGCGGAGGAGCGGCAAGGGTGGACGTCGAGGGCGCGGCGCCGAGCAAGGAGGAGGCGGGGGAAGCCACCGCGCTCGCCATCGCGCTCGGAGTCGTCCCTCCTTGAGGTCGCCCTTTGTATTCCCTCTTCCTAGCCTGATTGCATTGGGATATTCGAGGCCTCATAGTAGGCGTGTAAGCATGATTCAAATGTGTAGCGAGTTGGGATTGGTCCAGTATTTAAATCATTATACATTGACTTTACTGACAATCACTACAAAAAAAGACACATCCGTGACATTTTGGGCCGAACAATTTTTTTTCTGTCATACTTATGACACTTCTATGACGATAATTGTGACAAAACCCTGTATCATCATAGATGTGGTGGGGTCCTACTTCTATGACAAAAAATGGGCTTTTCGTCCTGGGCGGGCTGGAGACGCAGCTGCATGACATTCTTTGGGCTATCCATGACGGAAAAAACCGTGGTAGAAGCTAGGGCGAGGAAAATATCGGGGTGTTCCCGGTTAAGGTGGGTGGTCGGGGCCGAGTGATGCGCGTTTCTCTCATACACGCACGCGCGTGGGTGGGAGGCGTTGGGCTCTAACTGAACCCGAGCGAGGCATTGGGCTCTAATCGAACTCGGCGATCAGACCGCAGGCTACGCTACATCGAACCCGAGCGATCGATCGATGGCTGTTAACTGAACCCGATCGATCGATTCCTTAGCTAATGCTGCTAACTGAAGCCGATCGATGCTGCCTCTGGATGAACAGTGAGCGTTGCTGGGGGGGTTTGGATGAACAGTTCCCGGTGGGGTGGATGAATAGGACCCCGTAGTATTGCCTCTGGATGAACAGGACCCCGATCGATCGAGCCGGTTGGGGCTGGATGAACAGGACCCCGTGGAGGGCTGGATGAACAGAACTACCCCGTGGAGGGCAGGATGAGAAGTAGAAGGTGGAGGGCTGGATGGACAGTAGCCCGTGGAGGGGTGGTTGAACAGGAGCCTGTGGAGAGGCCTGTTGAACAAAGAGCGGTGGATTAGCGCTGATGGAGGCTGGATGAACAGGAGCCCGTGGATGAACAAATGCATGTGGGGGATGGAGGAGGTCGACGGTGGATGAACAAAGAGTCTGTGGAGGCCGGAGGGGTCGACTTTGGAGATGAACGGTATCCCGTGGAGTCCTGCTTTTGCGGTATGCCACACCCTCCCGGCGAACAGGACCCCTGCTTCGACCGTAGCACTCCAACACAAGTCTGCTTCTCCATTTTGCGGTACGCCACACCCTCCCGATCAACAGGACCACCGCTTGACCGTAGGAGGTCTGCTTTCTCCGCTTTGGCGATACGCCGCACCCTCCCGATGAACAAGATTCCGCTGACTGCGGGCCGGTCGAACACAAGGCCGCTTCTCCGTTCTATGGTACGCCAGCCTCGCTACCATCGGCTGTTCCGCCCAAGCCCTCCCGATGAACACGACGACGCATTCCGCTCGACCCAGCCGGTTGGCTCCCCATGAACACGCATTTACGACACGCTTCTCTGCTTCGACCCAGCCATGTACACGAGCCCTGGTCGCACGAGCGCGCCGAGTAGGCGTTCGAGACCCTGCCCGTATGTACGTGACGTGGCGTCAGATTTTCTTTCTTGCACACCGTCAGACGACGCGTGTACATGGTACGCAGCGCCTCTACTACGACACGCGCCGCCTCTACATCGACCAAGTATGTACGTACATGTTCGCGACCAGAATGACAACGCCACGTACACTTCGACCAGGTGGGTCCCGACCGCCGTGCACTTCCTTGCCTGCGAAGATGTAGCTGGTGGGTCCCAGCAGTCAGGGGGGCGAATCATTTTTTTGCCTGGACGCACTTCCTTGCGTGCGAGGATGTAGCTGGTAGGTCCCAGCAGTCAGGGTGAAACGTTTTTTTCGTGAAATACTGTTGCCCGTCCGGTGGGTCACTACTGTCAGGTGGAGGAATAATTATTTTACGCGTAATAAGGAGGCACTTCCTTGCGTCTGCCGTGGACCCAGCTGTCAGCCTCTCCACGTATAGTACTATTCCGATGGAAGTCGTTCCTTCACCACGTTGACCACACCGCGCCGAGAGCACCAGGGCGATGGACGACGGCGAGGCCTAGGAAGGGGACGACACGGAGCCTGGGAAGACGCGACAGTGGAAGCCCGCGCGGAGAGGAGTACGAGGGTTCACTGGTTCGGCTGTGGTGTGAGGCTGTCGTTGCCGCAGGGCCTGGCCAAGGGTGGGAATAGTAGGGGGCGGTGAGGCCTCTACGGCAGCACAACCGACCACGGGAGGCAGGAGCATGCGGCACGACCGGCGCTGCTTTGGGCGGCTAGAGCAAGAAGACCAGAGGTTGAAGAAGTACTACGGCCGTTGGATGGACATCGCATTTGCCATCGGAGCTAGAATCGTTCATATTGACTAAGTTGACAAAGCACTCCGTCCCCGTCAACTTAGTAGGCCCACAAGTCAGCCTCCCACCAAGGTGGGTCCCAACTAGCAGGGGGAGTACTCATTTTTTTGTACGTAATAAGGAGGCACCTCCGGTGGGTCCGAGCTAACGGGGGGGGGCGTTTTTTTTCGCGAAATACGTTGGCCCGTCTGGTGGGTCCCAGCAATCAGGGGGGAAACGTATTTTTTGCCAAATACGGTGGCCCGTCCGATGGGTCCCTGCTGTCAGGTGGAGGAATAATTATGTTCGGCGTAATAAGATGGCACTTCCTTGCGGCTGCCGTGGACCCAAATTGTCACCTCTCCACGACAAGATTTCTTCCGATGGAATTCGCCTTGACCACGTTGACCACGCTGCGTCGAGAGCACCAGGGCGGTGGACGACGGCGAGGCCTAGGAAGGGGACGACGCGGAGCCGGGGAAGACGCGGCAGTGGATGCCCACGCGGAGAGGAGTATGAGGGTTCACTGGTTCGGCTGCGGTGTGAGGCTGCCATCGCTGCAGAATAACAGGGGGTGCGGGTGAGTAGAGGGATGCACTGGCCAGCGGTGGGAGTAGTAGGGGGCGGTGAGGCCTGTGTGGCAGCACAGCCGGGCACGGGAGGTAGGAGCATGCGGCACGACCGGCACTGCTTTGGGCGGCTGGAGCAAGAAGACCAGAGGTTGAAGAAGCACGACGGCCGTGGGATGGACATCGCATTTGCCATCGCAGCTAGAATCGTTTATATTGACTAAGTTGACAAAGCCCTTGGTACGCGCCAACTTAGTAGGCCCACAGGTCAGCTTCCGAAACGGTGCGCCCCAGATGTCAGGGGAGGAATCATTTTTTGGGCAGGTGAAGCTAGTATATCCGAGATTGAAGAAAAAGCACGGCATCCGTTGGATGGACATCCAACAGCCACTTCTGCTAGAACCGTGTGTTGACTATAAGTTGACAAAGCCTTACATACGCGTCAACTCTCTTCTTTTAGGGGACGTGTCAACTTAGTAAGGCCACAAGTGTGTGGCAGAGAACTTATAGCCCATTAGAGATTTGTAAGAACGTGCATCCAATTTTTGAATTCTAATGGAATTTACTACAACCCATTTACAGTTTGTTAAAAGTACAACCCATTTCAACCAGCCGTTCAAAACAGAATTCAATAAAATTTCCCACATTTTGATGGGATCGGAAATATTTTTATCCCGAAATTTCTAGTCAGATTAAATACAGTTTCAATATAAATTTATATTACGTAAAAATCCAATGAAACATTGCGCTCGCAACAACTAATGAAATTAAAATTTTCAATATCCAAAAATAATATTTTATAAAGTAATTACGTGTTTGGTGCATTTTTATAGTTACTGCCTAGTTTTTATAATTACATCCCATTTATTATTTCTTAAAGCCCATTTTCTTGTTTAGCCTAATGCATCCCTCCTAGGAAAGATTTGTAGCCCAGCGGGGCGGAGAATAACAACTTGACCTTGCCTGGGTATTCCTAAAAAAAGTATAGCTGGGCTAGCCATTTTCAGCTTGAAAAAAATTAATATCTAGGCTGGATATCTGGCCTAGGCTAGACGGGCCGCAGCCCGCCCAGTTAATAGCTGCAGTGATGTTTTCGTTGTTGTTCAGAGGAGAAAAATTAATATCTGGGCTAAACATCGCTCAAGAAAAACTCTGCAGTGCTCACACCTCGAAAACACAAATACTGCTCGAGCTGCCTGGTCCCAACTGTCGGCCGCTTCTTGTGCAATTGTCTCGTTTATTGACTACATAGGTTGACAATGGTGTGGGCCCGTGATGTCAGGAAACCAGGAGGAAGCAAAAAAATTTATAGTTTTATATACTAATAAGGAGGCACTTGCGTACGTGCGGCTATGGCCCTAGTGGGTCCCCACTGTCATCCTCTCCAAGTAAAGTCATCTCCTCATCCTCATGTCCGTTGACCATGTTGACAACGCGAGACGGCGGCGCCATGGCGAGCGCAACAACTCGAAGGATGACAGAGAGGGTCTCGCGGGCCCTACGGATGGTCCGCAACGGCATTGTCGTTCGCTTGTTCACCGGTGCTCGTTGAGGAGACGGAGGTTGCAGCACAGGTCCTCCTGGGCTGGTAGCTCTTCCGCCATTAGGGCGCCGGGCGCGGCCGCACTCGCTCTATGGTGAACACGGCATGAACCGGCTTGGACAGTGGCGCCCGCTCCTGGTCGGAAGCTACGTCCATCGTCTGATTGCCGTCGCTCAGCCCGACGAGGTAGCTGGCTAGCCAGCATGTCCGGCTGTTGGACCGACCCGCTGCCAAGCACGAGTCTGACTTCCCTGGCCCACCCAGACCACCTCCCTCGCCCGCGCGGGCTTTCCGCCCAAAACGGTCAGCGCCGCCCGCCCCGCTTCCCGGTGCATGTGATTGCTCCGCCTTCAAACGACACAAGTGTCATCCGTCCGTCCTTCTGCCGCCCACATTAATGATACGCGGTTGCCGAGGCGGCTACTCTGGCGCCACACGTCCGTCCCTCCGCCGCCCACCATTGCTATATAAACCATCGCGCCGCCATAGCTGCGATCATCCGCATCGTTCCTTATTCTCCTGTCCACACCACTACTGCCCACCATGGCTTCCTCGCGCCCAAAGGTTTCCACGGACGGGCGGACGACGGACCACAAGGAGATGGCAGCCATTGCTGCCGATCGTCACGGCAGCAGCCGGAGGATGATGACGCCCCAATGGATAACATGGTAGTCGATTTATCCGCGCCAACCCCTCCTCCGCGCCATCCTCGCCGGTGCATTGCACCATGACCATCGGCGAGGCCCGTGACCAATATATGGACATGGTGAGGCAGAAGCGTGAGGAGCAGTTCCGGGAGGCGCAGGCCGACGCCGCCTAAAACCACCATCTCCTCCAAGAGCACCTACAGGCGGAGGAGCAGATCGCCGCAGAGCGGGCGGAGCAGGAGGCGCTGCTCGACTCACACCGCTCCGCCCACGAGGGCCGCCTCGAGCGCTAGCGGTACCGCATGCGGGTGGCGGAGGCTGCGGCCGTCTACAAAGAGGGCAATGAAGCGGACGAGGCGCTGTTTGGCGAGACCGAGGACTAGGCAGAGGACAATGCCGACTCCGACGAGTCCCTGCTCCGCTGGCGTCGACGAGGCCCCGCGGCGCCAACAACGAGGCAGAGGACAGCGCGTTCGCCGAGGCCCCACCTCGCCCAACGAGGGGAGGATTTCCCCCACTGCCGAGGCGCCACCCGCCGCAACGAGACAGAGGATATCATTGCCCGCTGAGGCCCTGCCCCGCTGCCAACAAGGCCGCGCCACACAGAAAATGAGGAAGAGTAGAACACGGTAGGTCGCCGCCGCTCGGGTCTAAGTAAGGCCACCACTGCTACCCTCCGGTTGCTGGCACTGAGCTGTACATCATGGAGCAATTCTATGATTACAGGATGATTGAAGAGCACTCCGTGGTTGAGCAAGCTCATGAGATACAGTCATTGGCATTGGAGAATGTATGGAGCAATTTTAGTTGAAGAATGTATGAAATATAATGAAATCCGACATGTTTATATGAAATCCGACCGTGTATAAATGAATTTATTTCGATTAGTTCAAATTCTTGTATCACTGGCATTGGATGAACATGCAAAACAATACGTACTACCATTATTCCCAGGGTGATCACCTCGTTTGCAGCAGTTTCACATGTACTCCCTCCGGTCCTTTCTTAGTCTGCATACAAGTTTTGTCTCCAGTCAAAGTATCTCTACTTCGACCAATCTTATAGAGAAAAGTATGCACTTTCACAATGTGCAAAGTAAAAGGAAATGTATGAGTACAAAGAGTTTGAGCAGGTTTTTAGCGTTCTCAGACATTGCAATCAAACACACAGTGCCTGGCAATTCATAGAGAACATTCAAAGCAATCGATGATTATGTATCTCGTTGATTCACATGTCGAGCCAATATTTACTTCACAACTAAAGAATAAATAAAAATGGATCGACGCTACGACAAAGAAAGGGCGTCCCATTCGAAAATATCAGACGCATGTCTTCTTGCTAAAATCAATGAGCAAAATTTGACAATGTTTTCCCATTCCAAAATATCAAATGCCTACGATTGTGGAATGGGCAGGGTTTGCCATCAGTTCGGACATTGACATGGCACCTCGTGCTAAATAAACCAGCTGTTCTTTTTGTGCAGCTCTACCAAAATCAACCAAATTGCCACAGTAGCTTGTATGATTTCGCCCTTATATGTTGCAATGCCTTGAACTTATCGGCACCTCCTTTCTTGTGGTGGAAATGAATGATCCAATGTATTCATGAACATTTTGTGCAGTTCCCATTGAAATCAAGCTGAGCACCCCTGTTTGCAAAAATACAAAAAAGTGATTAGTATAAAGCAAACTGTACTATGAATTGACAATTTAAACAGGCACCTACATGGTCCATGTAGAGCACACTTTTAGAAAAATGGAGCTCACCAGAAAGAATCCTAGAACAACATTGTAGTCGCGCATCACAGCAAGAAAATGGAGATTTGTCATTCCTTCTGAGCTGAAGTTAGTTTGGTCTTGTGGGGGGTAATGTAACGATCCTTCAACTGCTCCTTCTGATGAGAAGGTAGACAGGGCTTCTTTATCCTGGCATAATCGAAACTAGTCACTTCATGTACTCCATATTCTTCTTCAGAGGAGGATGATCCTGTTGTGCAAAGACAAGAGGATAACTAAATCCTAGCATCCCTGTTTGCTCGAAAAAAAGGAAAGGAAATATTTAAAACATCACAGATGAAGCACTTCTCAAGGACAATACCACTTTTTGATGACAGTATCTAAACAGTAGCACAACACCAATAGAGATGACAAAGCTCAATCATATGGATGAAATCTATGGACGAGTACCAACCTGTCGGGGAGGCTGATCGGACCCACGAACACCTATGGGACCGGCGGACCGAGCCCCTTTTGGTTCGGAGGGGGGCGGAGGTCGCACGAAGAGCAGATCGAGGCGAAGCACACGAGCAGTTTACCCAGCTTCGGAGCTCTCTGGAGAGATAACACTCCTACTGCTGCTTGTCTGATTTGTATTGTGTTCTTTCTAGGGAGCGCTGAGAGCTACAGGACCTAGCGTGAGTGTTCTCTGGTTACGTTGGAATCGAACGGGCCGAACCCCCTCTATGCTGCGCATGGGCCTCCTTTATATGTGCAAGGTGTCACCAACAGTGGCAACATAGACAAGGGCAAAATCGAAAATGACTTGCGGTTGGTACAGCTACTTGTACAAAGGTATGTTGTACTCTACCTAACCCCGACGGCAAGGGACAAAAGCATTAATGCCCGCCCCTCACGCCTAAACAAAGGCAACAGGGGACCGTCAGAGCGCCACCGTCGCCACGATAGCAAGCTTGTCGCCGCCGCTTATCGCTGCTCCCCGCCGCTGCACAACCTCTTGACACGCTGCTGCATGGAATGGTCCCATGGCGACATCGCTGGTGGATGAGCTGGAGCGGAGATGAAGAGAGAGTTACCGCCGCTGCAAGTGCCTTGCCGCTGCTGAATCCTTTTGTCGCGTCCGGAGGCTTGTCGCTCTCCGAGCCTTCCCGCAAGCTCCTCTTGCCGGGTCTTGTCTTCGCGTGCCTTGAGTGGCCTTCCGGCAAGCTCCTCTTGCCGGGCCTTGTCTTCTTGGTTAAATACTTTGTTCTTGAATGGCTCCAAAGGAACCATGGAGGATCTTGGCGGTGACCAGCAAGCCTTGCCGCTGGGTGTCAGAATCGTCAGGCACGACTTCGGGATACTAGGGTACCCCTACTCTAGTACACCGGCAGAGCCTTCGGCTCGGGTCAAGACACGGTGCCGAAGCGCCGCCGGGCCAGGCCCAAAACAGTGCACGGTCACACGCTGCCTTGATCACGTCGTAACTCACCCGGACCCACCACGCCCTCACGAACGGCACGCACCGAACATGGCGCCGTGTGAGATATCGTATGCAGGTCGGGGGTTTCTTTATTAGGAAAAGCGGAACGTCCGCCCCCTCTCCCTCCTTATAAACAGGGGAAACAGGGGCAGGTCGCCCACCTTGCCATTGCTGTCCCGTCTCGAAAACCACCGCCGCTCCCCCCTTCTTCTCTAGTGCGAAGAGAGCAGCGCTCCGCCCCCTTTCGCCACAGCGCCATCAACGCCGTCGGTCTCTCCACCGCCCGCCATGGCTCCGAAAGCCGACAAGGGAAGGGCGTGAAGTCGGCCGAGGCGCAGCTGCTCATGGGCGCTCGAAAAGGAGCGGGCCATCTTCTCCCCCCAGTCGACGCAAAGGAGCTGAGGGAGGGCTTCTACCACTTCTGGTCGACGGAGACGCGTGCGCATCCGCGCACGAAGGTACTCCCCGCCACCGCTTTGGAACTAGCCCCAACTGGGTACCCTTTCTTTGCGCTTTTCTTCTATTGCGGACTCGCCCGCCTCTTCTCTCGAAGTTCTTCATGCGATATCATGAACACCTACGGGTTCCGCCTCCTTGATTTCACCCCAACGCCGTTTCGACCATGGTAGTTTTCGCACACCTTTGCGAAAACTTTGTCGATCCACCCAAACGTAGCCCTCTTCCGCCATTTCTTCATGCCCCGCTGCTGAGAGAGGGAGCCGCTGTCGGAGGGATTGCTTGGGTCTCTGTGGTCGGCAAGAAGGAGGCCTATCTGGAGGGAGAGCTCCGCAGCAAATGGGAGGAGTGGAGAGCCAATTGGTGTTGGATCGTTGAGGAGAACCCGCAGCCCTTCACTGCCCTGCGCCAAGCCCCAATAGTGCGCGGCAATGATTGGAGCAACTTGACGCCAGAAGATGCTAGGTTGAACATAGCTGTGACCCGGATTTTGCGCCTCAGGCTTGCCGGACTCACTGTAGGCGCAGTTGGCGCAGATTTCCTTCGCCGCCACATCGCTCCCTTGCAGGAGAGGAGGAGACCTGCTTGGGAGTTCTAAAACGCAGCGGACATCATGAGGCTGCGCCCGGGCCTCAACTGGAATTTCACTGTCTTGGAGTTGGACGCGATGCTGCTAGAGCTGTTCAAGAATGACCCCGATCACCCCGAGTTGTTTAGGTTACCGAGGGGGGGGTCGTCCCATTGTGCAACAACTCTTCGCTCGACCGCATCCGCGCCACGATGCCGTTGTGCGATTCTCATGGGATCGTTCCAACCTGGCAAGAGCCTTCCGATGACATCGTGCGGCAGTTCTTCGACAGCTTGGAAGAAGTGCCGATCCGCCGACGAAAGCGTAAGAAGCTCACCCGCGACACCACCGACGAAGAGATGGTGCGCATTGCCACAAGGTTGGAGGAGGCGGCAGCAGCTGCTGCCGCTGGCGTCTTCGGGTACACCGTGGAGGAGGCAGACGCAGCAGAGGCGGCAAGCCTTGCCGAGCGAAGGGAGTTCGCCGGTGAGGAAGAGCTTGCCGAACCCGAGGCCGAGTCGAGCGAACCAGCCGAGGGCGCTTCTTCCCCACCATCCAGCGGCTTGCCGCAAACGGAGCCCCCGGCTCCGCTAAAGAAGCTGCCTCCGCAAGGCCGGAGACGAGACGGGCGGCAGACGAGCCCATTAAAGAAGCAGCCACATGACGCTCATCATGACAAGCGATGTTGCCGCTGGAGCACCCCACACCGCTATTTACAACCGGGCGGGATCCTCCCAGGCCACCGCCGACGCCTCCGCCAAGCGGCCAGGAGAGCCCACTCCTCCGCCTCGTCGCACTGGAGGTGAGCCGGAGTTTGATCTCTCCGCACTAAGCTCTGACGAGGAAGAAGAGTAAGTTTCAATATTGTGCTTGTATTTCTTCAATTTTGTTGCTTCATCTTGAATCTGATTTGCTTCGCTCGAACTCTTTCCTTTTCGTGACGCCGCCCAGAGAGCGTCGAAGAGAGCCAAGACCCCGGTGGTCGCTGCTGAGGATGATCCACCCGTGGCAACAGGAGGCGCTGCTCGAGACCCCTTGCCGGACTCCGGCAACCTTCCTCGAGCAGCCCCAAAGACAGCCCCCTGCAGTAAGTATGCAGTTTTCTTCTTACTGTTAGGTGTGCATGGGTGCTCCTTCTTCATTGATATCTCGATCGTTGGTTTATGAGGAGCAGAGCAGCCTCATCAGAGGGCCCTAAGCCGCCTCAAATTGGCTCTGCTTCGACTACGCCGCCAAGGGAGGATTCTCCGGCAAGGGAGCGTCCTCCGGCAAGGGAGACTACTCCGGCAAGGGACAGCACGAGTGATCCTCTAGTGGTCGAGACCATGGCTGCAGATCCCATTGCAGGTAATCCTTTTGCGCGAAAAATTTCCTTGGGCTCGTTTTCTTCTGTTTTTCTTTTTGAACATTTGCTTGACTGTTCTTTCTTTGTCCGCCACAGAGCCGATGGAGACTGAGGTCACCGGCGAGGAGGACGCGCGCGGCAACACTGACGAAGCCGCCGTCGTGGAAGAAGAAGCCGGCGCTGACGAGCCTGCCGGCGAAGAGGCCACCGAGGCTGCCGCCGCAGAAGCTGGCGAGGGGTCTGGCGATCGCACTGACGGCCCTGAGGCCGCAGGAGCGCCAGGCGCTACACCGACCGCCGATTCCCCCGCCGCTGCACAAGCGTCGCTCGGAAGAGCCCCAGCCCACGCTTACTTGAAGGCCGGGCGACGGCGTTTTCATCAAGCTCCCCTAGGAGTCGAGCCTGTGGCGCCGGCCAAAGGAGAGACCTTCGACGGAGAGCTGCTCGCCTCCGCTTGGTCGACGCCGGTGGACGCGCCAAGCAGCAAAGCAGCGGGCGTAGTCTCGAGGAGGAGCAGCTGTTGTCGCTCTACCGCTACCGACAAGCCAAGTTGGAGTCCCGGAAGCACTTGTCGCGAGGGCGGGAGCAGACATGGAGAAGCGCGGAGGAGCTCCGGCCGCAACTGTGAAGCTCTCCGGTCCTTGAGGGAGGAGCGGGAGCAACTCGCCGAGGAGCGCACAACCTTCATCCTTGAGAAGGCCACAGCTGAGGAGGAGCAGCGGCTTGCCGCCGAGAAGCTGTCCGCGCAGGAAAGCGAGCTGGCGCAGCGGAAGGTCAACCTGGACAGCCACGAGGAGGAGCTTGTTGCGCGCGAGGAGTCACTTGGCGGGGCTCTTAAGGAAGCGAAGGATGCTGCCGCAGCCGCCAAGCCGCCAAGAAAGAGTTGGAGACGAAGGTGACGAATCGAGGCCAGCCTGTAAGAGCGGCGAGGAGCTTGCCGCACTCAAGCACGAGCGCGAGAAGGACGCCTACACTCTTGGCGAGCTGCAGGGCCATCTCGCCGAGAGGAGCAAGGAGCTCGACGCCGCCAAGGATTCCAAGGCAGATCTTGAGCTGAAGTTGACCACTCTAATGCAGACGCTGGACGACGCCAAGGAGCGGGAGGTGGGCCTGTTGGAGAAGATCAAGGCCAACGAGGAGCTGCTGGCGAATGCTGTCGCCACCCAGAGCGCCTTGAGGGAGAGTGTGGAGCACTGGACCGAAGGTCTTGTGGATATCACGCCGCCATCCACAACGAAATGATGGAGCTAGGGATGGTGGATCTCGGATACTCCTCCGACGCAGCACCTCCAACCCAGCGCCAAGCTTAGCTTATTCTTCAAGGGCGCAGGACGGCTCTCCAGCGACTCGGAAGAGATCCCAAAGCAGCTGGCCGAGGAATCGCGCCAGATCTGTGGCAGAGCCTCCGTAAGGTGTTGATGAAGGTGGCCTTCCGCAATCCAGGCCTCAACCTCAACGGCGTCCTTAGATCCTTGCCGCCAGATGCCGATGTGGAGGCGCTCAAAGCCCTTGTCGCACCCATTGTGGACAAGGTGGGCAAGATCAAGCGGATTGATGGCGACCGCGTAGACTAGGCCGCCAATTTTATCTTTCCCTTGTTGCTGCTGATCATGTTTAGAACAATTTATTAGATCTGCGACAAGCTATTTTGTAATATAACTCTATCTTAGGCGATGATCGCAATGTTATTTCCTTTACTTGATTCCTTCCTTTGTACGTTTTTGCCCTACGCCAGTGTGGAACTTGTCGGTGCAGCACCCTTGTCATGAAAGGCCGAAAAGCGGAACGTCAAGAGCTCGCTAGCGGTGCCGCCTCGCACAAGCAACCTTGTCGCGACTAGCTGCAGCTCACTCACTTAAGTTGTTGAGCGGACTCGAAACAAAGTAAGGGCACGACTAGTCATGAAGTTGGTTCCTCCGCACATGTGTTTTCCATACAAAGTAATCGCTGCTCGAGGAAGATAACTTAAAAAATTAAGAACTGATTGCTCAAACTTGGGCAACTTAGCTTTTCTCGTTGCTTGCTTCCCGATAAGGCGAAACTTCCTCGAGAAACGCTTGGTCCATAGTATTATCTTCTCCTTCCCCCCTGGTTAACTTGTGTGCGAGGGAACCTTCCTTTCTTTGAGAAAGAGAAAGAAGAGAAAATAAAGTCATGGAGCCTAGTGGCTCGTTATTGCTTACCGGGTGTGGATGCTGCATAAAATGTTAGCCAAAACATGCAATAAAATGATGAAAGCATGAATTTGACAAGTTGTGCGCAACACATGAGCTTTACTGATGCACGTGGTCTCATACCGGCTTTGTACAAAGGATTACATGCATCAGCCGCAAGACTTGTACAAAGGTGGTTGCCGGAACAGGTTCCGCAACCGCGCTCACGGGTAAAACTTACGAAGATGCTCAATGTTCCAGGAGTTGCTCACCGAATGCCATCTTCGGTCTCAAGGCGGACAGCGCCATGCCTAGTGACTCGTTTCACCCGATAAGGGCCTTCCCACTTCAAGGCCAACTTGTTTGAATTCTTGGCGGACTGAACGCGAAGAACAAGGTCGCCTTCCTCGAGGCTTCGGCATTGACTTTGCGGCTATGGTAGCGGGCGCAAAGCTTGCCGGGTACCGAGCAGCTCGTGACAAAGAGCTCAAGACGATCTTCCTCAAGGAGCAGCGCGTCATCTTGTCGCAGCTGCTCTTGCTCAAGCTCATCATAAGCGAGCACTCGAGGTGATCCGTATACGAGTTCCGTGGGGAGAACTGCCTCTGCTCCATAGACTAGAGAAAAAGGTGTCGGCGGTGGCTCGATTTGGCGTCGTCCCGATCGACCAAAGAACCACCGGCAGCTCCTCAA
Organism: Aegilops bicornis; assembly: GCA_021605145.1. Lineage (NCBI taxonomy): Eukaryota > Viridiplantae > Streptophyta > Magnoliopsida > Poales > Poaceae > Aegilops > Aegilops bicornis. The sequence goes on from CM038675.1 coordinate 196,285,001, forward strand.
TCCAGCTTTCTTCCGCACTTGTGCAGCCCGTCGAAAGTTCCGGTCTTGAGCCCACGCAGCACTTCAACATTTGCCCTCTCGCTTGACCGCTGCTTCTCGGATGAGCAATCAAGCAAGCAGACCTTGGCGCCAAGATCTTGGACGTCTTGCATGAAGGTGCGATCAGTAAATTGTGTGCCGTTGTCGGTGATGATCCTGTTGGGGATTCCAAACGGCAAACAATCGACCTGAAGAACTTGACTGTTGATTGTGCTGTCACCTTCCTCACTGCTTCCACTTCCGGCCACTTTGTGAACTTGTCGATTGCGACGTACAAGTACTCAAAGCCCCGACAGCTTCGGGGAAGGGCCGAGGATGTCGAGCCCCGCAATCAAAAATGGCTGTGATAAAGGGATCGTCTGGAGAGATTGAGCTGGCTGGTGTATCTATTTGGAATGGAACTGGCATGCTTCACACTTGGTTACTTGTGCAGTTGCATCCTGGAGGGTTGTCGGCTAAAAGAAACCTTGCCGGAAAGCTTTGCCGGCAAGTGCTCTGGCGCCAATGTGGTGACCACATATGCCTCCATGTATCTCTGCCAACAGCTTTTGTCCGTCTTCCCGGTGAATACACTTCAATTTCACACCGTTGAGTCTCCTTCGCATGCAGTGCCGCCGACAAACTGGTACATACTTGACTGCCGGGCTACTCTTTCCGCTTCTTCTTGCTCTTCGGAAGTTCTCCGTCTCAAGGAAATGGACAATCTGTTGCGCCCATGCCGGAGCTTGTGGCTCGACAACAAGGACTAAAGGCACATCTGCTGCGGGAACATCAGCTTCCACGGCAAGAACCTGCGGCTCAGCCGGACCTTGACGTTTCCCGGCAAGCTTGCCGGAGCAAAACTTGTCGGGAGCGTCTGCTTCAACGAAACAAACCCTGGGGCTTGTCGGAGCAGACTGCCCCTCAGCTCTGTTGGTGTCGATCTTGGGGACCTTCTTGGCGGCGGCTTCGGGAAGCTCTGCCGGAAAGTAGTCACCAGAGATCAACTTCCTCTTCTTGCTCTGTCCAGTTGATGGTGTTACGGTTGGTTGAGTTAGCTTGAGCACAAAAATCCCTGGCTCCACAGGCAACTTAAGTGCGGTGCACTTTGACAGGCCATCAGCAATATCATTCTGAGCTCTTGGAACATGTTCCATTGTAAGCCGTCAGAGTGTTCTTCTAGCTTTCTCACTTCATCAACGTAGGCTTCCATCAATGGACTCTGATAATCTTTGTTCACTTGGCGGACGACAAGCTGCGAGTCACCCCTGACAATAAGCTTCTTGATCCCAAGGTCCACTGCGATCCTGAGACCGGCAAGCAAACCTTCATACTCTGCTGTATTGTTCGTTGCTTGCTCCTTGGGAAAATGCATTTGGACTATGTACTTGAGGTGCTCTCTGGTGGGTGCTATAAGCAGCACGCCAGCACCGGTGCCTTGCAGCGAGAAGGCACCATCAAAGTACATCAGCCACTCTTTGCTTGCTTCCTTGACGGGGATGCTCGTCTTTGGAATTTCTTCATCTTGCATTGGGGTCCATTCTACTATGAACTCCGCCAATGCTCTGCTTTGGATAGTTGAAGTGCTCTCAAACTTGAGGCCAAATCTTGACAGTTCCAGTGCCCACTCGACAATCCTTCCTGTTGCCTCCGGATTCTGCAGTATCCTCTTCAGCGGAAAGCGAGTGACAACTGTGATCTCATGTGCCTGAAAGTAATGGCGCAGCTTTCTCGAGGCCATGAGGAGGCCGAAAAGCAATTTCTGCACACCAGAGTACCTTTGACCTAGCCCCTCGCAGAAGGGAACCGACAAAGTAAACTGGGCGCTGCACCATCCTTTTCTCAGATCTCGCTCATGTGTTCAAGCAGATCCGTCCTTGTCGGGACCAGAGCTTGCCGGGCGAAGCCCCCGCTTGTCGCTGGATGTGTCTGCCGTGGTTGCTAGCTCATCATCCGCCTCCCTCTCCGCTACTAACGCATCACTAACCACTTGATTGGTCGCTGCTATATATAGCACCAACTTCTCTTGTGGCTTAGGTGCGACAAGTGTTGGAGTGGAGGACAGGTATCTCTTTAAGTCCTGCAGCGCAGCCTCCGCTTCGGGAGTCCATTTCATTGGACCTGCCTTTTTCAAAATCTTGAAAAATGGTAGGGCGCGTTCAGCAGACCTAGAGATAAACCTGCTGAGAGCAGCTACGCAATCGGCAAGTCTTCGTACATCCTTGACGCGCTTTGGTGCTTCAATCTGCTCAATGGCCTTGATCTTGTCGGGATTGGCTTCAATCCCCCGCTGAGACACGAAGAACCCGAGAAGCTTGCCGGAAGGGACTCCGAACACACACTTCTCGGGGTTGAGCTTGAGGTTGATCTTGCGCAGATTTGCAAAGGTCTCATCCAAATCTTGAACCAGAGTTGCTTTGTCCTTGCTCTTGACCACTATGTCATCCATGTAGGCTTCTACATTTCTGTGCATTTGCGGCTCAAAAGCATCATGAACTACCCTTGCAAACGTTGAACCAGCATTCTTTAAACCGAAAGGCATCCGTATGAAACAATATGTGCCACATGGAGTGATGAATGCGGTCTTCTCCTCATCTTCTTCTGCCATGAAGATCTGATGATATCCTGAATATGCATCAAGAAACGAAAGCAAATCACATCCAGCCGTGGAGTCAACAATCTGGTCGATGCGCGGCAAGGGAAATGGATCTTTGGGACAAGCTTTATTGACATCTGTAAAGTTGATACAAAGCCTCCATTTCCCGTTAGCCTTGCGCACAACTACAGGATTGGCCAACCACATAGGATTAGGGCTGCAAGAAAAGCTCGAGGCTCGTGAGCCGCTCGAGATCGACTCGTTTTTTGACTCGACTCGAGATCGACTCGAAATGAAACGAGCTGACTTTGAACACCTTATGTAGCTCGACCGAGAAATGAGCCGATCTTGAGCCAATGTTGGCTTGCTCGATTTTAGCTTGATAGCTCGACCGAATATCATTATGTTAAATGAGCATGCCATATATTAAATGGAAATAAGATAATTTATTACCATATATGTTGTCCATAATTTTTCTCCATTTTATTTACCAACGAATATGGAAACTTAATTAAGTACAGACAAGATTTAGGCCTAATTATGTCACGTGGTCGAGTATGTGTTAAATATCCTATTTCTTTGGCAAAGGTTCCCAGCATATTCACCTTTATTTATTTTGTTTTTATCTATAGATTTATAATTTTTACCATCTCATTTAGCTCAAAACTAGCTCGAGATCGACTCGAGATCGTTACAAGCTGAGCATGAGTCATGTTCTACAGCTCGATCACGAGCTTCACTCAGTTTCAGCTCGCTTGAATTTTCATATAAGTTGAGCTGAGCCAACTCCAACTCGCTCGAGCTCGACTCGTTTGCAGCCCTACATAGGATGGAGCACTCCTCTGACAAGGCCTGCTGCTTCCAATTTCTTGATCTCTTCTGCGATTAACTCTTGACGCTCCACTGCTTGCTTCCTGACTTTCTGCTTGACGGGCCGCGCATGAGGACAAACGGCAAGATGGTGCTCAATTACTTTCCTGGGAACACCGGGATGTCGAAGGTTGCCACGCAAACACGCCGACGTTTGCCCGCAGGGAAAGCAACGAGCGTGCCTTCCTATTTAGGGTCGAGAGAGGCACCGATGGTGAAGGTACCACCAGCGCCGCCCTCCTTGGCGGACACCTTCTTGGTCTTTGGCGGAGCTGCCATCGCCTTCTTGCACTTTGCCGGTGGAGCTCGATGGTGCATCTCGACGGTAGCGCAGCACTCGAGGAGGTGCGCTTGCCGGAGTGGGCATCGAGCTCTTGCCGGACTTGGTCTTCTTCTTCCCCGGAGCTTCAGCCGCAAGTGGCTTGCAACTGTCGCGGCCGCCGCTTCCGGTAGATCTTGTCGGCGCAGAGATAAGAGCATCCTTCTTGTCGCCATGGATGTAGATGATGCTTATCGGGCCTGGCATCTTGAGTATGTTGTAGGCATAGTGAGAGGCCGCCATGAACTTGGCGAGTGCTGGACGGCCAAGTATTCCATTGTAAGGCAATGGAAAATCAGCAACGTCGAATGTGACCCTCTCAGTCCTAAAGTTCAGCTCGCTGCCAATTGTTACCGGCAACGTGATCTTCCCCTTCGGCTTGCTCCTTCCCGGATTGATTCCTTGGAATGTGCCGCCTCTTCGAGCTCACCGTCGTGGATCCGAAGCTTCGGAGCACCGCGGAGGAGATCAGATTCAAGCCGCCCCGCCATTAACTAGCACCTTGGTGACCTTGAGGTTGCGGATGGTTGGTGAGACCAACATCGGCAAGCACCCGACCGCAGTTATGCGATCGTGGTGGTCCTCAATATCAAAGATGATAGGCGGCTGGACCACTTCAGAGGCTTGCGTGACTTCCACGGATGGTTCCGCTGCATTAACTTCCGCATCCACCGCTTGAGTTGGCGGTGGGAAGTATGTAGGGAAGCACCTCACAACGCAGAGGACCTCTGTAGCTTTCTCAAACTCCTGCTCATCGGGCGCCATCATCCATGTCTTCATCACATCGCCATCTTCATCCTTGTCGCGCCGCTGGGAGGTCTGTCTCCCCCGCCGCTTGGCCTTTGCCGCGGGCGCCCTCCCCGCCAGACGCTTCTTGCTGGCTCCTCCAAAGACCTTCCTGGGCCTTCTCCTTGTCGCGCGCCGCTCGTACTCAGCCTTCTGTTGTTCAACAAGCTGCTCGACCTTCTTGCAGCTGGAGGTCATGGCCCTTGGTGCGGTGGATCTTGCAAGATCGCTTGTCGGAGCTGCCCCGCTTGTCGGGCGGCCGCCACAGGCTGGTGGTTGGTACCATGGCAACCTCCTTGCCGGAGCTACCAGCCTTGGCGTTCTTGTCGCCACCTCCGCTGTCGGACTGCTCAACAGCTAGCACTTCTCCGCTTTTCTTTCTTCATTGCCCGCCGCCACGGCTCTTCTTTGTCGGGCGGTCTCCTCACCGCCGATCCTCCCGCTTGGTATTCTCTCCGGGAGTCTCCTCCTCCTCAAAGACGCGGCGCACTTGTCGGCCAGTATGCGTATAGCTCATCGACGTCTTCGATCTTGCACATCGCCATCTCCTCCCGTGATCTCGCGGTTCCGCGACGCTCGATGGAACGTACGATCACCACGGCAGGGTGGACATCCGGGATGTTGTGCCGTACACGGTTGAATCTCCGGATATACTTGGCGCATGGGCTCTCCTTCCTTCCGGGCGGCAGATGAAGGTCGCTTTCTTGGCCATGGGGCTTGTGGTCACCAGAAGGCGCCGACAAACTGATGGCATAAATCTGCCCAAGAAGATATGGAGTTGTCCGGCAAGTGCATGAGCCAGGACCTGACGTTGGGTTTGAGTACCAGCGGGAAATAGTTGGCAAGGATCTTGTCGTCTCGCCCCCCGGCAGCTTGCACCGCGATGGTGTAGATGCTGAGGAACTCCGACGGATGTGTCTTGCCGTCGTACTTCTCCGGTCGTCTGGCTTGAAGTTCTTCTTCTTGGGCCATCGGACTTGCCGCAGCTCACGAGTGAACGCAGGGCAACCTACCGTCTGACGGCAAGTCGCCTGGTTCCTCTGGCGCGTGCATGTCGACAGAGGGCCCGGCGTGCTTGTCGGATTGACGTCGCGCTTCTCGTCGGCGCTCGATGCGAGTTCGAGCGTCCTCTTGCTGTCGATCGTGTAGCACTTGGCGCTGATCGCGATGAGCTTGTGGATCCGATGACGCAGTGGAGTCGCTGTCGAGGTGGATCGTGTGAGTCGGCGATCTTGGCCTTCGGGGTGGAGAGTGCATGGTGGTTGCACCCCCACCGGTATCGTCACCACCGGCTCGCGTTTGGCGTTCCTGCCTCGGCAGCGATGCACTCGGTTGCGGAGGCGTCGCCGTTAAGCGGCCGATGAGACTTCAGTATGGTGGTTTTCCACCGCCGACCTTGTCGATCGTTGGAGGGTAGTCGAGAGCGCTTGAGCTCTCGCCAAGGCTTCCGCTGGAGTGGTGGGTGGCAATGGTGAACGGTGCGAGGAGCGGATATGCTCGGACTTCTAACTATGTTAGAAGGAGCAGCATCCCGCCCAGCGACTGCACCTCGCCGTACAAGCATGTTGGCGTGAACGCTGGTCTTGAGGGCCTCGAGATCCTCCAGCTCGGTTTTGATCCAACGAGCGTATGGTATTGTGAATACCATGACGCTGTTGGTCCCGCTGGCTCCGAGATGGGCGCGACATGTACGGACGCCGAGGTTTGCGCGGCCCTGTCCTTGGACTTGGCAGCGTCACGAACTCCTTCGCCGGCACCCGTTCTTCCACCAGCGTCTGCTCCACCACCCGTTTGCTCCGGTGATGGTGGGTTCGACGCGGACGGCTCCGCTGCCGCCGAAGCCTTCTTCTTCGGTGGCATGTTGTTGAAGATGATGAAGATGTTGCCCGTGTGAACGCCGGATCAGGTTCACACAGCCTCGACGCCCCCCTACCTGGCGCGCCAAAGATGTCGGGGAGGATGATCGGACCCACGAACACCTATGGGACCGGCGGACCGAGCCCCTTTTCGTTCGGAGGGGGGCGGAGGTCGCACGAAGAGCGGATAGAGGCGAAGCACACGAGCAGTTTACCTAGCTTCGGAGCTCTCCGGAGAGATAACACTCCTACTGCTGCTTGTCTGATTTGTATTGTGTTCTTTCTAGGGAGCGCTGAGAGCTACAGGACCTAGCGTGAGTGTTCTCTGGTTACGTTGGAATCGAACGGGCCGAACCCCCTCTATGCTGCGCATGGGCCTCCTTTTATATGTGCAAGGTGTCACCAACAGGTGGCAACATAGACAAGGGCAAAATCGGAAAAATGACTTGCGGTTGGTACAGCTACTTGTACAGTGTACAGTGTACTCTACCTAACCCTGACGGCAAGGGACAAAAGCATTAAATGCCCGTCCCTGTCGCCTAAACAAAGGCAACAGGACCGTCAGAGCGCCACCGCTCGCCACGATGGCAAGCTTGTCAGCCGCTTATCGCTGCTCCCTCACCGGCTGCACAGCCTTCTTGACACGCTGCGCATGGAATGGTCCCATGGCGACACGCTGGTGGATGAGCTGGAGCGGAGATGAAGAGAGGTTGTTCGCCGCGGCAAGTGCCTTGCCGCTGCTGAATCCTTGTCGCGTCCGGAGGCTTGTCACTGAGCCTTCCCGGCAAGCTCCTCTTGCCGGGTCTTGTCTTCTGCGTGCCTTGAGTGGCCTTCCGGCAAGCTCCTCTTGCCGGGGCCTTGTCTTCTTGGTTAAATACTTTGTTCTTGAATGGCTCCAAAGGAACCACGGAGGATCTTGGCGGTGACCAGTGCAAGCCTTGCCGCTGGGTGTCAAGAATCGCTCGTGCACGAGTTCGGGATACTAGGGTACCCCTACTCTAGTACACCGACACAACCTTTGTCAGGATGCTTATTGTGTAGAGCATACAGATGAAGCACTTCTCCGGAACCATCTGTTGCTATCTACTGTGGTGGCCATTCTTACTATATACTCCTCGATTAGATTAATGTTTCCAACATCTTCTTGTGCAGTTCCACTAAAATATATGGTATCTTCAAAGAAGATCCCTGTTTGCACAAGTAGAGATAATTACGTATTACATTAAGAGTGGCATCAAATCAGTGGCAAAACAATTGCTCGTTCCAGCCATAGCAATAAATTAATATGTAAAACTATATCATTACTTGTGTCATCACAGTTCAAAGGCTTCTTTACAACACTGTGAGTTGATTTATGTTTTTTTTCCGCTTGTTCTTCCCCTTCATCACTTGGTTCAATAACAGACAAGCTTCGCCTTCAATGTAATATTTGGCATGTCAATTAGGTTGCACAAGTATAGCACTAAACAATGACATTAATTTTCTGATGAAAGTGGCAAAATACAGCCAACAAATTGTGAAGTATCCTTATCTTCCCTCAATGGGATATTGCAAAGGCACATACAGATTGGAAGTCTTGTCTCCATTTGTGCAGTTCACTAAAATCAAGCAACATTACCGTACAAGTAGCACAACATATGAAAGCACACTGCAGAATCATGTGAAAGAAGGCTAGTACTGACCTCTCATGACGCGGAATTCAAACAACTCATAAGAAGAAGACCTGAACCAAATTTGCCAACACAGATAGGAAGTAAGATCTCCTCTTGTGCAGTTCCACTAAGATCAAGCAATCAAGCAACGTTGTCGGTGTGACATTTTGGTTGAGCTGCACAAAACACTCTTAAAACAAAAGTGTTTTGTGCAGTGCAAAAAAAGGTCACAATGACAACAAGGTGAAGTAGATAACCCTATTTACACAGAGGTGCAAAGGAAACAACTAGTGGTCAATAATGGTGGATGACACAGAAGCCAACAAAAAGAAGCATCTACCTTATCTAAATGGGAAAGAAAGCAAGACAGTAGCATTTCTCAAATGGTGGCACTGATTAATATTAACAGAGAGATTATATTAACAATAAAATTCGTTAAACATGTAATTTGCTTTTAATTGTGGCATTGCATCAATTTTCCAGCGGCATTATTAGAGGGTGCTTGTTTACAGTGGAAGCACCAGCACCATGTGCATCTACCGATGTACTGGGGCGATGCACAGTCTGTTGCAACAAAGAAAAAACAACCAAGGAGCACATTTGTGTTGGTCCCAGTTTTGTTATCTTTAGACACCTTTCCCTATGTGAGCGCAGCAAATCTAGTCCTGCTCAAACTCTACAGCCTTGTCCCCCAAAACAAAAGATCAGTTCGTTACAGATGTGTGTACTGCGTTTGTCATTGTTTTCCCTTTTCGACCAACGTAGGTGGTGGATAGCCAGTCTGTACTAGTACTTTCCCCACTTCCTTTCCTCTGTGAACCACATCCTATATTTATGCTATACAACTTTCCCCACTACTTCCCCCATTCCTGTCCTCTTTGAACCACGTCTTAGATTCATGCGATACAACTTTCCCCACAACTTTCCTCCTTCCTTTCCTTTTTGAACCATGCCCTAGATTTATGCTATACAACTTTTCCCACTACTTTCCCCCATTCCTTTCCTCTTTGAACCACGTCCTAGATTCATGGTATACAACTTTCCCCACTACTTTCCTGTTTGATCCAACACCTAGATTCAAGTGCAGAAGCGGAAAAAGCCCACATGCAGCTAGAGCAATGCATGTGGAATAAGTAAATTATACCTTAAGGTTCTTGGGGTGTGGTTCGGTGGGCGACCGGAGGCCATTCGACCCACAATATGTACGGCGGCGAAGAAGAAGGGGTCAGAGGCCCTCCCGCGCCACCGCTTGGTGAAAGTGAACAGCTGCGCCGGTAGTGGATTCCCTCCCTCACCGACGGCGACAACGTTAAGCCTCCTTCCCTTCCCGGCGGACGGATCCTTCCGGCTCTTTGACCAGCAGTGATGGGAGAGAGAGAGAGAGGCCAACGAAGTCTTGTTTAGATCTGAAGAGGGTGAGAGAGTGTGAAGAGAGCAACTACAAGCAGACCAGCAGTAAGGGGAGAGAAAGAGAGGCCAACGAAGTCTTCTTTAGATCTGGAGAGGGTGAGAGAGTGTGAAGAGAGAAACTACAAGCGCTGAGGCTCCAACGTTTATATATATACTGGAGAGAGTGTGAAGAGTGCAAACCCTAGAAAACAAGCGCCGAGGCTGCAGCTTGTACGTGATGAGGTGATTATACGGTCACTACGAGATCGTATAGCTCCGTATCCATCCATTTTGACCAGTCAAAGAATCCTCCCGACACGAATTATGCTCAAGTGTAGTTATCAAACCCGAGACCTCAAGTTTGATGAGCGAACAGGCTAACCAGTTACACAACCCTCCTGTTATGTTCAACGAGAGGAAAATAACCTTTTATACATTCCTGCATTCGTGTGACAAGCATGCTGTGTTTTTTTGTGTGTGTGGGATTCATTGGGATTTAAATCATAATCGTGTCATATGGCTTTGGTGGTAAGACTATCCACAGTGGTGCAGAAATAATGCAGCCTTAGTCACTTTACCTCTCTCCACGTAGTATGTTGGGTCCCACCAGTCAGAGGGTGAAACAAACAAATTAATAAGAAAAATTAAAAGCATCAGCGGTGTATCTTACCTCACACATCTCGCTACTGCTCGGGAACGCTGTCCAATTGATCCTCTCCGCTCAATGCACTATTTTAAGTGAATCCTTATTATAACATGCACACAATTTTGGGCATTTGTATTCGACCTAAGTCAGTGTGCCACCGTATCTCGTATGACTCCCTCTGTCTAGGTGTAATAAGTCACATTAGAAGGTGCAGCGGGACCAAGGTGCAAGCAGATTGGAGGAGAAGGAGAAACTTGACCGGTCATTCCTCCAATCAAAGCCCTGATTTCTGTCTCTAAACGCAACAATTAATCCAAACAACTAAGAGATGCCGTTTTAGCTACCATGTAGGGCCACATATTAACTCGCATGCAAGCCGACTTTGATTTCTTGACTGATCAATGCATAGTTGCGCTCCATGCATTGGGTTTCCGGGGGAGATAAAAAGGCAAAGTAAGGAGCGTTTTGTTACATTGCTTAGGCTGGTCATAGTGGTGAGTAACTTGGACTAGTAAAACATACATATGTTACTAGTCTATGTTACTACTACGCGAAGTTTGCCGTCGGAAGCGAGCCGATCTGGCTCTCCTGAGCTAGCAAGGTTTTTCAAGCCCACCCAAGCTAGCTGGCCCACAAAGCTAACATAGTTTAACAGTTACAAATGCCTAACCTTGCCCGGCTATGCTATAAGCTGTTCTTGCTAACGATCCAAATGCTCCCTAAGTAACAACGCTCGCTAGCAACGAGGCCAGGAGGGGATTGAGATGCGAAGTTAATGGACGACGCGTAAACATTTCGGGAATATCTGATTTTCATAGGATGACTTAACACCTAGACAGAGGGAGTACTACTCCTCAGTCCAGGTTTGATGGAATATTCGTCACCTCTTCTCTTCTTGTACGTACTCCATTTGTATCTCAATTCCTGTGGCTTCGCACTCGCACGATTTTCCTATGCTATGAACCTGTGTGTGTGCGTGTGTGTGTTTAACAACATGTGTGTGTTAGAGAGAGCGACAGATCGACCTACTCCTACAGAGAGATGGTGTGTAGTGTACGATTCTAGCCACAAGAGTCGGTGCATCCTCTCGTTCGTGGCGTACGGTAGGGACAGGCGGACAGCTGTCACGCCCGCTCCTGACCAGCCTGGCCCATCCAAAGCCCCTCCGTCGCCCGCGCGCGCTTCCCGCCCGAAACGGTTAGCGCTGCTCCAAAAAATCGGTGCCGCATTCGTGCCCGGGCAGAGCGGACGCGACCTCTCATTGGCGCCTGCGTTAAAGGGATAAGCGGATTGAAGAGTGATTGTTGCTTTGTCCGTCCAACTTACTGCTGGATCTATGTGATTTGACGGCTCATTGGTCATTATTACTGAGGTGGTAGGACTGCTGGATGTCTGTAGCGACCAGACCCGAATGGATCTAGTGCTCTGTGCTCAGTGTCATCCCTGGATCAAGAATCTCGACACCACACAAAGATTTCAAGGATTTATAGCAGAGTAGCAATCACACACTTATTACATCGTTGTCCACAAGGGAACTTAATACAATAATATGGCTTAAGGCCATCTAATGATAACAGCGGAAGACTTGGAAGAATAGTGAGTCCATCAACTCCATCGGCATCAATCGAGTATAGAACCACGACCTAACACCTTACTCGTCGTTGCGAAAAGTGCAGAACGTGAAAGTTGCAGCCAAAACGGTCAAGACATGGAATATGCCGCAATGTAACACATAGAGAACACTGAAGCAACAAGCCTATACTACATGCATATAGGGCTGGTGGTAAGGCTCTTCGGTTACATTTTTGCATAAAGCTGGTTTTTCCCTACATCAAAGGAATAATTTTATTTAACTATCATGGTGGTTGTTAAACATTGAGAATGGTTGACAGCATCCTCAATCCCAATTAAAAAGTACTCATTAAAAACCCAATAACATTTATTATTAGAGTAACATGTTGAGATTCACATGATATTCAAGTACTAGATACTCAAAATGTCCATAACCGGGGACACGGCTAATCATGATTAGTTTATACACTCTGCAGAGGTTTGCGCACTTTTCCCCACAAGACTCGATCGCCTCCGTTTGGTTCTCGCACTTCATGGTGTTTGAGACGGATGACCGAGACACAGTCTTTCAGAAGCGCTAGCACCTTACTTGTGGGTAGACCGGTACACCTACTTTCCCCTACATCTGCTAGTCTACCCGTAAGAGTTCGCACAACTTAGTCAACTATGCCATAGCCCATAATTGGCTTGTGGCTGCACACGGAAGTTTCTAGTTTGAATAATCTTATGATCCCTTAGAGCCTGGGTGGCGGTCCGAAGAAATACAGGCAAGTCCTGATAGAAACCAGGTGCCTCAATCCACCCAGATGTGAGTTTAGGTTGCCACCTTAGATAAACCATTAATTAACAATCTCACATCTGTCATGGATATCACTCACCCAATCCACGTCTACTAGCATAGCATGGCATAATAAGCAAACGTAGAAGTAACTCCCAAGGTTTCATAAGCAAAACAGGTAATAGGTACTACCTCATCTACTTCCCATCCCACAATTTAATTAGATCCTAAACATGCAAGTGTTTGAGGGTTTGATCTAATGCAATAAAACTGGGTAGTAGAAAAGGTATGATCAAAGTGTTACTTGCCTTGGTCGATGATCCGCGAGTCCTAGAGATTCAAGTAACAAGCGGCGCACTCCGGGTGATCTAACGCAGACAAACAACAAGCATAAAATAAGTACTCATCTAATGCACGGGTAAATCTCGAATAAAAGATCTAACCAGATAGTTCAACTTAAGAACCCTGGTTGCAAAAGAATCGAATCAAATAAAGCATCGAAAGTCGGAACTCGAGAGAGAACGACTCGGTTTAGCAAATCTGAAACTAAGTCAAAATTTTACAGTAGCAAAACTCTGTAAGTAGGTTAGTCGAACGGCGGTTTCTTAACGAAACTCAGCGCTTGAATCACCCGATTCCGATAAACGAGCAAGAAATAAAACAGATTTGAAAATCGGATCGTAAATCGAATCAAAAATAATGGATTAAATCCGATTAAAAGAAAACGACGAACGGATTAAATAACGGACGTTCGTTAACAGAACTAATCCAACGAACACGTTCATTGAAACGAACGGGTCGGTGAACGTTCACTAAATAAGAAAACCGAGAAAATAAAATAAAAAAAACCATCTAGGGTTTTTAAAAAAAACAGAACATCTAAAAAAAACCGGATCGGGTCTTTTTAAAAAAAAACCGGATCGGGGGGTTGTGGCGGCGGCTACCTCCGGCGGCCACGGCTGGGCTCCGGGGCTCCGGGCCCGGGGGCGGTCCGGCTGGGCCTGGAGGGGCGGCGAGGGCTCCTGGCGAGGGCTGGGTGGCTCCGATGACACGGGCGGCCTTCGGGCGCGACGGGCGCTCGGTGAGGGGCGGCGGCGGGGCGGTTGAGGGGAGAGGAGGGGGGGCGATATAAATAGGAGGGGGTGGCCGGGTGGCTTGGGAGGGGGGGCAAGCCGGGGGGAGGCGGGCGGCGGCTGCCCCCGAGCGGACTCGGGCGGGCGGCGAAGCGGAGACTGCTGGGAGGGAGAGACCGAGGTGGCCGGGCGGCCGGGCTGGGCTGGCCGGGCTGGCTGGCCTTGGCCCAGTGGGGGCAGCTTTTTTTTTTTAAACAAAACTAAACGGATTAAAAAAATACCAAACGAACTTCGAATTTAATAAAATAAATTTTCCCCGACTCCTAAAAATGAGTCGAACAAAATGAACTTTAAAAACGGCAAACATGCATATTTTTTTAAAATGCTCATTTTTGCCTAAGCAAAACAAATCTTCCAAAACCAAATTTGATTTATTCATAATATCTCCATTTTTCCTAAATGTTGGGAAAGTCATATTATTCCCTCTCTTAAGTTTTTATAGGAAAAACTTTATGAAGAATTAAATAAATCCAATGATCCTATTTTCAAATTTTGAGAAATCCCAAATATGAAAATAATGAAACTTCCAACTCTCTCCGAGGGTCCTTGAGTTGCGTGAAATTTTCTAGGATCGGAAAATGCGAGAAAAATATGATATGCATGATGACCTAATGTATAACATTCCAAATTGAAAATTTGGGATGTTACAATGTCCCACGCTTTCGGCGAAAGGAGGTACTACTAGATTACAATTTTCTCCATTCTTATGGCGGAGGAGTGCAAGAGCAGTGAAAACACGCAGGCTCAGTGATTACATGGCCCACCTCAAACTATCACCATATTTTCTGGACACCGTGCGACACCTAACTCTTTACATAGTACTCCCTCCGTTCCTAAATATAAGTCTTTGTAGAGATTCCACTAGGTGGACTACATACGGAACAAAATGAATGAATCTACACTTAAAATGCATCTATATACATCCATATGTGGTTCATGGTGAAATCTCTACAAAGACTTATATTTAGGAACGGAGGAAGTACTTGTATAGTATGTACTGTAATTTATCAGCGAGATAGTACAATTCTATGAAGCTTCCAGCTTCTGTTACATGTATCTTAAGGGCCCAAGGTTGCCCGTTGCAACATTTCATCAAATACAAAGGAGACTAACATGCACGCTTATTGCATCTCAATGATTGATGATCATAGGAAATATGTACTCCCTCCGCTCCAAAATAAGTGTCTCAACTTTATGCTACATACGGAGCAAAATGAGTGAATCTACACTCTAAAATACGTCTATATACATCAGTGTTTGGAGTATGTACTAGTAGTTCATATTGAAATCTACAAAAGGACATATATATTCCAAACAATATGATAATCTCTCTAACCAAGGTAGTAGGGACGAGGAGTAAACGGAGGGAGTAGTAAAATTTTCTCCTCGTCCTGCGAGTCACCACAGCGCATGGGAGCGGGCGTAGCAGCGTGACAAGATTACTACTACTACTCATGTAGTCCCTAGCCATTGAAACAGAGACAGCTAAACAAAAAACGATCCATGCAGTCCCTAGCCCTTGAACCGTAAACCCTAACCAGGCTTTAATTTGCTGGCAACGTCGGTGCTTCCTAAGAAATGAAGTTTGCAACCCTTTGACCATCGGATCATTTTGTGCAGTTTCACCAAAATCGAGATGAGCATCCCTGTGGCAAAGAAATTGAAGAAGCGTGATTAGAATAAGATTACTGGGACTAGTTGATGAGATATAAACTCATCACAAATACAGTACGTAGAAGCCAGTAGAGGTATGTGCAGGGCAAAGAAGTAGAGAAATATCCACATGGAGTGATGTGGGCAGCTGAGCAGTGGTGCAAGCAGGCTGTAAAGGGAGTTGTACCTGAGGGATGTCGGGACGTAGTGATATGTCTCCAACGTATCTATAATTTTTTATTGTTCCATGCTATTATATTACCCCTTTTGGATGTTTATGGGCTTTATTTTACACATTTATATCATTTTTGGGACTAACCTACTAACCGGAGGCCCAACCCATATTGTTGTTTTTTTGCCTATTTCAGTATTTCGAAGAAAAGGAATATCAAACAGAGGCCAAACGGAATGAAACCTTCGGGAGCGTGATTTTTGGAACGAACGTGATCCGGAGAGCTTGGAGTGCAAGTCAAGAAGCTTCCGAGGAAGCCACGAGATAGGAGGCCACGCCCCCCCTGTAGGGCGTGCCCTCCTGTCTCGTGGGCCCCTCGGGCGGCCACCGACGTACTTCTTCCTCCTATATATACCTACGCACCCCGAAAACATCCACGGGCACCACGAAACACAATTTCCACCACCGTAACCTTCTGTATCCACGAGATCCCATCTTGGAGCCTTCACGGCACTTTCTGCCGGAGGGGAATCAACCATGGAGGGCCTCTACATCAACATCCTTGCCCCTCGATGAGTTGTGAGTAGTTTACCACAGACCTCACGGGTCCATAGTTATTAGTTAGATGGCTTCTTCTCTCTTTTGGATCTCAATACAATGTTCTCCCCTCTCTTATGGAGATCTATTCGATGTAAACTCTTTATGCGGTGTGTTTGACGAGATCCGATGAATTGAGGGTTTATGATCAAGTTTATCTATGAATAATATTTGAATCTTCTCTGAATTCTTTTATGTATGATTGAGTTATCTTTGCAAGTCTCTTCGAATTATCAGTTTGGTTTGGCCTACTAGATTGGTCTTTCTTGACATGGGAGAAGTGCTTAGCTTTGGGTTCAATCTTGCGGTGTCCTTACCCAGTGAGAGAAAGGGTTGCAAGGCACGTATTGTATTGTTGCCATCGAGGATAACAAGATGGGGTTTATATCATATTGCATGAGTTTATCCCTCTACATCATGTCATCTTGCTTAATGCGTTACTCTGTTCTTATGAACTTAATACTCGAGATGCAGGCAGGAGTCGGTCGATGGGTGGAGTAATAGTAGTAGATGCGGGCAGGAGTCGGTCTACTTGTTATGGACGTGATGCCTATATACATGATCATGCCTAGATAATCGCATAACTATGCGCTTTTCTATCAATTGCTCGACAGTAATTTGTTCACCCACCGTAATACTTATGCTATCTTGAGAGAAGCCACTAGTGAAACCTATGGCCCCGGGTCTATCTCTTATCATATTTGCTTCCAATTTACTTTTATTTGCATCTTTACTTTTTGCATCTATATTATAAAATACCAAAAATATATTTATCTTATCATACTATCTTTATTAGATCTCACTTTCATGAAGTGGCCGTGAAGGGATTGACAACCCCTTTATTGTGTTGGTTGCGAGTTCTCAGTTTGTTTGTGTAGGTGTGTGGGACTTTTGAGGAGCCTCCTACTGGATCGATACCTTGGTTCTCAAAACTGAGGGAAATACTTAAGCTACACTTGCTGCATCACCCTCTCCTCTTCGAGGAAAACCAACGCAAGCTCAAGACATAGCACGTAGCTCAACCTAGAGGAGGGCGGCATGAGGAGGCAACTACCCACGTCGCGGCAGTGAGCAGTGGACGAAGGCAACCTCACCGGCTTTGTGAGAGAGAATGGCGGGGACCCCTGATCGGGATGTGCTGACAGTGGGTTTTCACCGTCGGTGACGGTGACCGCATCTACGCTAAGCATCGACCCCTTCCCCCGGCGTACATGATCCGCCGTGATGCTAGAGATGTGGCCACAGTGGTTTTGTGCGAGAGAGTGTGAAAACTGAAGAGAGCAACCCCAGCAAGCAACCGTGTAGGCTCGTCCTGCCTATGCATATAGTGGAGCGGTTTCCTTTTCTCTCCATATGAACCTAATTGCGTACGTGCCACTGAAGAAAAAAACTTTATTTATAAATGACGCGGCACCTACTACTCATTGTCCTATAAACCTTGCGCTTGGCATCTCCAAGCTATTAACCTTGAGATTGGCTCTTCGCCTGTTTGGAAAGTCGAGCAATAATGGTACTGCAGTATATATCGTTCTGGCTATATGAGACCGAATGAATTGCGCACGTCCACCACGTGGCGAGGGTCGAGGGGCGAGGGAGAATGTGTACTATTACGTTTGTTTCAATATGGACTACATACGGAGCAAAATGAGTGAATCTACACTCTAAAATACGTCTATATACATCAGTGTTTGGAGTATGTACTAGTAGTTCATATTGACATCTACTAAAGTACATATATTCCAAACAATATGATAATCTCTCTAACCAAGGTAGGGACGAGGAGTAAACGGAGGGAGTACTAGTAAAATTTTCTCCTCGTCCTGCGAGCCACTGCGCGCGTGGGCGAGGGAGCGGGCGTAAGGCGTAGTAAGCAAGCTTCACCTCATCCTGCGAGCCACCGCGCTGTGGGCGGGGGAGACGGTGTACTAAGCAAGCTTCTCCTCGTTCTGCAAGTTGACGGGACACATCAAAAGTACCCCAGTGTATAGAGCCTTGCCTCTAAGGTAGGCCCCACATGGTTGCCTCTTTTTTAACATAAAGCGTCAAGTCACAATTTGTTTGTTCACCCGTGGTAGACGATCCTCCCTCCATCTAGTGGACAACCAGTACACATGTCAAATTACCACGTGGGCTGCCTTTTCGTACAGAAATGAGCTCCACCGTGTACCCGCGCGGGTGTGGTTGGGAAAGAGACGGGAGTACGACGCCTGCGTGCGTGCACCTCTTCTCTTCGTGCACGTCCCCCACCGATGCGGGTGTGTGTGAGAGATACAAAACGAGACAAATGGCTTGTGCGTTCGGGAGTGTTTTTTGTTTTGGGGGGGAGGTTGATTTCGTGAATGTATTTGTGGGAATATGTGTCGATGACATCTCAAACAAAATTTTGCATGCAATGTGTGTGAAATGGAGGCCTATCCATATCATATATAGAGGGTCAGGCGATCCACGAGAAGAGAGGGAGGGGTCATAGATTGATATTGATAGAGTCGAAGAGAGGATCAAGTGGGTGGGTGCGAGATCGATGAATGGAGCCATCAAAATTGTGTGTGTGCAAGTCAAATATATAGGGCGACTGACCTAGCTACCGGAACGTCAGAGGGCACATGTCAAGTTTGTGTGTGGCAGGGAGACATGACTAGAGCGCTCGATGTATCGGTCTGTGTGTGTGCGAGGGGGTGGGGGGTAGGCAGAGGCCTAACTATAGAGGTAGAACGACTCGTATATGTGTCGAGAAGGAGAGACCCAGCTATGTCTTGAGGGAGATCGGTCGACATCCATACATAACTGAAGGACGAGAAATAGGATGGGACAGAGAGAGAGAGAGGAGAGAGAGAGAGGGAGGGAGAGGGGTAGAGTGCTGGATGGGTGATGGAGCTGCTTCTCAAAGATGGTGGGAGAGGCCTACTAGACAAACTGAGGGTGGAACTGCATTATTATCAATAAGAGTGGGGATGTGTTTCTATGTGTACCTGTGCGTGATAGATCTGTCAGGACACATCCATGGATGATGAAGGGGAACCATGTGTTTGGTAAGCAAACCTAACTAGATCGGTAGATCAATTGTTGTTTGTCGGAGGAAGGGAGATACATAACTAATGAGGTAGATCGATCGACGCGGGGGGAAAAACGAGTTATAAGGACCTAGCTAGCTATATGTATAGCAGGAGATCGGTCGGTGTACGTCCATTTGTTAGAGGAAAATAAGGCCCGGCGAGACGGATAGACAGAGAGAATGGAGCTAGGAGGTGGTGCGAGAGGCCCAACTACTAGCTAGATAGGGGGAGGAGTGTGCGGTTGTGAGATCGATGAAAAGAGGGGCGAGAGTTTACACGTGTGTGGGACCGTATGAGAGACACAAGGCAAGGGCACATAAAGGAGGAGATTGAAGGTGCGTGTGTATCTTGTAGGCAGACATCGTTGGAGAGGTTTATCGATCGGTGTGTGTCGGAAAGGAGTTGTGGAGACTGTGGGAGAACGACCTAAAGAAAAAAAATAATGTGCGCGATGGATAGAATGCTGAGGGAGGGGGAGGGCGAGGAGGGCGTGTGCATGCACGAGAGAAAGTTAGTGGTAGCTACAAAGGTTAGAGGATTGTGTGGGTCTAAGAGACTAACAAAGATCATAATTTGATACGAAATTGGATTCATATATTTTAGCAGGAGATCATAGTGTTTTAAACATATGCATGCATGAATATAGAGGTGATACGTGTGTTGTGGTTTTGCACATGTTATACCATAATGTGATAATGCATGGCGTTTGCAACTCACAGCTAAATGTCGAACAATCTAAACCATACTATACATCGAACAATCTCACATTTTATTTGAATTTGTGATAATGTGTGGCGTTTTCAGCTTACAACTAAATATCGAACAATCTAAACAATACTATATATCGAACATTCTAACATTTTATTTGAATTTGTGGTAATGTGTGGTGTTTGCAACTCACATCTAAATACTTGTAGGCGTAGGGGCGGGGCACCATACATAATGTGAAAACACATTATACATATGAGACATGGTTTGGTTTGTGAAGATCTAGCTAGAGCTTGAAATGTACTATCATTTGAAATCAACATAAAGTGGATTCACAAAATCGAGTTCGAGTTCATATAGTACACATAGTTCATATGTAACTCGAGACTAATCATGTGGTGTGCTGTGAAGATAATACACAAACGATGGTTTAACTTGACAATAATGATGATTGTAGATCTTATTAAAACAGAGAAACGGATTCAAATGCTTTGACTTCACAACAATCATTATTGTAGATCTTATTCAAATAGATAAATGGATTCAAATTTAGTTCATATTGAAGCGGTAGTATATACGTTAGGAATGCACTAAAACATTCGTTTGAGTACTAGGTTGCATGCATTATACATGTAGCAAAATATTTTAATTGAACATAACATGAATTCAAAGTTTTGAATGACATTTGTAGTGCGAATTGATTTGGTACAGTACATGTTAGGCTTGTCCGAAATTTCAACCCGCGCTTTGTTAGCTCGAAATATTTAAGATATATCTTTGTCTCGTTGTGCTCGACAATTCCCTCCATCTCAACCCGCTACTTACTATTCCAAAATTACAACGCCGCAAAAACTCCCACCTCTGTGGAAATCCCGACACGCGAAATGCCCGTGATACCCTCGAACCGAAGAACCGCCTCAAATCGGTGGGGGTACTTTTGTAACTTACCCCACATTTCAGACAAGCGTGTCCCTAAGCCATGGTTCCCCACTCCCATCCCATCCGCCCACCCATTCGTACACCGAGGCCGGCGAAACCCGCGAAACCCCACACCCTCCTCCGTACGCCACCCAGCCGGAGCCTCTTCCCCGACGACGTCGTCCACAGCAACACCTCGACGTCCCTCATCCACCGTACCGGATGAGGATCCATCATTGATCTGGTCGTCCCGCCGGTTCAGCCACCCCGTCCTCCAGCTCCAAGGAGCTGCCCCAACGTTCCCCTCGTCTTTCGTGCCACCTCCATTCCCACACCGCCGTCTTCACCTGCACCACCGGAAGAGCATCATCATCACTGTTTCCTCGGATGAAGCTGCGGCCTAATCGGCACCACCAAAGAGGTTGTACATTAATCGCCGCATTTTTTTCTTGATTCGATCTCACGGTGCTGCCGGCGCTCGGTCCCGAGCCGACACGGCGCGACTCCATCCATGGCGGCGTCGCTGGCCACTTCCTCCACGGCGTCGCTCCCTCTGCGGTGACGTCCACATCAGTAGGAGCTGCTGCTGCTTTAGCTCTCGCTCGCGCTGCTGCTCTGCTCTTGCTCTCGGTCCCCTGCCTGGTCTACTCTTGTTCTTGATCTTGCTCGCGCTGCTGCTCTCGCTCTTGCTCTTGCTTGCGATGTTGCTCCGATTTAGCTACACTTCAGTCGACTGAATCGAATTTTGGGTCAGTCGATTCTCAGGGGGTGGGGGGCTCGCTGGAGTTAAGGAAGAACCAGCCGCAGCGGGGAGGGGGGCTCACCGAAGAGGTACCCCACTATCTATCTTAGGGTTCAGGGTGGGGACGGTGGTCACCGGCGGTGATGGGGCGGTGGCGTATGGATCGTCGGAGTAAAAGCTCACACGGGGGAGGTGGCTACAGGGATGGCAGGCGTGGCGCGGACCGGGCGGTGGGGAGAGTTTTCGGGCGAAGCGGCGATGCACACGGCCCGATCGGCGGGGCGGCTGCTTGGCCGGTGGTGGCTGGCAGCTCAGGGGGGGTGGAGGTTGAAGATGAACTGCAGGCCCTTGATTTCGTATCCAACGGCTACAAAATCGACCGACGAAGATGAAAAAGTCATCGATCGACATGTAGCCTCACCTCTAGTGCGTTCAGTTTCGACAGTAAAATTCAGTTTCGACAGCAAAGTTCAGTTTTAAAAGTTAAGTTCAGTTTCGACAGATAAATTCAGTTTTGACAGTTAAGTTCAGAGATGAGCGGCTGATGTATACATCTAGCACTTTGTGGTTATGTATTTTACATCATCTATTGGAGATGCTATTAGAATTCCACTCAGTTTAACGTTCTCTCTCTTGTCCTGCTTCAGCCTCGTCGTCGTACAACTCACCGGAGCTGCTCCAACGACGAAACCCTCCATCACAGTGGAGCAGTACCTCAGGCTCCATCTCCAGACGCCTAAGATCTTATTCCCCTCCTCCGACAGTCAAGTCAGCCGGAGCATCCTCACCGGCCAACCCAATCATGCTGAGATCGACATGGCTTCGCCAAAGAGGTTGTACACTTGTTGCATATCTTTTTTACTCTACATGTTATATATATTGTCCACTGAGCACACGGAGTAATGAGAAATACGATTATTTTATCCTACTATATGACAAGCAGTGAGGTACTGTGCAACTTAGCTATCCGTGATGGACTCTCTTGAACGCCATCATTATTTATCTCTGCGCGTTTGAGCTGTGCATTTGTCGATGGCCCTGGGAGTTGAGCTAGTAGGGCAGTGGCCTGGGTCCAAAGTAATAGAAGTAGCACAAAAACATTTTTTAGTGTAGGATTTTCCTTGCTCAAGCCTGCCTACTGGAATCGCCAGTGCTTGAAAGGAAAAGTGAATGAAAAACATAGGAATTGGAAAGTTTCGTATGGTACTACTTTTCATGAATTTTGTGCAAAGGAATGGAGCAAAGGAAAACTGTAGGATTTGTTCCTTTAGTGTCTCCTTGAAAGAAAAACCGTAGGAATTTTAATTTCCACTTGTCCTCCTTTTCAAATTCCTATTCATGAAGCACAAGACTAAGAGATAGTAGCATAATAGCATTATAACCGTACATTTTCTTTTGGTTTGACTTAATCTCACCATGCTTCTTTGCATCCTGTGATCTTCCAATTCTTGTTAACCAAACACCCAGATTGGCAGAACTCATGTGTTTTTAAATTCTCTGTTTTGCACGTGCATTCCTATCCTATTCATGTCTATTTCCTATCCCTGCATTGTTAGAATCCTCAAATTCAAAGAAGCCCTTACACAATTACTTCTATTACAGATATGTGTTAAAGAAAACCTTGTGTGGTTTGTCCTGCTCCTGCGGTGTTGTGTTCCACCCCATCTCAGCTGCTACAACGATGGAAGGGTTCACCACAGCAGCAATCCGCTCTCCAGACTGTCTTTCGTCGCCTCAGATCTTCTTCCCTCACGCCGCAGCCACGCATAACCGCATTACCATCGCCAATCGAAAGCGTATTTACCTTGAGGACTACACGGGTCCGCAAGAGAGGTCGCACTCTTCCGTGGTTCCGCCACGTTATGCATCGCTTAATATGATGACATGCTACTTTATCGTCGTGTTCACCTATTAGACTCCGAGTCAGGTCCAAACTTATGTTGAAACTTGAGTTTTTAAATGGTTGTGGGGTACATATTGGGGCAGCAATCAGTACTATCTGTCTACTATCTGGTTAATCTCGGGTGACTACTATGAGTTTCATGTTGGGTGCAAACAAACATTAAAGGAGCCATTATCTGTAATATTTTAACTAAAGCTATTATCTTCCTGCTATCATTGGTTTTGGGTCTATCCACAGTTTGCTACCATCACTCTAGATCTGTGCATGCACTCCTTACATAATCTCACTATGTTTTATTCCTATGCATGTCAGTTATTGTACACAATGGAACTGAACATGTAGAGCAAAAGAGACGAGCCTTGCGTGGCAATAAAATTTCATGCAGACGTCGCTCCATGGTGGGCGCAAAGGCAGCCCCCTCCACCCATTTCAGATCGTAATCAAGAGGAAGATAACTGTTCTGAGGGGGATTCAGAAGTAGAAGACCACTCCTATTTACCCCATGAGGTCTTCGCTCTAACTTGGCATGCTGATGTTGGTTATATCATGCATATGGTGCCTTGCA
Organism: Aegilops bicornis; assembly: GCA_021605145.1. NCBI lineage: Eukaryota > Viridiplantae > Streptophyta > Magnoliopsida > Poales > Poaceae > Aegilops > Aegilops bicornis. The sequence goes on from CM038675.1 coordinate 196,308,927, forward strand.
TTGCTTACTTTATACATCAAATATGTCAACTGCTTAGTTTAGACATGCTTTGTGTGAATGCCATCTATTTAGTTTATTCATCGTTTATGTGAATTATGCAATGCCATCTTGTTTAGCCAGGCATCATATATGTGAATTTTGCAATGCCATCCTACTTAGCCAGTCATCTTATATGTGAATTATATCAGGCCATCCTTTTTTTCGTTATGTATTACATTTTTCAACGATGTTAGTACATTCAACTACTCTTCGTGTGCATCAGCCAGTTGACACAGTGATGGAAAATTCTAGAGTGAAAACAAGGTCTTTAGAGCAGACTATTCTATCTGACGAAGCGCATATCTCGCTGGTTACGGATAGCTCCTCAGAGGAGGATTCAGAGACAGATGACCAGTCATATTCCCCCCCCCCTCGAGGTGTATGCTCTAGTTAACTTGGAAGGGTTATGTTGCTCATATCGTGCGTATGGTGTCTTGCATTGGAATGTCATTTGATTAGTTTAGACATGCTTTGTGTGAATGCCACCTGTTTAGTGTCTAATTACCATATATGTGAATTATGCATTACCATCTTGTTGCAAGACATTATATATGTGAATTATGCAATGCTATCTTGTTGCAAAGGCATTTATGTGAATTATGCAATGCCATGCTGTTGAGCCAATCATCATGTATGTGAATTATATCATGCTATCATTTTTCTGTATTACCTGTTCCATTTGTCAACAACGTTTGTACATTCAACTACTCTTCCTGTGCGTCAGCCATTTGAAGCGGTGATGGAAATATCTAGAGTGAAAACAAGGTATTCAGAGCAGACAATGCTACCTGCTGAAGCAAACATCTTGCTGGATACAGAGAACTCCTCATAGGAGGATTCAGAGACTGATGACCAGTCCTATTTCCCCCCTGAGGTCTATGCTCGAACTTGGCAGGGTTATATTACCCATGTCATGCATGTTGTCTTGCATTGCTTAGTTTTTACATCATATATGGATTGCCATCTGCTTACTTGCTTACTATATAAATCATATATTTGAATTATATCATGCCATCATGTTTACATACACAACATCTATCTGAATTATGGCATGGCAACCCATTTAATGAAGACATCATATAGTTATATCATCTCATCCTGTTTAGTGTTTACAGTCATCATATTTTGAATTATGTCATTCTATCCGAGAATTATATCATACTATCTTGTTTCCATAGGCGGCATGTATGTGAATTATGGCATGCCAACCTATTTAATAAACACATTATATAGTTATATCATGTCATCATGTTTACATAGCCATCATATTTTGAACTATGTCTTTCCATCTTTTTTAGTTAGCCATCATAATGTGAAATTGTATCATGCTATCATGTTTAGTTAGCCATCATATATGTGAAACTGTGTCATGCTATCCTGTTTGGTTAGACAACATAAATGTGAATTATTTCATGCCCTCTTTTATTCCCCACTATCCATTGCACCTGTCTATCATACAATGTTTGTACATTCAATTACATTTCTTGTTTATCAGCCATTTGAATTGGAGAGGGTGATGGCAGTATCTAAGGGAGTAACAACATGGTCTTCAGAAAAGATAGTGCTGCCAGTTGATGCAGATAGAACCACGGTTGTACTTACCCAAGAACCAACCCCACCACACATAACCCAAGACTCTCGCAGATTGTACCCCTACCTAGTTGGACAGAGAACCAGCTACACCCCTTCTAACCCCAACCCCAGCAAATAGTAACCCAGTTCCAGTTGACACAACACCGTCTCCACCACAAAGCACCCAAACACGAGCAGTTAGTAAGGGAACTGCAGTGCCCAAAGCACGAGGAACACCACTCCGAATCCCAACTCAACGCTTAAAGGAGAAGAATAATTGTTCTCAGGTCAGGTTCTATAGCTATGGTTCATACTCCTTTGCTCTTGCATCACTGTATTTACTCAGACCAACTATTTTCAAATTTGAAGGATGGAATTGAAACTCTAATGGCGCAACAGGTATGTTTTAAACTTGTTTCTTTAACTGGTTTGCTATTGTAACTTGCTCTATATTTATTTCAGTTTCAATTGAATAAACAGTTATGTTCTCATGTCATGCACATTACAAGTGTCTCTATAGTTTCCCACACTTATATTCTGTCTATTCTGCTTTGTCTTGAACAAATATTATTTGAACTATGTCTCTATCTTGATTTGGCAACAAAAACTAGAATGATATAGACCATAAAGTGACCATGGTTACATAGATATATGTTTGTTTCATGTTGTTATCCTGTGCACTTTACTACTGAACTGATTTACCAAAATGAGTTTCATATACAACATGGTAAACCTGTGATGTGTCTTCTTGTTTCTCCTTTAGAATGCGGACAAAATATTGGAGAACAGTACCCCGTTATGAAATGGTGAAGGAAGTAATGCAGATAAGGTTCAAGATAGTGAGACATCCCTGTTGGTCTCCAAGAAAGCTGATAAAAACTACCTTGACGACAGTAAGAGAACCCAGAAGTCCTGGCTTGATGTAGTGTTCGAGTTACTGGCCACTACTGTTGGCACAAGCTCTTCGAACTCGCTGCCTGAATTAGTTCGCCTTCTTGAGTCTCGGCTTCAAGTTGAAATACATCGATCACCGTGGTTATGACAGAAGTCAAGGATCGAGGAAGTCCTGCAGAATTCAGGTGCATACTTTTCTGCAATGACAAGTCTTTGGAGGATTTAAGCGCCAAACAAGAGAAAGTTAATAAGCTTTCTAAGCATCTTGCAAGCATTATGGGTACCTAGGATATTGTTTCTTGAGATCTTCTGAAGTGGTTTCAGTTCTGGACTTGTTTTGCTGCGGCGTTTATTTGCACCGGTCGCCAACTTTGACAACCAGTGTATATGATATGCTGCTTTGTTCCCTATATTTGCACTGGTGGCGAACTTTGATGCCTAGTAGATGTAATATGTGTAATAGCCGTGATAGCCTAGCGTAAGTTGCTTGCTTATTTATTTCCTTGTTGTCTTGTTTATTTGTTTGCTTGTAGTCAGTGCTGTTCTTTTTCCGCGGTTTTCTAGTGGCTGCAATAACCTATTTTTTAAAACTAGGCCACAATAACCACGGGCTACATATTTACTGTAGTGACACTTGGCCTTCTATGGGCCGTAGAAACAATGGGCCTTCTACGGGGCGTAGAAACAATGGTCCTTCTACGGGCCGTATCATCAATGGGCCTTCTACGGGCCGTATCATCAATGGGCCTTATACGGGCCGTATGCTCGATTGCCCAAACATGGGCCAATAACATACCGCTTTATGGCTGTAAACGAGCTAGAATTGGAATCGTCCGTTCATGAGCCGACCATAATGGGTCGTCATTAATCGGCCGTATTTGATGACGCTATGAAAACGACCCAACGTATTAACGGGCCACAAATGGGCCGACTGTAAGCACGGGCTGAATTTGGCCCACAAGCGAAAAAATAGCGATGTGGCCGTAAGTAACCGAATGCTGGAAATGAGCCCAAGAATAAATGGACCCTGAGAAGGCCGAAAGATAACATGGGCTGGAAACGGCTGAGAGAGTCCTGGATTAGGGGGTATCCGGACAGCCGGACTGTGTACAACGTCCGGACTATTGAAGCGTGAAGATACAAGACTCAAGACTTCGGCCCGTGTTCGGATGGGACTTTCCTTGGCGTGGAAGGCAAGCTTGGCGATCCGGATATTATATTTCCTTCCTTGTAACCGACTCCATGTAAACCCTAGCCCTCTCCGGTGCCTATATAAACCGGAGAGGTTGGTCCTTAGAAGGCCGATCACAATTACATTCATACCATCATAGGCTAACTCTTAGGGTTTAGCCTCTACGATCTCGTGGTAGATCTACTCTTGTACTACCCATATCATCAATATTAATCAAGCAGGAAGTAGGGTTTTACCTCCATCGAGAGGGCTCGAACACAGGTAAACACTGTGTCCCTTACTTCTTGTTACCATCAGCCTTGACGCCTGATTGAGACCCCCTACCGAGATCCGCCGGTTTTGACACCGACATTGGTGCTTTCATTGAGAGTTCCTCTGTGTCGTCGCTATTGGGCTCGATGGCTCCTTCAACCATCGTCAATAACACGATACCGGACAGTCACGACGAGCACGACTTAGTCCTGCTGTCGGACAAAGCTCGGGGTATCGCCCCCGCATTAGCCTCGGACCTAAATCCGGAGCAGGCTGCGTTGCCTGGGGACGGAGGGCTGGACCCCGCCCCGCAGGTTGCGCACTCATCGGCGTTGGAGCCAAACACGGGCCTTACCTCTGTGGTGGCCTATGACTCCGGACCCCCGGATTCGTATCCGGATGTTGAGTCCGGTCCGCGCACTCCCGAACCGGTCGAGCCAGATTGGGCTCCGGTAATGGAATTCACCGCCGCGGACATTTTTCGGCACTCGCCCTTTGGCGACATGCTGAACTCGTTGAAAACTCTCTCTTTGACAGAAATTTCTTGGCCATACTACGTCCGGTTCGATTGGGAAGCAGACGACGAAGAAATTCCTTGCCCACCCACCACCCACTTCATAGCCACGGTCGATGATTTAACCGATGTACCTGACTTCGACTCCGAAGACATCGACGGTATGGACGACGATGCAGGAGAGGATGCGAAATCTATGGGGCGCCGGACTTCCCCCTCGTCACACGATGTATACATGGTGGATACGCCCAAAAAGGACAAAGGCGACAGTCCGGATGATAAAACCCCCGGACAAAAGCCAAAGCGACGGCGCAGACGCCATTCTAAGTCCAGCAACAGTAAAAATAGTGACAAGAGCGCCAAAAGGATCGATAATACAATCAACTCCGAAGGCAACAACGACCATACGGACCCAGCGATGGAGCAGGACGAACCAGGTCACCCTGAACACAGTTCGGAGCAGACGCACGAGGACAATGATCCCGACGGACGAGGTCATCAAGACGAACCAGGTCACCCTGAACACAGTTCGGAGCAGACGCCCAAGGACAATGATCCCGACGGACGAGGTCATCAAGACGAACCAGCACCGGAAAACGGCCCGGATAATGATTCAACCCCGGAAAAACACGTGGAACGAGATAACCTCCACAGAAAGCTTATGGCCATCGCAAGAAGCCTAAAGAAGCAGAAGCAACGGCTCAAGGCCGCACAGAAACAGCTCAACCATAGATGGAATAAAGTGCTAGACATCGAAGAAAGATCTGGCGATGATCGCCATACAAAGAGCTATCCAAAACGCAAGCTACCGCTGTAATTGACGACGGTTGTACCACTTCATAACCGCAATAAAGCGGCTACCGATCTACATGAACACCTGAATAAGAAAATTTGGCGCGGCCAGGTCCATTTATGGATCCAAAGGACGCACCCGGCGAAGGACTATAGTCGCCAAAGCGACACGCTAATCGAATACCAGTCCGGAATAAAGACCGGACACAACAACATCCGACGACATGCCACAAAGACGTCGAGATACTGAGGGGCTGCTCACCCCTCGTGCTTTACCGATGAAATCTTGGACCACGAATTCCCACTGTGGCTTTAAACCTGTGAACATAGAGGCATACGATGGAGCAGCGGACCCGATGGTCTGGATCGAGGACTTTATCCTACACATACATATGGCTCGTGGGGATGACCTACACGCCATCAAATACCTCCCCCTCAAGCTGAAGGGACCAGCTCGGCACTGGTTGAAAAGCCTCCCTGAAAATTCAATTGGGAGCTGGGAGGAACTCGAGGACGCTTTTAGGGCCAACTTTCAAGGGACCTATGTCCGGCCTCCGGATGCTGACGACTTAAGTCACATAGTCCAACAGCCCGGAGAATCCGCCTCAAGAAGTTTTGGAACAGATTCCTCACTAAGAAGAATCTTGATTGTCCGGATGCCGAAGCCTTAGCAGCATTCAAACACAGCATCCGTGATGAGTGGCTCGCCAGACACCTCGGCAAAGAAAAGCCAAGGACAATGGCAGCCCTAACAAGCCTTATGACCCGCTTTTGCGCGGGAGAAGATAGCTAGCTAGCAGTAAAGGCACCAGCGACCCCAAAGACATCCGAAATAAGGGATGGCAATGGGAAGCCACGACGTCATAAAAACAAACGCCAAAACAAGGAAGAGAGCCCGGATAACACGACGGCTAATGCCGGATTCAGGGGCTCTCGACCTAATTAGCAAAACAAGCCATCTAAAGGCAGCAAAGAGGGACCGTCCGGCCTGAATAGAGTCCTTGACAGACTATGCAAAATTCATGGCACCCCTGACAAACCTGCAAACCACACGCACAGAGAGTGCTGGGTCTTCAAGCAGGCCGGCAAATTAAACACCGAACACAAGGAGAGGGAAACACCAAGTGAAGACGAGGATGAGCCTCGCCAGCCGAACACTGCAGGACAGAAAAAATTCCCGCCAAAGGTTAAAACAGTGAACATGATCCACGCGACTCACACATCCATAAGGAGGCACGAACGCGCGCATAGAGACGCGCTCGATATAGATCCCATCGTACTCACGCCTAACCGCTGGATGCCTTGTCCGATCACTTTCGATAACTTGGATGACCGAACTAGTATACGGCGCGGAGGATCAAAGGCCTTGGTGCTTAACCCAATAATCGACGGATACCGTCTCACCCGCGTCCTTATGGACGGCGGCAGCAGTCTCAATTTAATATATGAGGACACTGTCCGCAGGATGGGGATAGACCCATCCAGAATTAACCAAAGCAACACCACCTTTGAAGGGGTGATACCAGGCGTTGAAGCCCATAGCAGAGGCTCCGTCACACTGGAGGTAACATTTGGCTCTCCAGGCAACTCCAGAAGCGAAGAACTACTCTTCACCATCGCACCCTTTCAAAGCGACTATCACGCAGTGCTCGGAAGAACGGTCTTCGCTCGCTTCAACACATTGCCGCATTATGGCTATCTTACACTTAAGATGCCCGGTCCACGTGGCGTCATCACCGTTAGCGGACTAACAGAGCGCTCGTCACGCGCAGAGGAACACGCGACGGCCCTCACGGCCGGACTATAAGCGGCCTCCAACATCAGAAAACATGACTGGTCCTTAAAGACCACAGACTCGGCTAGACGAGTCCGGTCGCCCGGATAAAATTGAACCAGGGCACCGTATATGTAATCCCATAGCGGACACCAGGGGCTATAAATACTTAACACAGTCCCACAGTTGGCTCAACCTTATGGGCAGGCCAACATCTTACACTTTTATTATCCATCGCATACTTACGTTGTGCTCTTCTACGAGTTTTCCTTTTTCCACAGACAACGTTCGCGCGATACCCTTCCAGGATACGGCACAACGGAGACAAAGGCGCAGACGTGCAGCAGGGCCCCGTTCAACAGGTTTATTTTTAGATTAAGCCCCTGTGTAAACCTTTTTTACTGCCTCTTGTTGTTCAACAATCCCATGGGTCCCATACCCACAGTGGATACTGCCGTTTTTGGCATCTCGCCACGACAGATTAACGCCGCGTGCACGGAAAACAGGGTTTATAACGAATGGGCATTCTTGAGCCCATCGATTATTATAAAGTCCGAATACCCTCGGGAGTGTTCGGCGTCACGAGTTTGGCCTTATATGCAGCAGATCCGAATCATGTCTTTGGTCAAATGTTGGGTTTGCCCGGCTCCTGGGTTTGCCGCCTTACGTTCTGTTACTATCGGCTAAGGTGGCCAAAGGAGAACTACTACGATTGTGCCCTGGTTATTCCGGATGAGCACCTCAGTAGAGAAAGCCGAAAACTGACAGTCATGATGCAGCGAGAGACTATTCAACCACTCAAAGACTTATCGGAATCTTTAGGATCCCTCCGCATTAACGAAGGACCGTTTCCCGGTCATGTACACACGCGCCTGTATTCGGATGCACGCCAAGGTACCAGGGGCTACATAGTAGCCCCAACATTAGACTCCCATGGCTAAGCGAAACTGTTACAGCTATATAGTCCGGTTGCCTAGTTCGACGTGCGATCACCTCCTTCATGGACCAAGACGTTGGATCAAGTGTGATTAAGCATTTATTTTTTGAACACCCCCGCATTGCCTGCGTAGGGGGATGAAGCCAACGACTGCTATCTTTCGGATTAAACATTCATATACATATATGTAAACGGCCACACAAGGGACACAATAATACTTTCGGGCAAAAAGTATAAATATAGCCTTATAAGCAAACTAACATTATTTCTTACAATGATTCGATTCATCACTTTCGAATAAGACATTCTTCGAAAGACCGCACCTCTATCAGGCGGGCACCTTCTGTGACCTGCGCCAAGTAGTGCTCGGCCGGATACTGGCCCCCCGCCGGATCTTGGGTCGCTATAATATTGGCCTCCATATGCGTCCAATAGGCTTTAACGCGGGCAAGAGCCATCCGGGCACCCTCTATGCATGCCAACCTCCTCATGGCGTCGATCCGAGGCACGACCCCAAGGAACTGATGCACCAGGACAAAGTAACTGTTCGGCTTAGGCCCTTCCGGCCAAAGATGGTCTATCACAAACCGCATTGCAAGACCAGACAGCCTTTGAAGCTCCTCTACAGCAGCCATCTTGTCATTTAACGGCAACGGGCGAGTGGGAGCATTGAATTGCGACCAGAAAAGCTTCTCCACCTCCTTATCACCCTGACCATCAAAGAAACTGGCAGCGTACCAGATTCTTCGCCACATCCGCATACGCGTCCGCGGGACTCCAGCGCCCATCCAGGGGAGCGTACTTCGGATCGAAAAACTTCGTCCGCAGCAAGTAGGAACCTCCAGCTACGATTTTACCGGCCTGTTGAAGCTCCTCCCGCGCACCCCTGAGCTCGGTCCGTATTTCCTTGGTGGCATTGCGTTCCTTGTCCAAATTTCGGCTAAGCTATCCTTATGCTCCTTTTTAAGGAGCTCATACCGGTCAGCGGCATTTTTTAACTCCATAGCCATTTCGGCCATCTTTTCTTCGCCTCGGCGATGAGCAGCTTGTTCGGCTCTCAGTTCCTCGGCCGCCTTTAGGGTAGCCGCATTGCTAACCCGAGCTTGTTCCTTGGCTTGGACAAGTTCTGCCCTCAGGGCCTCCACGGCAGCAGCACCATCTGCAGTCCGAACATCTTACATTAATATCATGCCGCCTCCATATTTTCCTATACAAAGGAAGGCAGAGCACATACCTTGTGACTTGTCCAGCTGCTCGTTCACCAGCGTGATATCGGCATCAATCGACCGAATCTGCCAGGTCAGTTCGGAAACTTCCACGGACTGGTCGGCAATGGACTCATAGGTACCGCACTCATTTATAAGCGCAATCATTGATTTATAATCCCCGCTTGCCCCCTAGGGCGGGCAACCCGATGTCTCGAGGGCTACTATCTATATGGAGCACACCTAACGCTGCGTGCCTCATAGCCAAAAAGCAGTGTATTCTTCACTACATACCTCAAAGCCTCTCGAAAGCAGACTTGCAAATGCTTTCATTCAAACCGCTAGAAGCGGATGAAATCTTCTGAGCACCGTGCTCATTAATGAGCGGTGCTCCTCCGAGAGCGCAGCCCGCTCCAAAGAGGGCCCGCCAAGATGTCCGGCCGGACATCGAATCGCGGCTGGACCCTCCCCATCGCCTCGCGGGAGCCAAACGCCCGAGCTCGGGCGTCGACGCGTTGGCCTCCGGCTTGGCAGATCCGGACCCTCCGTGGCGACACTTCGGTGTCGCCCGCCATGAGCCGGAGAGGTAGGTGGGGTCTCACTCTCCATCATCTCCGGAGGAAGGTCCTCAAGACGAACTCTCTGTTGAGAGGGGCTGCTAGCCGAACTGCGAAAGACGAATCCTGGTTATTGATCTAGGAGGAACGCAGTACCTTCGAATTAAAAATTAACTTACAGCTCGGTGGAGGGCTGGCCCGTTGGTGGGCACGATGCGGTGAGGGTGCCCGTTGGGGCAGAGCCCCCTGGTGTTATCTTTTTCCCGGGTTTGGGCATCTCCGTCTCCGAGTCTTCGGAGGCGGCCCTCTTCTTCCCGCGCGGGGAGGAGGCCTTAGCCTCCCCTTCCCGACTATCCTCCTTAGGGGAGGTAACAATTCCCCCGGTTCGGATGCGTAGCGTGTGGGGTTCGGATTCTTCGTCCTTCCCCTTGTCTTTCCCCGGGGGCATCCTGCTGAGTACTCGGTCAAGCATCTTAGCCATGGTGGGGGCGGGCGAGCCTTCGGGAAGTGGCGCCGGACACCTAATTCTCTCCGCCCTGCTGAGCCATTCCTGGTCGCGGATGATTTTTAGAATAAACAATCATAACAAATACAAAACACGGTGTCCGGTATCAAGTTTACTTAATTGGGTATCTAGGCGATTGCAGCTTAGGCCCGCATCCTCGGTGGTGTCCGGACACTTTACTTTCCGTCCGAATAATGATTTGCACATCTCTTCGAGCTTCAGGCCGAAGAAGTGCTTGACGGTCCGCGGACCCTCCGGATTGAACTCCCACATCCGGAGAGGCCGGCGTTAACGGCAACATCCGTCGGATCAACATCACTTGCATTATGCCGACAAGATTAATGTCCCTTGCAAGAAGCTCCGGATGCGATTCTGCGATCTTGGTATATCACCAGCGGGTCCCCAATTCCGCCCTACGTCTGTCCAAGACGCCAACTGTGACGGAGGGCCTGAACGAAACTCGGGGCCAGCCGCCCACTTTGTGCCTCTGGGAGCCGTGACATAGAACCACCTCCGCTGCCATACATTGGATACTTCTGGGAAAGAACCCTCTGGCCACGGGGCATCGCCGTTCCTGCTTATTACGGCACCTCCGCACTCCACATGTCGCCCCTCGATCATCTTAGGCGTCACATTGAAGGTCTTAAGCCATAAGCCGAAGTGTGGGGTGACATGGAGAAAAGCCTCGCATACGATGATAAACGACGAGATATGGAGGATAGCGTCGGGAGCCAAATCATGAAAATCCAACCCATAATAGGACATGATCCCCCTCATGAAGGGATCGAGGGTGAAACCCAGACCGCGGAGAAGTGTGGGACGAAAACGACACACTCGTTGGGCTCCGGCGTCGGGATGACCTGCCTTGGAGCAGGGAGCCTGTGCCGGATATCTGCGGTCAAGTATCCGACCTCCCTAAGCTTGACAATGTCCTTATCTTTGATCGAGGAGGCCACCCACCGCCACGAGGGTCAGATCCGGACATATTGGAGGATTCCGGAGGGGTGGAGCTTAGGTTTTGGGTGTTAGAACTCGAGGTGCGAGAAGGCGCGATGAAGGTGAAAAGGAGGCGTAGGTCTCGACCCCTTTATAAAGAGGGTGAATATCAAGAGTCCCCGGTGTGACCGTTTGAGGTTTATCTAAAAAACACACGGGTTATACCAACAGCCGTCGTGGGGTCACGCGTGCTCATATTGATGGAAAATCCTGTAATAAAAGGAACACGATCTCTGCCTCGGCAGGACGTGCCAATAAAATCGCCTCGCGACACGAGTCATGGTGGGGCAGGAAACGTCCGTTCGCGTTGGACCAAGCCCCGATGCAAGGGCATGACGCACGAAGATTGCCAGCAAATCAGATCTACACCATACAAAGATCATCTTGCAGATTCGGACACGGTCTACGTGTTCAATGACCACTTTGGAGTATTCGGAGGAGGAACCCGCCCTGCAATGCCGAAGACAAGACTGCGCGCCGGACTCATCGTCATTGAAGCCTGGTTCAGGGGATACAGAGGGAGTCCTGGATTAGGGGGTATCCGGACAGCCGGACCGTGTACAACGTTCGGACTATTGAAGCGTGAAGATACAAGACCCAAGACTTCGGCCCGTGTCCGGATGGGACTTTCCTTGGCGTGTAAGGCAAGCTTGGCGATCCGGATATTATATTTCCTTCCTTGTAACCGACTCCATGTAAACCCTAGCCCTCTCCGGTGCCTATATAAACCGGAGAGGTTGGTCCTTAGAAGGCCGATCACAATTACATTCATACTATCATAGGCTAGCTCTTAGGGTTTAGCCTCTACGATCTCGTGGTAGATCTACTCTTGTACTACCCATATCATCAATATTAATCCAGTAGGAAGTAGTGTTTTACCTCCATCGAGAGGGCCCGAACACAGGTAAACACCGTGTCCCTTGCTTCCTGTTACCATCAGCCTGAGACGCACAGATCAGGACCCCCTACCCGAGATCCGCCGGTTTTGACACCGACAACGGCCCAACGGAATAATGGGCCGTTAATGGGTATAAAGTGATACACTGTTCATTACGGGCCAGTTTTACCACGGGTCGTTAATGGGCCGAGGGTTACTAAGGGCCTCATATGGGCCAAAAGACGTCATGGGCCATACATGGGCCGGAAGTTAAAACGGGCTGGAATTATATTGAACGGCCCAGATGACGCTAATGGGCCTAATCGGATAGGCCGTAAAGGGCCTTGGGTTAGCGGGCTGTAAATGGGCTATATGCGAACAGGCCGTTAACAGGCTTGCCGTGGGCCGGCCCACCACCTTTTAACCAAGTCAAACGGGCCGGCCTTTCCACAGGAATGAGCCTCTGTTGGGTCGTGCCATGTGTCGACGTATCATAGGCGCTTTGTGTCCAATGAGTGGATGACATCTGTCCCAACGGTGAGCCGACACGTGTTTCCTCCAGTCAATGATGATTTTACACGTGGAAAATCCCCATTGGTCGGCGATTAACGGGTTATCGGATCCAAAACCGGACCCGATAAGCTTAACGACGTTCCGTTACGGTGGATGCCACGTGTCGGTCACCCTTAATCTAAAGCACTTACGTGATGCGCGATTTATCGTCATGGAAGTGGACACTTCCGTGATGATAATTTTGGTAATGTCATGGAACACTTCTACGGCTGACAGGTATGACTATCTTGATTTTGTCATAAATTTGTCATGGATGTACATGCATGACAGAAAACGTGACCTACTGTGACAAACATGTATCATCACGGAAGTGTATTTTTTTATAGTGAATACTCTTGATTCTGACAGTCTCTAGCATAGTTTATCCAGCTTGTCTGATAGGGCGATCTCCATCAACCTACGCACGAGATGTAGTCATCTATCCCACGGTTCACCCACAAGTGATCTTCTGAACTGAATGTTTAAGGGAACTGATCCTAAAACTGTACTTGCGAAAGCCTCTTTCCATTTTACAATATTGTAGAGGGTAGGATACTGAATGGCCAGCGGCTTGTCCCCTAGCCATGGGTCCTCCCAAAACCTAGTGGTACTATCCTTCCCATTTGATCCTATTGTAATAGGCTAACTTTGTACACATAAATCCCTTCCAGAACAATGAATCATTCGGCTGGGCCGTTACTTGCGAGTGTTTTGGAATGTAAGTACTTATTACGCAACAATTGTATCCACACTCCCTCGCTCTCCACCGATACTCTGTACAACCATTTGCTAAGTAGGAATCTATTCTTTACCTCAAGGTTTTCAATCCCTAGGCCCCCTTGGTCCTTCAGTTTATATATTATGTCTCATTTAGCCAACCTGTATTTAGATTTATTCTGTCACTTTGCTAGAAAAAAAAAAGATCGATAAAAGTCTAATCTTTTATGTACCCTAACATGTACTTCAAAGGAAGACAAAAGGAACATCGATATACTCGTCAGCATGGAGTTACCGAGAACATGCTGTCCCCTGTAAGACATAAGATTGCCCTTCCAACAACTTCATATTTTCTTAAATCGATCCTCAATTCATTCTCATTCTTTATTGCTTAGCTTTCGGTGATGAATTGGTATTTCCAAATATCTAAATGGGAGAGCTCCCAACTCACACCCAAACAACTGTCTATAATTATCTTGTTCTTCTTTGGCGCGCCCAAAGCGGAATAATTCACTCTTATTGAAATTAATTTTCAAACCTGATAGTTGTTCAAAAAGACATAAAACCAACTTCATATTCCTCGCCTTCGCAATATCGTATTCCACATATTTGACCCGAAAAAATGAATAAAGCAACATATGCCAATTATTAGGAAGCAAACTCCTCATAAACATTAGTGCACTCCGGATTTTTCTATTTGCAAATATCTAATTGTAAAGTCCATTATCAAGATATATTTGTATACCACACACTTATTAAGAACGACAAACACATACATATATGCTACACTAACACAAGATTCGCAAATAAATCGAAGGAGACATAGATTTTTGTCATTTCTTATTATCACATTTAAGTTTAATAGATTTAAACATGTTTTAAGGTGTGTTTTATTAAGAGATTGTATTTTAATTACAAAAATTGTATAAATTTATCTTAAAATTAGCAATCATTGTGAGTTTGAAAAAATGTCTTATAAATTAATAAGTATTAATTTTAGTATAAATATTGATATTTATTTAATTAGCACTAAGGTCCAATATTTGTTGGACCGAGATTGCCGGCCTGGTTGGCCTGCGCGCGTAGGAGGTCGTCCTGCGCGAAGATGTTGCAGAACTGGAAGACGAAGCCACTCTTCCTGGAGCCATTGACGAGTCCCTGGGCCGTGACGAAGTTCTTCTGGCCCGGGAGCAAGGCGCGGGCCAGGAGGTGGCAGTTCTGGAAGACGGCGGCAGCGTCGCCGAAGACGAAATCGACGGTGCCGACGATGCGACGGTCGCGGTAGAATTGACGGAACGAGTGCACGTACCTCGTGTCGTGGTGGCCCTCGAAAGCGCAGCGGTAGAAGACGGAAATGTCTGAGTCGAATCATACTATTTATTTCCAAAAATCCAAAATTTTGTTCTTTTTAAACAGATCACATTTTTAAGTTATTCCGTTCTGAAATTCTACACACATGCACATCACATCCTTGTGTACTTGTACAATTTTTTTCAGTTTTTTTGAAACAAAAAAGTATGAATTTTGAATTAAAACAAAAACAGCCTCAATGGGTGCTCCACAATGTCGTTCTCCTCACATGTCTACTTTTTTAAATTTAAGAGACCAAAAACATATTTTTCTCTTCTTTCATCTATAGTACTCCCTTCGTCCCATAATGTGAGACATTTTTTTAATAAATATACAGATGTGTCTAGGTCTTAGTCGACTGAGACTTAACCAAGTCTTAGTCGAGTGATTTAGTATGTAAGAATAAAAAGAAAACTGAAAAGAGAAATTTTATACGAATCTTCATACAAGATCGAAGGCATATAGCATCAACTAAGACATAACAAAGTCTAAGTCAGACCGAGATCAGCAAAACTGTAAATGTATTGTCTTTTCCCCTCATCCTAAGAGCATGGTTAATAATACAGCCAACGGTCGGCTATAAAGAGTTGCAATGTCATTTAGAGCTAACCACATAGCCAACATGTGCAATAGTAAATTTTAGATGTGTACTACTTTTTTTTGAGGGGTTAGATGTGTACTACTTTATTAAAAATTGACCCATCTTACAACCTCACAAAGTGTTTTGGGTCTGGTGTTGTAACCGGCTACTAACCAAGAGCTCATTTCTCTTTTCCCTCCTCTTCTCTCTCCTCTAACTAAGCAAAAATATAATATTTTAATTCTTATAATCTGCTTATGTCATCTTATTGTACTTGCTTTAATAGACTCCGTGTAGAGTCGCCTTCCTTCTCCGGTGGCTCTCCCATTGCGAGCGAGCATCCCCTGTCCCGAGGCGCCTCGCCGTACCTATACCACTCGTTGCCGGCGGGAGTCTGCAGGTTGTCCGGCAGCGCCGTAAATCTCGCCGGAGACCTCGTGGATTTGGCGCTGCCTCGTTGCAAGTTAAATGCCTAAAGAGATTCATGGCGAAATACTTGTCTTCGTGCTCCTTTTCTTGGGCTCTCCGTGATCCAACCTTTTCTCTTGCTTAAACAATTGATTTCTTGTGATCCAACCTTTTCTCTTGCACATGCCTAGTGTGATTGTCTTTGCTCGTGGTGACGCGCCAGCCCTCCACGCAAGGAGTAGAAACAACCTTGCCGGGTTGCCACCTCCAAGGGCCAAGGAGGAGGAGTGGGCGCTCCTGGATGGCGTGGAGCAGGGGGCAGTGCAAGGGGGCGTGGAGCAGGGCAGCGGATGAAGATCATCAATATCACCTTGTCACTTGACAACTCCAAGATGCTAGCGCCCATAGGCTGTAAGACACTGTTATGGCAAGCGAGCTGCACCGCAAACCCCGGTACATGCTGAAGCGAAAGCAAAGAATCGAGTAATTCCCTATTCTTAGCGGGCTGCGGCAAGATGTCGCTGTTTCGCACAGGCGATCTAGCGATCGTTCGGATTGGCTCGGCCCGTTTAAGCGTTTTCAGCATTCCCTGTTTTGGGAACCTTCTAGAGGTTCCCAGTGGGTTTTTTATGATTTTGGGAAACTTCTAGAAGGTTCCCGAACCAGATTTTTGGTTGTTCTCTTTCTCTTTCTTTTCTTTTTTTCTTCCTGTTTCCTTTTTTCCTTTTCTCTCCTTTTTTCTTGCTTCTGTCTATTTTCTTTACATTTTGGTTTTTTATTTCTTTTTTCTTTCCTTTTATTTCTTTTTTTATTTTCTGCTCATTTTCATTTCTCTTTCTCAAATTTATTTTATTTTTTGAAAAATGTTATCTTTCACAAATTTGTTCATTTTTACAAAAAATGTTCCTGCATTCAAATTTTGTTCATTAAGTAAGAAAAATCAAATTTTGTTCACTTTGTTTCAGAAAATGTTCTTTAATTCAAAAATTGTTCACCTTTTTAAATTTCGTTCACAAACCAAAAACTATTTGTTTTTCAAAAAATTATCATTTAAAAATAAACACAAATCCAAAAAATGTTCACATGTTTAAATTTTGTTCACAAATTCAGAAATGTTTGGGATTTCAAAAAAAAGTTCATTTTTCCAATATTTGTTCATAAACTCAAAAACGTTTTGTAATATTAACAATACTTCCCATTTTGCAAATTTGTTCCCAAATTCAAAAAATAATTTCATTTTCAAAAGTTGTTCACAGATTCAAAAAATGTTCATGTCTCCAAATTTGTTCAGAAATTCAAAATATGTTCACATGTTTAATTTTTGTTCACAAATTCAAAATATTTGGGAACTTCAAAAAATGTTCATGCTTTCCAAATTTGTTCACATATTCTAACAAAGCTACAGTTTTCAAAAATTGTTTAGAAATTTTAAAAATGATCACATTTTCGAAAAAAAAGTCCACCTTTTCAATTTTCTTATTTTTTTAAAAAAATATTTTGAATTTATGAAAAGTAGTTCATAATTTAAAAAAGATTCCTGTCTTCAATTTTTTGGTTACTATTTATTTTTGGAGTGTTTTTAGATCCCAAATAATTTTATGTTTCGTAAAAATATTCATTTTAAAAAATTACACTTGAAATTTTAAAACAAGTTTTAATCTGCCGCGGATTATAGTTCATATATACCGAACAAAATTGTACGCACTAAAACTCAGTTACTACAATGGCTATGGGCTCGCTTCCCTGGCGGGAGGACTTGAGTTTGATCCCTCACGCACAAGTTATATTTTATGGATTCTGATGAGTTGGTTTTATTTTTCGCCGCTGTCGGCATTTTTTTTAAACTCGTGCTACAAATCTTTTAGAGTAGCGTGCTTGTCGCGGTGGCTAGCGGATCGCGCACATCTAGAGCAGGTCGCAGGTTTGATTTCTATTGATAGCATGCTCTTATTTTTGTGATTTTTCATTCGCGAAGGATAACGAATGGGCCGGCCCAAGTGATCCGTCTCCTGTGCGAAACTGCAACTCCTTGCCGCAATAAGCGGCATATAGGAGGTCCCATGAATCGATGCAGCGAAACTACCGATCCCAGAAAAGTGTACTTATATGGTCCAAAAGAAGGAAAAGGGAAGCACATCCGAAGCAGGAGAAAGGCACAGAAAAATTGGCTGGAAGAAAACCGACCTAGAAAGCAGTACTCCCTCTGTCCGATGAAAATTGTATATGTAGAAATTTTAGGACAAATTGTGAAGTGGAGTAAAAAATGCATTTGAAAGATGCAAGCCATCATCTCTCTCCTCTTTAAGAAGACCCAGTAAGCTAACTGAATGTAGACATTAAAAAGACCATGTGTAGAATGTTATTGGTCATCAACCCGATTGTCCTCAAGCAGATCAACCGCCTCCTCCGCTGCTTCCTCTGGCATGGACGCAAGGACGCAAGCAGCGGTCACTGCCTCATTAATTGGCGACGCGTCTGCCATCCCATCGCCCTGGGTGGCCTTGGCCTGCCGGACTTCCACCTTGTGGGCGTCGCCCTGCGCATCCGGTGGCTATGGCTGCAAAAGACGGACCCATCGCGCCCATGGCAGCATCTGCACATCCCCCACTCCTCTGAGGTTCACGCTATCTTCCGGGCCTCTACTCGCTGGCACATTGGCGACGAGCGCAGCTGCAAGTTCTGGGAGGATCACTGGCTCGATGGCCAGTCCATCTCCGACATCGCGCCGCTGGTCCACGCCAGGGTTTTCAAGCGGCGCCGCAAGTCTCTTTCCGTGCGCGATGGGTTGCACGAGCGCGCCTGGATTGCGGACATCCATGGGGCGCTAGTCATCGAGATGGCCACGCAGTACGTCTCCCTCTGGCGCCGCCTGCGCCTTGTGACGCTCTCCGACGAGCCAGACAGGCTCTCCTGGTGCTGGACTAGCTCCGGCTCCTACTCCGCGAGCTCCTGCTACCAAGCTCTGTTCTTTGGATCCATCGAAGACCCGCACTGGCGTCTCACCTGGCGTACCTGGGCTCCGCTGCGCATCAAACTATTCATTTGGCTTGCCCTGCTCGGCCGCTGCTGGACGGAAGATCGCCTCGCGCGCCACGACCTGCCACACGAGCCTCTATGCCTGCTCTGCGATCAAGAGCCCGAGACCATGCAGCATTTGCTCGCGGGCTTCTCCTTCTCCCGCCAGGTTTGGCACGAGGTACTCTCCTGGTGTCGATCCACCGCCACGATCCCGAGCCACGACGACGCGTTTGCCGACTGGCTCGCCTCTGCCGTTGCCGACTCTCCGCGCTGTCTTTGACGCGTCTCGCCTCGATCGCCATCCTCACTGCCTGGTGGCTCTGAAAGCACCGCAACGGCTGCACCTTCGACGGTGATCGCCCCTCTGTTTGCCGCGCTGTCAACGCAATGAGAGATGAGGCAAGACTATGGGCACGTGCGGGTGCCATGCACTTGGCGCAGATCATCCCGAAGACGTAGCCTTCGGCTAGCAATGGTGGCGGACGCACCACCTATACTTGCGTCCAGGCTACCCTACCATGCCATCCCTATGCACATGTTGGCTAGCCTCACCCCTTGTAATATTTGACAAACCTGTATGAACTCTTTCTACCTATCAATGCAATGATACGCAAGCCTTTTGTGTATTCGCGAAAAAAAGGATGTTCTTGGTCTTGATTATTGTGTGATGCGAGAAAAGCATTATTCTTGCTTTAAAGTGTATTGAGAAGATAGAAATACACTCTTCTGTGGGGAAATTTTAAAGCCGAACATACACTCTTCGACGGAGGGAGTACGTGGCAACTATTGAGGCACGAGATCAAACCCCACTAAACAGTCGTGTAATCAACACGAAGAGTTAAAGCAGTAGGGGAAGTCAAAGCGGTGGAGTAAATTGTGGCAAACAAAGGGAACAAAACACCCCATCACACGCGTCACTTCTACAACAACCGTAGAAAAAAGTTTAGAAAACCCAGAAAAAATAGATCGCTTCTGGGCCTAGAGTCTTGTTAGCCTCCATCACACGCATCATTTCTACAGCAACTGTAAGAAAATGTTCAGAAAACCAGAAAAATAGATTGCTTCCAAGCCTAGAGTCTTGTTATATGACGGGTAACTACTACTCGTCACACCTCGGGTCCCCCTCATGGTAGACAGACTCATCAACTCATCGATCAAAGACGCGAGCAGTCCAGACATGAACCTGACGCCCATGGCCGACAGCCAGATGTTGCGGTCGATGAGCTGCGCCACGATGAAATTACTGGCCCCGGCCTGGGTCATATTCATGTTGTAGCCCGGCAACCTCAACTTGCCGCCGGCGCCGACGCTAGGGCCCGTGTTTATGTATTCCCCGTAGTAGAGTGTGCCGAGCATGGTTGGTTCTCGTCCCACTTGAGCCATCAGGGTTGGCACATAGGCCGAGCAAAAGAGGCGACTCCCCCAGGCCCCAAGAGTGAAGGACCCCGATATAAATTAAACTAGTAAACACTATATAATTATACATTACATCTGAAAGATTGTTAAATGCATAAAATAGATTCTTAATTCGAAGGAGCACAAATACACAACACATACTAATAGTTAGTTTATATCATTCAGAGGCAAACCAATCTGAGTAGCGAAGTTGAGTTTAAATATGTTAGTTTTCCTTTATGATGAATGTCTTAGTATCATAATGGAATTTATGACAACGAGATTTGAATGTTTAAACCAATGCACAATTTTCATTTGAGAAACCGGTAGAAAATCTCATTTGCATCAAATCAAGTCAAGTGAATCTAGATGAGCATGTCAGATAGTCAAATCTTGCGCAAAATCAATCAACACGTTTGTTTCTTCGATGATTCTATTACTGAACCCAATTTGTATGTCACGTTTGTTATACTCTAAAAGTTTCTATGAATATGGTTGCCTAATATATACTAGAAACCACTGTTAAAATATTTGTTTGTATGTATGATTTAGAAATATCTACCATGTTATTCAGTACTATTAAAAGATATATGAACAAACACATATATATGCAAATATATGTCTATACACTATATAGCTATGCAGTGTTAGAAAATTAATTTGAAGCATTTTTTAACAAGAAAGAGATTTGGTAAATCATAAAATTTAAATTTTTTAGAACCAATATTTTCATTCATATACATTACAATTGTGTAATAATCAATATATTATTTGAAAAAATTCTTATGTGACTGAATAGTAGAAAATGTATTAATTAAAATTATAATATGGTGTACTTATTTTATAATATGTATAAAAGTTCATTACAAAAGTTAATTATTTTACATTGCCTCGGGCCGCAAAATGGTTTGGACCGACTCTGTGAGCCACCCCTTGGGCCGCACCACGATGCCAATATAGCATTGCATGAACACCACTTGCGAGTATGCCTTCCACAGCCGGCCCAGGAAGGTTTGCGTGGCGGCGGCTTTGTTGGTCTGGTTGGCCTGCGCGCGTAGGAGACCGTCGTGCGTGGAGATGTTGCAGAACTGAAAGTCGAACCCGCTGTTCATGGAGCCGTTGACGCGGCCCTGTGACATGACGGTGTTCTTCTAGCCCGGGAGCGGGGCGCGAGCCAGGAGAAGGCAGTTCTGGAAGACCGCGGTGGCACCGAAGACGAAGTCGACGGTTTCGGCGGCACGATAGTCGCGGTAGAACTAGTGGATCATGTGTGGGTACAACATGTCATGGTGGCCCTCGGAGGTGCAGCGGTAGAAGAGGGAGAGGTCCGAGTCGCTCCATAGTGTTGGAAGTATGCCCTAGAGGCAATAATATTTGTATTATTATATTTTCATATTCATAATTATAGAGTTCATATTCTATGATATAACTGTTATGATCCTGGAATATGTGATTCAGTGGAAAACTCATATGCACGTGTGGAATGATAAACAGTTAAATAAAAAGGTTCCTAGTCTTGCCTCTGAGACTAACTCAAGTGTTCTTGGTGATCACGTTGTCCGGATCTTAGTATGTCGTTATGTGTAACGATAGTCCTAAAACAGTATTAAGATTATGACGTTAGAAGAACGGTCATATTGAATCGACCCAATGTTGTTTGTTATGAATTGAGTTAATATCGTCTTTATTCAATTGTAATAACACATAGTGTTAACGTGTGATATTGCTCCTTAGACTATGAGAGTATAGTGGTCATTTCTTACCGCACAGTGGGCTTTGGGGTTGCTCAAACGTCACCTCTAACACGGTGATCATAACAACAACTTACGGGTTCATCAGAAAGTTTGACAAGTGGCCAGATAGCTCAAGAGTGGGATTTGCTCCTCCGACGATGGAGAGATATTCTTAGGGGCCTCTCGGTGTGAAGGCATCAATCATAGTCTAGCCAGTCACAGGGATGCGGAACACAATAACAATAAAGAGGAACAAAACCGGTAACTAGGATTTTGGTATAATAAGCATAGTGATGACTCAGGAGGATACCGATGCAGCCCGGATTTTGTAAAGTATCGCGAAGCAAAGCGAACATCACATGATAACCAAAGGTTCACTCGAATATCATTCATGTACTCACAGGGATCCATATGGACGTCCATGGTCCCGCTATCGGTCATTGAACGGTTTCGTCCATGTCAGTGAGTTATCGAACCTACGGGGTCACAAGCTTAAGGCAATCAATCTGTTAAGCCTTAGTAGGATGAGAATAATGAGAAAATATTTGTGGAATTATTTCATGAATATTCAGAATAGTTCCGAGAGGATCCGGAAGCGTTTCGGGGTCATCGGAAGGGTTTCGATGGATATCGGGTAATACGGGGTATTACCGATATGTTATATATAAGTGGAAAAAATTTCTGGAGATGTTTATAAAATGGTCTAGATCTATTTAGAATATTATATATTTAATTTAAATTTCAACGAGCCTTAGAAGGCTAAGAGGTGGAGGGAATTATGAGCCACGAAGGCCCATAAGGAAGTGGCGCACCCCTTGCCATATTGCACGGGGGGGGGGGGGGGGTGGGTGGGGGGGCGAATTGGACCTCCCCTTTGGCCGGTGCCCCAAGGAGGGACTTTCTCTCCTTGGTGGCTGCCCCCTCCTCGTCCTCCAACCTATATATACTAGGTTTTTCTGCTCTATTGTATACACTAGTTCTTCTTGTTCTAGTTCTAGTTGGTCCTAGTTGACTAATTAGAGCTAGGCTAATCTTTCTGTTCTCATAATTAGAAGTCATGTATGGTTCTAATCTCCTCCTTCTAATTCTCCAGTGACGATTAGCTCTGGACGCGGAAGCGTTGCCGGATCATGAAGGCTGCATGCTTGCAACCAATTAGAGAGGTCATGCTTTCGGTCTTCGGTTCAAGGGACTGTTTGTGGGCGGTACGAGGGATCGTTCATGGACGGTTTGAGAGACACCAAGTACGAACTAAACCGACACATTTTTCTTCTGCTGCAACTCAGTGATGGTAACAACTGTGATCCCAACCCGTTATGCATCTTCATATTGATCTTGGTTGATCATAGGCGCGATTTTTGTTTTGTTTCTACTATATTTCCCTACAGTGGCATCATGAGAAGTTATATGAGTAGGTGCAGGTTGCGATCTAGATTACATGTGAATGTGAGGGTTGATGTTCTTTCTATGCTTTCCTTGAGTGTTTCTTCGGTTCAATTCATCGACGGCATGTTGTCACTGTTTACAAGGTTCTGACAATCGATTGGCTCTGCTTGTTGACGATCTGCCAGTTTCTTGGGCTTCACCATAGTTGAGAATAGTGAATCGTCGTGTACACAAGAGGGTGCTAAAGATGGATGATCTTCTAGTGGGTCATGCCTATTTGATGAAGTTTAGTGTGGGGCTAGATATTTTAATTAAGTCTCTTGTTTCACACACCCGAAACTTAATCTAGCATCAAGAATCATCGCCTAAATTGTGGACGTAGGTAGCTAGTATTACTTCTTAAAATTGGTTAACCGCGTAACTAAAATTTTGCTAAGACCTATTAGAGACGTCTAACTTGGTCGACAGGCCGGCCAAGTGCTCGGCCTGTCGCGCTGGCTCGCTCGCTCGCGCAACGTACCCATGTGCAGAGTTGGGGCCACCAACAGTCCAAGTCCTTTTTTTTCATCTTTATCTCTTCACGCTCTCCACCACAACCACTCATTTTTACGCCGCAGCCTCCTCACATCTCGTCTTCTACCTCATCTGTTTCTCCACCTTCCTCTGGCCTATGAGCTTGAAGCCTCTAGCGGCTGAGTTGCGATGAGCTTCTCCGACGCGTCCAGTGCTGGAACCAGCGAGTTCTGGTGCTACCACTGGCTGCAACAATGGAGCCTTGCTTCGGTAGACCCCCCCCCCCCCCCTCACAAATCGTGTAAGGGCAGTATGGTCATTTGACCATAGTGCATGAGATAGGATTTGAACTCCCAACCTCTTAGTTTAATTCTACATAGTCTAACCAACTAGGACAGCTAAGTTGTTGTCCCTAGGTACTCCTTTTATTCTTCTTCTTGTTCACCTTCTCGGTCGTTTTTTGTTTTGTTTGGCCATTTTATTCTTCGGTTTTATTTATATTTTATTTTTCTTTGTAAAACACGTTCTCGTCCTCCTGTTAACAAAACGAGTCGCGCGTGTGACGTTAAACACATACAGTTAACGCAAACTAAATATATTAAATATAAAAGGTGAGCATGTTACAGTCCGCATGCATAAGATGGATGGATGATTCATTCCGCATTATGTGTACGCATGACGTACGGGTTCTCGTCGCATGAGTCGCCATGTCCGTCCTCAGGAAAAAATACTAAATGAAAAACAAAAAATGAGTCGCGTTTCAAGGAACGAGCGAAACTGCCGACTGGTCTGTGTGTGGTTTCAATGTAGATTTTACTAATTTTAATGCTTCGGTTATTTGCAATTTCCATCGTTATCAATAAACATGAACATTCTCCTATATCCTAAGCATTTCTTGAAATTTGTCAACTATTTTAGAATTTTAAATTGTGTATGAAAATTTTATAAACTTGAACACTTTTTCTAAAATTGTTAACAAATTCGCAACAACTGATGTTGCACACAAATTGTTATCAATCCATATGCTGGCAAATTTTGGTGTCATTTCGTGCATGACAACAAATACATCATGTTCAATCAAGACCGTTCGGGTCTGCCAGTAGGGCAAGTTTCGAAGCACTTTTTTTAACTCCACCAAACATACCCAATATTTTTCCACACAACGGCAACATCATGGAAAACATGCATGCCAGTGTTCGTTGGTTTCCGACATTTCATGCATTTTTAGGGTTTTCCCAGCGAAGAAACCTTAAACACAGGCCGGACATGACGCAACGTGTGCGTTTGGTGTCCGAATTTGTTTCAAATGGCAAGAGGCTGTTTGGTTTGTGTCCTGAAGCAAATCTGCCTGGCCTAACACTTCCCTGAGATCTGCATGTACTCTGTTTGGTTCGTGCCTGAATAACCTGAAGCTAGCCTGGCGTGGGAATCCAAAGACATTGTTAGCCTGTTGGGAATATGTGAGCGCCATTAGCCTGGCTCAGGCGACCGAGAAATGACGCATGGGACGTGCCTGAGGCTACTAATCGTGCATTGCAGAACAAAATGGGACGTGCCTGAGGCCACTAATCATGCATTGCAGAACAAAATGACAACTAGTACGATGATGTGATTTGTCTAACCCACCACCAGGCCTGGACACGAACCAAACAGGGCCTGCCTGACTAGGCACGAAACTGCAATGTCCCAGGCGCGAGCCAGGAGCTCAAATTATTCAGGCATGTTGGCTAAGACGGCAACCAAATAGCTCCCAAGTCTCGAAGCACTTTTTTCACCACCACCAAACCGATCCAATTTTTTTTCACATAACAGAAACATAATGGAAAAACATGCATGCCAAGTTTCGTTGGTTTCCGACAATTCATGCATTTTCTACGGTTTTCTCGGTGAGAAAACCCTAAAACACAGGCAAACGTGACACAACGTGCAGTCGGTGTCAGATTTCATTCAAATTTTGCGTGGGGGGCTGCCAAGGGCATGCCCACATGCTGGCAAAATTTGATGTCATTTTATGCATGGCAACAAATATACCATGTTCAATCGGGACCGTTCGGGTCTGCTGGTAGGGCAATTCTCGAAGCATATTTTTTTGCCTCCATCAAACGTACCCAAATTTTTTACACACAATGGCCAGCATTCATGCCAAGTTTCGTTTATTTTCTAGCATTCTATGCATTTTCTACGGTTTTTCTGGTGAAAAATCCCTAAAACATAGGGCGGTAATGATGCAACGTGCGTTCAGTGTCCAAATTCGTTCAATTTTTATGTGAGGGGATGCCATGGGCATGCCCCCATATGCTGGCAAAATTTGGTGTCATTTCATGCATGACAACAAATACACCATGTTCAACCGAGGCCATTGGGGTCTACCGGTAGGACAAGTCTCGAAGCACGTTTTTTCATCTTCACCATACGTACCTAAATTGTGTTCCACACAATGGCCAACATGCATGCCAAGTTTCGTTCATTTTTGACATTCTATGCATTTTCTATGGTTTTCTCGGTGAAAAGCCATAAAACAGAGGCCGAGCCTATTGCAACGTGCTCGGTGTTAAATTTGTTCATCTTTGTGTGGGAGTGGAGCTTCTCCAGTGTTGCGCCAAGCCCCAATGTCGCGTATCCGTCGGTGATGATGTGTCAATCCTTCAGTAGCCACGCCGACGATGAAGCGAGCAACCTGAAGTGGCTCAACTCCGCCTGCGGCCACGAGAGTCGACGGCCAAGATCGACTGCCGCTGTTGCCGGATCCGGAGCTCACCATGGAGAAGATAAGGGGTGGCAGGGGACTGAGGAGGAGAGGGCGACGTTCGACGGTTGGCGGCCCCGGCTTTTTATAGACGGGGGCTGCGACGGGAGGAGGTTGGAAGGCGCCACATCAGTGTGTATGCGGGGCCAGGCGACGCGAAGCGGCGACTTAATGACGGGGCGGGCGAGTCGACATATCCGGCAGCGGAAGTGGCGCGGCAGGCGAGGCATCAGCGGGCCAAGGATGCAGCCGTGATTGTCGTCCGGTTGCGTTGAACCGTCACATGTGCTCGCAACACAAATATCAAGGCCCCGGTGCAGACGTAAATCAAAAATAAATCATGGCTGCCCCACGATAAAAAAAGAACAAAACACGTAGAGTGTCTCTTTACCTGCATGCCGGCCGTAGTGGCTAGCTCACATTTGCTAATGCGACCTGAGTAAGTGGTTGCTGGTTCTCCTCTGCAGGAGCCGTTTTTTTGACTTTTTTGAAAACAAATCGAGGCCGGCGTTCACGTAAAAGAACAAATCGCACCATCCATCCCGGATGAAAAAAAAAACGCCTCACACCGTGGACATAAAAACACATATATGTAGTGCGCATGCGGGCGGGTCACTTTTACAAATACGACCATCATGCCTTTACTAATGAAGGGGTATCGGATAATCTATGCCGTTCATGTATTTAAGGGGGTCTATCGAAACAGAAGTGGATGCTGGAACCAACATAACGGCGAGCTGCAAACCGGCTGCCTCAGGTGATGGAACCAGCGATCTCTGGTGCTGCTACCGGCTTGTCGGATGCTAGAAATAGCACGACGGCAAAGTACAACTGGCGGCAGTGCTGCTACAAGCGTTGGGGCGCACAACTACAAGGAACGAGACGGAATGCTACTAGTGACGAGGTGAAATGTTGGAACCAGCATGAAGGAATGCTACGACTGGCATAATTTTTACTGGAACCAAAGAAAGTAGAGGCTTCAACCAGTACTTGAAAAATGCTATGACCGGCAACGACAAAAGTTACAACTGGGCTTTGAAAAAAGTGACAAGTAGATACGGGTAGCTGGAGGATGGCCACCGCGCAGCCGTAAAAGGCTGCAACCGGCAGCGAGAAAGCACAATCGGCTTTTGATAATGCTTCAAACAGAGAACGACTAGCTAACAATGGCGAGCGGCGACGACGGAGCTATGTGGCGGTGCACTGGGTGCTGCGAAGGGCGTGCGGCGAGCTATGATGGCGACTGGTGGCGATGCTGGAACCCGCACATGGTGGTGCTGCAACCTGGGGATGGAAGACACGTCGAGCTGCAAAGGCATGCAGATAGATGGATTTCTTTTCTACAGGCTCAGAGGAGCTGCATCCGGTGAGCTACGGCGGCGAGCCGGCGAGTAGCGCCATGAAGCTTCAAGCGCGATGACGCGAGTGCGAGCAAGCATCGGGATGAAGAAGAGGACGTGCGTAGAGGACGCAACTAGCCAAATCATGCGGTCATGAATGTGTACATGGTGCGGCTGCGCGGCGTTCGGTCTAAATTTGAGCCGGCGCACCGGCGCGATGGAAAGCCCAGTTGTTTCCACTAAATATAGTTAGGTCAAGTGGGCTAAAGGTGGGACGCCCATGTGGTGTCCCACTTGCAGTTTGAGTCGGCGGGGATATCTCTGGAGCTGGCAGCGCGTGTGCTGTTCGTGGTGGGTGATCGCTGCAGCGGGGTATCACCATCTCTGTCATCGGTGTCGACGCTGGATTTTTTGCTGCCCTCCATCTTGATGATTCACCGCTTGCTTCCAGGCTATTCGGCCTCATCACCTCCACCTTGTCCCTGAGAGAGCAACACGACGACGAAGAGGTCGAGATGAAATGGGCAGCCATCGAGCGGCTGCCCACCTGGGACAGGCTCCATACCTCGCCCCCTCTCCACGCCAGCGCCAATGCCGACGGCGCTCGTCCGCTGGAGCCGGTCGACGCAGCCCGACCGGCGGACTGGCAGGAGCAGGTTACGCCTGCTTCGCCGCCAGAGCCACTGGATGGATATGCGTCTGGCAGCCGATGGTGGAGGTCTTGTGGTGGAACCTGCGCGTCGATGCCGAGTGCCAGGTCGTCGATGGCAAGCCGCTCCTCAACTCCGCCATCTCCAAGCTCTCGGTAAGTAATTTTGTTCTCTTCTGTACTACCACTCACCTCACCACCTGTTCGCTCAAATGCCTCCATTGCCATCTGCAACTGCTCACCACCATGATGGGCTTCAACCATATAACAAAGAAAGGATGAAGGATCCACATCCTCAAAGATGTCACCGGCATCCTCAAACCATCCTGATGAGTTTCCTTCCTTCTAGAGTGAGGTAAAAGCATCACAGGTCCTAGAACTTGTCTAGCATGTGATTATTTAGTCCTAGAACTTGCAAAAGTGAACTCTTTAGTCCTAGTACTATATACCCATGTACTTGCTGATGGCATTCCCTCTTTCCTTCCTTCCTTCCTTCCTCATCATCACTATGTGTGCACATGCAGGATGACCCTTCTCCTTGGACCCCCAGGCTGTGGCAAAACCAGCCTTTTGCTAGCACTTGCTGGAAAGCTAACAAAAATCTAAGGTATCCCCGTGCCCATCATCTAATGTTATTCCACTTTTTCCACCACCGCATGTACTTGGTCATTCATATAATGGTCTGAAATTGCACACTAAAAACAGAGAGAATACTTTATGCCGTGTATTTCAATACTACTGTACTTCCTTTACTAACATACCATGTATGTATGTGTGTGTGCGTAGGTAACACGAGAACTTGACTACAATGGTGTCAAGCTGCAAAATTTTGTTCCAGAAAAGACAACATCTTACATTGGTCAGTATGATCTTCATATCCCTGAGATGATTGTCACGGAGGCGCTCGACTTCTCTGCAAGATTCCAGGGTGTTGGCAGAAGAGCAGGTGATTTTTCTTTTCTGGGGACTTGGATAACTAAAAGTTTTTCAGGGACAATAGGCAACTAACTAATTGAAGCAAATGCCCCAAAGTCATAAAGACCTTGATTTTAGGATATTAATTATCCACTCTATCTACTAAACCAAGTGCTCTCAATTTATTGTGCAGAATAGAAATCATGAAGGAAGTCATTAGATGCTTCGAGTTCGGCTGCTCCTCCTTTGCCGGTCTTTGCCCGGCGACGTATGTGTTTTTGGCCTTTCCTTCTATGGTGATTCACATTGGGTTGGGTCAGTGTTGCTGTGTTGCCGTTGCATTACCCGCGGGCTTTTGTTATGGTAGGATTGTTCGTCTTGGGATACAATGGTGGTTGTGGATCTTGTGTTCCTGATTCTCTCGGTCGGTTTGTTTTGCCTGCAGTGTTGTGGCTAGGTGGCGAGGAACGGAGAACCAAACGGGCAGACCATGCGGGAGTGAAGATGATGACCTTTGCTGACCTGCTTACGCCCCAACTGGCATCTCCTTAGTTATCTTTCTCGGTTCCAGTAACCTGCTATCATTTACTTTCCGCCTACGCTTGACTTGCTGAATCCTATTCACTGATTAATGGAACCGGGCGGGCGCTCTGTTTATCTAAAAAATATAGAACCACACTATAGTGTCTAAAATGTTTCCGACAATGAAGA
Organism: Aegilops bicornis; assembly: GCA_021605145.1. Lineage (NCBI taxonomy): Eukaryota > Viridiplantae > Streptophyta > Magnoliopsida > Poales > Poaceae > Aegilops > Aegilops bicornis. Next base: position 196,339,046 of record CM038675.1, read on the forward strand.
AATTATCATTAAGAACTATTTCTTTGAGCGATGATTAATATCTGCTGCTACTAGGCTTAGTTTGGTTGTATGTTTTTCTTACCTAAACCACACAATTGTATTTGTTTCCTGCAATTTTAATTCCTAATTATGTATCATGACAAATCAGCATGCCAAGCAAAAAAGTGGCTCAACTTAGCCACTAAGACATATAACTTTGAGATATCTATAACTTCAGTGCAAACTCCCTTCTGTGTACCTACAAAAGAAAGTGCGGACGAAACTACTTTTGAGCAGAAAGGTGAATTTATATTGGACATGCTCTACTTATTTTAAGCTTTGTGGTGTTGTGAAGGAAATGTAGTAAAGAGGGAATATATCCTTTCCCTGCACCAGCATAGGATAAAAGTGTGCCAGATTTGTGGCATAAGGTAGTGACGAATAGTGAAATCCTCGCTGGGGAGGTAAGATCTTCATTTTTGTGAAAGAATCTCCTCTTCTAACCGCTTTATCAACTCATATTTATTTTTTTGAAACGGAGGCAAAAGTTTTGCCTCATCGATTAATTAAGAAGAAGAGAATTGCCCAGTTAATTATGGAAAACCGGGCGAAAACCAATACAAATACACCACATGCGAACTACTCACAAAGTATGGATCACCACAACCGCACGATCGATCCAATAGATATAACCAACGCACAACAACAAACCCTCGCATTTATAAAACACAATGGAACACCCAACAGGAACACCTCGACTAAAGACAACGGACACCACGATGGGGACAGTCGAAGACATTTGAGATCATCCATTTAAGCAGCGGCGGACGCCTTTCCTATGGCGCCACACTTCTTGCCTATGCTCCTAAGGGCTTTTTCCACCTTCTCGATTTTGCCCGTTGTAGCCTTGTTCGTCAGGATGCAAGCAATCGCCTTACCAGATCCGGGGCTAGCCACTTCCAAACTAGCAAGCAAGTCATAGATCTCTTTCACAAACAGAGCCTCAGAATTAGTTGTCGACACACTTGTTTTATCAACCTCATCACCCACAGACACCACTTGCCCAATGTTCTTCTCAGGTTTCTCCTTCATCACGCCAGTAACAGTCTTGCTAGACACAGGGTGATCAGACGCCCATTTGTCAAAGAAATTGTAGAACTCATTGTAATTTTTGGTGTAGTTCTCATCAACCAAGCAACTGCCACTAGCACGCATCAAGACAGCGGCCGCATCAACCTCCTTAACTTCAGGCATCACCGACCTGATGGGTCCAGTCATAGGCAAGGTGGAAAGATTCTCATCACAGAAACTCGCATGAGCCTCTACAAGACCCAAGTCCAAGATGGGCACACCATCCAGCACCTCCGTTGGCACTTGGCTAAGCTCCAAGGTTGTTGGAGCAGGAGCCACAGGGACCAACAATTCCCCAAGTAGCGGTGAAATTGGTTCCTCACACAACCCCTGAAGCTCAGGCATGGTCTGCATCACCGGGGCCAAGACCACGGAAGTGGCCTCTCCCACGGAGTCAACATGAGCGGCGGGTAGAGCATGAAGTGACGACGAACTGGCTTTGGAACGAGGCGAAAAGCAACCATAGAGCTCCAAATCACTCCCATCAACAACTCCAACATCAAGATCAACCATAGGAGACAATGCGAGGCGGTTTGCTTGCAATCAAAGCAATAGAGAGCCTGTCTAGAACAACTTCCGCACACTCCATAAAGCTCCCTAACCGAAGCAGCCAACCTTGCATCGATTCGGCGACATCACGTAGAGGTTGCACCGCCTCCTTCAGGTGAAGCGACGCCAAGCCTTGTAGTTCGGGCGCAATAACTCGCTTGCGCTGCAAAACTAGGCTGCTTTGGGTTGCAAAACTCGAGGACGCCGAGACAGTGGGGCAGAAGCAACAACCGCTGCCAGGAATGACGCTGAATTCCTTTGGAATGGGCATGTTGTGGAGCAGGAGCTTGGGCTTGATAATGCTGAGTGACGAGGCGGTGTGGTGACGATATGGCGGAGGTTGCCAAGAGGCTGAGTGGGCGCCAAGCATTGCGACATCCACGCACACGATGACCATTCCCAAGGCAATGGGAGCACCTGAACGGATCTCTGCAATCCATGGCTCGGTGCCCAGGAGCGAGGCAACGACAACATCTACCGTGGAGCCAAGCGGGGATTGGACGGTGAGCAGATGTTGGGGATAGCGACGACGGACAACGCGATCCATGCGCGGTAGAACCTCCCGCCAACCCCCTTACGTATGCAGCACGAGCCCCACACGCACCTCGGCGGAGTCGATGACCTTGGCGGCAGTCGGCGGTGTCTGGGGGGCCACCTCCTCGTCGTCATCCTCGTCTGAGTCGGGGCCAACAGAGAGAGCTCCACGAAGACCATTGTCTACAGCAGCATTGACGGGCGGCGTGGTAGGCGTCGGAGTCGCCAGGCCCAGATTGGAACTGGCCGACATCTCGGTTGTGGAGGGCCGCAGTGGTTGCGTGCGTTCCCGCACGGTTGGGTCGGCCTTGCGAGAGGCAAGGAAGGCGCAGCGGCGCCGGCCCACGAGGGCAGCGGCAGACGGGCCGAGGCGGCTTCCGTCATCGTACCGGTGGTGTCGCCCGGCGAAGGAGCCAGGGAGACCGGGGAGGCCTCCGTCGTCGCAGCGGTGGTGGCCCCGGCAGGAGGCGCCAGAGATGCCGGAGCGGCCGCCATCGACGAAGCGAGGAGGCCACCGGCAGGAGGTGCCAGAGAGGCCGTGGCGGCCGTCGACACCGGAGCGTGGGGAGCCATGGCGGGCGAACGAACGGAGAGGGAGACTGATGGAGAGGAGAGAGCGCGTCACGGGGGTGCCGGATCTGGGCTCGCCGGACGCGGAGCAGGCCGGAGCGAGGAGATCAAGCCGGCGGTGGCCGCACGGCTACGCGCGCGAGGGCCGTCGCCATTTCCGCACGGCTCCTGTGGAACCTTTTAGAGTAACCAAAACTGGGGATGGCTCAACTCATATTTAGATCCATCTGGATCAAGTAATTTTACATATGGTTTTCTTAGTCAAGCTGGTAAGATAGGCTATGTGGAATTGTGGATGGAAGGTTGAAAAATTGTTTGCTTGTGCCATAAAGAAGTGTTATGCCACATGATAACTAGATAATTTCTACCTCACCTGTCAATCAATATGCAAGTTTTCTACAAGAATGAGATGGCACTTGAAGTACAAGCTATGAAATCTGCTAAGTTGAGATATCAGATACCTACGTTAATAAATTAGGAGATCCTAACTAGCTAATTCATAAATCACCATTCACCGGGCTTATGACATTGAAGGCCTCCTTGTAGATTATTATATTGATGTTAGTTTTTCATTTGGTGAAGTTTGTTTGTGAATGCATGCATCGTCCAGATGCAGAGGCCGGAGGTCCTCCTCCTTTCCTAAAAAAAATTAAAAAATTGGTGAACATTGCATTTGCAGCGACCTGCAACATTGACACTGATGATAACTAATGAGTTGTACAAAGCATTTTACAATTGTCTATCAGTACAACTTCAGGATGATGGCTTCCCAGTAATTCTGAAACTAAATAACTAGGAGCAGGACTGTAGGAAATATACCAGCATTGTGTAGGTTAGATTAGAAAAGTGAAATAGATTCTCTTAGTACTTACTGTCCATTCCTTTTGAATATGAGTTACCAACATGACTTCTTTTTGCCCGCGCATCCTTTAATTCACTGAGGTCCCTCGGACTAGAGCGCTCCCAGGGTCGATTACATTGATTGATTTCTGTGGTTTATCTCGACTTTGACCAGGTTATCCGCTGGGTGGGTCCTTTTGATCAGCAGTTTTTTTAGCAACCGATAGAAGCGCTGCCTTGTCATTAAAAAATGGTAAATATGTACATGTTGACATGTTTTTGGAAAGAACAGTTACATTGCCAGAAACCCCACAAATTACACCCTAACCCCACATGCGAATTACTCCTGGTTGTGGAATACTCTTGGTCGAAAGGCTAATTCCCTCTGCCTGATGTCCTCGAAGGTGAGATGAACCACCTCGATGTACGCATGTCGTTGAAGATGCGGCGGTTTTGTCCCTTCCAGGCATTCCACATGATGTAAATTAGGTAGCCGCTGAGACGCCTCCTTTGACCATCATCCAAATGCCGCACACATCCCTCCCACCATGCGTCGGCCGAGGGTGAGTTGGATGCCATTACCGAGTGAAAATCTCATGGCGGACCAGCAGTCGGATTACCGAAGTGAATGGGCAGTCCAGACATTGGTGGAGGCAGTCTCCGGGGCCCTAAGGCAGAGCTGACACACGGGGTCGTGCGGAAACCTCGCACCGCCAGGCGGTCGGCCGTGAGGATCTTGTTGTGAAGGACGAGCCAAGAGAAAAGTCTGCTCTTTGTCTCAGCATGGCTCGCTAGATCTTGTCAGACAAGAATGGCAACGTGTAGGCGGAACTAGCCGAATATTCGCCGCTGCTCAGGCCTGCATAATCTATCCACCGTGGTCAGCAGTGTGGGCGTGCGGGTCGGGGTGTCGTTGGAATGCTGGGCCCAAGCATTGCGGCGTGGCGGCCGGGAGCCGTGTCGACTGTCGAGCAGCCATGTTTGCCCGGCGTGGCAGGCTTGGAGTTGTGCACGTAACCCTTTGTACTTTGGGCATTTCTCCTCGACCAGCTGGCAGATGCTGAGGCCTTCCCGGCCAAAGACGACGTTGACCCCAGCAACATCCATGTCTCTGTGAGCGTAGTGCTTCCCTTATCACGTGATCAGACGACACCATGCTTCCTCTTAGGCTCTTATTATCAAATGCTTCAAGCCTTCAATTGCTAAGGCTCTCCGCTTTTATTCTGAGTGTGGACAATTGCATGCATTGAGGTGATCTTAGCTCTCACTCTTAATCTTGGTTTGGACATTTTCATACACACAGGCGATTTTACTTCTCGATGTTACCCATCTTTATGTGATCTCTATCCATTGAGTAATGGAGTAGTTGAAAATAATGGTGCCTAATTGCCTAAGCTGCATCCATTGAGTTCTGAATGAGGCATGCTTCGGTTCAACCCCCCCCCCCCCCCCCCCCACAACACACACACACACACCCCACAAAAAGCAGCGTATAAGGGTAATATGATCATTTCATCAACCCGTATACCCATCTGCATGTGACACATACGAGGAATCGTACCCACTTATTATCGAACTTCAAAAAAGAGTGTAGGCGTCCTGAATCAAGCTCATGACCTCTTGATCTAAGCAGAACCACACTAACCAACTAGGACATCCTAATGCTTGCGCAATTTACTTCTTCTTTTCTTTTACATCGGTTCGTGGCTAGGCTAGCCCATTTGTTGAGCTTGTCCTTTTATCACTATTTCTTTTTCGTTTTTTTCTTATTTCATTTCATTTTTTTCCTTTTTTCCTTTTTTTTATTTTTCGAAAATGCTGAAACATGCTCACATAAAAAATCAAACACTTTTAAAATTTCTTAGCATCACTTAAATAGAAAATAAAAATGAAAATATATCAATCAGCGATCGGTTTATTGTTTGTTTTTTGTTTCTTTTCCATTCTTGTTGTTTTTGTTTTATTTTTCTTTTTCTTTTTCTTTTTCGAAAACTGCACACGTGAGTATAATGGACCCATATTTTTTGATGCACTAGCATCACCATGCCAAGATGCATTTTCTAAGGTTATTCCCGGCGGAAAAAAAAAACCCTAAAACACTAGCCGAACGTGACGCAACGTGCGTTCAGTGTCCGAATTCCTTCAAATTTTCCATGATATAATGGACCCAATTTTTCTGACACACTAGTATCACCATGCAAGCATCCATGATAAATTTCGTTGATTTATTACATTTTATTCATTTTCTAGGTTTATTCCCAGTGAAAAAACCCTAAAACACTAGCCGAACATGACGCAACGTGCGTTCGGTGTCTGGATTCCTTCAAATTTTTCATGAAGGCCTGCCATGAGTATGCCCACATGCAGGTAAAATTTTGTGCCATTTCGTACATGGCAAGAAGCATACCATGTTTAATGGTGGTGGTTCGGGTAGGCCGGTTGGGTAAGTCTGGATGCATTTTTTTCGCACAACAATAAAATGGACCCAAATTTTTTCCACACACTATAAGCATCATGTCAAGCATCTATAATAAATTTCATTGAGTTCTGACATTATATGCATTTTCTAGGGTTTCCCCGGTGAAAAAAACCCTAAAACACTAGCCAAACGTGACGCAATGTGCGTTCGGTGTCCGAATTCCTTCAAATTTTGCATGGTGGCCCTCCATGGTCATGCCCACATGCTGGCAAAATTTGGTGTCATTTCATGCATGGAAAGAAGCACACCATGTTCAAACGTTGGTGGTTTGGGTAGGCCGGTAGGGCAAGTCTGGATGCACTTTTTCAATAAATAAAATGGACCCAAATATTTTCCACACACTAGCATCACCATGTCAAGCATTCATGATAAATTTCATTGAGTTATGACATTTTTTGCAATTTCTATGGTTTTTCCGGTGAAAAAACCCCCAAAAGACTAGCCGAATGTGAAGCAACGTGTGTTTGGTCCCCGAAATCCTTCAATTTTTTCATGGAGACCTGCCATGAGCATGCCCACATGCTGGCAAAATTTGTTGTCATTTCATGCATGTCAAGAAGCACATCATGTTCTAAGGTGATGGTTTGAATAGGCCAGTAGGGCTAGACTTTTGTTATTTGCAATTTCTGTCATTGTCAATCAACATGGATATTTTCTTAATGTGAATTATTTCTTCAAATTTGTCAACAATTTTAGAATTTTAAATTGTGTATGAAACTTTTATAAACATGAACACATTTTTCCAAAAAAATAATAAATTTCCAAATATTGATGTTGTAGACAAATTTCAAACCACGTACTTTCTAGAAAATTATCATGATTTTTAAAACAAAACATTTATCAAATTTATTAACAAAAAACTTCAAAATAGGAACATTTTTTAAATTCCAAAACATTTTTATAATTTGTAAAAAATATGTGAAACAAATAACATTTTTTAGTATTAAAAAAAGTTTCGAAATTTAAAATAGGTTTTAAAATGAATAATAAAGTTCAAAATGGAAAAAATGAAATTAACGAAAAATAAAAAAACAGAATAGAAAAAAGATACGCTCACGCCTTGCCCAACGGGCCGACGGCATTGTTCCGTCGGGTGCCTGTTGGTCCGGCTCAAACATTCGTCTATTGAAAAATGTTCATCAATTTTGGAAAAGAATTTTTATGAATTTGAACAAAATTACGGGATTTTATAAAACAATTGTAAATGTTGAAAGAGTTCCTGGATATGGAAAAAAGTTCATGAATTTGAAAACAAAGTTTAGTAATTTAGGAAAATGTTCACGAATTTAAATGGGAAAAAATTCGGGTAGGGCAGAAGGTTACGTCTCAGAGTACATTTTTTCGATATTGTTCAAATGGACCAAAAAAATTCTAGGGCCTATCACCAATTCACCATTCCAAGGCACCATGCCAAGTTTTTGTGATTTTGACAATTCTGCATTTTCAAATAATGTTTGTGCTTTCCAAATTTATTTGGAATATAGAAAATAATCATATATTCATTTTTTCTACACAAATACAAAAGATGTTCACGGAAATTTAAAATAAGTTGGTTTCAAAATTTTGTTTTTCTGATTTTTTTCTTGAAATTTCAAATTACATAGTGTTTTTCAAAAAATGTTCGGTTCAAAATTTTGTTCTCTATTTTTAAAATATGTTCGTGTTATGGCATTCTGAGCAATTTTGAAAGACACGACCAATTTTTTGACAGATCTGTTCAGTTTTTGTAAAATGCGAATGTTTGTACATTATAAACAAAATTTTAAAATGTGAACATTTTATTAAATTTCAAACGATATTTTATAAGCGTGAGCATTTTTTGAAAAATAATAGAAAAAACGAAAAATAAATAGTGATAAAAGGGCCGACTCAAAAATGGATCGGCCCAGCCGTGAACTGAATTAGAAGAAAACAAAAAAAAGAAGTAAATATCCACAAGCATTAGAAATGTCCTAGTTGGTTAGTGTGGTCCACCTTTGACCTAGAGGTCCTGATTTTGATTCACGTTTCTTGCACCTCTTTCTTTCTTTTAAAAAGATAGTGAAACCGTTGATGGTGCCGCGAGAACAAAAAAAGCCGCGTATCTGTGCAGGTGAAAAGACTATCCTTCCCTTTATTATGAAGGGGTATAGAGAGATCTCAGCCGTCAATGTGTTTAGGTGGGGTGTACCCAAGCAAAAGTGATTTTGAATATTTATGATAAAAAGTCCTTTCATGCACTGAATTGTTTGTGTTTTGTGAATTTTCAAGCATTGAATTGAAGTGTGAATATGTAGCAGAATAATATTTAGTGTGCAGTATGAAAAGGAGTATTGAATTCCATATACGTGAAATGTAGGATATGAATTGTAGATTGTTCTGCTTTAGATAAACATGGAGAAACTGATACCTTAATATGCAATTGATAGTTTGGTACTTGGAGGATGTTTGTCTGGATATCTTTGGTAACCTAGCTACATGATAACAATGCAGGTGTCTACCTCAACAGTGGATCAGATAACTTTGTTGAATTTGTTTAACAAGTTATCGTGATGAAATATTTTTGTACAAAACGGTTAATTGAAGCTATCTTCGAAGATGTACTGCCTTTTCAAGTGGATTCTATGTTGATGAAATTCCTTGAAGGTCCAATAAAAAGCCTTGATCGTTATTCGCGATGCACATCACCTACTACTCACATGGAAGGATTGGTGAAGTGATCTTGTGTATATTTGGTTAGCAGATCAATAGCCTTTTGTTTGTTACTTAAATTTATTTCATTGTATAAACTCTGAAGAAAGAAAAACGGGGACCATGCCAAGATTTTCAAATAAGAACAAGTTCTATTTTGTAGTTTTATTGAGTTCCTCCACGAGGAAAACTAATTCACGTTTCTCCATAGCACTGGCTACGTGCTTAACATGCATGACCTATCAAGTAATAGATGTAAAACGAGCTTCCTCAACAGCGACAACAGAGAACTAAACTCATATTGTTGGGGAACATAGTAATTTCAAAAAAATTCCTATGCACACACAGGATCATGGTGATGCATGGTAAAGAGAGGGGGGAGTGTTGTCCACGTACCCTCGTAGACTGAAAGCGGAAGCGTTAGCACAATGCGATTGATGTAGTCATACGTCTTCACAATCCGACCGATCAAGTACCGAACGTACGACACCTCCGAGTTTAGCACACGTTCAGCTCGATGACGTCCCTCGAACTCCGATCCAGTCGAGCTTTGAGGGAGAGTTCCGTCAGCACGACGGCGTGGTGACGACAATGATGTTCTACCGACGCAGGGCTTCGCCTAAGCACCGCTACGATATTATCGAGGTGGATTATGGTGGAGGGGGGCACCGCACACGGCTAAGAGATCAAGAGATCAATTGTTGTGTCTATGGGGTGCACCCATGCCCCCGTATATAAATGAGCAAGGGGGAGAGGCGGCCGGCCAGGAGGAGGCGCGCCAGGACGAATCCTACTCCCACCGGGAGTAGGACTCCCTCCCTTCCTTGTTGGATTAGGAGAAGGGGGAAGGAGGAGGGAGAGAGGAAGGAAAGGGGGGCGCCGACCCCCCCCCCCCTCCTTGTCCAATTCGGACTAGAGGGGGAGGGGGCACGCGGCCTGCCCTGGCCGCCCCTCCTCTTCTCCACTAAGGCCCATGTAGGCCCATAAAACCCCCCGGGGTAGGTTCCGGTAACCCCCGGTACTCCGGTATATATCCGATAACCCCCGGAACCATTTCGGTGTCCGAATATAGTCGTCCAATATATCAATCTTCATGTCTCGACCATTTCGAGACTCCTCGTCATGTCCGTGATCACATCCGGGATTCTGAACTACCTTCGTTACATCAAAACACATAAACTCATAATATAACCGTCATCAAACTTTAAGCGTGCGGACCCTATGGGTTCGAGAACTATGTAGACATGAGCGAGACACGTCTCCGGTCACTAACCAATAGCGGAACCTAGATACTCATATTGGCTCCCACATATTCTATGAAGATCTTTATCGGTCAAACCGCATAAAAACATACGTTGTTCCCTTTGTCATCGGTATGTTACTTGCCCGAGATTCGATCGTCGGTATCTCAATACCTAGTTCAATCTCGTTATCGCAAGTCTCTTTACTCGTTTCGTAATACATCATCCCGCAACTAACTCATTAGTTTCTATGCTTGCAAGGCTTAAGTGATGTGCATTACCGAGTGGGCCCAGAGATACCTCTCCGACAATCGGAGTGACAAATCCTAATCTCGAAATACGCCAACCCAACAAGTACCTTTGGAGACACCTGCAGAGCACCTTTATAATCACCCAGTTACGTTGTGACGTTTGGTAGCACACAAAGTGTTCCTCCGGTAAATGGGAGTTGCATAATCTCATAGTAATAGGAACATGTATAAGTCATGAAGAAAGCAATAGCAACATACTAAACGATCGAGTGCTAAGCTAACGGAATGGGTCAAGTCAATCACATCATTCTCCTAATGATGTGATCCCGTTAATCAAATGACAACTCATGTCAATGGCTAGGAAACATAACCATCTTTGATCAACGAGCTAGTCAAGTAGAGGCATACTAGTGACACTCTGTTTGTCTATGTATTCACACAAGTATTATGTTTCTGGTTAATACAATTCTAGCATGAATAATAAACATTTGTCATGATACAAGGAAATAAATAATAACTTTATTATTGCCTCTAGGGCATATTTCCTTCAGTCTCCCACATGCACTAGAGTCAATAATCTAGATTACACAGTAATGATTCTAACACCCATGGAGCCTTGGTGCTGATCATGTTTTGCAACGGGTCTGCAATATTCAGATCCGTATGTATCTTGCAAATTTCTATGTCTCCCACCTGGACTAGATCCCGAATGGAGTTGAAGCGTCTCTTGATGTGCTTGGTTCTCTTGTGAAATTTGGATTCCTTTACCAAGGCAATTGCACCAGTATTGTCACAAAAGATTTTCATTGGACCCGATGCACTAGGTATGACACCTAAATCGGATATGAACTCCTTCATTCAGACTCCTTCATTTGCTGCTTCTGAAGCAGCTATGTACTCCGCTTCACACGTAGATCCCGCCACGACGCTTTGTTTAGAACCGCACCAACTGACAGCTCCACAGTTTAATGTAAACACGTATCCGGTTTGCGATTTAGAATCGTCCGAATCAGTGTCAAAGGTTGCATCAACGTAACCATTTACGATGAGCTCTTTGTCACCTCCATAAACGAGAAACATATCCTTAGTCCTTTTCAGGTATTTCAGGATGTTCTTGACCGCTGTCCAGTGACCCACTCCTGGATTACTTTGGTACCTCCCTACTAAACTTATAGCAAGGCGCACATCAGGTCTGGTACACAGCATTGCATACATGATAGAGCCTATGGCTGAAGCATAGGAAACATCTTTCATCTTCTCTCTATCTTCTGCAGTGGTCGGGCATTGAGTCTTACTCAACTTCACACCTTGTAACACAGGCAAGAACCCTTTCTTTGCTCGATCCATTTTGAACTTCTTCAAAACTTTGTCAAGGTATGTGCTTTGTGAAAGTCCAATTAAGCATCTTGATCTATCTCTATAGATCTTCATGCCCAATATATAAGCAGCTTCACCGAGGTCCTTCATTGAAAAACTCTTATTTAAGTATCCCTTTATGCTATCTAGAAATTCTATATCATTTCCAATCAGCAATATGTCATCCACATATAATATCAGAAATGCTTTCTGAGCTCCGCTCACTTTCTTGTAAATCTGAGGCTTCTCCAAAAGTCTCATATAAAACCAAATGCTTTGATCACACTATCAAAGCGTTTATTCCAACTCCGAGAGGCTCGCACCAGTCCATAAATGGATCGCTAGAGCTTGCACACTTTGTTAGCTCCCTTTGGATCGACAAAACCTTCCGGCTGCATCATATACAACTCTTCTTCCAGAAATCCATTCAGGAATGCAGTTTTGACATCCGTCTGCCAAATTTCATAATCATGAAATGCGGCAATTGCTAACATGATTTGGACAGACTTAAGCATCGCTACGGGTGAGAAAGTCTCATCGTAGTCAATCCCTTGAACTTGTCGGAAACCTTTCGCAACAAGTCGAGCTTTATAGACAGTAACATTACCGTCAGCGTCAGTCTTCTTCTTGAAGATCCATTTATTCTCAATGGCTTGCCGATCATCTGGCAAGTCAACCAAAATCCACACTTTGTTCTCATACATGGATCCCATCTCAGATTTCATGGCCTCGAGCCATTTTGCGGAATCTGGGTTCACCATCGCTTCTTCATAGTTCGTAGGTTCGTCATGGTCTAGTAACATAACCTCCAGAACAGGATTACCATACCACTCTGGTGCAGATCTTACCCTGGTTGACCTACGAGGTTCAGTAACAACTTGATCTGAAGTTTCATGATCATCATCATTAACTTCCTCACTAATTGGTGTAGGTGTCACAGGAACCGGTTTACGTGATGAACTACTTTCCAATAAGGGAGCAGAATGCGATTACCTCACCAAGTTCTACTTTCCTCCCACTCAGTTCTTTCGAGAGAAACTCCTTCTCTAGAAAGATTCCAAATTTAGCAACAAAAGTCTTGCCTTCGGATCTGTGATAGAAGGTATACCCAATGATTTCCTTTGGGTATCCTATGAAGACACGTTTCTCAGACTTGGGTTCGAGCTTATCAGGTTGAAGCTTTTTCACATAAGCATCGCAGCCCCAAACTTTAAGAAACGACAACTTTGGTTTCTTGCCAAACCATAGTTCATAAGGCGTCGTCTCAACGGATTTAGATGGTGCCCTATTTAACGTGAATGCAGCTGTCTCTAGAGCATAACCCCAAAACGATAGCGGTAAATCAGTAAGAGACATCATAGATCGCACCATCTCTAGTAAAGTACGATTACGACGTTCGGATACACCATTTCGCTGTGGTGTTCCGGGTGGCGTGAGTTGTGAAACTATTCCGCATTGTTTCAAATGAATACCAAACTCGTAACTCAAATATTCTACTCCACGATCACATCGTAGAAACTTTATTTTCTTGTTACGATGATTTTCAACTTCACCCTGAAATTCTTTGAACTTTCAAAATGTTTCAGACTTATGTTTCATTAAGTAGATCTACCCATATCTGCTCAAATCATCTGTGAAGGTGAGAAAATAACGATACCCGTCTCGAGCCTCAACATTCATCGGACCACATACATCTGTATGTATGATTTCTAATAAATCTGTTGCTCGCTCCATAGTACCGGAGAACGGCATTTTAGTCATCTTGCCCATGAGGCACGGTTCGCAAGTACCAAGTGATTCGTAATCAAGTGGTTCCAAAAGTCCATCAGTATGGAGTTTCTTCATGCGCTTTACACCGATATGACCTAAACGGTAGTGCCACAAATAAGTTGCACTATCATTATCAACTCTACATCTTTTGGCTTCAATATTATGAATATGTGTATCACTAATATCGAGATTCAACAAAAATAGACCACTCTTCAAGGGTGCATGACCATAAAAGATATTACTCATATAAATAGAACAACCATTATTCTCTGATTTAAATGAATAACCGTCTCGCATCAAACGAGATCGAGATATAATGTTCATGCTCAACGCTGGCACCAAATAACAATTATTCAGGTCTAAAACTAGTCTCGAAGGTAGATGTAGAGGTAGCATACCGACTGTGATCACATCAACTTTGTAACCATTTCCCACGCGCATCGTCACCTCGTCTTTAGCCAATCTTCGCTTAATCCGTAGTCCCTGTTTCGAGTTGCAAATATTAGCAACAGAACCAGTATCAAATACCAGTGTGCTATGCATGAGCATTACTAAGGTATACATCAATAACATGTATATCACATATACCTTTGTTCACCTTGCCATCCTTCTTATCCGCCAAATACTTGGGGCAGTTCCGCTTCCAGTGACCAGACTGTTTGAAGTAGAAGCACTCAGTCTCATGCTTAGGTCCAGACTTGGGTTTCTTCTCCTGAGCAGCAACTTGTTTGCTGTTCTTCTTGAAGTTCCCCTTCTTCTTCCCTTTGCCCTTTTTCTTGAAACTGGTGGTCTTATTGACCATCAACACTTGATGCTCCTTCTTGATTTCTACCTCCGCAGCCTTTAGCATGGCGAAGAGCTCGGGAATCATCTTATCCATCCCTTGCATGTTATAGTTCATCACGAAGCTCTTGTAGCTTGGTGGCAGTGATTAAAGAATTCTGTCAATGACGCTATCATCCGAAATATTAACTCCCAGTTGAATCAAGTGATTGTTATACCCAGACATTCTGAGTATATGCTCACTGATAGAACTATTCTCCTCCATCTTATAGCTGTAGAACTTATTGGAGACTTCATATCTCTCAATCTGGGCATTTGCTTGAAATATTAACTTCAACTCCTGGAACATCTCATATGCTCCATGACGTTCAAAACATCGTTGAAGTCCCGGTTCTAAGCCGTAAAGCATGGCACACTGAACTATCGAGTAGTCATCAGTTTTGCTCTGCCAGACGTTCATAACATCTGGTGTTGCTCCTGCGTGAGATCGGCACCTAAGCGGTGCTTCCGGGGCGTAATTCTTCCGTGCAGCAATGAGGATAATCCTCAAATTACGGACCCGATCCGTGTAATTGCTACCATCATCTTTCAACTTTGCTTTCTCAAGGAACACATTAAAATTCAACGGAACAACAAAGACGGGCCATCTATCTACAATCAACATAGACAAGCAAAATACTATCAGGTACTAAGTTCATGATAAATTTAAGTTCAATTAATCATATTACTTAAGAACTCCCACTTAGATAGACATCCCTCTAATCCTCTAAGTGATCATGTGATCCAAATCAACTAAACCATGTCCAATCATCACGTGAGATGGAGTAGTTTCAATGGTGAACATCACTATGTTGATCATATCTACTATATGATTCACGATCGACCTTTCGGTCTTAGTGTTCCGAGGCCATATACATTTATATGCTAGGCTCGTCAAGTTTAACCTGAGTATTCCGCGTGTGCAACTGTTTTGCACCCGTTGTATTTGAACGTAGAGCCTATCACACCCGATCATCACGTGGTGTCTCAGCACGAAGAACTTTCACAACAGTGCATACTCAGGGAGAACACATATACCTTGATAATTTAGTGAGAGATCATCTTATAATGCTACCGTCAATCAAAGCAAGATAAGATGCATAAAAGATAAACATCACATGCAATCAATATAAGTGATATGATATGGCCATCATCATCTTGTGCTTGTGATCTCCATCTTCGAAGCACCGTCATGATCACCATCGTCACCGACGCGACACCTTGATCTCCATCGTAGCATAGTTGTCGTCTCGCCAACTTATTCTTCTACGACTATCGCTGCCGCTTAGTGATAAAGTAAAGCATTATAGGGCGATTGCATTGCATACAATAAAGCGACAACCATATGGCTCCTGCCAGTTGCCGATAACTTGGTTACAAAACATGATCATCTCATACAATAAAATTTAGCATCATGCCTTGACCATATCACATCACAATATGCCCTACAAAAACAAGTTAGACGTCCTCTACTTTGTTGTTGCAAGTTTTACGTGGCTGCTACGGGCTGAGCAAGAACCGTTCTTACCTACGCATCAAAACCACAACGATAGTTCGTCAAGTTAGTGTTGTTTTAACCTTCTCAAGGACCGGGCGTAGCCACACTCGGTTCAACTAAAGTTGGAGAAACTGACACCCGCTAGTCACGTGTGTGCAAAGCACGCCCGGTAGAACCAGTCTCGGCGTAAGCGTCTGCGTAGTGTCGATGCAGGCGCTTCATCCAACAATACCGCCGAACCAAAGTATGACATGCTGGTAAGCAGTATGACTTATATCGCCCACAACTCACTTGTGTTCTACTCGCGCATATAACATCTACACATAAAACCGGGCTCTGATGCCACTGTTGAGGACTGTAGTAATTTCAAAAAAAATTCTACGCACACACAGGATCATGGTGATGCATAGCAACGAGAGGGGAGAGTGTTGTCCACACACCCTCGTAGGCGAAAGCGGAAGCGTTAGCACAACGCGGTTGATGTAGTCGTACGCATTCACGATCTGACCGATCAAGTACCGAACGTACGGCACCTCCGAGTTCAGCACACGTTCAGCTCGATGACGTCCCTTGAACTCCAATCCAGCCGAGCTTTGAGGGAGAGTTCTGTCAGCACGAGGTGTGGTGACGATGATGATGTTCTACCGACGCGGGGCTTCGCCTAAGCACCGCTACGATATTATCGAGGTGGATTATGGTGGAGGGGCACCGCACACGGCTAAGAGATCAAGAGATCAATTGTTGTGTCTATGGGGTGCCCCCTGCCCCCGTATATAAAGGAGCAAGGGGGGAGAGGCGGCCGGCCAGGAGGAGGCGCGCCAGGAGGAGTCCTACTCCCACCGAGAGTAGGACTCTCTCCCTTCCTTGTTGGATTAGGAGAAGGGGGAAGGAGGAGGGAGAGAGGAAGGAAATGATGGGAACGTTGCATAAAATAAAAAATTTCCTACGTTCACCAAGATCCATCTATGAGTTCATCTAGCAACGAGTGAGAGAAATGCATCTACATACCCTTTGTAGATCGCGTGCGGAAGCGTTCAAGAGAACGGGGTTGAGGGAGTCGTTCGTCGTGATCCAAATCACCGGAGATCCTAGCGCCGAACGGACGGCACCTCCGCGTTCAACACACGTCACGGTCAGCGTGGCGTCTCCTCCGTCTTGATCCAGCAAGGGAAAGGAGAGGTTGATGAAGATCCAAAGAAGACGACGGGCGTGGTGGTGGATGCAAGATCACTGCAGCAGGCTTCGCCGAGCTGCTGCGAGAGGAGAGAGGTGTAGCAGGGGAGAGGGAGGCGCCAAGATGCGGTGCGGCTGCCTCCCTCCCCCTCCTTTATATAGGCCCCAGGCGCCGCCCTGAGATCCAATCTCCTGTGGGGCGGCCAAGGGGAGACTTGCCCCCAAGGCAAGTGGGCGCTTCACCCTAGGGTTTCCAACCCTAGGCGCAGGGGGCCCAAGTGGGGTGAACCAGCCCACCAGGGGCTGGTTCCTCCCACTTCAGCCCATGGGGCCCTCCGGGATAGGTGGCCCCACCGGTGGACCTCTGGACCCTTCCGGTGGTCCCAGACAATAAGTAACCCCCAAAATTCTCCCGATGGCCGAAATAGCACTTCCTATATATAATTCTTTACCTCCGGACCATTCCGGAACTCCTCGTGACGTCCGGGATCTCATCCGGGACTCCGAACAACATTCGGTTTGCTGCATACTCATATTCATACAACCCTAGCGTCATCGAACCTTAAGTGTGTAGACCCTACGGGTTCTGGAGACACGTAGACATGACCGAGATGGATCTCCGGTCAATAACCAACAGCGGGATCTGGATACCCATGTTGGCTCCCACATGCTCCTCGATGATCTCATCGGATGAACCACGATGTCGAGGATTCAAGCAACCCGTATACTATTCCCTTTGTCGACGGTATGTTACTTGCCGAGATTCGATCGTCGGTATCCCAATACCTCGTTCAATCTGTTACCGGCAAGTCACTTTACTGCATGCCGTAATGCATGATCCCGTGACCAGACACTTGGTCACTTTGAGCTCATTATGATGATGCACTACCGAGTGGGCCCAGTGATACCTCTCCGTAATACGGAGTGACAAATCCTAGTCTCAATCCGTGTCAACCCAACAGACACTTTCGGAGATACCTGTAGTGCACCTTTATATTCACCCAGTTACGTTGTGACGTTTGGTACACCCAAAGCACTCCTACGGTATCCGGGAGTTACACGATCTCATGGTCTAAGGAAGAGATACTTGACATTGGAAAAACTCTAGCAAAACGAACTACACGATCTTGTGCTATGCTTACGATTGGGTCTTATCCATCACATCATTCTCCTAATGATGTGATCCCGTTATCAATGACATCCAATGTCCATAGTCAGGAAACCATGACTATCTATTGATCAACGAGCTAGTCAACTAGAGGCTCACTAGGGACATGTTGTGGTCTAAGTATTCACACGTGTATTACGATTTCCGCATAATACAATTATAGCATGAATAAAAGACAATTATCACGAACAAGGAAATATAATAATAATCCTTTTCTTATTGCCTCTAGGGCATATTTCCATGATCTCCCACTTGCACTAGAGTCAATAATCTAGTTACATTGTGATGAATCGAACACCCATAGAGTTCTGGCGTTGATCATGTTTTGTTCGCGGAAGAGGTTTAGTCAACGGATCTGCGACATTCAAATCCGTGTGTACTTTGCAAATTTCTATGTCTCCATCTTGAACATTTTCACGAATGGAGTTGAAGCGACGCTTGATGTGCCTGGTCTTCTTGTGAAACCTGGGCTCCTTGGCAAGTGCAATAGCTCCAGTGTTGTCACAGAAGAGTTTGATTGGCCCCGAAGCATTGGGTATGACTCCTAGGTTGGTGATGAACTCCTTCACCCAAATAGCTTCATGCGCTGCCTCCGAGGCTGCCATGTACTCCGCTTCACACGTAGATCCCGCCACGACGCTTCGCTTGCAGCATTCAGCTATCGCTCCACCATTCAATATATACACGTATCCGGTTTGTGAATAAGAGTCATCCAGATCCGTGTCGAAGCTAGCGTCGACGTAACCCTTTACGACGAGCTCTTCGTCACCTCCATAAACGAGAAACATGTCCTTAGTCCTTTTCAGGTACTTCAGGATATTCTTGACTGCCTTCGAGTGTTCCTTGCCGGGATTACTTTGGTACCTTCCTACCAAACTTACGGCAAGGTTTACATCAGGTCTGGTACACAGCATGGCATACATAATAGAACCTATGGCTGATGCATAGGGGATGCCACTCATCTCTTCTATATCTTCTGCCGTGGTGGGACATTGAGCCGAGCTCAATTTCACACCTTGTATGTCTGAGCAAGAACCCTTTCTTGGACTGATCCATTTTGAACTTCTTCAATATCTTATCAAGGTATGTGCTTTATGAAAGACCTATGAGGCGTCTCGATCTATCTCTATAGATCTTGATGCCTAATATATAAGCAGCTTCTCCAAGGTCCTTCATTGAAAAACTTTTATTCAAGTAGGCCTTAATGCTGTCCAAGAGTTCTATATCATTTCCCATCAAAAGTATGTCATCTACATATAATATGAGAAATGCTCTGAGCTCCCACTCACTTTCTTGTAAACGCAGGCTTCTCCATAAGTCTGCATAAACCCAAACGCTTTGATCATCTCATCAAAGCGAATGTTCCAACTCCGAGATGCTTGCACCAGCCCATAAATGGATCGCTGGAGCTTAGGGTCGACAAAACCTTCCGGCTGTATCATATACAATTCTTCCTTAAGATAGCCGTTAAGGAATGCCGTTTTGACGTCCATTCGCCATATCTCATAATCATAGTATGCGGCAATTGCTAACATGATTCGGACGGATTTCAGCTTCGCTACGGGAGAGAAAGTCTCATCGTAGTCAATCCCTTGAACTTGCCGATAACCTTTAGCGACAAGTCGAGCTTTATAGATGGTAACATTACCATCCGCGTCCGTCTTCTTCTTAAAGATCCATTTGTTTTCTATCGCTCGCCGATCATCGGGCAAGTCTAACAAAGTCCATACTTTGTTTTCATACATGGATCCTATCTCGGATTGCATGGCTTCAAGCCATTTGTTGGAATCTGGGCCCGCCATCGCTTCTTCATAGTTTGAAGGTTCACCGTTGTCTAACAACATGATTTCCAGGACAGGGTTGCCATACCACTCTGGTGTGGAACGTGTCCTTGTGGACCTACGAAGTTTAGTAGTAACTTGATCCGAAATACCTTGATCATCATCATTAATTTCCTCTCCAGACGGTGTAGGCACCACAGGAACATTTTCCTGAGCTGCACTACTTTCCGGTTCAATAGGTAGTACTTCATCGAGTTCTACTTTCCTCCCACTTACTCCTTTCGAGAGAAACTCTTTTTCAAGAAAGGATCCGTTCTTGGCAACAAAGATCTTGCCTTCGGATCTAAGGTAGAAGGTATACCCAATGGTTTCCTTAGGGTATCCTATGAAGACGCATTTTTCCGACTTGGGTTCGAGCTTTTCAGGTTGAAGTTTCTTGACATAAGCATCGCATCCCCAAACTTTTAGGAACGACAGCTTAGGTTTCTTCCCAAACCATAATTCATACGGTGTCGTCTCAACGGATTTAGACGGTGCCCTATTTAAAGTGAATGTAGCTGTCTCTAGAGCGTATCCCCAAAATGATAGCGGTAAATCGGTAAGAGACATCATAGATCGCACCATATCCAATAGAGTGCGATTACGACGTTCGGACACACCGTTCTGTTGAGGTGTTCCAGCGGCATGAGTTGTGAAACGATTCCACATTTCCTTAAGTGTGTACCAAATTCGTGACTTAAATATTCTCCTCCACGATCTGATCATAAGAACTTTATTTTCCGGTCACGTTGATTCTCTACCTCATTCTGAAATTCCTTGAACTTTTCAAAGGTCTCAAACTTGTGTTTCATCAAGTAGACATACCCATATCTACTCAAGTCATCAGTGAGAGTGAGAACATAACGATATCCTCCGCGAGCCTCAACGCTCATTGGACCGCACACATCGATATGTATGATTTCCAATAAGTTGGTTGCTCGCTCCATTGTTCCGGAGAACGGAGTTTTGGTCATTTTGCCCATGAGGCATGGTTCGCATGTGTCAAATGATTCATAATCGAGAGACTCTAAAAGTCCATCAGCATGGAGCTTCTTCATGCGCTTGACACCAATGTGACCAAGGCGGCAGTGCCACAAGTATGTGGGACTATCGTTATCAACTTTACATCTTTTGGTATTCACACTATGAATATGTGTAATATTACGCTCGAGATTCATTAAGAATAAACCATTGACCATCGGAGCATGACCATAAAACATATCTCTCATATAAATAGAACAACCATTATTCTCGGATTTAAATGAGTAGCCATCTCGCATTAAACGAGATCACGATACAATGTTCATGCTCAAACTTGGCACTAAATAACAATTCTTGATGTTTAAAACTAATCCCGTAGGTAAATGTAGAGGTAGCGTGTCGACGGCGATCACATCGACCTTGGAACCATTCCCGACGCGCATCATCACCTCGTCCTTCGCAAGTCTCCGCTTATTCCGCGGCTCCTGCTGTGAGTTACAAATATGAGCAACGGCACCGGTATCAAATACCGGGAGTTACTACGAGTCTTGGTAAGGTACACATCAATTACATGTATATCAAATATACCTTTAGTGTTGCCGGCCTTCTTATGCGCTAAGTATTTGGGGCAGTTCCGCTTCGATGACCCTTCCTTTGCAATAAAAACACTCTGTCTCGGGCTTGGGTCCATTCTTTGACTTCTTCCCGGCAAGCGGCTTACCGGGCGGCAACATATCTTTGCCGTCCTTCTTGAAGTTCTTCTTACCCTTGCCCTTCTTGAACTTAGTGGTTTTATTAACCATCAACACTTGATGTTCTTTCTTGATTTCAACCTCTGGTGACTTCAGCATTGAGAATACTTCAAGAATGGTCTTCACCATCCCCTGCATATTGTAGTTCATCACAAAGCTCTTGTAGCTCGGTGGGAGCGACTGAAGGATTCTGTCAATGACCGCCTCGTCCGGGAGGTTAATGTCCACTGGGACAAAGCGGTTGTGCAACCGGACATTTTGAGTATGTGCTCACCGTGAACTGTTTTCCTCCATCTTACAACTATAGAACTTGTCGGAGACTTCATATCTCTCGACCGGGCATGAGCTTGGAAAACCATTTTCAGCTCCTCGAACATCTCATATGCTCCGTGTTGCTCAAAAGCGCTTTTGGAGCCCGGTTCTAAGCTGTAAAGCATGCCGCCTTGAACGAGGGAGTAATCATCAAGACGAGACTGCCAAGCATTCATAATGTCTTGGTTCTCTAGGATGGGTGCTTCACCTAGCGGTGCTTCTAGGACATATTGTTTCTTGGCTGCTATGAGGATGATCCTCGGGTTAGGACCCAGTCCGAATAGTTGTTGCCATCGTCTTTCAGCTTGGTTTTCTCTAGGAACGCGTTGAAGTTCATGGTGGCATGAGCGTTGGCCATTTGATCTACAAGACATTTTGCAAAGATTTTAGACTAATGTTCATGATAATTAAGTTCATCTAATCAAATTATTTAATGAACTCCCACTCAGATTTGACATCCCTCTAGTCATCTAAGTGTTACATGATCCGAGTCAACTAGGCCGTGTCCGATCATCACGTGAGACGGACTAGTCATCGTCGGTGAACATCTCCATGTTGATCGTATCTTCCATCGACTCATGTTCGACCTTTCGGTCTCTTGTGTTCGAGGCCATGTCTGTACATGCTAGGCTCGTCAAGTTAACCCTAAGTGTTTTCATGTGTAAAACTGTCTTACACCCGTTGTATGTGAACGTAAGGATCTATCACACCCGATCATCACGTGGTGCTTGAAACGACGAACTTTAGCAACGGTGCAGTTAGGGGAACACTTTCTTGAAATTATTATAAGGGATCATCTTATTTACTAACGCCATTCTAAGTAAACAAGATGCATAAAACATAATAAACATCACATGCAATTATATAAAGTAGTGACATGATATGGCCAATATCATATAGCTCCTTTGATCTTCATCTTCGGGGCTCCATGATCATCTTGTCACCGGCATGACACCATGATCTCCATCATCATGATCTCCATCATCGTGTCTCCATGAAGTTGCTTCGCCAACTATTACTTCTACTACTATGGCTAACACGTTTAGCAATAAAGTAAAGTAATTTACATGGCGTTGAATCAATGACACGCAGGTCATACAATAATTAAGACAACTCCTATGGCTCCTGCGGTTGTCATACTCATCGACATGCAAGTCATAATTCCTATTACAAGAACATGATCTCATACATCACAATATATCATTCATCATTCATCACAACTTCTGGCCATATCACATCACATGACAATTGCTGCAAAAACAAGTTAGACGTCCTCTAATTGTTGTTGCATCTTTTACATGGCTGCAATTGGGTTCTAGCAAGAACGTTTTCTTACCTACGAATAACCACAACGTGATTTGTCAACTTCTATTTACCCTTCATAAGGACCCTTTTCACCGAATCCGCTCCAACTAAAGTGGGAGAGACAGACACCCGCTAGCCACCTTATGCAACTAGTGCATGTCAGTCGGTGGAACCTGTCTCACGTAAGCGTACGTGTAAGGTCGGTCCGGGCCGCTTCATCCCACAATACCGCTGAAGCAAAATAAGACTAGTAACAGCAAGAAAGTTGACAACATCTACGCCCACAACTGATTTGTGTTCTACTCGTGCAATAGAGAACTACGCATAAACCTAGCTCATGATGCCACTGATGGGAACGTTGCATAAAGTAAAAAAATTCCTACGTTCACCAAGATCCATCTATGAGTTCATCTAGCAACGAGTGAGAGAGATGCATCTACATACCCTTTGTAGATCGCGTGCGGAAGCGTTCAAAAGAACGGGGTTGAGGGAGTCGTTCTCGTCGTGATACAAATAACCGGAGATCCTAGCGCCGAACGGACGGCACCACCGCGTTCAACACACCTACGGTCAGCGTGACCTCTCCTCCGTCTTGATACACCAAGGGAAAGGAGAGGTTGATGAAGATCCAGAAGACGACGGCGTGGTGGTGGATGCAGGCGATCATCGCAAAGAAGGCTTCGCCCGAGCTTCTGCGAGAGGAGAGGTGTAGCAGGGAGAGGGAGGCGCCAAGATGCGGTGCGGCTGCCCTCCCTCCCTCCTTTATATAGGCCCCAGGGGCGCCCGCCCTGAGATCCAATCTCCTGTGGGGCGGCGCCAAGGGGAGACTTGCCCCAAGGCAAGTGGGCGCCCCACCCTAGGGTTTCCAACCCTAGGCGAGGGGCCCAAGTGGGGCGCACCAGCCCACCAGGGGCTGGCTCCCTCCCACTTCAGCCCACGGGCCCTCCGGGATAGGTGGCCCCACCGGTGGACCGGGACCCTTCCGGTGGTCGGTACAATAGAGTAACCCCCAAAATTCTCCCGATGGCCGAAATAGCACTTCCTATATATAATTCTTTACCTCCGGACCATTCCGGAACTCCTCGTGACGTCCGGGGTCTCATCCGGGACTCCGAACAGCATTCGGTTTGCTGCATACTCATATTCATACAACCCTAAGCGTCCACGAACCTTATGTGTAGACCCTCCGGGTTCGGGAGACACGTAGACATGACCGAGACGGATCTCCGGTCAATAACCAACAGCGGGATCTGGATACCCATGTTGGCTCCCACATGCTCCTCGATGATCTCATCGGATGAACCACGATGTCGAGGATTCAAGCAACCCCGTATACTATTCCCTTTGTCAGACGGTATGTTACTTGCCCGAGATTCGATCATCGGTATCCCAATACCTTGTTCAATCTCGTTACCGGCAAGTCACTTTACTCGTACCGTAATGCATGATCCCGTGACCAGACACTTGGTCACTTTGAGCTCATTATGATGATGCACTACCGAGTGGGCCTAGTGATACCTCTCCGTAATACGGAGTGACAAATCGATCTCAATCCGTGTCAACCCAGCAGACACTTTCGGAGATACTGTAGTGCACCTTTATAGTCACCCGATTACGTTGTGACGTTTGGTACACCCAAAGCACTCCTACGGTATCCGGGAGTTACACGATCTCATGGTCTAAGGAAGAGATACTTGACATTGGAAAAGCTCTAGCAAAGCGAACTACACGATCTTGTGCTATGCTTAGGATTGGGTCTTATCCATCACATCATTCTCCTAATGATGTGATCCCGTTATCAATGACATCCAATGTCCATAGTCGTGAAACCATGACTATCTATTGATCAACGAGCTAGTCAACTAGAGGCTCACTAGGGACATGTTGTGGTCTAAGTATTCACACGTGTATTACGATTTCCGCATAATACAATTATAGCATGAATAAAAGACAATTATCACGAACAAGGAAATATAATAATAATCCTTTTATTATTGCCTCTAGGGCATATTTCCAACAGGAAGGGGGGCGCCGCCCCCCTCCTTGTCCAATTCGGACTAGAGGGGGAGGGGGCGCGCGGCCTGCCCTGGCCGCCCCTCCTCTTCTCCACTAAGGCCCATGTAGGCCCATTAAACAACCCGGGGGGTTCCGGTAACCCCCGGTACTCCGGTATATATCCGATAACCCCCGGAACCATTCCGGTGTCCGAATATAGTCGTCCAATATATCAATCTTCATGTCTCGACCATTTCGAGACTCCTCGTCATGTCCGTGATCACATCCGGGATTCCGAACTACCTTCAGTACATCAAAACACATAAACTCATAATATAACCGTCATCAAACTTTAAGCGTGCGGACCCTACGGGTTCGAGAACTATGTAGACATGACCGAGACACGTCTCCGGTCAATAACCAATAGCGGAACCTGGATGCTCATATTGGCTCCCACATATTCTACGAAGATATTTATCAGTCAGACCGCATAACAGCATACCTTGTTCCCTTTGTCATCGGTATGTTACTTGCCCGAGATTCGATCGTCGGTATCTCAATACCTAGTTCAATCTCGTTACCGGCAAGTCTCTTTACTCGTTTCGTAATACATCATCCCGCAACTAACTCATTAGTTTCTATGCTTGCAAGGCTTAAGTGATGTGCATTACCGAGTGGGCCCAGAGATACCTCTCCGACAATCGGAGTGACAAATCATAATCTCAAAATACGCCAACCCAACAAGTACCTTTGGAGACACCTGTAGAGCACCTTTATAATCACCCAATTACGTTGTGACGTTGTAGCACACAAAATGTTCCTTCAGTAAACGGGAGTTGCATAATCTCATAGTCATAGGAACATGTATAAGTCATGAAGAAAGCAATAGCAACATACTAAACGATCAAGTGCTAAGCTAACGGAATGGGTCAAGTCAATCACATCATTCTCCTAATGATGTGATCCCGTTAATCAAATGACAACTCATGTCAATGGCTAGGAAACATAACCATCTTTGATCAACGAGCTAGTCAAGTAGAGGCATACTAGTGACACTCTGTTTGTCTATGTATTCACACAAGTATTATGTTTTCGGTTAATACAATTCTAGCATGAATAATAAACATTTATCATGATACAAGGAAATAAATAATAACTTTATTATTTCCAATAGGGCATATTTCCTTCACATATTTCTATGATAATCTATAAGCCAGTGATTTTAGTTGGAGCAGTAGTAACCAAATATGTCGATGGTTAATCACCATGTGGAGTTCTTCCAAAGTGGTCAAGCAAGCTATTTCGTTATCTCTTTTGTTTTGCGTGAAATGAAATCCAGTTTGTGTTGCATAACAATATTATGCTTCGATAATGAAATGTTGTTTGGTAATATACCATAGATTGTATTTTCACGTTGTCAACCCACTGAATTTCTTTCTTAGAGTGGACAACCCTTGAATTTCTTTCTTAAGAGTGATATACAAGGTAACAATTAAAGAAACTTCGTGCACAATGCCAATGGCGGAGCTTGATGAAGATTGTTGAGGGGGCTAATCTGAGTTGAGGGGGGCGAAGAAGATAATTCATACATGAACTCTGAGAAATTTGTATATTCAAGCCTAGTAATTAAAGGTACACTTAAGAGTTTTCCTAGAGTAGAGGGGGCAATGGCCCCCTTTGTCCCCCATGAAGCTTCACCACTGCACAATGCCAAAGGACCAAACGGCGGAGCAAAGAGCGTCTTTTTCTTCTAGTTAATTATCGTTCCCAACGAGGAAAGAAGGAGGGTATTAATCTGTCATGTCCCATTCAAGAACGGTCGTCCGTAAGTTAACTTCATTCTAAAAAGACCTTTCTCCCATCCATAGTACTTGTATATGACGGGTAACGACTACTCGTCGCACCTCAGAACACTCTCATAGTAAACAAACTTATCAACTGATCAAAATGTGAGCAGCCCAGATGTGAACTTGATGCTCGTGGCCGGCAGCCACATGTGCACTTGGTGAACTGCGCCACGGTGAACTTACTGGCCTCGTCCTAGCTCATATTCATGTGGTAGCCTGGCCAGCTCATCCTGCCGCCACGTTCATGTACTCCCCATAGTAGATGGTGCAAGTGTGGTCTGGTTGTCGTCCCATGCAAGACACACCTCGGGCCGCACCACGACGCCGATGTAGCACTGCATGAACACCACCATGAGTACGCCTTCCACGGCCGGCCCAGGAAGGTCTACAGGCAAGACAGATTAATACTCGTTGGGAACGATAATTAAGTAGAAGGAAAAGGCACTCGTTGCCCCTCGTTTGGTCCTTTGGCATTGTGCAGTTGCGGAGCTTCATGGGGGCCAAAGGGGGCCATTGCCCCCTCGACTCTAGGATAAAGTGTACCTTTAATTATTAGGCTTGAATATAAAAAAAATACTCAGTCACATAAGAATGTTTTCAAATAATAGTTTATATGAATATGGTTGTCTAATATATACTAGAAACCACTATTAAAATATTTGTTCGTATGTATGATTTAGAAATATCTACCATGTTATTCGATAATATTAAAAGATATATGAACAAATACATAGATATGCAAATATATGTGTATAACTATATAGTTTATGCAATATTAGAAAATTAATTTGAAGGATTTTTTAAACAAGAGATTTGGAAATCATACAATTTAAATTTTGTAGAACCGAAAATTTCATTGATATAAATCAATTGTGTAATAATGAATGTATTATTTGAAAACATTCTTATGTGATTGAGTAATACAAAATTGTATTAATTAAAATTATAAGATGGTGCACTTATTTTAAAATAAGTAAAGAAGTTCATTATGAAATGCCTTTCTCAATGACGGTAGTACAGGACTGTGTTGAGAGTCATCCTGAGATACCGTCGTCGCAACCCCCATCGCGCGCATCACATAAATCCTGACTAGGCATCTTCGAGACTTCAAGCCAGTGCCCAACTAGGCAGCATGCAAGCTCACCACTAGCCGTACTGTCATACTATGTCAGTCCATCTTTTAGACGGATTACTTGTTTCAAAGTTTTCATCTTTTGAGGCATATATACAAAAAATATTCCCAAAAGATGGAAATAAGAGCATCTACAGCCGGACTTGGTAAATCCGGCCATCTATACATCCGCGGGCACGTTCGAACGCGTCCGCGGACTGCATCGGGCGGCCCTCATATGGGCTGCCGCACGTCCACACACCTAAAATGTGGAGGCTCAAATTCATGCAATTCATGCACATCGATCATACGATACAAAATTTTCCAATTCAACAGTTCAATATAAAGGAAACAAATCAAAGTTCAACAATCCAGACATGTCAAAATAAAATCAGTGTCCAAGCATGACGGATCACTTACTGGCTGGCCGGATCACTTGTCGGGCGCCATGCATGGCGCTTGCTCCGAGGCCATTCATGTGTCGTGCTGCGCCTGCATCCAGGCCACATGCTCTGCCTGCATCCTTGCTGCATGCTTCGCTGCTGCAGTAGCCGCCCTTGCCACCTCGTATTCCCTACGGCCGTTGATCTCCTTCTCCGCAACCCACTTCTTTTCATGCTCATCCAAGAGGGTTTTGTCCGCCAACAGGATCTTCACATCCTCTGCGTCTTATGCGAGTTGCAACCTCTCCTTCTCAAGCTCAGTCTCACCAAATGTCTTGGCCTTCTCAAGCTCCATCTGATCACCGCCTCTTGATTCTCCAACTTGATCTTCTCCCTCTCAATTTACAGCTTCTTCTTCGTCCTCTTCCGATCCCAATCCATCCTCTCCTTTTGCGCATTCAACATCAGCTACTACCTCTCCTCTTTCTTGTTCTCCCTCACCAAAAAAATGCCCGTCCATGTAAAGGACATTTTGTAGCCGCAGTGTCACAGGAGGCCCTTGCCTTCTCCCACTTGTTTCCTAAGACTTGTCAGTTATTCTTTGGCACGGTGGCTCTTCCATTCTCCGCTACAACATCTTCGTCTTCGTCGTCCGACCCAATTGATTGGTGGGAGCTTGAGCTATCATTCCTGGCCTTGAGATCGGCGAGAAGTTGTGCCCACTTTGGTTTACCATTCAAGATCACCCAACAATGGCTAAAACCAAATGGCTTCTTTTCTATCTCGTCATACATAGTCGGCACCACTACCGTCCAGCAAACAAAAATATGTATTAGAATGTAACAAAAACAAGCGAATGCAAATCATGACAAGGTGAAATCAAATAGCTTACGTGAGTTGCCACTCCCAACCCTCTTTGAGGCCGGCCAAGCACTTGTGAATAGTAGCCGACATACTTGTTCACTTCCCCTTGAATGATCGCCCATTGATGTTGGAGAGATGCGACACTACGGTTGGTGATGATAGGACGCGGCTCCACATATTGCTTTTGTTCATGATATTCCTTCCAAATCTTCTCCCAATACTTATTCCTATTTTGCTCCGTGCCGCATATTGGATCCATTGTTGTGGCCAACCAAGCTTTAACCAACAAAATATCATCAAATGTTGAGAATGTCGAACCTCTAGCCTTTGTCGTCTTTGCCTATGCTCCGACATCTTTGTGGAGAACATTCGCTTCGAGTATTCTTTGACATGAAGTAAGTCTTACATCTTCCCTTCCATGCTTGATAATTTGTATCATTCAAAGTTATCATTCACAACCATCTTTCACTACAAGAACATAAGCAATTAGCACATAGCAAGCCAAAGTTCTTATGCCACTTTTTGGGGCTCGACAGCAAAGTTGTGATGCACAAATTCATTGGCATGAAAATATGCACACTAAAAAAACCCTCCACTTATAGTGAACTTTGAGGACAGTTTCAACCAACAAGTAAGCAGCGGAATAAACTCAAACAACATGCACATGTGACATATGATTTAACGTGGAAAAACCTCCTCAATTTGAGCAGTAAAAACCTCCTTCTCAACAACAACAAGAGGCAGGATTTCAGTAAAGCAGAGTTTACACAACTTTTTCCTCCCTTATGTATTTTGCAGAATGCTCTTAACCACTAAACCAAATAGCACCAAGATTGCCAGACAAGTAAATGCACAAGTTTCGGAGACCCCCTTAAAATTTTAGCTTAATCGGACACTGCTTCTTCCAAAACTACTCTGTGTTGAAACTGCAGCAACTCGAATTGACAAAACTACTATCAAATCTAATGCTCCAGTGACCCAATCCTCAAACCAGCTCATCAGATCAAAGTACTCAAAAGTAAGAAATGAGCTCACAAAGTTTAGTGCCAATCCAAGCACGTTTGAGTCCAGTCACCAGCTTGAACACTATCTAGTCTGATGCGGCAAAGAATTTCTTCTTCTTCCTCTCTCTCACAGGTTGTGCTTCAATTGTGTGCTCTCTCACTTTCACAATGACAGCCACCCAGCAAGGTGAAGTGGCTAGGTTTTCTCCTTCACTCACTTACCTTGGAAGCAGTCTCAGCAGTTGGAGGCAGTCGAGATCGGCGACTCCCATGTGTTAAACTTATGTTGCCTGATGTTGGCTGCAAACACATCTTCATGTGGAGGGACTTGGCCCAACATTTTCTCTTCTAAAGCTCTCACGGATTGTATCTTTCGACATTTATAGGTAATAGTATGCTCTCAAAAAAATATGGGAAAAATATAGGTAATAGTATTGCAACACGAATAAGTTTTTTTATCGGAGTCGGGATGTACCGGTGCTCAATCCATCGTTCATTCAATTTCATCAAGATTGGTGCAGCTGTTTAGGTATAAACAAGAGAATTCTTTCTAACAAGAATACTTGGGAATACATCTGACCATGTCAGCCTTTTTGCCAGAGGAGAGAGGGAGAGAGTACGTCCTTGGTCTGAGAGTGACCGCCGCATGCATGCATTGTCTCCTCACACAATTCCATGCATTTTATTTCAACCTTATTTTTTGAATGATTGATATGTTTTAAACCCAATGTCCATTTTTGAAACTTTATACATATTTGAATTCATGGTGACTAGACCTTCATAGCAAGATCAATCTTGGATATATTTGAACTACTTTTTATTTTATATATTTCAATTACATTTGGAATCACTTTCATAAAACATAATATTGTTTTGCTATTTCACAAAAGTGTTTTTGACGGTTGCGCTAATTTCAAAATTTATTTCACTCGTTTAAAAAGAACTAATTTCACTTCTCTTACGCATTGATTTCACTGATTCTAAAACAGATATTTCACTAATTTTCAAAAGATGGATTTATGCTCAATCAAAAGTGAAATCAGTTGTGTCAAACGAGTGAAAATTATTTCACTTATTTTAGAAAACTGATTTCACTCATTTGATACAATTGATTTCACTAATTTGACACACTGATTTCAGTCGTTTCAACTGAAAGAAAAACATGTTTCATAAAACAATGAAAAGGAAGTTTCACACCAAAAAAACATTTCATTTTTTTCAAATAGCTTATTTCACTCATTTCAGAAAACACATTACAATCGGGCAATTGAAATATTATATTTCACTTGTTTCAAAAAACTGATTACACTCATTAAAAATAGATTTCACTAGTTTCAGAAAAAACACATTACAGTCACTCCTTTGGAGAAACAGTTTAACAAGCTGGAATATGAAACTCACAAAGAAAACTATATTCAGAAAAGTGGTTTCAATCATATAAATAACTGATATCAAATTTTCGAAAATTGTAATTTGAAATAAGTGAAATTAATATTTTGATATGATTGAAATAGTAAAAATTAACCCTCCAAAAAAAGAAATAGTAAAATTTAAACTAGTTTAAATATATTCAAGACTGGTCTTATTCTAAAGATATTATGTTCAGGAATTTGAATATTTGAAATTTTTAAATAGCAAAACATTACTGTAAAAAATATTGGCCTTCTAAAAATGTAAACAAAAATAAAATGCATGGATTTGTTTGAGAGAGAGAGAGAGGAGAGATGCCCCATGCATGCATACATCCCACTGCAAAAAGTACTGCATTTCCTGCCATGGGCCTTATTGATCTGACATAGATTTGATTATATACAAAAGATTACCTGTCATAATACATGATTATACATATGAATGGGGCCTATTAGACACAGATCATAAAGCAGCTGAACGATGCCGGTACATCCCGGCTCCGGTAAAAAGGTGTTTGCGTATTGCAACATGATTCAGTAAAATACTAAAATCCACACTGGGATGAACAAAGTTTTACTAAGAACGGGGTGAGCACAGTCTAAGTCTTTTTTTTTTTTTTGCGGGGGGAGCACAGTAGTCTTGCGTATTCTATTCACTCTGTATTGAGTTTAACAGTCTGGTGTTCGTCGTCGTCGGCTAATCGCTCAGCTAGTATCTTCTTAACCTTGGCATCATCAAGGTAGTGCTGGTAGATGTAGGACAAGAACCCCCAGACCCCTATGAGCATCGCCAGCACCTTCACCCCGTCCATCTGGTCGCCGAAGAAGATCACGGCGACGATGGGCGACAGCGGCAACCCCACGGTGCTGATCACGTTGGTGAAGAGCGACGACACCGCCGCGACGAGCCCCATCATGCCCACGGTGGCCAGCTGCCACGATATGGCCGTCCACGCCAGCGTCATCCCGTAGGCCACCTTGCCCTTCTTGTACCCGTCCATCTCGCCGTCCAGGGAGCTCCACTCGCCGGAGATGAACAGCCCGGCCACCGACACGACGGCCGCGGCGGTGTTGCTCCAGAACTGCATCTCCATCACGTCGTATAAGGTGTCGCTCTTGAACACCTTGTCGAAGGTCAGCTGCATCAGGGACAGGATCAGGGAGAAGAGCGCCGACGCCGACAGCGTCAGCGCGAACCCCAGCGGGAACTTCCCCTCCGGGACGCTGCTGTTGGTCCCATCCGAGCCGTGGCTCACGCCGACGAGCGCCGCGGAGAAGGTGAGCAGCACGACGGAGTTGAGGATGAGCGCGGTGAACTTCTCCTTGTTGAGGAAGTAGGAGAAGACGGCGTTGAAGGAGAGCTGCGTCGCGCAGATGAGCGAGTAGGTCGACAGCGGCAGGTAGAGCAGCGCGTACGAGTACATCAGGTTGTCGCCGGCGAGGAGGATCCCCAGGCAAGCGTAGATGGCCGAGATCTTGAGGAGCGGCGGCCGCGTCACCGCCGTGGACCTAGGGCGGCGCCGGAAGTAGAGGAGCAGTGGGATGGCGAGCGGCGTGCCGCAGGACTGAACCACCGTGGCCATCCACAAGCTGCCGCCGCCCTGGTCGTAATAGATCCTGCCGAGGAAGCTCGCGACGCTCTGCCCGGCGAGGAGGAACACGATGTTGACGAGGACCACCGCCCACCATCGTACGCGTTCCAACATCGCCGGCGGCGCCGCGGTCGCCGGGGACGTGCCATTGTCAGCTACGCCTTCAGCTTCTTCTTCGCCTCCTGTACCTGCATGCATCGCCGGCCGATTAGTCCGGTCAATCGATCCAGCCTGCAATTTGGTCAGCGCAAAAAAATTCCAGTATCAAGAATTCAAGATGGAGAGCGAGAGGGACCTGCGATCTGCAGACCAATTTCACCAGCATCGCCCATATCGATCTGCACGAGGATTATGCACAGAGGTCTCCGTATCCTGAATGAAAACCCGAAGCCCTGAAAAGGATACGCAACAAGATGACAATTGGGACCGGGGAACACTATGATCCTATTTCCTATTGGCTGTGTCAAGGACACATCTAGATGTGTCCAAGTTATTGCACATCTGAGTGACTTAATTAAGCATAAAAAGGAAACGAAAAGGGGAAAAGAAAATACCCACACGAATCTCTGCGTAAGATCAATGACACAAGACTTAGATGTGTAATACTTATAGCACATCTAGATGTGCTTTAGCAAAAATGTTTCCTATTTGCACACGGATGTGTGCCGCCTTCGTCCACCGTCGATTGAATAAAAATAAGGCAGGCAACAATGGCGCTAGCTAGCTCGGATCTAAATCTGCAGTCAACATTAGCTTCACTTAACTCAGCACCGTTGAGCAACGCTTCTGCCATGAGCCCTTGGAGAAAAGGAATCCAAACGGCGCCAGCGTTGAGCACTTGAGCCGTTGATCGTTTGGTGGAGGGCGACCTAGGCGCCGGTCGATCGGCGCAAGCGCCAGATCGGTGGCCTAGCGAGCCGTAGATTCAACAGCGCACATAGAACGCACAGCCGCGTGATGGTCCTTTCGCTCGCCTCGCTCTTACTTCCTCCGTCACGTGTGTTTGTCGGCCCCTTCGTGGGCTTGCAGCACCGCCGCGACCCTCAAGCCGACCTCCGCCAGCAGCGCACACCTCCTTCCCTGTCGCCATTGTCCGTCGCTAGCATTCATCGGCGGCGGCAGCTTCGGCTATGGCCGCAACCCCGGACCATTGGCTGCTCACAAGAGAATGTGAGAGATGCATGATCTTAAGCACTCCTACATGGAGAATGTGAGAGATGCATGATCTATGCATGATCTTGCCCGCTCCTACGTGATCTCCCTCCCTCCCTCCCTCTCTCTCTCATCAAATGTCCGTCTCTAAACGTTCGGATCAAACTTCTAGTCATCTAACGCCGATCACCAAATCAGACTAGACTGGCCTGGACATCCGAAATCCCGTATACCCTCCTCAAATTGGGGAGCCTAACGGGAGTCTCGACAGTCTTCACCCGACCTACTATCAGTTGAACCATGTCTCCCCACAGCCCACGTATGGAGGGCCTCTGCACGGCTGGCTGTTCGCAGGCACAATGAATGATCCTATCCACCCTCATCGTACCAAAATTATGTGGCACGCTAGTTCTGACTACCCCCTTCCTGAAGAAGGTATCAGTGGTGTAATCCTGATTTATTTATTTTTGCTTTTTAGCGAAAAAATCAACAAGCTTTAGTGATTAACAAAAAAGTTTACAGGGATAATTGGAGTTAACTGAAAGCTTCTTAAAAACATGCTAAATGGGATAATTGGCGCCACAAATGCACAATTAGATTTCATCTTCTGCGTGAAACGACATCTCCGGTTACTGAAAACAAACAAACAATCCGTAATTTTCAACGCACAAGGTCACATGTCATGCAGGATATGCGTGTACGTTTGTGCGTGGTCAGATGCAGTCTCAAGCAACCCTTGGCCGCGACACCGGCGTCAGATGACCCAGATGTTTGAATCTTTGAACGATTCTACTGCTCGCTGTTGTCACATAATCTTGTCAAGATACCTACACAATTGGCCGAACGTGGCCAGATGTTTGCGCAAACCACAAGACGCCACCCCTAAATAATGTAGCCGGCGTGATGTGACAATGGTGCGTGCCAGATAACACTTCTGGGGTTGGAACTACACTGACAGGCAGAAACTGTAGCTTACTTTTGGATCTTAGCTGAAATCTAACGAAGAGTGCTATATATAATGGAGGATGCCATGCATGATATGAGCTTCAAACAGGAGAGATGTGAACTTGTCAAAGCACCACTTTTCGATTGCTACTCCTAGTACAACGATTTGATGATTTTGATGTGCAACATCAGATTAGTCCTAAGCTTTCACTATCATCATCATTGCAAGCTGTATGTGTCGGTTTCGGGGATAGAACAATTACTGGATCAAGATTTCAGGGAGAATTGACTGGTACTTAGCTGGTTTATTGCGTATCTATCGGCACATGGCCGACGACTATAGTGTTAAACAACACGATCTGTCCATAAATACGTGACTTCTTACGGTGCATAGTCAACTTTTCTAATTGTGAATACTTGAACGTAGAAGACGTATAGATTCGTGAAGTAAAAATATTATCATTATTATATGGGTCATAAAGGAGGGGAGACATAGGATTTCCTGTGAAATGCAGTACAAATGATTCCTTAAGAAAAACTCCCATAAGATTCAATCCTATGAATCAAACGACCAACATAGAAAAATTTCCTAAGGGTACTAATCCTTCAAAATTCTTATGAAATTCCTTTGAATCAAAGTAGCCCTTGGTGGTGGGTAATGCATTCCTGCTACTGTTAACCGGGTTTCGACTAATATCCGGAGCGAACTTTAGTATATATCTCCACCCTATCAGTTCTATATGACCCTCGCTAAATTTTATGAGGTGTTTGCCGAACCCGATGGAGGTCCATCAACCATTTCTCCTTGACTCCGGGGAAAGCCGCTCTTGTGGAGTGGGTGGTAGCAATATTGTGCACCGTTTCCTTCTTGAGGACATAATCTTGGAGTCGATAGAGATAATGGACCGATAGCAGCTTGCTTCCCATGGCTGTGAGGGCGGTTGCTCTCCTTCTAGGGTGTGGTGTTTGATTTGGCAACGACGATTATGGCAAATTGTGCAGGGTCATGACAGGGTCTTGGCAGTCGATAGGTGGTGCACCCTTGTGGGCATTCGTAGCATTTTTTCTTCTAATTTTACCAAATTAATTAGGCAATTCTCTTCTTCTGTTTTTTATGGTATGGGACAGATAATCCACCCCCGTTTCAATAAAAAGTCTATCACGTGTGTGCCTTAGTCAAGCTGGAACTATTGCATCTCAATCATGCATCATCTGGACGGCGCATGACAGGTTTGAGTGAGATGTGGGGCCATGACTTCCAAGCATGTAGACCAAAGTTGTTTACCACGTTGGCGTGGGGTCCTCCACCGTGGATAAAAAAAATATCACCCAATCATGGTGGAAATGGATGTGCCCTCACTGGCATCAAACAATTCGGTGACCTGGTCAATATATATGCTGCCAAGAGGCCCGGGCTTCCATTGCTCGTGTCACTTAGCAAGGGGCCGGCCGGTGTGACGAAGAGCAGGAGAAGGGCGAGCAGGTACAGACACCATCTCGTTCTGCTCTTGCAGCAACATGTCGAGTCCTCAAGAAATCCAGCTCCAGATCCGAGGTAAATCTTCCTCTACTTATGTGTATTATCAGCGGTTTCGATCAGCCCCGATGGTTGTTTTCTTGATGTTTTACCTGGCTGCGCACGTTCCCAGTTCTCGCAGCTGATCAATTTTTTCTGAAGAAAATGGACCGGCAGAGAAGGGTCGTCATGGAAGTCCAGCATGGCGTGTTCTTGCGCTGGTCGCGGCCCTCAACTAGCTTAGCTAGCAACGCAGTTTCACAGTAATTTACCAACTAACAGCAGGCATCGAGATGTAATTTCTTCATCTTCTTCGAAATATCCGCGGCCTAAACATTTCCGCCAAGAAAAAAACAATCGAAAAAGGAGCTGCTTTACTCATTGCATCTGCACATCATGCATGTAGCTTTCATGTAGTGTTTGATTGGAGACAAGCAAATCATTGGAGAGTGGAATAAATACAGAGCACCCATACCGGTCATCTTGTCTTTGATGTAATTGGATTCAGAAGTTGTTTCTTAGTACTACAACAAATAAATAAATAAATTCAGTAGTTTTTTTGCGAAATAAATAAATAAAATTCAGTAGTTGGAACTTGGAACTGAAGCAAGGCAGAAACACGCGGCCCTGGCCTTGCATGTACCTTCGTAGCCATATGCATGAAGCTTGGCTGAGTAGAACAAAAGAGTGAAACAAAATATCTTGGCAAAGCTGTCTCGGACAGCAGCTCTGCACTTCTTCTGCAAAAAAGAAGTGGGCTTTACAGATGCACTTGGTACTAAAGAGATCCACTTACTAAAATTACGTCACCTTTTTCTGTCCACTAATTAAGGTAGCATCCCGGAGCAAGAAGAATCGGGTCATGGCGAGAACGGCGCGGGGCCGAAGGCCGCCGAGCGACGACGGCCGGGGACGGGGACACGCGGCGTCAGGTGGTGGCTGATGGTGCTGCTGGACATGCTCGTGGTGCTCTGCGGGCAGACCGTGGCCACCCTGCTGGGCCGCTACTACTACAACTCCGGCGGCAACAGCAAGTGGATGGCCACGCTCACCCAGTCCGGCGGCTCACCCCTGCTGGCCATCCTCCTCCTCCTCACGCCGCGCGACCCCGCCGGCGAGCCCCGGCCGGCGGCGGCCAAGATGGTGCCCATCTACCTCGGGCTCGGCACCCTCATCGGCTTCGACAACCTCATGTACTCGTACGCGCTGCAGTACCTGCCGGTGTCCACCTTCGCGCTGGTGGCCGCCACGCAGCTCGCCTTCAACTCCGTCACCTCCCGCCTCATCAACGCGCAGCGCTTCACGGCGCTCATCGCCAACTCCGTGGTGGTGCTCACCTTCTCGGCCGCGCTGCTCGGCGTCGGCTCCTCCTCCGACGGCACCTCTGCCGCCGACCTGCCGCGCGGCAAGTACACGCTGGGCTTCATCCTCACGCTCTCCGCCTCCGCCGTGTTCGCGCTCATCCTGTCGCTCTTCGAGGTCACCTTCGAGAAGGCGGTCGGCGGGAGGACGCTCCGGTGGGTGCTGCGGGTGCAGATGTGCACCAACTTCGTGGCGGCGACGGTGGCCGTGTGCGGGCTGCTGGCGTCGGGGGAGTGGCGGACGATCCCGGGGGACATGGCGGCGTTCGAGGACGGGCGCGCGAGGTACGTGGCGACGCTGGTGGGGACGGCCGTGTCGTGGCAGGCCATGTCGGTGGCGACGCTGCGGCTGATCACGAGGGTGTCGTCGCTGTTCGCCAACGTGACGGGCACCGTGTCGCTGCCGCTGGTGCCGGTGTTCGCCGTGGTGCTGTTCGGGGACAGGATGACGGGGATCAAGGCCGTCGCCATGCTCATGGCCGTCTGGGGGTTCCTCTCCTACGTCTACCAGCACTACCTCGACGGCCGGCGCGCCGCGGCCATGTGGGATCAAGGCGGAGCGGCAGAGTGCTGCGTCTGCAAGGCGCGCGCGGGCGGCGAGGCCGCTTTGCCCGCCTGAGACGTTCGTTGGCCAAACAAAGCTAAAATTACAGTAGTGGTGTCCTAATAGCACTCTCTTTTTCTTTCATTTTTCTTTTGAAATACTATCAGATATACGGACTCATACATCCTGTTTGGTCGGAGATTTAGAATTCAGGCGGTGTTTAGACACGAAAGTATTTTAGAAACCAGGGTATCCGAAAAACACAGAACTATAACATGCAGACACGAAATGCCACAGCAAACATCCAAGGGTAAAATATTACTCTTACCAACATATCCAAGCGGAAAACGGATTAATGGTTTTTACCGAGGCTTTGCTCATTTGCTTGCAACTACTCGTATATCATCGGCAAAAGACAAGGTGGAACACACAGCCAGTAGCAAGGCGACATGGATATGAGCAAGAGCGAAATCCAGTTGTTTACATAATAAACACATGCTTTGATTTTCATACAAGAACGACCGCATACTCGTAAGCAAAATTCGGTGCTTGGCGATAGGCAGCCAGCATTGGTTTGACGAACAAATTCACTGGTACAGTCGCTCTAGCTAGCTAGTCTTCCCCTTTCCAGAGATCAGCAAACTCATCGGGCTCCAGGGTGTTCTCCATCTCGTGCATCTTCCTCCTCACCTTGGCCTTCACCTTCTTGGCGTACTTGCCTGCCTTCTTCCGCTTCTCCAGTGCACGGATCTGGTGCTCCAAATCAACGAAACACTCATTAGAAAATGTGGGAAACGCTTTATTGCAACTGAATTAAATACAGGATGCCATCAAAATCCTGGTGAACACGTGAGAAGTAAATCCATTTCCCCAGAACCACAAAGATACTATACTGCCAGACTATGCATGCATGACGCTGAAATATTTTTAAGGCAGACGAGTTACTTAGGTCCAACAAACCGAGAACAGAATGGAGCAGTAATGTACAAGGAGTGCTGTATCTGTAAGGAATATAATGGATGAATTGCACTGAATGTTCCGATCCACTGGTGTCCAAAAACAACGGGATGCCATGCACTAAGAACCCATCCATTCTGAATGCTCCGTTCGGCCTACACGATGGCATGCACTAAAAACCGAAGTGTCCGAAAAGCACAGTATTATACTCCCTCCGTTCCTAAATATAAGTCTTTTTAGAGGTTTCACTAGGGAACTACATACGGATGTATATAGACATACTTTAGAGTTTAGATTCACTCATTTTGCTCCGTATGTAGTCACCTAGTGAAATGTCTAAAAAGACTTATATTTAGGAACGGAGGGAGTAGTAACATGTAGGCATGAAATGCCACAGCAAACATCTTCTCCAAATATTGTGGTCCTCGGTTACTTCATGCAAAATTGTGCTCCTCGTTATACCACATTTGATATCAAATGCCATTCCAGAATATAATAAGCTAACTGTGCACCAGCGGTACTAAGAAATAGCATGGCACAATATATCATTCAACTTGTCGGTTTCCTGAGTCTAACTTTTGTTTCAATCAAAGAAAAACAAGAAATACATAATATAACTACTCCTTGACGGAAGAGGTAAACCCATATTTTCGTTACAAGGATGTCTGGAATATATATGTACTTAGTCCACATCAACCGGTGAAAGCAAGCAATACCTGATTGGGAGACACATAGAATGGGTTCTCGAACAATGTGGGGCCACCAAAACTGCCACCAAATATTTTGATTGGATTCAAACAGAATCTGGGGCCAACCTACACACAGCGATTTAATTAAACAATATGGATTAGCAACCACAAGTCATACAAATTATCAAGATATAAGCTCACTCTACTCTTACCTCAACAAGTGTCATTTTATCTAGGCCTCCTTTATCGACTTTGTCAATCTCATTGTGGGGTACAGAAATCTGTCAATTATATCATTTGCTAAAATTCAGATGGCGCTAATAACCTAACAGGTTTAAAGTATTGAAAGTTCATCGAAATCAAAATCACATCACCTGGTAATTTCTGAACCAAATGTGGTCATCCACAATGGAGAAGACAAACACATGATCATGAAAGGGTTTCGCCTTCCGATGGTCTTTTGGAGTAGCGAAAATCTGCAGGTACAGCAGTGAGCAATGAGTTAACTCTGAAGTTCTTTCATTAAAAGAAGAGCATGTCTCCATAGAGTTACTAATTCGACCCTATCGAAGTATATTATCACCTCTGCTATAGAAATAAGCACTGGGGCTTGAGAAAAAAATGGTTATATTTTTCTAAGCACCTAGCATTGTACATGGCCTTAGAATATAACTTGAGTTATTAAAGGTGTATCCTTCCTTCAAAGGGTTATATTATAAATATAACAAAAGACCAATAGTGGATGCATCACACCCACATGCTAGCCTATAACTAGAGTGTGTACAAATTGTTTTATCGTAAACATGCGTCAAAAATCAGGTTAAACCTCTTTCGACACCAAGTAAATAAGAATAAATTGATCTTGCAAAAACAGAAAAAATAATGTACAAGATTAATACAGGTCAATATCAGCTTTGTTCAAATGCTGATAACACATGCACAGCATAATGTAAAATGCCAAACCATCACGTACTTGTGTTATCATTTCCTTCAAGAGCTTCCAGTGAGGTTGTTGGTCAAAATTTGAAGAAAATGTTAGCAGAGGACGCGACCCTTTCAGATGGTTGCCGGTGAGTTTCAGTTCCTCCATAGTGTGAACTGCAGGTAAATGTTACAGGATGGTTGGGCATTAGAAGATGAATCATAACGATAAAAATACACGCAGCATATAATCCAACTGGATAACTACTATTGGCGTGAGAGTATACCAGCATTGACTAGAAATTTCACTGATGGCCCTGCAGGAGACTTGACCATCCAAAGGTAAAGATCTTTCTGTTTTCTGCACTGCAATATACACGCAGAAGATGCTTCAATATAAGAATTAGCAACTCTAGTGCATACTCAGATTGACTAATTTCAGAGTGATGTCACACTGACAGGAAAACAAAAACATCTTGCTGCTTGGGTTACAAATCTCAGTGAAGACAGTGGATTACAAATCTCAGTGAAGTTGACACCAGAACAATGATGGACCAGAGCTAAATTTCAAGTTGATTTCGCACCAGGAACGACTACCCTATTCCATGTTAAATGCAGTACCATTTAGCAATCTATAATGTTCCTATTATGTAGTTCTCCTATCGAAGTAGGAAACCTTCAGCTCATCAAAGGTAAACCACTTCCATCAAGCAAGCAGCGAACGCAGTATGTGAGTAGTACCTCAAAAAAGAGACAGCTGGAGCAGCTCCTAAGCTCGACCAGCTCGTTGAGCGCGCTGCCCTTGCTCTGCTTGGACTCAACCTTGCTGTCCTTCTTGGCATGCGGCAGCAGCGACACCACGTTCTGCATTAGATGCCGGTACCTAGGCACAGCGCAAACCAATCCGCAAAACAATCAACACCCCCCACAAAAGCATTGGTCTAACAACCACCACCACAGAACTCCGAGCAGAGAGGGTAACACGCTCACCTGTAAATGATGCGGCGGGAGCACGTAATGAGCACCTTCTCCTTGTTCCGGAAGAGCGGCCCAGCGTCCTTAGAAGCAGGCTCGGCGGCCGAGTCCTTGAACCCGAAGAGGGTGCGTTCCGGCCGCTCGGGCGCAGAGTCGTCAGGCTTCTCCACGGCAGCAGGGGCGGGAGCATCGGAGCTGCGCTTCCTCTTCTTCGCCATGGGGTGCGACGCTGGGGCTTCAGCACTTGAGGGCTAAATCTACTTGAACATTGACACTAATTATTAGATAACAGAATCACAAGGAGCACAAATGTTGGCATCGCAAATGCGTCACATATCAATAATCCATTCACATTGCTAATGAAGTACCCATACATCTGGATTCATCACCCAACAGAGAACACTTGCGTGCGAGAGACCGTTTCTAGAAAGAAAGAAAATGCATTGCTTGGCGAAAAGAGACCATGTGCTTAACCGACACCAAGTCAATTGTTTACCCAATGACCAGCAAGCGCTGCAAAGATTTTGCGTTCTTACAAATACATATACGCATGCTCGGTTGCACTAATAATCAGCGTGCAGTGTGAAACTTGTACGGTCGCAGAGCGCAGGCCATGCCGAACTGTTACCACGGCTGGACGGGCGTGGGCACACGGAGCATAAGAGAAAGCAGGGGGGGAGGGGCCGAGCGAGTGGCTTTACCTATGCCGGAGTCGAAGAAGAAGCGGCCACCGGAGGCGCAGAGCTGTGGTTCCCCGAAGGTACGCCCGGCAACACCGCTGCGGTGGTTCGTCTGGACAAGGTAGGAGGCGGCGGCGTGGGGGTCGAAGGAAGGAAGGGAAACCCTGAGTTTCTGGGCGATGTTGATGCTGGGCTGGGGATAGTCGTTTTCCATCGTGTTGGTGGGCCGGGGTGGGCTGGGCGTGTGAGTGCGAGCCCAGTCGGATTTGGATTGGGCTCCTCGGGGACGCGGCTTGCCTGTTCGATCCGAAATACCCGGGTTCTGGAGTGGTAAAAACAAACGCCAATCTCCATGGTTTGGCGTCTTAAACCATGCAGAGGCGAAGGCTAGGAATCATGAGATGATGAGAACGGCGATGAATCTCAAGGATCCAAAGTAAACTCCTAGTCCTCTTTTCATTCGTTCTTTTCATCCAATTGCTTACTTTTTCTTCTGAATTTTTTCAGAATTTATGTTTGCAAGGGACCATATTTTTCATGTTTGCAATTCAAAATTTATTCAGAAGTTTTTGTAGAAAATTCTCGCAAGGTTTGCTACTACTACATACCCAACGGACTTGACACATGATAATGACAAGTGACAACCATGTTCGTGCATGCAATTCAGCAAGACTTGAGAGTTGATAGCATAGACATACAAGCACACTTGCTCTGCTTTTGAAATCCCGAATGCAGGAATTTCAAATATCAGAGTAGCATTGTTTTAGATAGAGGTGAGCACAAGGTACAGTAGAGATAGTCATAAGCTACAACTTGGTCCAACAACGTCAAAAGGGCTTGCTCTCATAGTTTCCCCTCTCTTGCCACAGTCAGGTTAAGAATTACTCAAAGCACACTCACAACAGTTTTACTGCTTAACTACTACTAAGGGGGGGGGTCTAGCAACCTCTTTTCCTTGCGAGTGCATCTTGCAGGAGCCATCACATCATCATCCTGCATGATAATACAAGGGAACCAATTTAGCTCAATGATCGGTACAAGTAAGCTGCTTTGGCGATTTCAGTAGCACAGATGCATGTTTGCTTAGAAAGCGTGTCGACTTTGACCCTAGCTTCTTGTTTAAAGGAAACTTTTGTTTAGACAAAGCAAGCTTTCATTGCTGTAACAGAAAACTGTTTCAGGAAAGAAAAGAAAAAACAAGCAATGATCTGATGTTTTTGCCTGCCTGCATCACACAAAAAGAAAAAGAAAATCATGACAGGGCACACCAAGAACTCGGTGTGGAATTGTTCTTTGTTTCAATGATCTCATGTTTCATGGATCACCAGGTCAGGCCTTATTCTGCCTGTCTGCATCACACAAACACTTAACTTGAAATTTGTACGGTGGGTATCAAAGATTCATGTGCC
Organism: Aegilops bicornis; assembly: GCA_021605145.1. Taxonomy (NCBI): domain Eukaryota; kingdom Viridiplantae; phylum Streptophyta; class Magnoliopsida; order Poales; family Poaceae; genus Aegilops; species Aegilops bicornis. The sequence goes on from CM038675.1 coordinate 196,383,601, forward strand.
ATATAGGCTGATGTTCTGATGCCGGGAGATTCACAAACAAAATGATATGCAAAAGAATAGAATCTATGGAAAATGAAAGGCTCTCAGATGATTAAAGATCAAGTAAATGCCTCACAGGTGATTAAACACAAGCATATGGGCATGGATGGACTAGAAGCATAGTAATGTATGCATGCATCTACCATTCAGATGCTATCATCGCCAAATTGAAATGAAAAGAAAAAACAGCTACATGTATGTACGTACCTGCGAGTCTTCCTGCGCTTGACCACTGTGAGTTCTTGCACACGATCGGCCATGTACTCAGTACACTCCGTTAGGGTGGCTTTCCGGTCCGCCCTGTAGTTCCATAGCTCATAGACGGTGCTCCTGTCGCCTAGGCAGTTGTACTCTTTCATCTCCATCAGCGCATCGATGACAGCTTTGTAGGGGCCTTCTCCCCATTCCTTCTTCAGTTCTTGCAACTTACCATCATTGACATTCAGAACCTCCTGATAATGCAGCAGCACATGATCTTTTAATGTCGATAATTGGTCAAACACAACTAGTCAGATGCCAAGAACCTTCCCACAACTGTCAGCTGACATACCTGATGATTGCCCTCGACCGTGACCGTGTTGAAGGGATTCCAGCTTACGTCAGTGATCCGCTGCTGCCACAGTGAGTACAGCTTACTTGACGCATCAGCGGCTTTTGTGGTACGGAACTTCTCAGCGCAAGCAATCTCGAATGCCTTCACATTCAGTTTGCCCATTTCCTTTATCCCGATGATCCGCCCGCCGTATTTATCGATTTCAAGGAATTGCTGGAACAATGACTTGCATGTCACATCGGCTACCATATCTATGAACTATGCAATATCTATCTACATATATCTGGAGAAATATTCCATGGCTCTGAGCAAACCTTGATCATATGTTCACGCAGGGCCACCATGTCATCATTTGTGCTTGGTGAAACAACTGAGGTTTGGCCAACAATGGGGTTGTTTACCAGCATGCTCCCAGGACGCTCTTCTGCCAGGTCAGGCTTGTCAGCATCACTTCCCAGAGGTCCTTGAGATGGCACTTCCTGGTGCCTCATTGATCTTTTCTGCCCCTGCTTCGTACCAAAACTTTTATAAGCAAGACATGGTTTATCAAGGACAAACAGTAAACAGAAAGGAACCTACCAAGTTACATAGACTGAAGATATTTTGCTTTTGCATATATGTAGACTACAACAAAAGATATATAACACCTGAAGGTGTTAAGTTGCATGGCAATATGATGAACAGATAAAAAATGTAGAAAAAATAATGAACAGATAACACTGCGAAACCAACACATTTTGTTTTCAAGCAAGGGTTGGTACTATACGTTGGTGTGATTACCTTACTATTACTAGGCTGGACATTCTCAGAAGCAGAGCAATTCTGTAGCTCAGGAAGATTTTGCTTAGCTTCCCAGTCTTGAAGCTTCTTCTTTACAAGCTCCAGCTCCTTTTTACTGAGAGGGGTCTCCGCGTTTCCTGCTGCAAGCTCCTTGTTTACTTCCACAATCGTTTTCTTTGCCTCCTCAAGTTCATCTTTCAGTGCTGCCAAAATGTCCCCAGTTACCATGACATTTTCACATTAAAACTGATATTTTTGCACTAAATAGTCCAAGAGTGAAATAGATGCACGACAACGATGAAGCTTACCAAAAATGTGTCATGACACATGCCAATGATCACAAGAGTTATCAGGGCCCTATAAGAAACTAATTTGGAAATAGAGAACCATATGAAAGAGATTACAGACCATGATAATCATGCTGGAGCATCTCCTTCTCTTCCATGACCTCGCCAACCACGGCCTTGATTTCCATGTACTCGAGGGCTGCATCCCTATGATAGCATATCTTGGACTCAAGCTTTGAAACCAATGATCCAGCGCGGGCCGTTGCTATGCTCTCAGCCATAAAGTCTGCAGGTTCAGTAGCCAACAGAGGATCACAGCACTTACACACCATGTGCAGATGTGCTGATGTGCACAGTTCCACAGCATATCATACTACAATTTATACTTCTAGTACTAGCGTTGTTGTGGTGGCTTTTTATCTGACAGATTGTGCCTAGCGGTGCTTCCATGAGTTAAAATTCAGGTGATTATGTAGAAACAAGGAGTGCTTGTAGTGGATTTTGAACTCGTTGAGTAAAAATCAGGGAGTGATGCGAGAGATACACTGACGAGATCCAAGAAACAGGCAGAGAAGACCTCACCTTAGCAAATGGAGCACCACCGAGATGGCAAGAACCAGCACCACTGTCCTTCAAACTGGTCTGCAAAGGGCAACGATTAATCAGGTGAGTGAAGGGATTCATGTAATTAGCACCCTACAAAACCGAAATCTAGTTGCCCTGATATGTACTGCCCAGAAGAAACCCATAAAATAAAGCAAGAAAACATTTTCTCCAACTTTCGAAACAGGAAGAAAACAAAGAGAGCCGCAAGATCTGAACCTGCTCTTTCAGACAGGCATCCCAAAATCAAAAGTTTAGGGTTTCCAAGAAAAAGCACTAAATTCAGGAAAAATGCTTTCTTCCAAACCTCCAAAAAGAACACAACCTGCGCCGGGTGAGGGTGAAGTACTGCCTAATGGCAAGAATGCAGTGTGTTTTCCCCCCTTAGAATAGCAGAAGAAGGGGGGGGGGGGGGGGTGGCAAACACGAACAAACGCTCCCTTTACCACAACATTGGCGAAAGAAGTAAAATCATCTGGAAATCGCACAACGAATCGAAGGCTGGGACGGTCAAACTGAAATGTACTGTACTTCCACTGGCATGTACCCAGAAGAAACCATAAAAATCAAGAAAACATTTTCTCCAGCTTTCAAGACAAGAAGAAAACAAAAGGGGTAGCAAGATCTGAACCTGCTCTTTCGGACAAGCAGCCCAAAATCAAAAGTTTAGGGTTTCCACGAAGAAGAAGAAACTAATTTTAGGGGGGGAAATGCTTTCTTCCAAACCTCCAAAAAGAACATTTATTCTGTCGCAAAAAAAAAACATTTACTGTGCTCTTTGGAAAAGGGTCGCCTTTGACCACCCAAAAAGTACAGAGATTGGGGGAAAATCCATGGGGGTCATCTTTGGTCCTCTGGGAACAGCATTGGCGAAAGAAGTGAAATGATCTGGAAATCGCAGAACAAATCGAAGGCTGGAAGCCTGGGACGGCCTGAGCAGCCCCCCCAAGCAGCAAGAACAGTCAGAAAACTCGCTCAGAATAAGGGCCGCGCAGGGAGAAATCTGCACCTACTGCGACGCACAAGAACAACCGCGAGACCAGAATAGCAAAGCGGCAGGATAATCGCAGTACCAAATATTGGGCCTTCCTTGCACACCGGGTGGGGGTGGCGGGGGTGGGGGATGGGGGATGGGCGAGAAGAAAAGGAGACAGGACTAGACTCGACGAGCAGGACTGCAGGAGCCGGTGATTTTGGTACTGGTGCAGACTACCTCGTCACCCTGTTCACAGGTTTGATGCTTCTTTCGTGTGTGAATGTGTGGTGTGTGGTGGGCTGGTGGCTTCCTTTCTCACTGCACGATGGAGGTGTGATTTTTTTTTAGTACAGTGTGCACAGTTTTCCAAAAACCAATCTCTGTAAAGTTTGGCTAAGTCTACGGAGAAAATATTTATATCCATAATACTGTCAACTTTCTGATTAATTTAGTCCGTATATAAATTATGATCTTTGCAATAGCAATGTTAATCTTCCCCTAAAACAACAAATATGTTTAAGGGCATCTCAACAGCGACCCGCATATTTTCTCCCTCATCCGTTCCGCGGATAGGGGACTAGTCTCCGGACACGGATGCGAGAGGCTGCTATTCAACGTGGCCGCATACATTTTGACAACAGTTTGAACCAACCGGGTGAAATTCATGCAAATCGGGCGAATTTAGACACGGCCGAATTTCATATAAACATGGCGGATTTCGTATAAACATGACGGATTTTATTACATTTACATCAACTAAGTGGCGCTAGTCCAACTCTGGAGGTATATTAAACACGATAGATTTCATTACAATTATATTAACTAAGAGGTATATTAATACCTAATATAAATGGTCGCCGGTGTCCGTTCCCTGAGTCCGACCATGGGCCCCGAGAACTGAAACTTCCCCTTCTCCAGCTCCGCCTCGACGCTCTCCAGCTCTGCCTCCGTAACATCCGCCTCCGGAGCCCCGAGAAGCGAAGTTGTCCGCCTCCACGTCGCTGCTAAGCGACTAATCGGGCGACGAGTTTGAGCCCACCAAGCTTGGCTTCAACGGGAGGGGAAGAGCAGTGGCCTTCTTTGGACCCGCGACGGTGACCTACCATGCACTATGCTTCCTCGTTGTCGGCGGCGCCCGCGGACGTGTCGGCTTCATAGTCGTGGTAGTGGGGCGCGGCCTCGGCAGTGTCGTCCTCCTCGTCGATCTCGTCGAACACTACCTCGCCCACCTCGTCGCACTTCTTGTAGGCGGCTGCCACCTTCGCCACCCGTTGGTAGTACCACCAGCGGGCCAGACGGATCTCGAGGGCGGAGCGGTAGGACTCGAGCAGCGCCTCCTGCTCCGCCAGGTCTGCGTCTGGCGCGCCCGCCCTACCGGCGGAGAATAGCTCCTCCGCTTGCTGGTGCTCCTGGATGAGGTGGTGGTTGTAGGCGGCGTTGGCCTGTGCCTCCCAGAACTGCTCCTCCCGCTCCTCTCGCACCATGACCATGTAATGGGCACGGGCCTCGCCGATGGTCATGGTGTAGTGCACCGATGAGGGTGGAGCGGAGGAGAAGGAGGGTGGGACGGAGGAGTGGGAGGGTGGAGTCGACTCGTCGGTGGCCGCGTCCTCCATTGAGACGTCGTCGCCATCCGACAGCTATGGTGGCCATCTCCTTCTTCTAGTTCGGTGCCAGCCCGTCCCAAAGAGCTTTGGCGGGAGAGGAAGCCATGATGGGAGTGGTGCGGAGAGGGATCGGAGGCGGATGACTATAGCAATGGTAGAGGCAGCGGTTTATATAGCAATGGAGGGGGGCAGAGGATGGACAGGTGTCACCGGAGGAGACGCCTCGGCAACCGCATGCCAACAATGTGGGTGGCAGACAGACAGACGGGTGGCCGCTGTGTCGTTTGAACGCGTAGCAGTCGCCCGCACCGGGAAGCGACGCTCTCTCGACCGACGCGCCGCTTCAAAGCCGACGCCATTGAGCGGTCGCGTCCGCTCTGGCTGGGCATAATTGTGGGCAATGACGCTCTGGAGCGGCGCTGACGGTTTTGGGCAGGAGGCCCGCGCAGGCGAGGGAGAGGTTTTAGTTGGGCCAGGGTGGTCAGAAGCGGATGTGGGAGCGGCCGAACTCCAGCAAAGCCCTCCCCCCTACGTTTGTCTCCTGTTTGCGAAAGAAAGTACGTCCGAACCGCGCCGCAGACCGATACAGGACTGCATTGGATGGCTTCCGCGGTCCAAACGGATACGGGAAGTTTTAGGGTTAGCGTTGGAGATGCCCTAACACATGAACCAGTAAAAAGAGGATAAACGAGAATCAGACTATGGTTGGATTGTTATGAGGGCACTAATACCCCTGGCCCACCAGAGATCAAACCACGGGTCCGACAATTTGGTGTCTCCTAAAGGCAGAATATTCTTTTAGTGGGAGTTGACGTTATTGTGGATAGCGAGGCATTTGTGTTGACTTCATTAATTTAAAGACCCACCGGCTTAGTCTTTCGGAGGCGCTCATAGGGATGGGGGATGTGTGCATGCATCAATAGGAATGAGTGTATGTAAGTGTTTGTGAGCGTTGGCATCTGTGTATGTAACTATAGTTTGGAAATGGTTAATTATCAGTTGCAAGGGAAATAATAATATTAAATGGTTTTAACTCAACTAAAAACGACAAAGTAAAGACGGAAAAAGGTACATCTTGGCATGTAAGCCAAGGAACCATTCTTAGGAGTTTTGGAATCCTCACTACTACTATGATCTACACAGCATACGCTAATGGGTAGTTCTAAGTCTGCATCTATAATCCACTATGTATGTGTCATGTGTGGGCGGAGTCAAATAAAGACGCGTGCATACATGCAGCAACCGAATCACGCACGCCACCACCATTCATCCCCCAATAGGTTACAGTAACAATGATTAAGGGTTTTCCTGCAAACCGACATAAAGCTTTGGGGTTCTCCGTTGTTCCTCTATTTAAGGTTGGGGAAGGAGGGAGACAAGTGTTGGCACTAAATACCTCATCTGCCCACAATTGCAAAGGTAGTAACTCCCTCATGTCCAAAAGGGCAACTTGCGGGTGACCAGTGTTATACAACACCATGAGGAATAATTGACTCATAATATAAAGAGGACATTGAATCTGTCATTCAGTTCTAATCATATTAGAGCTCATCCATATTCCCGAGAACTAATACAAGTATGAAGGAAATATGCCCTAGAGGCAATAATAAAGTTGTTATTTATATTTCCTTATATCATGATAAATATCTATTATTCATGCTAGAATTGTATTAACCAGAAACTTGATACATGTGTGGATACATAGACAAAACAGTGTCCCTAGTAAGCCTCTACTAGACTAGCTCGTTAATCAAAGATGGTTAAGTTTCCTAACCATAGACCTGTGTTGTCATTTGATGAACGGGATCACATCATTAGGAGAATGATGTAATGGACAAGACCCATCCGTTAGCTTAGCATAATGATTGTTAAGTTTTATTCCTATTGTTTTCTTCATGACTTATACAATGTTCCTTTGACTATGAGATTATGCAACTCCCGAATACCGCAGGAATACCTTGTGTAAACGTCACAACGTAAATGGGTGATTATAAAGATGCTCTACAGGTATCTCCTAAGGTGTTTTGTTGGGTTGGCATAGATCGAGATTAGGATTTGTCACTCCGAGTATCGGAGAGGTATCTCTAGGCCCTCTAGGTAATGCACATCATAATAAGCCTTGCAAGCAATGTGACTAATGAGTTAGTTGCGGGATGATGCATTACGGAACGAGTAAAGAGACTTTACAGTAACGAGATTGAACTAGGTATGAGGATACCAACGATCGAATCCCGGGCAAGTAACATACCGATGACAAAGGGAATAACATATGTTGTCATAACGGTTCGACCGATAAAGATCTTCGTAGAATATGTGGGAACTGTTGGGGAACGTAGCATTCAATTTCAAAAAAAATTCCTACAATCACGCAAGGTCTATCTAGGAGATGCGTAGCTATGAGAAGGGGAGAGTGTGTCCATGTACCCTCGTAGACCGAAAGCAGAAGCGTTAGGTTAACATGGTTGATGTAGTCGAACTTCTTCACGATCCAACCGATCTTAGTATCGAACGTACGGCACCTCCGTGTTCAGCACACGTTCAGCTCGATGACGTCCCTCGAACTCTTGATCCAGCAGAGGGTCGAGGGAGAGTTCCGTCAGCACGACGACATGGTGACGGTGACGGTGATGTGATCCGCGCAGGGCTTCGCCTAAGCACTACGACGCTATGGCCGAAGGAGTAAACCGTGGAGGGGGCGCCGCACACGGCTAAGAGAACAATTGATGTGCCTTTGGGGTGCCCCCCCCCCCCGCCCCCGTATATAAAGGAGGAGGGGAGGAGGCCTGCCACAAGGGGCGCACCAAGGAGGGGGAGTCCTACTAGGACTCCACTCCTAGTAGGATTCGCCCCCCCCCCCTCTTTTTCCTTCTTACGGAGAGGAGGAAAGGGGAAAGAGGTGGAGAGGGAGAAGGAAAGGGGGGCCGCGCCTCCCACCCCTTATCCAATTCGGTTGGCTTGGGGGGGCGCCCGCCACCTCCCGTGGCCTGCCTCCTCCTCTCCACTATGGCCCATGAGGCCCATTAAGTTTCTCGGGGGGTTCCGGCAACCTCCCGGTACTCCAAAAAATCCCCGAACCTCTTCAGAACCATTCTGGTGTCCGTATATAACATTCCAATATATCAATCTTTACCTCTCGACTATTTTGAGACTCCTCGTCATGTCCATGGTCTCATCCGAGACTCCGAACAAACTTCGGTCACCAAAACACATAACTCATAATACAAATTGTCATCGAACGTTAAGCGTGCAGACCCTGCGGGTTCGAGAACTATGTAGACATGACCGAGACACATCTCCGGTCAATAACCAATAGCGGAACCTGGATGCTCATATTGGTTCCTACATATTCTATGAAGATCTTTATCAGTCAAACCGCATAACAACATACGTCATTCCCTTTGTCATCGGTATGTTACTTTCCCGAGATTCGATCGTCGGTATCCTCATACATAGTTCAATCTCGTTACCGGCAAGTCTCTTTACTCGCTCTGTAATGCATCATCCCATAACTAAATCATTAGTCACATTGCTTGCAAGGCTTATAGTGATGTGCATTACCGAGAGGGCCCAGGGATACCTCTCCGATACACGGAGTGACAAATCCTAATCTTGATCTATGCCAACCAATAAACACCTTCGGAGACACCTGTAGAGCATCTTTATAATCACCCAGTTACGTTGTGACGTTTGATATCACACAAGGTGTTCCTCCGATATTCGGGAGTTGCATAATCTCATAGTCAGAGGAATATGTATAAGTCATGAAGAAAGCAATAGCAATAAAACTTAGCGATCATTTTGCTAAGCTAACGGATGGATCTTTTCCATCACATCATTCTCTGATGATGTGATCCCGTTCATCAAATGACAACACATGTCTATGGTCAGGAAACTTAACCATCTTTTAACGAGCTAGTCAAGTAGAGGCATACTAGGGAAACTCTGTTTTGACTTATGTATTCACACATGTACTAAGTTTCTGGTTAATACAATTCTACAATGAATAATAAACATTTATCATGATATAAGGAAATATAAACAACAACTTTATTATTGCCTCTAGGGCATATTTCCTTCAGTCTCCCACTTGCACTAGAGTCAGTAATCTAGATTACATAGTAATGATTCTAACACCCATGGAGTCTTGGTGTTGATCATGTTTTGCTCGTGGAAGAGGCTTAGTCAACGGGTCTACAACATTCAGATCCGTATGTATCTTGCAAATCTCTATGTCTCCCTCTTTGACTTGATCGCGGATGGAGTTGAAACGTCTCTTGATGTGTTTGGTTCTCTTGTGAAATCTGGATTCCTTCGCAAGGCAATTGCTCCAGTATTGTCACAAAAGATTTTCATTGGACCCGATGCACTAGGTATTACACCTAGGTTGGATATGAACTCCTTCATCCAGACTCCTTCATGCTGCTTCCGAAGCAGCTATGTACTCCGCTTCACACGTAGATCCTGCCACGACGCTCTGCTTGGAACTGCACCAACTGACAGCTCCACAATTCAATATGAATACGTATCCGGTTTGTTACATAGAGTCATCTGGATCAGTGTCAAAGCTTGCATCGACGTAACCATTTATGACAAGTTCTTTGTCACCTCCATAGACGAGAAACATATCCTTAGTCCTTTTCAGGTATTTCAGGATGTTCTTGACCGCTCTCCAATGATCCACTCCTGGATTACTTTGGTACCTCCCTGCTAAATTTATAGCAAGGCACACATCAGGTCTGGTACATAGCATAGCATACATGATAGAACCTATGGCTGAGGCATAGGGAATGACTTTCATTTTCTCTCTATCTTCTGCAGTGATCGGGCATTGAGTCTGACTCAACTTCACACCTTGTAACACAGGAAAGAACCCTTTCTTTGACTGATCCATTTTGAACTTCTTCAAAACTTTATCAAGGTATGTGCTTTGTGAAAGTCCAATTAAGCGTCTTAATCTATCTCTATAGATCTTGATGCCCAATATATAAGCAGCTTCACCGAGTACTTTCATAGAAAAATTCTTATTCAAGTATCCTTTTATGCTATCCAGAAATTATGTATTATTTCCAATCAACACTACTGCAGGATGCTGTTAACGTGACACTACGATCAGAGACCCTTCGAGAAACTGTGTGCCATGCAATAATCGCAAACGGTGCTGTATGAAAACCGTCAGAAATGTGTAAAACATTTGTGATGACGGATACATCAAACACGGTTCAGGTTTTAGTTGCGTGTGCGATGAAGGGCATACGGTTCATTTCAATTAACTGTTTACGATGAGGAGGAGCAAAAGAAACGGGCAGCCAGATGAAGGCGTGTGCGATACACATCATACGGTTCACTCGGATGAACTGTTTGTGATTAGGCAACACAAAAGAAACGGTCAGCCAGATCAAGGTGTGTGCGATATACGGCATGCGGTTCACTCGGATGAACTGTTTGCGTTGAGACATGAGAACAGAAACGGTTCAACTTAACAAGATGTGTGTGATACGCGGCAAACAGGTTTGTAATCAGAAATGTGTGTGAAGACCGATAATAACACAGACGGTTGCTGCTAATAAGACGTGTGTGTTGTGCGATGGGATTGCATACAGAACAACAACATACACACACACACACACACACACACACTTATAAGGACATGCTTGCATAACCAAATTAAACATCCACTTACATAGGTGGCTACTACAACCATGGCATTTGCACACACCAAAGTAAACTATTACATGCATAATTACATAGGTGGCTACTACACACATGACATTTCCACACACACCAATAAAGTAAACTATATATTACATGCATGATTAACTAGCATAAACGGTCATCTGATCATCATCTACTTCTTGTGACGCTTGCTCTGCTTGTGGCTCGATCCGGGCTCGTTGATTTGGGTAACGAGGCACTTCCTCATGTCAACGATATGCCTGTGCATCTCGTAGCATGTGTACACGCTCTTGGCCGCAAACCTGAGGTGAGGTTCATCCGATTGCCGCATCCGGGCCCGTGCGGGATACGGGACTTATTCTCCGGGCATCTGCTTCATCTTTTCGTAGTAGGGTCGATGATGGCCGAGGCGAGTTCGACGAGGAGTCCTTCTTCGTGCTGCCCGGATCGGCGTAGTGGTCACGGATTTCGACAAGGTTCTTGCAGGCCAAGCCCGTAACACTGAGCGCTTTTACATCGTTGGTGGTATCCACCGTGGCGAACTTGTAGTCACTGCTGTTGACAAACCTATTGAAACGGTCGCAAGACTCTGTGGCCATGCAGTAGTGGTAGACGAGGACATGATGGCGCACGAACAACTGGGCGACGACAACCTTCTGATCTATGCCGGGACGACCGGCGGTGTACTGGAGGTCGATGCCGACCACCTTGTACTTGTCTCCAGCAAGCAACTGCTCAACGTTGTTGATGTAGTCATCCACCACGGCCGGGTCGATGGTGTACACCATCGAGAGATCCATCTCCCTCGCGTCGGTCTCCACTCTATGCTCGCCAAACTCCATTGGAGCACCGCCGGACATCCCCTCTCTATGTGTCATCGTGGGTGTGCTTGTTGTGTTGTGGGGCGCGATCAAAAGGTTGAAGAGACTAAGGTTATAATGGCCGCTGGAATTAAAGGGGAAGCCGGACGGCCAGGAATATCAGCAGGCCCTGATGGCAGTTCTAATTTGCAGCGCTGAAAGTGCAACTATCCCTAGGTGGTTTTGGTAATTCATAACAACATATAGCTCATTGAGCTAATGCTATTCCAAGACTATTGTTTCAGGAAAGCTCAATGAATGGCATGGCATGGATGATGAAAGTGGATCCTCAAAATACTAAGGACAAAGGATTGGCTCAAGCTCAAAAGCTCAAGACTCTTCATTTTACATTTTAGTGATCCAAGATCACATTGAGTCTATAGGAAAAGCCAATACTATCAAGAAGGGATGAGGTGTTGCTTAATGAGCCTCTTGCTTCATGTGCTTAGTGATATGCTCCAAAACCCTCAACTACTTTCCCACATCCACAAATGACCTAAACCTAAAGCCAAAATCGGTCACACCGATTCTTTCTATCCGGCGCCACCGATTCCAAAAGTCATAGCCACTGCCACAAACCCTAAGCAAATCGGTCTTACCAATAGGGATCTCGGTCTCACCGAGATGGGGTTGCAATCTCTCTGTTTCCCTTCAGAACGCTTCGGTCTAACCGAAGTGAGCGATCGGTCCCACCGAGATTGCAATGTAAACTCTCTGTTTCCTTTTTGTAACATTTCGGTCTCACCGAAAAGAGCAAATCGGTCCCACCGAGTTTACCTGACCAACTCTCTGGAAAGCTTATTACCAAATAGGTATCACCGAGTTTGTGTAATCGGTCTCACCGAGATTACGTTATGCCCTAGCCCTAACCGAATCGGCCTCACCGAGATGCATGTCAGTCCCATCGAAAATCACTAACGGTCACTAGGTTTACTAAATCGGTGCGACCGAGTTTAACGATTCGGTCCCACCGAGTTTGGTAAATTGTGTGTAACGGTTAGATTTTGTGTGGAGGCTATATATACCCCTCCACCTCCTCTTCATTCATGGAGAGAGCCATCAGAACGAACCTACACTTCCAACTTACCATTTACGAGAGAGAACCACCTACTCATGTGTTGAGGCCAAGATATTCCATTCCTATCATATGAATCTTGATCTCTAGCCTTCCCCAAGTTGCTTTCCACTCAAACCCTCTTTCCACCAGATCCAAAACCTATGAGAGAGAGTTGAGTGTTGGGGAGACTATCATTTGAAGCATAAGAGCAAGGAGTTCATCATCAACACACCATTTGTTACTTCTTGGAGAGTGGTGTCTCCTAGATTGGCTAGGTGTCACTTGGGAGCCTCCGACAAGATTGTGGAGTTGAACCAAGGAGTTTGTAAGGGCAAGGAGATCGCCTACTTCGTGAAGATCTACCGCTAGTGAGGCAAGTCCTTCGTGGGCGACGGCCATGGTGGGATAGACAAGGTTGCTTCTTCGTGGACCCTTCGTGGGTGGAGCCCTCCGTGGACTCGTGCAACCGTTACCCTTCGTGGGTTGAAGTCTCCATCAACGTGGATGTACGATAGCACCACCTATCAGAACCACGCCAAAAACATCTGTGTCTCCAATTGCGTTTGAATCCTTCAATCCCTTCCCTTTACATTCTTGCAAGTTGCATGCTTTAATTTCCGCTGCCTATATACACTCTTTGCATGCTTGCTTGAATTGTGTGATGATTGCTTGACTTGTCCTAAAATAGCTAAAATCTGCCAATCTCTAAAATTGGGAAAAGGTTAAGTTTTTATTGGTCAAGTAGTCTAATCACCCCCCTCTAGACATACTTCAAGGTCCTACAAGTGGTATCAGAGCCTTGGTCTCCATTTGCTTTGATTTCCATAGCTTTTGGTGGTCATAGCCTTGGTTTCACAACCTAGGAGAGTATGTATGGCGTCTAGCGAGGGAAATTATCACCGTAGAGGTCCTTACTTTGATGGTACTAATTTTGCTAGTTGGAAGCATAAGATGAAAATGCATATTCTTGGACATAACCCCGTCGTTTGGGCAATTATTTGTATTGGCTTGCAAGGTGAATTCTTCGATGGGAGAGAACCGAACCGTGAAGCTAATGTGGAAGAATTGAAGATGCTACAATACAACGCTCAAGCATGTGACATCATCTTCAACGGATTGTGCCCCGAAGAATTCAACAAAATCAGTCGTCTTGAGAATGCAAAGGAAATTTGGGATACCTTGATTGATATGCATGAAGGTACCGAGTCCGTCAAGGAATCCAAGTTGGATGTGCTCCAAAGTCAGCTTGACAAGTTCAAAATGAAGGATGGTGAAGGTGTCGCTGAAATGTACTCTAGGCTTGCTCTTATCACAAATGAGATTGCCGGCTTAGGGAGTGAAGAGATGACCGAAAAATTCATCATCAAGAAAATCCTAAGAGCATTGGATGGAAAGTATGATACCGTGTGCACATTGATCCAAATGATGCCAAACTACAAAGATCTCAAGCCAACGGAAGTCATTGGAAGGATTGTTGCTCATGAGATGTCACTCAAGGATAAGGAGGAACTTCACAACAAGTCAAGTGGTGCTTACAAAGCCTCAAGTGAAGCCCCCACATCAAGAAGTGAGAAACCAACCTTCAATGAAGAATTGAGCTTAATGGTGAAGAACTTCAACAAATTCTACAAAAGTAGAAGCAAAGAAAGAAGCTCCAAGTCAAGGTCTTACAATGACAAGAGATATTCTAGTCGAGAGCGCAATTGCTACAATTGTGGGAGACCCGGACACTACTCCAATGAGTGTACGACACCCTACAAAAGAAGTGAAGATTCTCCAAGAAGAAGGAGCAAAAGATAAGAATCACCACCAAGAGAGAGGAGGAGTAGAGATGATCGTTATGAACGAAGACCCTCACGGAGAAGTAAGGATTCGTAAAGAAAGGACAAGTCATCAAGGAGCTACACAAAACGAAGACATCAAGCTCATGTTGGTGAATGGGTTTCCGGCTCCGACTCCGGCAATCACTCCGAGAGAAGCTATCACTCCGACTCCGAATATACTCAAGATGAAGGTGTTGCTGGTCTAGCACTTGTGTCAACCAACTCCTACGACATATCTGACTCACCAAATGTAGGTGTTGGAAGATGCTTCATGGCCAAAGGTCCAAAGGTAACACATCCCGAGTATGTTGATTTTAATAGTGATGAAGATGACTTGCTTGTGGATGATGACTTACTTGTTGACAACTCTCTTGCTGACTACTATGATGAAACGTCAATTAATCATGCTAATCAAACGAATGACAATGATAAGGAGAAAATTGAGCTTCTAACTAAAGAACTAAACACTCTTAAGTTGGCTCATGAAACTATCTTCGAAGATCATCGAGAACTTTTAAGGGCTCATGAGAAGATACGCTTTGAAAAGCTCAATCTTGAGCAAGAGCATGAGTTCTTAAAGGCAATCAATGATGATCTCCGCAAGAAAAGTTCTTCTTACATTGCCAAGCGTTTATTCTTATCTACTTACATGCCTCGAGTCAAGTCTAGTAACAAGTACAAGAAAGATACTTCCTCTAGTAGTGACAATAATAATGTCAAATCCAATGTTGTTGCTTCTAGTAGTTCTCTTGATTCCACTAATGATTCTCTTAGCCAAGTTACACTTGAGCAAGAAAATAGTTTATTGAAGGAATTATAGAGAAAGGTGTTTACAAGAGCCTTGCCGGGAGTAAGCAATTCGAGGAAATTGTACGCAAGCAAGGAAGGCACCGGAAGAATCAAGGTGTTGGTTTTGAACGAAAGTTCAACGCCAATGGAGTTGATGTTGGGGAACGTTGCAGAAAATTACAATTTTTCCTACGGTTTCACCAAGATCCATCTATGAGTTCATCTAAGCAACGAGTCAAGGGAGAGAGTTCGCATCTACATACCACTTGTAGATCGAGTGCGGAAGCGTTCAAGGGGATGGTGATGACGGAGTCGTACTTTCGCCGTGATTCGGATCACCGATGACCAAGTGCCGAGCGGACAACACCTCCGCGTTCAACACACGTGCAGTGCAGACGGCGTCTCCTCCGTCTTGATCCAGCAAGGAGGAAGGAGAGGTTGAGGAAGACAGCTCCAACGGCAAAGACGGCGTGGTGTTGTTGGTGCAGCAAGAAGATCTCGGCAGGGCTTCGCCAAGCACGTACGGAGGAGGAGAGGTGTTGGGGAGGGGAGGGGCTGCGCCTTGGCTTGGGGTGTGCAGCCCTCCCCTCACCCCTCTATTTATAGGGGGAAGGGAGAGGGGGGTCGGCCCCTCTAGATGCATCTAGAGGGGGGGGGGGCGGCGGCCAAGGGGAGGGGGCTTGCCCCCCAAGCAAGGGGGGCGCCCCCTCTAGGGTTCCCCCCCTCAACCCTAGGCGCAAGGGCCCAAGGGAGGGGGTGTGCCCAGCCCACCAGGGGCTGGCCCCTTCCCACGCAGCCCAAGTGGCCCCCCGGGAGGGGTGGCCCCTCCCGGTGGACCCCCGGAACCCTTCCGGTGGCAATACCGGTATGCCCCCGAAACTTTCCGGTGTCCGTTTGACAACTTCCCATATATAAATCTTTACCTCCGGACTATTCCGGAACTCCTCGTGACGTCCGGGATCTCATCCGAGACTCCGAACAACATTCGGCAATCACATACAAGTCTTCCTAATAACCCTAGCGTCACCGAACCTTAAGTGTGTAGACCCTACGGGTTCGAGAGACACGCAGACATGACCGAGACGCTCTCAGGTCAATAACCAACAGCGGGATCTGGATACCCATGTTGGCTCCCACATGCTCCTCGATGATGTCATCGGATGAACCACGATGTCGAGGATTCAAGCAACCCCGTATACCATTCCCTTTGTCAGACGGTATGTTACTTGCCGAGACTTCGATCGTCGGTATCCCAATACCTCGTTCGGTCTCGTTACGGCAAGTCACTTTACTCGTGCCGTAATGCATGATCCCGTGACCGGACACTTGGTCACTTTGAGCTCATTATGATGATGCACTACCGAGTGGGCCCAGTGATACCTCTCCGTAATACGGAGTGACAAATCTGTCTCGATCCGTGTCAACCCAACAGACACTTTCGGAGATACCTGTAATGCACCTTTATAGTCACCCAGTTACGTTGTGACGTTTGGTACACCCAAAGAACTCCTACGGTATCCGGAAGTTACACGATCTCATGGTCTAAGGAATAGATACTTGACATTGAGAAAGCTCTAGCAAAACGAACTACACGATCTTGTGCTATGCTAAGGATTGGGTCTTGTCCATCACGTCATTCTCCTAATGACGTGATCACGTTGTCAAAGACAACTGATGTCCATAGTCGTGAAACCATGACTATCTGTTGACCAACGAGCTAGTCAACTAGAGGCTTGCTAGGGACGTATTGTGGTCTATGTATTCACACATGTATTACGATTTCCGGATAATACAATTATAGCATGAATAAAAGACAATTATCATGAACAAGGAAATATAATAATAATGCTTTTATTATTGCCTCTAGGGCATATTTCCAACAGTTGAGTGGGAAGAAGATCAATACCCCAAGACAAAGTTTGTTCCTCAACAAGTGAAGTATGATCCTACTTCCTTCAAGGGGACACAAGCTCAAGATGATCTTCCACCAAAAGACCACAAGAACAAAGGCAAGGACAAGCTTCAAGAAGAGATTGATGCATTTGAAGAAGCACCTAAAGCCTCGTTCAAGTGGGTCCCCAAGACTACGTCAAGTTCTACTTCATCAAGTACAACTACAACTCCAAGTATTACCATCAAGATGATGTGGATCCCGAAGAAGAAGAACTAGAGAGTTCTTAAGGGTGACTCCGCCAACATTCTTCACTCATATCATTCTGGCAAGAACAAGTGCAATCAACTTTCACATCTTGCACTAGTTCAAGGAGTCACAAACCCTCATGTTGGTAAGGCAAGGGACAAGGTAACCTAATGTTTTCATGGACATCATCTTGTGTGTGCATCACTCTATGTATATGGATATTCTTGTTTGTTCCTTGTGGGACTAACCCATGTAGGCAAGTTGAAAGTGCAACTCACTCCAAAGGATTGCTCCAAATGATCTACATCAACATTGAGCATCTACATCTTCAACACCTACATGAAGTCATCATCGACAAAACCCAAGGTTAGTTCATCCCTCTAAGGGGGGATCTCACATCTAGGGGGAGCTTGACTCTAAGAATTGAGTCAAAGCAACTCTAGTGATGTGAACAGTGGCGGAGCTTGACCAAAATACAAGAGGGGGCCAATTTCATCAAAAAGCACACAGTATGCATGAGAAACACACACTAAGTGAGATATGTCTTCTACTTTTCCTACTTTTGAAATTAGCGATTATATCGTCACAACCAATTTTTGTGTGCAATTTCTCGTTCTATTTGTAGCAGCAAAACTATCTACAAAAAAATGATCTTCCATTGTGTTGCTCAGCCTTGACTTGATAATCTTAAGCTCGAGAAAACACACTCGGTTGTTAACGGAGAAAGCATGCTCAGTTGATAATTTTTCATTCATATATGGAAACAGCGCTAGAGCATGAGGAGCTAAAGGAGATTTATCTATTTTCTCATCCCCTTTTCTTCTAGAAAAAGACTGCATCTTCCGGTTGTTTCCTATTGCTACCTAAACAAAAAATTATAAAGGAAAAAATTGTGACCATTCAGCTATTCAGCTAGGCATTAAAGTTATAGAACATCTCAATTCGTGGTGCTCTGTCGTGTGCATGGCTGTAGGCGCGGTCTGCTCCAAGCCTCCAACCACCAAGAAGCTGATGATTCAGCCGACAAAGAAGGGGATAAAAGTTTGCATCGATTGCCGCCACTTGCCGTCGAGGGATTAGGTCGCCGACGCCGGACAGGGGGGCATGGAGGGTGGGGATTGGGGAATGAGAGAGCTAGCGGACGCGTAGACTCGCATGCGAGAAGAGACGAGGTGCTGGGCCAGAGTAGTAAGTATACCTAGTAAAAAATATCACTTTGGAAAGGGGGGGGGGGTCGTAGCCCAGTTTCATCTCCACGACACTCCGCCGGTGGATGTGAACACATTAATGCATTATGTAAAAGTGGTAACCCCACTTGAGCTTAAACGATGAGTATGACCTATGATCAAATGTTCTCATTTGACTCCTAAGTCAATATACTCATATATAGATGACCTAGTCATCGCCAATTGCTTGATAGTTGCTAAAGTTGGTTGTGCATGCTTTGCCACATATTTTAATTGCCATCTTATTTTGTGAGCATGTTGGTGCATATTTTACTCATTCAAGGACATCCACTTGTTGTTCTGTTTGTTTGGATTCTTTTCTTTGTGCCAAGTGGATGGACAAGAATGCCTAATGATAGAGGCAAGGGTCCCGATCTTTCGATGAGATGGTAACTATCGATTTGGTGGAGACGACTTTGACAATCCGACTACAAACGTGCATGACGTTGCGCCTTAGCAATCGCTAAACCAATCTCCTGAGGTTACTGACGATGCCGGAAGCACGATCAGCCTGACCACGAAGGTCTATTCCTGCACGCAATCAAAGAACAAGCAAGAATATGATAATGCAATCTGAATATTGCGAATATAGATGAAGTATTGATAAACGTGGGGATCCGTAAGCGGTCTTGGTATGGTTGTTGGACACAAACGAAGTACACGAAGTTGCAATGGCTAACTTTTAACTAAACAAATCCCAAGGGAAAAGCTACTAGATGGATCTACTTATATAGGAGCAAGGGTGACGGCCAAGGAGGTGGGAGGACGTCCCAAGGCAGCCTAAAACTAATCCTAGGTCGTACAAGGCCAATGGGCGTAACACCTTTGGACTTGTAGTTTGACTCGGATTCTGGTGCAGCGTCAGATTGTTTCGTCCATAACTCAACGCTCCGGACGGATTTTAAGGTGATTCCAATTGGGTTGGAAAGAGCATGAAATCTACTTTCCAACAGAAAAATAATCACCCAATTCGGAGTCCGTATGAAAAAGTTATTGGCGTTTTGAGTCAGGTATGTCTGTGCAGTCCGAATCTGAATCCAGAATGTGAGAGACTTGGACTCTATCTTCTCTTGGCCCAAAAGTGACGTGAGAGGACTTTTGAACAGCACCTAAACTTCTCCTTTTCCCTTAACTTCATATGTGTATTGTACAAATGTCCCATACACCTGCAATTAGACAAAACACAAAAGTATGTGAAGTATTTTGTTCTGGATAACATAAATAGATTATTGAATAGTTTGCACTAGAAATCACCTGAAAAATATGCATGTATGCAATATTTTTGGTATTATCCAAGGTAGTCATGTCCTCATCACCTAAGAACCTTCTTTAGCTATCTATGCTTTTCTCGTCTCAAACTCTATTCATGCTACATCACAAAATTTGATCAAGTCAGATTCGAACCACTCTGTGTGAGGAGCACTCGGAGTCCCCGATTCGTCATAGACTTAAACTTCCAAAACCTCTTAGTGATTCTCGGTCCGACCGATCCTTCCATTCGGTCCTACCGAGATCATCAAGTTGATCTGAGTTTTCAATCTCGGTGCAACCGATTTGAACTTTTCGGTCTCACCGATTTGTCAGAATCGAACACTGTTATGCATCTCGGTGCCACCGAGTTGTTCCACTCGATCCACACCGGCAGGTCGGGCTATATATATCTACGGGCAAAATTTTGGAAATTTCTCCGAAACCCTTCGCCCGCGCAATAGCTCGCTCTGCCATCGTGGTCTCCGGATCGTCTCCTCGTCGCCAGCAGCCTCCTGTCGCTGGTCTCCGCCGCCGTCAACGGATTTCGTCCCCGCCGTTGCCGCCGCCAAGTTAGGGTATGGACTTAATCTTTGTGCTATCCATGTCTGATTCCTGGCACATTGTTTTCATATTGATTCTTGCCACGATTGAAACTCTTCTATCCAGCCAAAGTAGTTCATAGATGAGATGTGATTCAATTTTTTAGGGTTAGGTTTCCGTCGAAACCATCTCGGACCCACCGAGTTGAAAAACTCGGTCTCACCGATTTGGCTTATGCCATTGCACTAGTGACTCTCGCTCTGACTGAGAATTACTAATCGGTGCAACCGATTTGAGGATTCCGTGAAACCCTAGCAGTCTCGGTACCACCGAATCAAACTTCGGTCCAACCGAGATCATCGATTTAGGTTCCAAAACTGCTTCGGTATCACCGAAGTTTGAAAATCGGTGGATCCGAAATGCTTTCTCGTGGAAAATAAGACTGGACTTTTGAGTCATTCTTTTGCAAAAACCTCTGCATTTTGTGATGCTCATCTTTTCTATCTCATCTATAACTCTTCACGGGTCGTGATCGACTTTGCGGTATGTCCGATCAAAGTGATGAGCAACAGAAGAAGCAGATGGACTTGAGTGAGGGCACTAGTCCCTCAACTTCAGATGAAGGGAGCGAAGTACTCCTAGCAATTTGCCTAAGGCTGCAACTAGGCAAAGGAGGAAAAGAACTTCAGATTCAGAGGATGAAGATTACAAAGCTGAGGAAGATGAGGCTACTTCCAAGAAAGTGGTGCTCAAGAAGGAATATGGCTCAGCAAAGGATGTAAAGCCAGGCATGAAGACCAAAAGGCCTGTAGGAAGGCAACCTATGCCCAAGGCCAGAGCATCAACTCAAGCACGAAAGGCTGATCCCAAAGAGCCCGGCAGATGAAAGCAAGAAAAGAAAGGAAAGGGTCAAGAAGACCACAGCCAGAGTTATTGGGAAGCCTTCCATGATGGAAGAGGAAGATGAAATTGCTGCACCAGCACCAAAGGCACCAAAGCTTATGGGTGATGCTATTAGATCAGGGGCTGCCACATCTAAGCCCAAGGAAGCACCCAAAGCTGCCCCCAAGGCCAAGTCTGCACCAAAGAGGAATACCAGGAGTATTCCAATTGCTTGAGAAGAACAAGGCCCCAAAGTGCTCGAGGATGCCGATGATGAAGATGAAGAAGGACAGGTTCTAAGAAAGCTCAAGCCCAAGATACTGCAGACCACAATGATGCCCATCCTGTGGCTGAGGACATGAGAATCGGGGAAGGATTAATTTGAGGCTGTGGAGAATGGAAGATCCATATGCCACAAGGAGAAGAACTGCTGTTGATTATAGGTTCCACACAAAGGAACAACAGGACTTCTATGAGACCATTCTGTTGGACAAGAAGCCCATAGTCTGTGATATGAGGTGGGTCGACTGGACCTACATGAAGGAGAATGAACATCACATTTTTACCCAGATGGAAGAATTGTTTGGATGTCTGAAGGTACAAGGTACCAGTCAACTGTTGAGGAGTGGGCAAGTCTGATCAATGCCCCCAAGGACAATGAGGATGACCTAGACATTTATGCAAAGAAGAAGATGGGTCACAATTCAATGGCTCACATGTACAAGGAAATTCTAGACAAGGCATTAGGAACTCATAAGTTTGGATCAGTTCACTTTCTGCTGTCAGGGTTGCCAACCATAAATTGGATTCTGAGGCACACTGTGTTGCCCAAGTTTGGTGACCATAACATGATCAGAGGGCATGCCATCAACATGTTGCATGTGTTTGATGTGCCACGAAGTTCAAAGTCATGAGCACGATCATTGAAACAATCAAGAGGACTGCAGCAGATCGGAAGAGGAGTTGTGGATATGCACCTCAGATTCAAGAATTGATAAACTCAAAGATGGAGTGCAGGAAAATATCAGTTGGATAAGGAACACTTTCCACTTTATCCATACTTTGAGGACAATGAGGTTGTCATGAATGAAGATGATCCACAATCAGTTCAAGCTCGGGAGAGAAGAAGAAGGCAAAGAGGGAGAAGGCTGCCAAGATGCCAACTCAAGAGGAGGCATCTGAGTATTTCTTGAAGAACAAGCAGGAGCAGCTTGGTTACTTAATAGCATCAACCCTGAGGATAGAGAAGGGATTGGCCACCCTCACTCAAAACCAGGAGAGCCTGGAGGGAATCATAGAACAAAAGTTCTATAACTTAGATGTGAAAATGGCGAAATTCGATCTGCAGTGGAGGAACTCCAAGATGACATGCAGGAGAGGAAGGGCAAAACAACAACTGATGCATTTGCCAGAGTGCCTAGAGCCCAGAGGTCATCTGCTGTGCCAGTTCCTGACACAAGAGCAACTTCATCTGCACCAGCTTCAGCTCCAGTGCAACCAGCTACTACATCAGCTCCAGCTCCATCTACTTCAACTGAAGCTTTCATCCTCGGCGTTATCCGGACTCCACCAACTGAAGATCAAGCCTGAGAGTTGATCTAGCACTATGCATTTTCTATGAACTTTTTGGTAACTTGTTGCCAAAGGGGGAGAAAAATGTATAGATCATAGGCTTCGAGAGAGAGTGTGTTGCTTTTGTTCTCTCTTGCTTTATTTGGTGGTTTTTCAATCTTTGTTTGCTTTTGGTTGAGATACTATGCTTGTCAGACATTGATGATCATGTGTTTGATCATAAGCTACACTTATGCATGCTTGATATTATCCTATCTATCTTATGTGATCACTCACTATGCTTGGTGATGAGTGCATGTATTCATTGTTTATTTTGAGCGCTCCACCAAGATGTATGTGACATGGAAGAGTAACCCATGAGCCTAATTCATTGTGCATTTGCAAATGAAAGCAAATCTAAAACTATGCACAAATTTAGGGGGAGCTCTTGCTTATCACATACTTCTCAAAGCGACGATGTTATTTAAATTTTATTATCATTTGTCGAAGCTTTGATCTATATGTTGTCATCAATTACCAAAAAGGGGGAGATTAAAAGTGCAACTATCCCTAGGTGGTTTTGGTAATTCATAACAACATATAGCTTATTGAGCTAATGCTATTCCAAGACTATTGTTTCAGGAAAGCTCAATGAATGGCATGGCATGGATGATGAAAGTGGATCCCTTAAAATACTAAGGACAAAGGATTGGCTCAAGCTCAAAAGCTCAAGACTCTTCATTTTACATTTTAGTGATCCAAGATCACATTGAGTCTATAGGAAAAGCCAATACTATCAAGAAGGGATGAGGTGTTGCTTAATGAGCCTCTTGCTTCATGTGCTTAGTGATATGCTCCAAAACCCTCAACTACTTTCCCACATCCACAAATGACCTAAACCTAAAGCCAAAATCGGTCACACCGATTCTTTCTATCCGGCGCCACCGATTCCAAAAGTCATAGCCACTGCCACAAACCCTAAGCAAATCGGTCTTACCGATAGGGATCTCGGTCTCACCGAGATGGGGTTGCAATCTCTCGGTTTCCCTTCGTAATGTTTCGGTCTAACCGAAGTGAGCGATCGGTCCCACCGAGATTGCAATGTAAACTCTCTGTTTCCTTTTTGTAACATTTCGATCTCACCGAAAAGAGCAAATCGGTCCCACCGGTTTACCTGACCAACTCTCTGGAAAGCTTATTACGAAATAGGTCTCATCGAGTTTGTGTAATCGGTCTCACCGAGATTACGTTATGCCCTAACCCTAACCGAATCGGCCTCACCAAGATGCATGTCAGTCCCACCGAAAATCACTAACGGTCACTAGGTTTACTAAATCGGTGCGACCGAGTTTAATGATTCGGTCCCACCGAGTTTGGTAAATTGTGTGTAACGGTTAGATTTTGTGTGGAGGCTATATATACCCCTCCACCTCCTCTTCATTCATGGAGAGAGCCATCAGAACGAACCTACACTTCCAATTTACCATTTCTGAGAGAGAACCACCTACTCATGTGTTGAGGCCAAGATATTCCATTCCTATCATATGAATCTTGATCTCTAGCCTTCCCCAAGTTGCTTTCCACTCAAACCCTCTTTCCACGGATCCAAAACCTATGAGAGAGAGTTGAGTGTTGTGGAGACTATCATTTGAAGCACAAGAGCAAGGAGTTCATCATCAACACACCATTTGTTACTTCTTGGAGAGTGGTGTCTCCTAGATTGGCTAGGTGTCACTTGGGAGCCTCCGACAAGATTGTGGAGTTGAACCAAGGAGTTTGTAAGGGCAAGGAGATCGCCTACTTCGTGAAGATCTACCGCTAGTGAGGCAAGTCCTTCGTGGGCGACGGCCATGGTGGGATAGACAAGGTTGCTTCTTCGTGGACCCTTCGTGGGTGGAGCCCTCCGTGGACTCGGCATAACCGTTACCCTTCGTGGGTTGAAGTCTCCATCAACGTGGATGTACGATAGCACCACCTATCGGAACCACGCCAAAAACATCCGTGTCTCCAATTGCGTTTGAATCCTTCAATCCCTTCCCTTTACATTCTTGCAAGTTGCATGCTTTAATTTCCGCTGCCTATACACTCTTTGCATGCTTTGCTTGATTTGTGTGATGATCGCTTGACTTGTCCTAAAATAGCTAAAATCTGCCAATCTCTAAAATTGGGAAAAGGTTAAGTTTTTATTGGTCAAGTAGTCTAATCACCCCCCTCTAGACATACTTCAAGGTCCTACAAGCGCGTAACTCCATCGTGCCGCACGTAACTGCATCGCGTGGTAACGCGCACGGCGCAACCGCATGCATATGGGCCCCCCGACGTGATCGTGCACACGCCCAACCGCTGGCAGAGCATGCGCGGAGGGACGCGAGCAGAGCGCTCCGTGGTTGCCTCAAGGAAAAGTTGTCCACAAGCAGAGCGCACCGACAGACCCGAGCAGAGCGCGCCAACAGACGCGACCGAGCGCGCCGTGGCGCCTAACGGCGAGCAGAGCTTGCCGAGGGACGCGAACAGAGGACGACACAGTGATACGTGGCAAATAAGACAAACTGTGCAAGCGATGTCGGAGACATAAAGCACGAATCAGATTGGAGTTGCGTGTGTGATACATGGCAGACAGTTGATCCATCAGAGCTGTTTGTGATGGAATAAGCTGTGTGTGTTGCGGGCAAACGCTTGCGGTGTATAACCTTAAATTTAATCGAAAAAATGTTAATGCATGTTACAAAATTTGTATAGCTAGAAACTATGTTCAAATACGACTCCAACGATATAATCTATGGCGACATGCATTCGTATTTTATTAGTTAAATCCTACTTATAAACCAGGATGGGGGTATAGTAGGTAACTAAATTGCAAACGTTTTTTTTATTAACTGTATGTGTACGTGTCCTCTCGTCCTCCTCTCGCACGTCTTGTCACCCCGCCATCATGAGACGGCTTACAACAAGAAGCTTACGCAGCGCTGTGAGGCGTTCTTTTGGCCAAACGGGGGCGCCAATGAATCATCGGTGAGCCCTTTCCTACGCAACCTCGTGGGTTCCTGCGCAAGCTTCCCGCCCGACTCGGTGGAATCCCCCAAAATCCCAATGCTTGCGGGCCTGCTATAAAAACCCTCACGGCCGGCTAGTCCTCCGTCGCATTTTCCCCTCCCTCCCTGTAGCTTATCTCGTCTGCTTCTCCCACAATCGCCAATGGCACCGGTCCGTCGTCGTTGCTCAGCCACTCCGTCGTCATCAGAGGACAACTCCAGCTGGGAGGCTACACCGCGGCAGCGACGCAGTCCCCGGCGTAGTGTAGTGCGCGTGGCGTCCCTGTTGGGTGTGCGCGCAACACCCACCACTCGCTCCACCGCTACCCGTCGGCAGCTGTTGCCGGCCGCCGTTGCCGCCAAACCACTGTCGAAAGCTAGGGCCATCTCCTGCCCCGCCGCCGCGGCCCGAAGGCGGGAGGTGGCCGTCGTGGCCGCCACCCCACTGCCGGCCACCGTGGCCATCACCCGCCCCTCCACAGCGGCCCGAAGGCAGGAGGTGGTGGTCGTGGCCGCCACCCCATCATCGGCCACCATGGGCGCCAGCCCACCGTTGACCACCGGGATCATCACCCGCTCCGCCACCGCCGCCCGAAGGAGGGAGGCGGAGGTGGAGGCCCGCACGTGCGTCAGCAACCTTGCGCGCTACATCGAGTTCCTGCGGGAGGAGGAGGAGCGCCTCGCCGAGCACGCAAAGAGCCTTACCGCAGATGTGGCCGCAGCACAAGCCGATGCAGAGGCGAGGAATCAGGAGATCTACGAGCAGTCCAGCCGCTTGAGAGGATCGTGCGGAAGCGGCGATGGGCGTTCGGTGGCGAGCGTCGCTAAACGTGCAACAGCGGCAGGCACCGTATTGCATTTGTCCAGCTCGTCGGTAGGCTCCTCCTCCTCCTCTGCCTCTTACTGAGCGCTCTAGGCCTTCCGTTGTAGTAGTAGTACTTAGGGGCTATTTTGTTCAGTTCATCTGACTATAGATGTGTGGTCGAACTGTACAACGTACTTAAAATTAGCTAGTATATATAGTTGAACTAGCTATTTTAGTACGTGGTTGGCAACAATTGGGGAGAAGTTTGGTCGGTTCAGCTGTCGAGTTGAACTGTTTGTATAAATTAAGAATGACTGCTTAATCTATGAATGAAATGTATGCTTAATTACTGAATTTTAGTTGCAAAAATTACATAGTGCTAATGATTTCTAGCTGCATATTTTGACAAATCATAGTGTTACAAGGATTGACAAATGGCAACGTTACTAGATCAACAAATGTAAATCTTTCCAGTTTGACAAATGGCAACATACCCAATATGACAGATGCAAATCTTACCAAATTGTTTGTACGTGGTTGCACACGGGTCATCCAAAACGACCGTTTGCGTTGAAGGGTGGAACAAATCCTGCGCTGCTCTCACTTTGCATACGGGTGTTCTATCTAAATCGTTTGCGATCAAGAGCTGTAGAAATCCTGCTTGGCACATTTTCTCTTGACTTCACAGGGAAGCCGCCGGTTTGCATACTGGGTGTTCTAACTAAAAGCGTTTGCGATGAGTGTTTTATATTTAAAAAGAGAATTAAAGCTGCTTGGGCACCATTAATGGAGAGGATGCGAGCAAGGCGGCGGCCATGGAAGTCAAAGGGCTCGCTTCGGTGAGCTTTGCAAAGATACTGACTAGACGCTTCCCGATGAGCCTACGCACTCGAGGACAGCTTGCACACCTCTCGGTCAGCCTGCCCACCGGACGGCGCTCACACGCCTCCCGTTTAGTCAAGGTCAAGCAGCTGTCCGCACGGCACCTCCTACAGCCATTAAAACCAAGACACGTGGCGTCACATCAATGGTTAACAGAATTTTGGATTTACTAGAATTTAAAAACCAGGCATGTCAATGTTTTGCTGGCAATCAACGGTGCCCTGGTGTTTGAAATTCATTCCCATTTTTTGCATGTGACCTAAGCATGCACCCAGGGACACAAATTTGATTTTTCAACCAATTTATATGCACTGGAGCATGTGCATGTAGTTCAAATTTGAATTATGCACATAAATGCATTGAAAACTTAGTTAATGCATAAAAATGTCCAAACGAACCCGGAAAAACCACAAAAATTCACACAACACTCTTGTTGTTCTATGTTGACACGAGAAAAAAATTGAAAGCAATAAGAGGCAATGGATATCGTTTCGTCCCCAAAGGTGGGGCGTTCCTCACCGAAAACCATCATGCTTGTTGTGAGAAGCTCCGGTTTGTGAGAAGCATATACCCAAACCTGCCCCAAATGGGATAAAATTAGTACCCACGGCATGTTGATGCCGCTCCATGATAGCATGCCAAGTTTCATGAATTTCAGACGAGTTTTGTATTTACTAGAATTTAAAACCAGACATCTCAATGTTTTGCGGGCAATCAACGGTGCCACGGTGTTTGAAATTCATTCCCATTTCTTGCATGGGACCTAAGCATGCACCCAAGGACACATATTTTATTTTTCAACCAATTTATATGCACTGGAGCATGTGTATGTAGTTCAAATTTGAATTATGCACATAAATGCATTGAAAAATCAGTTAATGCATAAAAATGTCCAAACGAACCCCAAAAAATTCTAAAATTGAACACAACACTCTTGTTGTTCTATGTTGACACTCAATTTTTTTTGAAAGGAATAAGAGGCAACGGATATCATTTCGTCCCCAAAGGTGGCACGTTCCCTACCGAAACCATCACGCTTGTTGTGAGAAGCTCTGGTTTGTGAGAAGCTTATACCCAAACCTGTCCCAAATGGGACAAAATTTTGACCACGACATGTTGATGCCGCTACATGATAGCTTGCCAAGTTTCATGAATTTCAGACGAGTTTTGGATTTACTAGAATTTAAAAACCAGGTATCTCAATGTTTGCGGCCGAGTGACGGTGGCAGGGTGTTTGAAATTCATTCCCATTTCTTGCATGGGACCTAAGCATGCAACCAAGGACACATATTTGATTTTTCAATAAGTTTATATGCATTGGAGTATGTGCATGTTGTTAAAATTTGAATTATGCGCATAAAATGCCTGGAAAACCTAGTTAATGTATAAAAATGTACAGACAAACCCTGAATAATTCCAATTTTTTTGATGACACACCTATTGTTACATGTTCACTGCAGATAAAAGTTCTAACAATTCAAACACCATCCTTTGTAGCTGTGACCCCATTACGTAATTCAAATGATCAATACGATAAATCAAGTAGATCGCACACAGTTTATTATCACCAACCGTGTGGATGCAGCACAAAATATCTTGGAGCACCGTCGGTGTATAGTACTATAAATCAAGTAGATCGCACACAATTAGTCTCCTTTGTGTACCCAAATTATACAATGACGTGCATGACCACTGTAACCAGGGAAATTCGAACCAAAATGTTTGACGTTCAAACTCAACACACACGGGTTAAACTATCTGAATCGTTTGTGATGTTCACATATCGTACACAGTTCTGAATAAGGGACTGTGTCTGATGACACTTTGCGCGCTAGTTTTTTTGGCTGAAGCGATTCCAAATTTTTGGCTTCCGCGGACATATCTACCTCCCGCCCTCCCCTTACCAAAAGCCACATTTCCCTCTTTCGCCTTCCTTTCCACGTTGCAACCTTCACCCCTTGCGTGCAGCGCCGCCGCCTCCTTGCCGACGAGCCTCCGTCACGCTCCTCGGCCTCGCCTATCCAGGCAGGTAATCCACACCCGACCCCCATCCTCCTCCTCCTTCCCCATCCCCCAGGCCCCTACCGCCGTGGCCTTGAAACCTTCCACCCAAATCACCGACCCCTCCACCAAATAAGCGCCGGCCTAAGCCATGGTGCACGCAATATAGCCAGGACCTCAAGGAGCATTTGGCAGCGGAGAAGAAAATCGCGGCCGCAAGCGCAGATGAGGTCGCGATGGCTGCCATTCGTGGCGACCCCCAGATCTTGAAGGAGCACCATGCCATTTGCTAGCTACGCCGGTTAAGCATGCGCGGTTTACCCATTGCGTGTGCTCTTCCTGCCTTTCCTTCACAAATTCTAGTGAATTGTGCTATCTAATTTTACCATGCAATCTGTTGCTCTAGTGTATATGTTCTATATGTCGTGCAGTGTGGTGCTCACTTAATTAGTTGTCGTCTTCAGTTAACTGTTTGGTTCAATTCTGCAAATGTGATGTTCAATTCTTCAGGCTGCAATTTTGTATTGTCTTCCATGTGAGAAATAAATCGAATTTATCTTTACAAAATTGTGGGTGCAATTTGTTATTGTATACAATGTGAGGAATAAATTGAATTTGGCTGTAGTAAATACATGAGAAACAAATACAATTGGCTATAGTTAACTGTTAGGTTAACTGTCTGATCTTTTATTAGGAGTATGTTATATTGTGCAATGTGGTGCTCAGTTAATGTTTGGTTCATTTGTTGTGGTGTTTAGTTAATTGCTTGGTTCAATTCTGCAATGCGATGTCCAATTGTCGTGGGTAGAATTTTGTATTGTTGTGCATGCGAGGAATAAATCGAATTTGGCTGCACTTAATACATGAGAAACATATACAAGTGCTATATTTCCTAGTTCTTAATCGTGCTTGGTTTGGATAAATGGGTTTTCCGTGTGGCTTTAATTAATTTGATGAATATGCAATGTGATTATTTTTCATCAACATATTTTACTGATAGCATGCGAACCCTTACTTAACCTGATGACTAACTACCTTATATGTGTTGCAGGGAAACAATGGGAAGCACTGAGGTTTACAATCTAGGTTAGCACGTGCATGGTCTGTTGTGTAATAGCACATTATTGTGCAATTGCGAAACCATTCTAATATTTAGGTTTTTACAATTTGGTCTTGCACATGTAGGTCCTGGCCGAGAGGTTTTGACCTTTATTCGACCCTTTTTGCATATGGAGAAATGAGTTGTCCATGAATATCGGTCAAGTCAAGAAACTTCGGAAAGATTGTTAGGATAAAGAAATTAGCGACAAAAAACAACAAGATCTTTATGCGCACAATGAAGAAGACATCGATTCACTCTGAGGATGATACTAACTATTATACCTTGCCTTTTTTATTCCTTTGCCCCATTTCCAATATAGAGAAGATATTTATGCACATCCTTGTTTTCAGGCCTTTCCAAAGTAGTTCACTGATGATTACCTCTCAAACCACCTGTATGGTCAAGAGGCGAGGAAGGTATTCATACAACACCCACGGTTCAATATTGAAGTGTTCCTGAAGAGGACGAAGGATGGACGGTCAATCATCCACGAGCCTTTGGCCTAAAGTTACAAAGACCTTCAACATCAATGAAGGCTCAATATTCGCATATACCTTGATAGTTTTCGAGATGAGATACATCTGTCTATGTACCGTCTATGATGCTAATTTGAAAGGTTATAGATGTTGCATGTGAAACTTGGTCCTGGTGTAGTTGTGTAATGGGGTAGCTGAGTCTTTGAAGCTATATGATGTTGTACTACGATGTATTTCAATTATGAAAATGAAATATATTGTGTGCTTAATATGAACTGTCAATTAGATTAATAAATGGGTTATGAATAATCGGATAATTATCCTGCTAATTGGGTTTTTCTATTGCAAACGGTTGTTGAAAAAATACTGTGGGCGATGACCTCAGGCAACGCACACAGTTTCTAGAAATAAACCGTGTTGGATCAATGAACAATCACACATGACTTTCTCTTGAAAGCTGTTTGCGTTAGGCCACCTTGCGTAAACGTTTACCACATGAAAACTGTGTGTGATGGACAGCCATTGCCACACAGTTTCTTCCACGGACCGTGTGTGATATATTCAATAATGCAAGCGATTTAACGAGAAAAATTATGTGTGATGTACCTGTGAACGAAAACGTTTGCCTTGGAGCGACTGTGTGGGATGTACATACGAACGGAAACGTTTAGCGGGAACTGACTGTGTGGGATGTACTTGCGACCGGAAACAATTTTGCCGTATAATTGTATTTTTTAGCTCTCTTTATGCGTATTTGCGTATTTGAGCGCTCGACCTCATTTTGCGAACGTGTGTGCGGGAGGGCATATCCCGATAGTTTAAGGTGGTGTGGGAAGGAGCCCCCTATCGCCCACACTCACTTGGCGACGGTTCCAAATGCCATTGCCGAAAGGGGTTAAAAACCGTTTGTTTAGGAGCTCGCTGTACTAGTGCAATTATATGTCATCCACATATAATATTAGAAATGCTACAGAGCTCCCACTCACTTTCTTGTAAATACAGGCTTCTCCAAAAGTCTGTATAAAACCATATGCTTTGATCACACTATCAAAGCATATATTCCAACTCCGAGAAGCTTTAACCAGACCATAAATGGATCGCTGGAGCTTGCACACTTTGTTCGCACCTTTAGGATCGACAAAACCTTCTGGTTGCATCATATACAACTCTTCTTTAAGGTATCCATTAAGGAATGCAGTTTTGACATCCATTTGCCAAATTTCATAATCATAACATGCGGCAATTGCTAACATGATTCAGACAGACTTAAGCATCGCTACGGGTGAGAAGGTCTCATCGTAGTCAACTCCTTGAACTTGTAGAAAACCTTTTACAACAAGTCGAGCTTTGTAGACACAATAACATTACTGTCAGCGTCGGTCTTCTTCTTGAAGATCCATTTATTCTCTATGGCTTGCCGATCATCGGGCAAGTCAACCAAAGTCTACAGTTTGTTCTCATACATGGATCCCATCTCAGATTTCATGGCCTCAAGACATTTCACGGAATGTGGGCTCATCATTGCTTCCTCATAGTTCGTAGGTTTGTCATGGTCTAGTAAAATGACTTCCAGAACAGGATTACCGTACCACTCTGGTGCGGACCATACTCTGGTTGACCTACGAGGTTCGGTAGTAACTTGATCTGAAGTTTCATGATCATCATCATTAGCTTCCTCACTAATTGGTGTAGGAATCACTGGAACTGATTTCTGTGATGAACTACTTTCCAATTCAGGAGAAGGTACAATTACCTCATCAAGTTCTACTTTCCTCCCACTCACTTCTTTCGAGAGAAACTCCTTCTCTAGAAAGGATCCATTTTTAGCAATGAATATCTTGCCTTCGGATCTGTGATAGACGGTGTACCCAACAATTTCCTTTGGGTATCCTATGAAGACACATTTCTCCGATTTGGGTTCGAGCTTATCAGGTTGAAGCTTTTTCACATAAGCATTGCAGCCCCAAACTTTAAGAAATGACAGCTTAGGTTTCTTGCCAAACCACAGTTCATATGGTGTCGTCTCAACGGATTTAGATGGTTCCCTATTTAACGTGAATGCAGCCGTCTCTAAAGCAGAACCCCAAAACAATAGCGGTAAATCAGTAAGAGACATCATAGATTGCAGCATATCTAATAAAGTACGGTTACGACGTTCGGACACACCATTACGCTGTGGTGTTCCAGGTGGTGTGAGTTCCAAACCTATTCCACATTGTTTCAAATGAAGACCAAACTCATAACTCAAATATTCCCCTCCACGATCAGATCGTAGAAAATTTATTTTCTTGTTATGATGATTTTCCACTTCACTCTGTGAATCTTTGACCTTTTCAAATGTTTCATACTTATGTTTCATTAAGTAGATATACCCATATCTACTCAAATCATCTGTGAAGGTCAAAAAATAACGATACCCGCCGCAAGCCTCAACACTCATCGGACCGCATACATCGGTATGTATTATTTCCAATAAGTCAGTGGCTCGCTCCATTTTTCTGGAGAACGGAGTCTTAGTCATCTTGCCCATGAGGCATGGTTCACAAGCATCAAGTGATTCATAATCAAGTGATTCCAAAAGCCCATCAACATGGAGTTTCTTCATGCGCTTTACACCAATATGACCTAAGGTAGTGCCACAAATAAGTTGCACTATCATTACTAACTTTGCATCTTTTGGCTTCAATTTTATGAATATGTGTATCACTACGATCGAGATTCAACAAAAATAGACCACTCATCAAGGGTGCATGACCATAAAAGATATTACTCATATAAATAGAACAACCATTATTCTCCGATTTAAATGAATAACCGTCTCGCACCAAACAAGATCCAGATATAATGTTCATGCTCAACGTTGGCACCAAATAACAATTATTCAGGTCTAAAAGTAATCCTGAAGGTAGATGTAGAGGTAGCGTGCCGACGACGATCATATCGACCTTGGAACCATTTCCGACGCACATCGTCACCTCGTCCTTAGCCAATCATCGCTTAATTCGTAGCCCCCGTTTCGAGTTGCAAATATGAGCAACATAACCAATATCAAATACCCAGGTGCTACTACGAGCATTAGTAAGGTACACATCAGTAACATGTATATCTAATATACCTTTCACTTTGCTATCCTTCTTATCCGCCAAATACTTGGGGCAGTTCCGCTTCCACTGACAAGTCCCTTTGCAGTATAAGCACTCAATTTTAGGTTTAGGTCCAGACTTGGGCTTCTTCCCAGGAGCAGCAACTTGCTTGCTATTCTTCTTGAAGTTCCCCTTCTTCCCTTTGCCCTTTTTATTGAAACTAGTGGTCTTGTTAACCATCAACACTTGATGCTCCTTCTTGATTTCTACCTCCGCAGCTTTTAGCATCACAAAGACCTCGGGAATTGTCTTTTCCATCCCTTGCATATTATAGTTCATCACGAAGCATTTATAGCTTGGTGGCAGTGATTGAAGAACTTTGTCAATGACACTATCATCAGGAAGATTAACTCCCAGCTGAGTCAAGTGGTTATGGTACCCAGACATTCTGAGTATGTGTTCACTGACTGAACTATTCTCCTCCATCTTGCAGCTATAGAACTTGTTGGAGACTTCATATCTATCAATCTGGGCATTTGTTTGAAATATTAACTTCAACTCCTGGAACATCTCATATGCTCCATGACGTTCAAAATGTCTTTGAAGTCCCGATTATAAGCCATAAAGCATAGCACACTGAACTATTGAGTAGTCATCAGCTTTAGTCTGCCAGACGTTCATAACGTCCGGAGTTGCTCCTACAGTGGGCCTTGCACCTAGCAGTGCTTCCAGGACGTAATTCTTCTGTGCGGCAATGAGGATAATACTCAAGTTATGGACCCAGTCCGTGTAGTTGCTACCATCATCTTTCAACTTAGCTTTCTCTAGGAACGCATTAAAATTCAAGGGAACGGTAGCACGGGCCATTGATCTACAACAACATAGATATGAAAAAACTATTAGGACTAAGTTCGTGATAAATTAAAGTTCAATTAATCATATTACTGAAGAACTCCCACTTAGATAGAAATCCCACTAGTCATCTAAATGATCACGTGATCCATATCAACTAAACCATGTCCGAACATCACGTGAGATGGAGTAGTTTTCAATGGTGAACATCTCTATGTTGATCATTTCTACTATATGATTCACATTCGACCTTTCAGTCTCAGTGTTCCGAGGCCATATCTGCATATGCTAGGCTCATCAAGTTTAACCCGAGTATTCTGCACGTGCAAAACTGGCTTGCACCTTTTGTATGTGAACGTAGAGCTTATCACACCCGATCATCATGTGGTGTCTCGGCACGATGAACTGTAGCAACAGTGCATACTCAGGGAGAACACTTATACCTTGAAATTTAGAGAGGGATCATCTTATAATGCTACCGCTGTACTAAGCAAAATAAGATGCATAAAATATAAACATCACATGCAATCAAAATATGTGACATGATATGGCCATCATCATCTTGTGCCTTTGATCTCCATCTCCAAAGCACCGTCATGATCTCCATCGTCATCGGCTTGACACCTTGATCTCCATGCAGCGTCGTTGTCGTCTCTCCAACTATTGCTTCTACAATGATTGCTACTGCATAGTCATAAAGTAAAGCAATTACATGGCGATTGCATTTCATACAATAAAGCGACAACCATAAGGCTCCTGCCTGTTGCCGATAACTTTTACAAAACATGATCATCTCATACAATAACTTATATCACATCATGTCTTGACCATTGATGACCCACAAGTATAGGGGATCTATCGTAGTCCTTTCGATAAGTAAGAGTGTCGAACCCAATGAGGAGCAGAAGGAAATGACAAGCAGTTTTCAGTAAGGTATTCTCCACAAGCACTGAAATTATCGGTAACAGATAGCTTTGTGATAAGGTAATTTGTAACGGGTAACAAGTAATAAAAGTAAATAAGGTGTAGCAAGATGGCCCAGTCCTTTTTGTAGCAAAGGAAAATCCTGGACAAACTCTTATATAAAGGAAAACGCTCCCAAGGACACATGAGAATTATCGTCAAGCTAGTTTTCATCACGCACATATGATTCACGTTCGTTACTTTGATAATTTGATATGTGGGTGGAACGGTGCTTGGGTGCTGCCCTTCCTTGGACAAGCATCCCACTTATGATTAACCCCTATTGCAAGCATCCACAACTACAAAACAAATATTAAGGTAAACCTAACCATAGCATGAAACATATGGATCCAAATCAGCCCCTTACGAAGCAACGCATAAACTAGGGTTTAATCTTCTGTCACTCTAGCAACCCATCATCTACTTATTACTTCCCAATGTATTCCTCTAGGCCCAAACAATGGTGAAGTGTCATGTAGTCGACGTTCACATAACACCACTAGAGGAAAGACAACATACATCTCATCAAAATATCGAACGAATACCAAATTCACATGACTACTTATAGCAAGACTTCTCCCATGTCCTCAGGAACAAACGTAACTACTCACAAATCAAATTCATGTTCATAATTAGAGGGGTATTAATATGCATAAAGGATCTAAACATATGATCTTCCACCAAATAAACCAACTAGCATCAACTACAAGGAGTAATCAACATTACTAGCAACCCACAGGTACCAATCTGAGGCTTTGGGACAAAGATTGGATACAAGAGATGAACTAGGGTTTTGGATGAGATGGTGCTGGTGAAGATGTTTATGGAGATTGACCCCCTCCCGCTGAGAGGATCGATGGTGATGACGATGGTGATGATTTCCCCCTCCCGGAGAGATGTTTCCCCGGCAGAACAGCTCCGTCGGAGCCCTAGATTGGTTCTGCCTCGTGGCGGCTGTGTTTCGTCCCGAAAGCTTACTTATGATTTTTTCCAGGGTGAAAGACTTCATATAGCAGAAGATGGGCACCGGAGGCCTGCAAGGGGCCTGAGGCTGAGGCGCGCCAGTGAGGTAGGCGCGCCCCCACCCTCGTGGATGGTGGGTGGCCCTCTGGTTGATTCTTCATGATATTTTTATTAATTCAAAAACTGCCTCCGTGAAGTTTCGGGACTTTTGGAGCTGTGTAGAATAGGTCTCTAATATTTGCTCCTTTTCCCGAGAATTCCAATTTGCGGCATTCTCCCTCTACATGTAAACCTTGTAAAATAAGAGAGAATAGGCATAAGTATTGTGACATAACGTGTAATAACATCCCATAATGCAATAAATATCGATATAAAAGCATGATGCAAAATGGACGTACCAACTCCCCCAAGCTTAGACCTCGCTTGTCCTCAAGTGGAAGCCGACATCGAAAAATATGTCCACATGTTTAGAGATAGAGGTGTCGATAAAATAAAATACGGACATGAGGGTATCATGATCATTCTTATAACAGCAACATATATAAATATTGTCATATGATTTCTTATGCTCGAGTAATAATCTATTCACAATGTCAAGTATGAATCAGAAACTTCATTGAAAACCAACAAACTATAATCTCGGTCATTGAAGCAATTGCAATTTATCATAACATCAGAAAGAGTCATTATAAGAGCTTTTCAGCAAGTCCACATACTCAACCATCATTTAGTCTTTCATAATTGCTAACACTCACACAATACTTATGGGTATGGAGTTTTAATCGGACACAGAGAAAGATAGGGGCTTATAGTGTTGCCTCCCAACCTTTTACCTCAAGGGTAATGTCAACAAATAGTTCATGCTAACTTAAATCCAATTGGATATATATATATATATATATATATATATATATATATATATATATATATATATATATCAGGATCTTTCCAACACAATGTGCTTGCCAAAGGGTAAAATGTAAAAAGGAAAGGTGAATATCACCATGACTCTTGCATAAGGTATAAGACAAGAATAAAAGATAGGCCCTTCGCAGAGGGAAGCAGAGGTTGTCATGTGCTTTTATGGTTGGATGCAAAAAAAATCTTAATGCGAAAGAACGTCACTTTATATTGGCACTTGTGATATGGACCTTTATTATGCAGTCCGTCGCTTTTATTTCTTCCACATCACAAGATCGTATAAAGCTTATTTTCTCCACTCTAATAAATCATACATATTTAGAGAGAAATTTTTATTGCATGCAACAATGACAACTTACTTGAAGGATCTTACTCAATCCATAGGTAGATATGGTGTACTCTCATGGCAAAACTGGGTTTAAGGATATTCGGAAGCACAAGTAGTATCTCTACTTGGTGCAAAGAATTTGGCTAGCGTGAGAGGGAAATACAAGCTCAACATGTTGGATGATCCATGACAATATACTTTATTTAGGATATAAGAAAACATAACCCATTACGTTGTCTTCCTTGTCCAACATCAACTCTTAAGCATGTCATATTTTAATGAGTGCTCACAATCATAAAATATGTCCAAGATAGTATATTTATATGTGAAAACCTCTCTTTCTTTATTACTTCCTATTAATTGCAACGATGACCAAAACTATGTTTGTCAACTCTCAACAACTTTTATTCATCATACTCTTTATATGTGAAGTCATTACTCTCCATAAGATCAATATGATCTCTTTATTTCTTTTTATTCTTTTTATTCTCTTTTATTCCCTCAAGATCATAGCAAGATAATCAAGCCCTTGACTCAAAACTAATCTTTATTATATATAGCTCACGGACTCGATTACATAGAAGGATGATAAAGCAAAGCTCAAAACTAGATCATACTAAAACTTTATTCTAC
Source organism: Aegilops bicornis (assembly GCA_021605145.1). Taxonomy (NCBI): domain Eukaryota; kingdom Viridiplantae; phylum Streptophyta; class Magnoliopsida; order Poales; family Poaceae; genus Aegilops; species Aegilops bicornis. The sequence goes on from CM038675.1 coordinate 196,422,279, forward strand.
TAGATCAAGATATTACTAAAAGGATCGAACTAAGAAAAACGGTAAAGATAGGAGTGTGATGGTGATACGGTGCAGGCGCCTCCCCAAGCTTGGCAATTGCCAAGGAGTGCCCATACCCATGTGATTATATCTCTTTCCTCGGGGGTGGTGATGATGGAGTTGTTGATGATGTAGGCTTGTCGTCCATCTTCCAAGGCATAGGCTCACCATCATAGAAGGATGATCGAGTCTCCGGAATCCTCAAATCTGCAACCAAACTCATCCTCTTGAATCTATATCCATACTCACAGTTTTGGTTTTGCAGGTCATAGATCTGGGCTTGGAGGTTCTCGATTTTCTCGTGAAGCTTGAAGATGGTCTCCCCAATGTTCTTGGCATCTAGCTTGTGGTTGTTGGTGAACTCCATGATCATTATGTGGTTGACGTCGAGTCCATGTTCCACCATCTCCCGGCACTTGAAAACTTGTTGCTCCATTGCTTCGAGTCTTGTCTCCACGCTTTCGGTCCTCCTTGGTCCCTCAACATCGCGGATGTGCAGCAACCCCTCACGCATCTCAATGGTTTGAGGGTGTTGCAGAACCTCCGCGAGGTAGGGGTTGATGACCTTCTCGAAGAACTTGTCCTTGGGGGCGCTTGGAGACGTCATGGTGATCTAGATCTGTCAGAAAAACAGCTCGAAACAAAACAGAGGATATTTGCATGGTGCGGTGGTCAAAACCTTCGGGAAATTATATAATGAATTTTTACCGACCAAAACAAGTATCGTGCAAGAAAACGGAGTCCGGAGAATACACGAGGTGCCCACGAGGCAGGGGGCGCGTCCAGGGGGGTAGGGCGCGCCCTCCACCCTCGTGGACGCCTCGTGTCCTTCCCGTACTACTTCTTATTTTCCTATTTTCTTAAATATTCCAAAACGGAGAAAAATTACCATTAGAACTGTTTTGGAGTCGGTTTACTCACCGTACCACATACCTATTCCTTTTTGGAGTCTGAAACGTTCTCAAAGGTGTCCCTTATGTACTCCTCCGGGGTCACGGTGTCAATTACATTAGTTTCAACATTTATAGGATTACCTGAGATATAATGTTTGATTCTTTGATCGTTCGCCACCTTTGGATTTGTGCCTTCAAAGTTGTTGATTTTTATGGCACCGGAACGATAGACCTCCTCGATAACGTAAGGCCCTTCCCATTTAGAGAGAAGTTCTCCTGCAAAAAGTCTTAAATGAGAGTTGAATAGCAACACATAGTCACCTACATTAAACTCATGCTTTTGTATCCTTTTGTCATGCCATCTTTTAACTTTTTCTTTAAACACTTTGGCATTCTTATAGGCTTGAGTTCTCCATTCATCAAGTGAGCTAATGTCAAATAGCCTTTTCTCACCAGCAAGTTTGAAATCATAGTTGAGCTCTTTAATGGCCCAATATGCCTTATGTTCTAGTTCGAGAGGTAAGTGACATGCTTTTCCATAAACCATTTTATACGGAGACATACCCATAGGATTTTTATACGCAGTTCTATAGGCCCATAATGCATCATCAAGTTTCTTGGACCAATTCTTTATAGATCTATTAACAGTCTTTTGCAAAATTAATTTGAGCTCTCTATTACCCAGTTCTACTTGACCACTAGACTGTGGGTGATATGGAGATGTAATTCTATGACTAACGTCATACTTAGCAAGCATTTTACGAAAAGCACCATGAATAAAATGTGAACCACCATCAGTCATTAAGTATCTAGGGACTCCAAACCTCGGAAAAATAACTTCTTTAAGCATCTTAATAGAGGTGGTATGATCAACACTACTAGTTGGAATAGCTTCTACCCACTTAGTAACATAGTCAATAGCAACTAAAATATGTGTATACCCATTAGAGGAAGGAAACGGTCCCATATAATCAAAGCCCCAAACATCAAATGGTTCAATAACAAGTGAATAGTTCATAGGCATTTCTTGACGTCTGCTAATATTACCAATTCTTTGACATTCATCACAAGACAAGACAAACTTACGAGCATCCTTGAAGAGAGTAGGCCAATAAAAACCGGATTGCAATACCTTATGTGTAGTTCTATCTCCAGCGTGGTGTCCTCCATAAGCCTCGGAGTGAAACTTGCATATGATTTGTTCCTGTTCATGCTCAGGTACACAACGTCTAATAACACCATCTACTCCTTCTTTATAAAGGTGTGGGTCATCCCAGAAGTAATGTCTTAAATCATAGAAGAACTTTTTATTTTGCTGATATGTGAAACTAGGTGGTATAAATTTAGCAACAATGTAATTAGCATAATCAGCATACCATGGAGCAGCACGAGAAGCATTTATGACAGCTCATTGTTCATCAGTGAAGCTATCATCAATAGGTAGTGGGTCATCAAGAACATTCTCTAACCTAGACAAATTGTCTGCAACAGGGTTCTCAGCTCCCTTTCTATCAATAATATGCAAATCTAATTCTTGTAGCAAAAGAACCCATCTAATAAGTCTAGGTTTGGCATCTTTCTTTTCCATAAGATATTTAATAGCAGCATGATCAGTGTGAACAGTTACTTTAGAATCAACAATATAAGGTCTGAACTTATCACAAGCAAATACAACTGCTAAAAATTCTTTTTCAGTAGTAGCATAATTTCTCTGGGCACTGTCTAGAGTTTTACTGGCATATTGAATAACATTTAATTTTTTATCAACTCTTTGTCCTAGAACAACACCTACAGCATAATCACTAGCACCACACATAATTTCAAAGGGTAAATTCCAATCAGGTGGCTGAACAATAGGTGCAGAAATCAAGGCTTTCTTAAGATTTCAAATGCTTCTACACAATCATCATTGAAGACAAAAGGAACATCTTTTGGTAAGAGATTAGTCAGAGGCCTAGAAATTTTAGAGAAGTCCTTAATGAACCTTCTATGAAAACCGACATGACCAAGGAAACTTCTTATACCTTTAATGTCCTTGGGACACGACATCTTTTCAATAGCATCAACTTTAGCTTTATCAACTTCAATACCCCTTTCAGAAATTTTATGCCCCAAGACAATACCTTCATTAACCATAAAGTGGCACTTTTCCCAGTTCAAGACAAGATTAGTTTCTTCACATCTCTGCAAAACTCGATCAAGGTTGCTCAAGCAATCATCAAAAGAAGTTCCATATACGGAGAAATCATCCATGAAAACCTCAACAATCTTTTCACAAAAATCAGAGAATATAGCCATCATGCATCTTTGAAAGGTAGCAGGTGCATTGCATAAACCAAAAGGCATGCGTCTATAAGCAAAGGTACCAAAAAGGCAAGTAAAAGTGGTCTTTTCTTGATCCTCTTTTGACATAGGTATTTGAGAGAAACCAGAATAACCATATAGAAAGCAAAAATGTGTGTGTTTGGATAATCTTTCTAGCATTTGATCAATAAATGGTAAAGGGTAATGATCGTTTTTGGTGGCTTTATTTAGTTTACGAAAATCAGTTGCCATTCTATAACCTGTAACAATTCTTTGTGGGATCAATTCATCTTTATCATTAGGGACAACAGTAATGCCTCCCTTCTTAGGGACACAATGGACACGACTTACCCACTGACTATCAGCAACGGGGTAAATTATACCTGCCTCCAGAAGCTTTAGTATTTCTTTTCTTACCACTTCTTTCATCTTGTGATTTAACCGTCGTTGGTGATCAACAACCAGTTTAGCGTCTTTCTCCAATTTTATTTTGTGTTGGCATAGAGTGGGACTAATGCCCTTAAGATCATCAAGAGTATATCCAATAGCAGCACGGTGCTTCTTCAGAGTTTTCAATAATCTCTTTTCTTCCTGCTCTGAAAGGTTAGCACTAATAATAACAGGATATATCTTTTTCTCATCAAGATAAGCATATTTAAGAGTATCAGGTAATGGTTTAAGCTCAAACACGGGATCACCCTTGGGTGGAGGAGGATCCCCTAGGATTTCAACATGCAAGTTGTGTTTTAAAATAGGTCCCTGTTTAAAGAATACTTCATCTATTTCCCTTCTTTCATTCATAAACATATCATTTTCATGGTCAAGCAAATATTGTTCCTAAGGATCATTAGGAGGCACGACAATAGAAGCAAGACCAATAATTTCATCTTTACTAGGCAATTCTTTATCACGGGGTTATCTACGAAATTTAGCAAAATTAAACTCATGAGACTTATCCCCCAAACCAATAGTAACAACATCCTTTTCGCAGTCTATCCTAGCATTAACAGTATTCAAGAAGGGTTTGCCAAATATAATGGGACAAAAGTTATCTTGTGGGGAACCAAGAACAAGAAAATCAGCAGGATATTTAACTTTCCCACACAAGACTTCAACATCTCTAACAATCCCAACTGGCGAAATAGTGTCTCTATTGGCAAGCTTAATTGTAACATCAATTTCTTCAATCTCAGCAGGTGCAATATCATGCATATTTTCTTTGTATAAAGAATGAGGTATTGCACTTGCACTAGCACCCATATCACACAAGCCATGATAACAATGATCTCCTATTTTAACATAAATAACAGGCATGCCTACAACAGGTCCATGTTTATTTTTAATAGCAGGTCTAGCAATTCTAGCAGCTTCATCACAGAAGTAAATAACATGCCCATCAATATTATCGGCCAAGAGATCTTTAACCATAGCAAAACTAGGTTCAACTTTAATTTGCTCAGGGGGTGTAGGTGTTCTAGTGTTACTCTTATGAACCACAGTTGAAGCTTTAGCATGATCCATTATTCTAATAGGGAAATGTGGTTTCATAAGCAGTAGGAACAACGGGATCAACATTATAAGTGATAGTCTTTTCTTCAACTATAATGGGTGCAACTACTTTTACTTCAATGGGAGGATTATATTTAAACCACTTCTCTTTAGGGATATCAACATGGGTAGCAAAGGATTCACAGAAGGAAGCTACTATCTCAAAGTAAAGTCCATATTTAGTGCTAAATTCACGGAAAACATCGGTATCCATAAAAGATTTAACACAATCAAATTTAGGTGTTATACCTGACTCCTTACCTTCGTCAAGATCCCAATCTTCAGAGTTGCATTTAATTCTTTCCAATAAATCCCATTTGAATTCAATAGTCTTCATCATAAAGCTAGGAACCAGTACAAGAAGTATCGAGCATGGAGCGATGAGAGAAAGCCGAGCATAAATTTTTTGAATAATAATTTCTCTTGAGAGCTCATGATTGGGGCATGAATATAACATTGACTTAAGCCTCCCCCAAGCTTGAGCGATTCTTTCTCCTTCGCGAGGCCAAAAATTATATATATAATTATGATCACGATGAACAAGATGCATAGGATAAAACTTTTGATGAAATTCCAATTTCAATTGGTTGTAGTTCCATAATCCCATATCATCACATAGCCTAAACCATGTCAATGCCTTTCCCTTCAAAGATAAAGGGAATACCTTCTTCTTGATAACATCCTCGGGCATACCTGCAAGCTTAAATAATCCACAAACTTCATCCACATAGATTAGGTGCAAATCGGGATGTAATGTTCCATCACCTGTGAAAGGATTAGCTAGCAGTTTCTCTATGATACTCGAAGGAATTTAAAGTAAACATTTTCAGTAGGTTCAGTGGGTTGTGGAGCAACTCTTTGCTCTACTGTCGGGGTGAAGATACCCCGAACAAGCCCCTCAAAGGATTATGTTCCATAGTAACAAGTGACCGTAAATTTCAGCACACTATATAATTTTTCCTTACCAAAGGCGCTTCACACCCCGGCAACGGCGCCAGAAAAGAGTCTTGATGACCCACAAGTATAGGGGATCTATCGTAGTCCTTTAGATAAGTAAGAATGTCGAACCCAACGAGGAGCAGAAGGAAATGACAAGCGGTTTTTGAAGGTATTCTCTACAAGCCTTTGAAATTATCGGTAGCAGATAGTTTTGTGACAAGGTAATTTGTAATGGGTAACAAGTAATAAAAGTAAATAAGGTGCAGCAAGATGGCCCAATCCTTTTTGTAGCAAAGGACAAGCTTGGACAAACTCTTATATAAAGGAAAACGCTCCCGAGGACACATGGGAATTATCATCAAGCTAGTTTTCATCACGCTCATATGATTCGCGTTCGTTACTTTGATATTTTGTTATGTGGGTGGACCAGTGCTTGGGTGCTGCCCTTCCTTGGAAAAGCATCCCACTTATGATTAACCCCGATTGCAAGCATCCGCAACTACAAAAGAAATATTAAGGTAAACCTAACCATAGCATGAAACATATGGATCCAAATCAGCCCCTTACGAAGCAACACATAAACTAGGGTTTAAGCTTACGTCACTCTAGCAACCCATCATCTACTTATTACTTCCCAATGCCTTCCTCTAGGCCCAAAAAATGGTGAAGTGTCATGTAGTCGACGTTCACATAACACCACTAGAGGAAAGACAACATACATCTCATCAATATATCGGACGAATACCAAATTCACATGACTACATATAGCAAGACTTCTCCCATGTCCTCGGGAACAAACGTAACTACTCACAAATCATATTCATGTTAATAATCAGAGGGGTATTAATATGCATAAAGGATCTGAACATATGTTCTTCCACCAAATAAACCAACTAGCATCAACTACAAGGAGTAAGCAACACTACTAGCAACCCACATGTACCAATCTGAGGCTTTGGGACAAAGATTGGATACAAGAGATGAACTAGGGTTTTAGATGAGATGGTCTTTGGTGAAGATGTTGATGGAGATTGACCCCTCCTCCGAGAGGATCGATGGTGATGACGATGGTGATGATTTTCCCTCCGGAGGGATGTTTCCCAGTAACAGCTCATGGGAGCCCTAGATTGGTTCCGCCAAGGTTCCATCTTGTGGCGGCTGTGTTTCGTCCCGAAAGCTTCCTTATGATTTTTTCCAGGGTGAAGACTTCATATAGCAGAAGATGGGCACCGGAGGCCTGCCAGGGGGCCCATGAGGCAGGAGGGCGTGCCCAGGGGGGTAGGGCGTGCCCCCCACCCTCGTGGATGGTGGGTGGCTCCTCTCTGGTTGATTCTTTTGCCAGTATTTTTTATTAATTCCAAAAACTGCCTCCGTGAAGTTTCAGGACTTTCGGAGCTGTGCAGAATAGGGCCCTAATATTTGCTCCTTTTCCAAGAATTTCACTGCACCGGCATTCTCCCTCTTCATGTAAACCTTGTAAAATAAGATAGAATAGGCATAAGTATTGTGACATAACATGTAATAACAGCCCATAATGCAATAAATATCGATATAAAAGCATGATGCAAAATGGACGTATCAACCATATCACATCACAACATGCCCTGAAACAAGTTAGACGTCCTCTACTTTGTTGTTGCAAGTTTTACGTGGCTGCTACGGGCTTCTAGCAAGAACCGTTCTTACCTACGCATCAAAACCACAACGATTTTTCGTCAAGTGTGTTGTTTTAACCTTCAACAAGGACCAACCGTAGTCAAACTCGATTCAACTAAAGTTGGAGAAACAGACACCCGCCAGCTACCTGTGTGCAAAGCACGTCGGTAGAATCGGTCTCATGAGCTTGGTCATGTAATGGTCTGGGCCGCTTCATCCAACAATACAACCGAATCAAAGTAAGACATTGGTGGTAAGCAGTATGAGTATTATCGCCCACAACTCTTTGTGTTCAACTTGTTTATATCATCTACACATAAACCTGGCTCGGATGCCACTGTTGGTGTCGGTGTACTAGAGTAGGGGTACCCTAGTATCCCGAACTCGTGCACGGGCGATTCTGACACCAGCGAGGCTTGCACAGTCACCGCCACGATCCTCCGTGGTTCCTTTGGAGCAATTGTATAACAATGTATGTAATCAAGAAGACTAGGCCCCGGCAAGAGGAGCTTGCCGTGATGGCCACTCAAGGCACGCAGAAGACAAGACCCCGGCAAGAGGAGCTTGCGGGAAGGCTCGGAGGCGACAAGCCTCCGGACGCGACAAGGATTCAGCAGCGGCAAGGCACTTGCCGCTGGCAGTAACCTCTCTCTTCATCTCCGCTCCGGCTCATCCACCAACGTGTCGCCATGGGATCATTCCATGCGCTGGCGTGTCAAGAGGCTGTGCAGCGGTGAGGAGCAGCGATAAGCGGCTGACGACAAGCCTACCATCGTGGCAAGCGGTGGCGCTCTGACGGTCCTGTTGCCTTTGTTTAGGCGGCGAGGACGGGCATTTAATGCTTTGTCCCTTGCCGTCGAGTTAGGTATATTGCATCGTACCTTTGTTCAAGTATGTGTACCAACTACTGTTTTTCCATTTGTACCCTCATCTACGTTGCCACCTGTCGGAGACCCCTTGAGCATATAAAAGGAGGCCCATGCGCAACGTAGAGGGGGTTCGGTTCAGTTCGATCCCAACGTAGCCAGAGAACACTCACGCTAGGTCTTGTAGCTCTCATCGCTCCCTAGCAAGAACACAATACAATTAGACAAGCAGCAGTAGGAGTGTTATCTCTCCAGAGAGCTCCGAAGCTGGGTAAAAACTGCTCGTGGTGCCGCCTCGATCCGCTCTTCAGGCGATCTCCGCTCCCCTCCGAACCGAAAGGGGCCTGGTCCGCCGGCCCCATAGGTGTTCGTGGGTCCGATCAGCCTCCCCGACATCTTTGGCGCGCCAGGTAGGGGGCGTCGAGGCTGTGTGAACCTGATTCGGCGTTCACACGAGCAACATCTTCATCATCTTCAACATCTTCATCAGCATGCCACTGAAGAAGAAGGCTTCGGCGGCAGCGGAGCCGTCCGCGTCGTACCCACCATCACCGGAGCAAACGGGTGGTGGAGCAGACGCTGGCGGAAGAACGGGCGCCGACGAAGGAGTTCGTGACGCTGCCAAGTCCAAGGACAAGGCCGCGCAAACCTCGGCGTCCGCACATGCCCCACGCTCATCTCAGGAGACGCGGGACCAACACCGTCATGGTATTCACAATACCATACGCTCGTTGGATCAAGACCGAGCTGGAGGATCTCGAGACCCTCAAGACCAGCGCACGCCAACACGCCGGCACGAAGCGAGATCTGGTCGCTCGACGGGATGCTGCTCCTTCTAACATAGTTAGAAGTCCGAGCATATCCGCTCCTCGCACCGTTCACCATTGCCACCCACTACTCCAGCGAAGCCTTGGCGAGAGCTCAATCGCTCCTCGACTACCCTCCAACGGCCGACAAGGTCAACGAGTGGAGGGCCACTATCTGAAGTCTCATCAGCCGCTTAACGGCGACGCTCCATGACAACCGAGTGTGCCGCTGCCATGGGCAGGACTGCCAAACACGAGCCGGTGGCGACGAGACCGGTGGGGGTGCAACCACCATGCACTCTCCGCCCCGAAGGCCAAGATCGCCGACTCACCGGATCCACCTCGACAGCGACTCCACCGCGTCATCGGATCCACGAGCTCGCCGCGATCAGCGCCAAGTTCTTCATGAACGACGACAAGAGGACGCTCGAACTTGCATCGAGCGCCGGAGAGAAGCGCGACGTCAGTACGACAAGCGCGTCGGGCCCTCTGTTGACATGCGCGCGCTAGAGGAACCAGGCGACTTGCCGTACGCAGTAGGTTGCCCTGCGTTCACTTTCGTGAGCTGCGGCAAGTCGATGGCCCAGCCGAAAAACTTCAAACCAGACGTGCCGGAGAAGTACGATGGCAGGACGCATCCGTCGGAGTTCCTTAGCATCTACACCATCGCGGTGCAAGCTGCGGGGGGATGGGACGACAAGATCCTCGCCAACTACTTCCCGCTGGTACTCAAGCCCAACGTCAGATCTTGGCTCATGCACTTGCCGGACAGCTCCATATCCTCTTGGGCAGATTTATGCCATCAGTTTGTTGGCGCCTTCACAGGCGGCCACAAGCCTCATGACCAAGAAAGTGACCTTCATCTGCTCGCCCAGAAGGAAGGAGATTCCCTGCGCAAGTTCATTCAGAGATTCAGCCGTGTGCACTACAACATCCCAGATGTCCACCCTGCCGCAGTGATCAACACGTTTCATCAGAACGTGCGGAACCGCAGGATGAGGGAGGAGATGGCGATGTGCAAAGTCAAGGACGTCAGTGAGCTGTATGCCTTGGCCGACAAGTGTGCACGTGCTGAGGAGGGGAGGAGACTCCCAGGAGAGAATGCAGAAGCAGGATCTGACAGTGAGGAGACCGCCCTGGCAAAGAAGAGCCAGCGGCGGGGCTCTGACAGTTGGTGAATGTATCATGCAATTTCAAAAAAATCCCTACGATCACGCAAGATCTATCTAGGAGATGCATAGCAACAAGAAGGGGAGAGTGTGTCCACGTACCCTCGTAGACCGAAAGTGGAAGTGTTAGGTTAACACGGTTGATGTAGTCGAACGTCTTCACGGTCCAACGAACCTTAGTATCGAACGTACGGCACCTCCATGTTCACCACATGTTCAGCTCGATGACGTCCCTCGAACTCTTGATCCAGCAGAGGGTCGAGGGAGAGTTCCGTTAGCACGACGACATGGTGACGGTGATGGTGATGTGATCCGTGCAGGGCTTCGCCTAAGCACTACGACACTACGACCGGAGGAGGAAACTGTGGAGGGGGGCACCGCACACGGCTAAGAGAACAATTTATGTGCCAAGGAGGGGAGGAGGCCGGCCACAAGGGGCGCGCCAAGGAGGGGGAGTCCTACTAGGACTCCACTCCTAGTATGATTTCCCCCCCTCTTTTTCTTTCTTACGGAGAGGGGGAAAGGGGAAAGAGGTGGAGAGGGAGAAGGAAAGGGGGGCTGCGCCCCCCACCCCTTGTCCAATTTGGATTGGCTTGGGGGGCGCACGCCACCTCCCGTGGCCTGCCTCGTCCTCTCCACTATGGCCCATGAGACCCCTTGATACGTTTCCAACGTATCTATAATTTTTGATTGCTCCATGCTATATTATCTTCTGTTTTGGACATTATTGGGCTTTATTATTCACTTTTATATTATTTTTGGGACTAACCTATTAACCGGAGGCCCAACCCGAATTGCTGTTTTTGCCTATTTGAGTTTCGCAGAAAAAGAATATCAAATGGAGTCCAAACGGAATGAAACCTTCGGGAACGTGATTTTTGGAACTAACATGATTTAGGATACTTGGACCCTACGTCAACCAACCAACAGGGAAGCCACGAGGTAGGGGGCGCGCCTACCCCCCAGGCGCGCCCTCCACCCTCGTGGGCCCCCTATTGCTCCACCGACGTACTTCTTCCTCCTATATATACCTACGTACCCCCAAACGATCATATACGGATCCAAAAACCTAATTCCACCGTCGCAACCTTCTGTACCACGAGATCCCATCTTGGGGCCTGTTCGAGCTCCATGGGAAGGGCATCGATCACGGAGGGCTTCTACATCAACACCATAGCCTCTCCGATGAAGTGTGAGTATTTTACCTCAGACCTTCGGGTCCATAGTTATTAGCTAGATGGCTTCTTCTCTCTTTTTCGATCTCAATACAATGTTCTCCCCCTCTCTCGTGGAGATCTATTCGGTGTAATCTTCTTTTGCGGTGTGTTTGTTGAGACCGATGAATTGTGGGTTTATGATCAAGATTATCTATGAACAATATTTGAATCTTCTATGAATTCTTTTATGTATGATTGGTTATCTTTACAAGTCTCTTTGAATTATCAGTTTGGTTTGGCCTACTAGTTTGATCTTTCTTGCAATGGGAGAAGTGCTTAGCTTTGGGTTCAATCTTGCGGTATCCTTTCCCAGTGACAATAGGGGCATCAAGGCACGTATTGTATTGTTGCCATCGAGGATAACAAGATGGTTTTTTTATCATATTGCATGAATTTATCCCTCTACATCATGTCATCTTGCTTAAAGCGTTACTTTGTTCTTATGAACTTAATACTCTAGATGCATCTTTGGATAGCGGTCGATGTGTGGAGTAATAGTAGTAGATGCAGGCAGGAGTCGGTCTACTTGTCTCGGATGTGATACCTATATACATGATCATACCTAGATATTCTCATAACTATGCTCAATTCTGTCAATTGCTCAATAGTAATTCGTTCACCCACCGTAAAATACTTATGCTCTTGAGAGAAGCCACTAGTGAAACCTATGGCCCCCGGGTCTATTCTTTATCATATTAATCTTCCAACACTTAGTTATTTCCATTGCTTTTTACTTTGCTTTTATTTTACTTTGCATCTTTATCATAAAAATACCAAAAATATTATCCTATCATATCTATCAGATCTCTCTCAGACGTGACTGCAGTAGGGATTGACAACCCCTTATCGCGTTTGTTGCGAGGATTTATTTGTTTTGTGTAGGTGCGAGGGACTCGCGCGTAGCCTCCTACTGGATTGATACCTTGGTTCTCAAAAACTAAGGAAAATACTTACACTACTTTGCTGCATCACCCTTCCCTCTTCAAGGGAAAACCAACGCAGAGCTCAAGAGGTAGCAAGAAGGATTTCTGGCGCTGTTGCCGGGGAGGTCTACACAAATGTCAACATACAAAGTACCCATCACAAACCCTTATCTCCCGCATTACATTATTTACCATTTGCCTCTCGTTTTCCTGTCCCCCACTTCACCGTTGCCGTTTTATTCGCCCTCTCTTTTTCATCCGCCTCTTTTTCTTTTGCTTGCCATGTCGTCATGGCTAGTCCTTTATCTTCTTCGTTGTCTCCCGAAAATGAAGTTCTCAATTTTAAACAAAGGGAGGGAGAAAATCTAAAAGACGCTTGGTATAGAATTTGCAATGCTCAAAATAGATCTACCAGGAAGCAATCTACTTCAGTTCTTCTCCACAATTTTTATGTAGGCATTAATCCTTGGTATAGATATATTCTTGATACCATTACCGGAGGGAATTTCTTGGGTAGCCATACTTTTGACTCTTATAATGCTATGATAGATTTATTTGGCTCACCACCTCTCTTGGTTAATGGAACTATGTTAACTTTGGAGCATGTAATGCAAAGACTTGAAATCATTGAAAATAAAGTTGCTACCGTAGGGTTAATTGAAAATCTGGATAAAAAGATGCACAACCAAGTTACCCAATATGGATAATGAAAGAATAAATCAAGATTCCACTAGAATCGATAAACTTGAGGGTATCATTACCAACTTGGGAACCGATTTTTCTTCCGTAAAGAATACTCCAAGTCCTCCAACTAAAATTGCCAAGCTTATGTATGTTCCTTAAAATAAGGGTGAATCCTCTAGTAAGGAAAGTGCGGATCTTAAATCTATAAGTATTCATCCCAATCTTTTTGCTATCATTAAGGAACCATTTGCTACAAATGAATTTTTCGATCTTGTTCCTAAAGGATTGATAATTAATATAAAGAAAGAAACTCTAAAGGATGATAGATGTATTATTGAAGAATTTCCTACCAAAGATGGAAATACCTAGATCTATCCTTGCTTTTATGCCTAGCTAGGGGCGTTAAACGATAGAGCTTGTTGGGAGGCAACCCAATTTTATTTTTAGTTTTTTGCTTTTTGCTTCTGTTTAGGAATAAATATTTGTTCTAGCCTCTGGTTAGATATTTTTTTATGTTTTATTTAGTGTTTGTGCCAAGTTAAACCTATAGGATCTTCTTGGATGATAGTTATGTGATCTTGCTGTAATTTCCAGAAACTTTCTGTTCACGATTTTTTTTGTTAAAAATCACCAGAACGTGATAAAATATTGATTCCAATTGCTTCTGATCAATAAACAAATTGCCTAGGTCTTCCTATTTTGGATGATTTTTTGGAGTTCCATAAGTTTGAGTTAGTTACAGATTACTACAGACTGTTCTGTTTTTGACAGATTCTGTTTTTCGTGTGTTGTTTGCTTATTTTGATGAATCTATGGCTAGTAAAAGAGTTTATAAACCATAGAGAAGTTGGAATACAGTAGGTTTAACACCAATATAAATAAATAACGAGTTCATTACAGTACCTTGAAGTGGTCTTTTGTTTTCTTTCGCTAACGGAGCTCACGAGATTTTCTGCTGAGTTTTGTGTTGTGAAGTTTTCAATTTTTGGGTGAAAGATTTGATGGATTATGGAACAAGGAGTGGCAAGAGCCTAAGCTTGGGGATGCCCATGGCACCCCCAAGATAATCTAAGGACACCATAAAGCCAAAGCTTGGGGATGCCCCGGAAGGCATCCCCTCTTTCGTCCAATTCCATCGGTAACTTTATTTGGAGCTATATTTTTATTCACCACATGATATGTGTTTTGCTTGGAGCGTCTTGTATGATTTTAGTCTTTGCTTTTTAGTTTACCACAATCACCCTTGATGTACACACCATTTGAGAGAGACACACGCGATTCGGAAATTATTAGAATACTCTATGTGCTTCACTTATATCTTTTGAGTTATGTAGTTTTTCTCTAGTGCTTCCCTTATATCTTTTAGAGCACGGTGGTGGATTTGTTTTATAGAAACTATTGATCTCTCATGCTTCACTTATATTACTTTGAGAGTCTTAAAATATCCTGGCAATTTTCTTTAATTAATATCATTAGAAATTTGATGCTTGACAATTGTTTTGAGATATAAAGGTGGTAATATCATAGTTGTGCTAGTTGAGTAATTGTGGAATTGAAAAATACATGTGTTGGAGTTTGTGATTCCCGTAGCATGCACGTATGGTGAACCGTTATGTAACGAAGTCGGAGCATGAAGTATTTGTTGATTGTCTTCCTTTGTGTGGCGGTCGGGATCGCGTATGGTTAACTCCTACCAACCCTTCCCCTAGGAGCATGCGTAGTAGTACTTTGCTTCGAGGGCTAATAAATTTTTGCAATAAGTATATGAGTTCTTTATGACTAATGTGAGTCCATGGATTATACGCACACTTATCTTTGCACAATTTTCTAGCCTCTTCGGTACCGCACAATACCCTTTCTCACCTTGAGAGTTGGTGCAAACTTCGCCGGTGCATCCAAACCCCGTGATATGATACGCTCTTTCACACATAAACCTCCTTATATCTTTGTAACATCCCAATTTTCAATTTGGATGTTTATAAATAGATCATTCATATGCATCCATGATTTATGCATTTTGCCCCATTTCTTTTATTTGATTTTTGATCCAAGAAACTTTGAGCAACTCAAGGACCAAAAGAGAGAGTTGGAAGTTTCCCTAAAAACCAATTTTTGATTTTTTTTTGAAGTTGGGAGTTTGGATCAAATTTGGTTTCACCAAAAAAAATTCATTTCCATTATTTCAAAAATAAAAATAAAGAGAGAAGATAAAGGACTTCTTCAAAACAAAAAAGAAATATTGGAAATTGAATTTGGAATCAAAATATATTTGTTGGGTTTTATTTGCAATTTATTTTATTAGTTTAGCAAAAATGTTTATTTTTGAAAACTTGCATTTTAGGCCGGATAAATGTTCACAAGGTCATATATAAGACTATATAATTATGTGGAATTTTCTGAGATTTTTAGGCTAACTTTTATTTGTATTTTCGGGGTTTTCTTTGCTTTTGTAAAAAAATCGTTTTAGAAAAACATGGGCAGCCAAGGCCCAAGGAAGGCCCAGCCTTCTTCACAGGTCGTCTTCAACCTCCAGTACGTTACTGTACGCACGCACGTAGGGCAGTACCCCACCCTAGCGCCCCACCCCTCCCCTTCCTCTCCCTCGCCCGAAAACCCTCTGAATGGAATCCCTCACCTCCTCTACCCCTTCCCTTCCTAGTGCGCCTGGAGTCGCCCATAATGGCCATCATGAGCACTTGAAACGGCAGCCATTAACACATCTCGCCCCACCCAACTCTGGAGTCCCTTGCCTTATATAAAGCACCCACAGGAGCCCGCTCGCCCCTCGTCAAAGCTCTCTCCTTCAGGAGTTTTTCCTCTCTCTAACCTCTCCAATTGCTCGCCGGAGTTCGTGAATTCCGGCGACCTTTCACCGTGTGTACAGGAAGCAATCTACAACCACAAGTTGTTCAAGTGGTTCACCTCATCGTCCTCTACACCGTCCTGCACGCATCCTTCGCCGAAGTACACCGGAGCCGCCTTCTTCCTCGTCTCTGGCGACAAGTCCGGTGAGCACCCAGCCAGCCAATCACAGAGCGCCACTTGTCTCTGGCCGAATTGTTTTTCTTTTTCAGGAACTTTTCCAAATTCAGATTCTTTATCAAATATTATTTCTTGTATATCTTTTAGTCTATAGATCCGATTTAGTTGATTATTTTTTCTACTAGTTCATAGAAATCCCATCTATCCAGAGAACCAAACGAAAAATATTTTTTGAAAATTTTAAAATTTGAATTCAAACAGATCTGAATTCAAATTTCGTTAGGCCGTATCTCGAGTTTCGTAACTCCGTTTTAGGTGATTCTTTTTGTGAATCGAAGCTCGTAATGTGTACTTTCTGTTAAACCCAAACACACATATTTTTTGCTACTATAAAAATTACGTTATGTACAGAAACTTTATTTGGATGTTTTGGAGTTTTTCGAAGTCTTTCATTTGTTTTCTTTTTGGATCTTTGCTTGTATGCTTATGTATGTTATTGCTTGGTTACGCTAGATCATCCGGAGTGCGAATCTTGCTACTACGAATCTTGATAGTTCAACGAACGTCAGCAAGGCAAGTTCACACTTTGATCATAATTTTTTAATACCCAGTTTTTACTATGCATTAGTTTAACCCTCAAAGATTGCACGAATAGGATTGGGAACATGTGGTTATGCTATGTAGTTCATGTGGTAGGAACCTATGACCTTTGATCACCCCGGGAATATTCGTTATATCATATATTGCTTAGCCATGCTCGTAGACGGGGATTGGTTTGAGTGATCCATGCAAGTTGCGAGAGATAATAATTTTGGGACAACATAAGGTGGCACCTTTAATACACATCTGGGTGGATTGTTTGGGGCACCTGGAGTAACCAGTGCTTGCCCAAGGGGAATCCTGGAGTACCCGTGTGATTACCCTAGGTCCGCCACCCAGGCTCAAAGGGATCATAAGATATTTCATGCCTAGAAACTTCCGTGTGCAGCCACAAGCCATTATGGGCTTTGGCATAGTTGAGTAAGTTGCGTGACCTCTTTCCGTGGTAGACTAGCTGATGTAGGGGAAAGTAGGTGTACCGGTCTACCCAGGGTTAAGGGCAAACGCTTACGAAGGCTATGTCTCGATCTTCCGATCATGGAGGTGGTCAAGTCTTGTGGGGAAAACTGCGCAAACCTCTGCAAAGTGTACAAACTAATCATGATTAGTTGTGTCCCCGGTTATGGACAACTTGAGTATCTAGAAGTGAATTATTGGTTGATCTCATCACTCTTTTTAATCAAATTATTGGGTACTAATAACTTGGGAATTTTGGGATTGAGTTGGAGGAACCTTCTCAATAATGGCATTTTAATTTAGTACTAAAAAAATTATTCCATTGTTGTAGGGTAAAATTGGCTTTATGCAAAAATTAAACTTAGAGCCTCCACCAGCTAAATTTGCATATAGAGATAGTTTATTATTATTATTATTCTATGGTGTGAAAATTGCCAGCATATTCCATGTGCTGACCTACGCAGCTGCAACGTCTCATGTTGCAGACTTTTCCGACGAGGATTAAAGGTGCGATAGGTCGTTGTTCTGCACTCAGTTTGCCGTGGAGTTGGATGGACTCATTTACCTTCGATGCTTCATGATTATTTTGTTTTAGATGGCCTTTGGCCATATTGTTGTAATAAGTACTCTTTTGAGGATCTCGATGTAATAAAGTGTGTGATTGAACTCTGTTATAATTCCTCGAGTACTGTGTGTGTCAGCATACCGATCCAGGGATGACACGTAAGCACAAAGACTTCGATCCATTTGGGTCGGGTCGCTACAATCTTCCTCAAAACAACCACCATACCTACCTATCATGGCATTTCCATAGCCATTCCGATATATATTGCCATGCAACTTTCCACCGTTTCATTTATCGTGACATACTCCATCATTGTCATATTGCTTTGCATGATCATGTAGTTGACATTGTATTTGTAGCAAAGTCATCGTTCATAATTATTTCATACATGTCGCTCTTGATTCATTGCATATCCCGGTCCACCGCCGGAGGCATTCATATATAGTCATATTTTGTTCTAAGTATTGAGTTGTAATTCATGAGTTGTAAGTAAATAAAAGTGTGATGATCATCATTATTAGAGCGTTGTCCCAAGTGAGGAAAGGATGATGGAGACCATGATTCCCCCACAAGTTGGGATGAGACTCCAAACTAAAAAAAAGAGGCCATAAAAAAAGAGAAAAGGCCCAAATAAAAAAAATGAGAGAAAAAGAGAGAAGGGACAATGTTACTATCCTTTTACCACACTTGTGCTTCAAAGTAGCACCGTGATCTTCATAATAGAGAGTCTCTCATTTTTTCACTTTCATATACTAGTGGGAAATTTCATTATAGAACTTGGCTTGTATATTCCAATGATGGGCTGCCTCAAATGCCCGAGGTCTTCATGAGCAAGCAAGTTGGATGCACACCCACTTAGTTTCTTTTTGAGCTTTCATACACTTATAGCTCTAGTGCATCTGTTGCATGGCAATCCCTACTCCTCGCATTAACATCAATTGGTGGGCATCTCCATAGCCCATTGATTAGCCTCGTTGATGTGAGACTTTCTCCTTTTTTTTGTCTTCCCACATAATCCCTACCATTATAACTTATTCCACCATAGTGCTATATCCATGGCTTGCGCTCATATATTGCGTAAGAGTTGAAAAGGCTGAAGCGCGTTAAAAGTATGAACCAATTGCTTGACTAAAACCGGGGTCGTACATGATATGAATATTTTGTGTGGGGAAGATGGAGCATAGCCATACTATATGATTTTGTCGGGATAACTTGCTTTGGCTATGTTATTTTGATAAGTTGCTTAGTTAGTATGCTTGAAATATTATTGTTTTAATGTCAACAATAAACTTTTATCTTGAATCATATCAAATCTGAACATTCATGCCATAATAAGAAGAATTACATTGAAATTATGCCAAGTAGCATTCCACATCAAAAATTCTGTTTTTATCATTTACCTACTCGAGGACGAGCAGGAATTAAGCTTGGGGATGCTTGATACGTCTCCAACGTATCTATAGTTTTTGATTGCTCCATGATATATTATCTTCTGTTTTGGACATTATTGGGCTTTATTATTCACTTTTATATCATTTTGGGACTAACCTATTAACCGGAGGCCCAGCCCAGAATTGCTGTTTTTTGCCTATTTCATAGTTTCGCAGAAAAAGAATATCAAACGAAGTCCAAACGGAATGAAACCTTCGGGAACATGATTTTTGGAACGAACATGATCCAGGAGACTTGGACCCTCGTCAAGCAACCAACAGGGAAGCCACGAGGTAGGGGCGCCTACCCACCCGGTAGCGCCCTCGACCTCGTGGGCCCCTGTTGCTCCACCGACGATTTCTTCCTCCTCCTATATATACCTACGCACCCCCAAGCGATCGACACGGAGCCAAAAACCTAATTCGCCGCGCAACCTTCTATACCCACGAGATCCCATCTTGGGGCCTGTTAGGAGCTCCGCCGGAAGGGCATCGATCATGGAGGGCTTCTACATCAACACCATAGCCTCTCCGATGAAGTGTGAGTAGTTTACCTCAGACCTTCGGGTCCATAGTTATTAGCTAGATGGCTTCTTCTCTCTTTTTGGATCTCAATACAATGTTTCCCCCTCTCTCATGGAGATCTATTCGATGTAATCTTCTTTTGCGGTGTGTTTGTTGAGACCGATGAATTGTGGGTTTATGATCAAGATTATCTATGAGCAATATTTGAATCTTCTCTGAATTCTAATATGTATGATTGGTTATCTTTGCAAGTCTCTTCGAATTATCAGTTTGGGTTGGCCTACTAGATTGATCTTTCTTGCAACGGGAGAAGTGCTTAGCTTTGGGTTCAATCTTGTGGTGTCCTTTCCACTGTGTGATGGGGGCAGCAAGGCACGTATTGTATTGTTGCCATCAAGGATAACAAGATGGGGTTTTTATCATATTGCATGAATTTATCCATCTACATCATGTCATCTTGCTTAAAGCGTTACTTTGTTCTTATGAACTTAATACTCTAGATGCATCTTTGGATAGCGATCGATGTGTGGAGTAATAGTAGTAGATGCAGGCAGAGTCGATCTACTTGTCTCGGATGTGATACCTATATACATGATCATACCTAGATATTCTCATAACTATGCTCAATTACATCACAATTGCTCAACAGTAATTCGTTCACCCACCGTAAAATACTTATGCTCTTGAGAGAAGCCACTAGTGAAACCTATGGCCCCCGGGTCTATTCTTTATCATATTAATCTTCCAACACTTAGTTATTTCGTTGCTTTTTTACTTTGCTTTTATTTTACTTTGCATCTTTATCATAAAAATACCAAAAATACTATCCTATCATATCTCACTCTCGTAAGTGACCGTGTAGGGATTGACAACCCCTTATCGCGTTGGTTCGAGGATTTATTTGTTTTGTGTAGGTGCGAGGGAATCGCGCGTAGCCTCCTACTGGATGATACCTTGGTTCTCAAAAACTGAGGGAAATACTTACGCTACTTTGCTGCATCACCCTTTCCTCTTCAAGGGAAAACCAACGCAGTGCTCAAAAGGTAGCACCCATTAACTTTCCCTGGGGGTTCCGGTAACCTCCGGTACTCCGAAAAATCGCCGAACCTCTTCGGAACCATTCCGGTGTCCGTATATAACCTTCCAATATATCAATCTTTACCTGTCAACTATTTTGAGACTCCATGTCATGTCCGTGATCTCATCCGGGACTCCGAACAAACTTCGGTCACCAAAACAGATAACTCATAATACAAATCGTCATCGAACGTTAAGCGTGCGGACCATACGGGTTCGAGAACTATGTAGACATGACCGAGACACATCTTCGGTCAATAACCAATAGTGGAACCTGGATGCTCATATTGGTTCCTAGATATTCGACGAAGATATTTATCGGTCAAACCGCATAACAACATACGTCATTCCCTTTGTCATCGGTATGTTACTTGCCCAAGATTCAGTCGTCGGTATCCTCATACCTAGTTCAATCTCGTTAACGACAAGTTTCTTTACTCGTTCCGTAATGCATCATCCCGTAACTAACTCATTAGTCACATTGCTTGCAAGGCTTATAGTGATGTGCATTACCGAGAGGGCCCAGAGATACCTCTTCGATACACGGAGTGACAGATCCTAATCTCGATCTATGCCAACCCAACAAACACCTTTGGAGACACCTGTAGAACATATTTATAAGCACCCAGTTATGTTGTGACGTTTGATAGCACACAAGGTGTTCCTCTGGTATTCGGGAGTTGCATAATCTCATAGTCAGAGGAATATGTATAGTCATGAAGAAATCAATAGCAATAAAATTAACAATCACTATGCTAAGCTAACAGATGGGTCTTGTCCATCACATCATTCTCTAATGATGTGATCTCGTTCATCAAATGACAATACATGTCTATGGTCAGGAAACTTAATTAACCATCTTTGATTAACGAGCTAGTCAAGTAGAGGCATACTAGGGACACTCTGTTTTGTCTTATGTATTCACACATGTACTAAGTTTCCGGTTAATACAATTCTAGCATGAATAATAAACATTTATCATGATATATGGAAATATAAATAACAACTTTATTATTGCCTCTAGGGCATATTTCCTTCAGGAACCAATATGAGCATCCAAGTTCCGCTATTGGTTATTGACCAGAGGGGTGTCTCGGTCATGTCTACATAGTTTCTTTAATCCGTAGGGTCCGCTCGCTTAATGTTTGATGACGATTTGTATTATGAGTTATGTGTTTTGGTGACCAAAGATTGTTAGGAGTCCCGGATGAGATCACGGACATGACGAGGAGTCTCGAAATGGTCGAGAGGTAAAGATTGATATATTGGATGATAGTATTCGAACACCGGAAGTGTTTCGGAATGTATCAAGTACGTATCGGAGTACCGGGGGGTTACCGGAACCCCCCCCCCCCCCGAGGGGGGGGGGGAAGATATGGGCCATAGGAGGTAGGCAAGGCAGCCCACAAGGGGTGGCGCCCCCCATGGGGAGTCCGAATTGGACTAGGGGAGGGGGTGCAGCCCCCCTTTCCTTCTCCTTCTCCCTCTTCTTCCCCCTTTCCCTCTCCGGTGAAAGGAAGGGGGTCCAAATTGGACTTGGAGTGCTAGTAGGACTCCTCGCCACTTGGGGGCGCGCCTAGGACTGGCCTCCTCTCCCTCCATCCTTTATATACAGGGGCGGGGGGCACCTCTAAGAGACATCAATTGTTCTTAGCCGTGTGCGGTGCCCCCTCCACCGTTTACTCCTCCGGTCATATTGTCGTAGTTCTTAGGCGAAGCCCTGCGCGGATAACTTCACCATAACCGTCACCATGTCCTTGTGCTGACAAAACTCTCCCTTGACACTTTGCTGGATCAAGAGTTCGAAGGACGTCATCGAGCTGAACATGCGCAGAACTCGGAGGTGCCGTACGTTCGGTGCTTAATCGGTTGGATCGAGAAGACGTACGACTACATCAACCGCGTTAAGCTAACGTTTCCGCTTTCGGTCTACAAGGGTACGTGGACACACAATCCCCCTCTCGTTGTTTTGCATCTCCTAGATAGATCTTGCGTGATCGTAGTTTTTTTTTTGAAATTGCATGTTACATTTCCCAACAGTGGCATCTGAGCCAGGTCTCTGCGTAGATGATACGCACGAGTAGAACACAAAGAGTTGTGGGTGATGATAGTCATACTGCTTACCACCAACGTCTTATTTTGATTCGGCAGTATTTGTGACACTCCAAAATTTTTCCTTTGGTTTTCTTCAAAATTTTGTTGGATTTGAAGGAGGTCTCCAAAACCCTTCCAAAAAAAATCTCTCTCAAAGCTTTTTCCCCTCAGCAAATATTTTATTTTTGCATCTCCTTCAACTCTAGTGTTTGGTTTTAAATTTTCTTCTGATTGCCCTCTTCTCAAAAATTTCAAGAAAAATCTTTGGAGTATTTTCTTTCAAAGGGGAACTCTAGGAGTTTTTCATCCTCTCCCATATTTGAAACCATTCATGATTCTTCCATGCACCACATGGTAAAACCTTCCCAAAAATCTCTCCTTCCACTTTGGTACAACTCAAACATACTGTCCAAACTAATAAAATCCATCTTTGGATTTTATTCCAGGTATTTCTCCTCCCAAAATAATTCAGTCTTTTCTTTTGAGCCTAGGTGATTTCCAAAGCAAATACCCAAATGCTTTGATTTTGACGCGTCAACTCCACACCTGGATAGTCCTTGGTATCCACAACCCAGAACAATCTTGATCCACTCTTCTTCTTTTCAAATATTTTAAATTTCACTCACTGCAAGTTTGGACCAGATTTGCCAAATTTGGTGAAATTCATATCTACACTTCTCCAAAAATTCCACCAAAATTCAGGAAACCTCTAGTTGCAATGAGAGACCACTCCACCGAAAATCAGCTCAAGGAAAAATCCCTGGATACCAGAATCATTTTGTTGAACACCTGGCACGCACTGTTTTGTTCATATTCAGTAAATTCAGAAAATTCAGTGTCGTTTCTCCGACATAACTTCAGTCACATGCCCACTGTGCGTTTGGCTCGATGCTCGCAGCCTGGCCTGCTTGTCCGGAGCTCCACATGCGTGCTTGGCGCCTTCCCAGCGTCGGTGGCACCCTGGCCCGCCTGCGCCGGCGTGCTTTGCGGCGGCCGAAACATCGTAACGGCGACAGGGGGCAAAACTGCGGCGCAACACCGTTCGACGCCGCCCAAGCGTCCTGGTGGCTCCGCATGGCCACCTCCTTGCCAGCGCACGCATGCGGCACCGTTGCCTTGGCTTGGCACGCGCAGAGCGTGCTCTCTGCCGCCGACGGGCCGTGCGGCCGTTCCGTCGAGGGCAAGCCGTAAACCTTCCTCCCGTGCTGAGCTGGACCCTAAAATGGCACCACTACTCCACCTAGGCGATGCTCAAGCTCCTAAGCCGACCGTCCAGCCATAGCACCGCCGTAATCAACTCGCCGGACTTATCCGTTCACGGCAACCGACTCGGGCCGGCTATATATAGCCCCCCCCGAGCTTGCTCTCGCCTCCGCACGACTCCACCACCACACCAGACCCCGCCTAGCCACTGGAGAGGCCTCGAGGGGCCTTTCTTCCTCGACTCCGGCCACCTCCGTCCGCCTCGGGCTCCGGCATCGTTCTCTCCGGTGAGGGCACCTCCGCCGCCCTACTTTCGCCCGTAGCCTCGTACCACCTCTAGTAGGATAACCCCCACCTCAATTTTGGCCCCGCAGCTCTCTCCGGCGAGATCCACGACCGTCCGAACCGCCGTCCGCCGGAGCAAGCGTCAGCGCCGTCATTTCTGATGCTTTCGCCGGCGATCACCACCACCACCCACAGACGCGGAACGGTGCACTGATCTCGAAGGTAACCCCCGATCACCTTGCCTCGCCGTGGATCGCCGCCGGCGACCACCGCACCTCTCACGCACCGTCGCGCTCTGTTTGAAATTTCAAACCCGACAGGTGGAGCCCGCCTGTCAGCCTCACAGCCGTCTCTTTTAAACGAAACGTTATCCTGGACTTTTCCACAGAGGCCCCTCGAAACTTTACGTTTCATTACAGATGGGTCCTTGGACCAAAACTCTTATAACTTTAAAACAGAAAATGATTTTTGATTGATTCCTTTTTTGTCATCTTTATTTTTCTGTCTAGTTTTTTGTCATATTTATTTCAAAAATATTTGGATCAACTTTCTGTACCCCACGGTATTTACGTTAGCGCGTGTATTTTTATTTGCCGTAGATACCGAAGGAGGTGACGGAACCGCGAACTTCGCCGAGCTAGACCCCGACTACTCCGAACCAGGCAAGCAAAGTTTGAACTTTTGATATGATGAGTGTCTGGGCATGTTTTTATTATTTTTGTATCATAGCACGTTCATGAGCATTTTCGATGATAGTTTATCTCGTGAGCATTAAAGCAAATGAGCTCGGTAAATCCGTGAGTTGCTGGAAACTTGTTGCATGGCCATGAGTTGGCATGAGTATGGGTAAGATGGCAGTGTTGTAGCATGCCAGGCTTATGCCATATCGTTGACCCAAAGGTCAACATAAATCGTCAGTCGATTTCCGTCCGTCTTCCTTTCCGTACTACCACTGTTTCCGCAAGGGATACGGCCTAGTAGGTTGCAAACCACTTCTGGTACACACCAAATCGAGAGGCGGGATGAAGTTTCCATGGCCCTGGATTAAAGCCTTTCATCCGGTCAGGGGCATGGGTGTTTCCGGTTGGGACCGAGAGGGGGCACCCCTTAGAGCGTAGCGATATAAATTTGATCCCATGCTATTCGAGATTGTGATCTCCCCGTCTCAAAGTTTTTCTTAAACGCTGTCTAGGGTGATTCCCTGGCAACGTGAGGTATGATGGGTGTGTACTAGCTAGTTGTGTTTCCTCTGAAATACTGCAAACGGAACTAGTCCTTCGTGACTACGGAAATCCGTTGGCTGTGGACAATTTTGGTACAAACTCTGCAGAGTCAAAATTCTTGAATTCATCTTATTCATGTCCAAGTATCGTGATCATCTCATCTTGTCAAGTGTCAGTCTCAGTGACAGAAACTCCTGAGAATCATTGAGTACTAAATGTTTACTTTCCTGTGAACGGACTAACCCGCTTATTGTCTTATGATGAATATTTTTTCCTGAGCACTATATCTTGTCAGTTATAAATAATGAATTATAAGCCCTTTCTGCGATGTCGCTCAGACGTCCGACTGCGGCATTGTCGTTACTTATTTTCATTATAAGCCCTTTCTGCGATGTCGCTCAGACGTCCGACTGTGGCATTGTTGTTATTTATTTTCATTATAAGCCCTTTCTGTGATGTCGCTCAGACGTCCATTGCATGCATCGTTATTATTTACTTTTATTATAAGCCCTTTCTGTGATGTCGCTCCGACGTCCGACTGCTGCACGCATGTATTTTTTTATTTCAGTATAAGCCCTTTATGAGGTGTCGCCCAGACACCCGACTGTGGCATGTTTTACTTATTTTCACTCTTCGAGGCGTCACTTCAGACACTCGACCGGTTTTGAGTTTATCCTTCTTTGGGTTTTCGAGCGGACTACCGCCGATTCCCTTCTCATTTATTTTTGCTATACTGATTTATTTGAGCATTGTTAAAATTAATCATGACTCATTCATGCATTCATTTGTTATATCTTTTGTCCGAACTGTCTTGCGAGTACTTTCAAAGTACTCACTGGCTTGTTGATTTGGCGAGATCTTGTGAAGGCGATCTCATGGATGAAGAATTCGATAGCGAGTCCGACGCCTAGAGGAATCAGTCAGTCTCGTCGACCCTCGGACTAGTCATTGTGATATATCCGCTTCCGCTACCCAAATAAATTCATCGAGCCTCACCTCAACGCCGATGAGCCTTGATCTTGATAGAGACTTATTAACCACCCCGTTGTGTTATTCCGCCTACCACTCATATCTCGAGTCAGTAGTATTCCCACCCCACACCTTTGAGTCATATCCTCCACTATGTATAATTATCGGCGTGTTTGTAATAATTGGTTGGGCATCTTCATCCGACCCTGTAATATTGTAATGCTCTTGGCTTATTGTATCAAAGTATTGTCTACCGGTATGAAGGATTTCCCTCATAGTGGACTTCATAGGTCGGTGGTTCAATAAATCTTTTTATTGAAAAACCGGTCCTGACAAGCTTGGTACCAGAGCCAGGCTGACTGTAGGAAGCCACTAGGTGCGATCGCTAATCGGTTATTAGCATAATAGAGCTTTTTTTTCACAAATGTAGACAATTTCTGACAGTCAGCATAAATTTATGATTTGACTACTCAGGATTTTTGCCTACTTTTGTAGATGGCTGGCAACGACTGCGAGTCGCAGATGTTCGCCAACATGCCCGATGGTTTCGTCAAGCTTCTCTCCTTCATCGTTCAAGTCGCAATGGGGCCAGATGTGCGCCTAGTCTTCTCTCTCTCTCAGCACAAGGTCAACAACCGTCTGACCATGCACCAAGCCGCGGTGGAATTCAAGAGAGGACGAGTTGAGCGCTACCGGTTCGTGGGGAGAGCCATGCCCACAGAGAAGCATGCACTGCAGATGGCAGCCCGTGAGGCGATAGCTTGTCTCAGGGATATCCTTCCTTCGATGAAGACTCGTCGCTACCGCTACCTGCCATGTCACGTGCCATACACCTGCCACTACGCGTTCTCTTGCCCCAGAGGAGAACGGGACGAAGCTGTTGAGATGCTCATCGAGTATCTCCGGGCTTTGGAGGCAGCCTTCGACAACCTGGTGGACGACTTTGTAGCCGCCCGCATGGACTCAGTCCATGGCTGTGCCGCCAACAGGAGGGAGCTCCTGCGCGCCGCACCGCCACGGACTTTCGTCTCGTCATCGGCACCGTTTGCTCCTGCTGCTCGCACCGCTACTCGTCGCCTGCCTACCACGGAGGAGTTCAACCACATCATTGCGCCTACTCCAGTTCGTTCTGCACCACCCTCGTGCCGCTCAGATTCGAGTTGTCCCAAGACAGGCACCTGCTACACCAACTCCGAGCATCGCCTCACGTCTGGAGCCTATCTCCGAAGAGGAGGTTGAGTCCCCAGCCTGTCTACGCCTCACCCTTGGCAGGCCAAGGGAAATCCTTACCATCTCCGACTAAGTACGCTTAGCCGCCTTGCGATGTACCGACTTGTTTGATATGTTTATATGTAAATAGGCTGTGAGAAGTAGTTTGTTTGCGCATCCTGTAGGATCTAGAGAAGTGCACTAGACTAAATAACATGTCAGGATTTATGTACGCATATCCTGAGTGATGTATTGTATAATTACTGCTTGCGTGTAAGATATGTAATGAACAGTCCTTCTCCGTGCGCAAACATATTTTCTCTTGAAAAATCTTGGAGCATTTGCAAACTTTTGCATCTTCTTGAATTTATTGATTTTTGCGGCTCGATTTCTTTTCTTATGAGTGTTTCAAAATATATTCCCAGAGTGAACCATGTCTCGTCCTTGGACGCGCTCCATGCCAACTCCGACAGAGGAAAATTATGGCACACCCCCAGGCAACAATTTCACACGAGACAGACAAGTCAGCAGAGACGGTGAAACGACACTTTCCCAAATGTGCCGTCTTTATGAACAAAGTCAGCGAAACATCAGGAAATACTGAACCAAGTCATCAATATGGGAAATCACCGTGGGCGATGTCAGCAGCAATCAAAATTATCTAAGCTACAGAAGACACGTCCCCAAACATTTTCTCACACTACTAAACCTCTTGAAGCCGAGGACTGGCTTGAGACATGGAGAGAAAATTAATCATTGCCAGTGTTCAGATCTTGAGAAAGTGCTTTACGCTCCGCACTATCTCCTTTGGAGCAGCCGCATCGTGGTGGGAAAATTTCCTACACATGCACCCCAACGAAAATAATATATCATGGGAGGAATTTAAAGAAGGTTTTGTGGGGCACATATTCCTAAGAGTCTTATGAAGATAAAAAGAGAGAATTTGATGACCTCAAGCAAAGGACAATAGCGGTGTCGAATACAGCGATCGATTTACCCTGCTTTGTCTCGCTACGCCAACGAGGAGCGTATGTGAAAAATAAAAAAGATGGAGAAATTCCTAGATGGTCGGACGCTTGACACTTAAATGCCAATTGGTCGTATACACATTTTCAGATTTTAAGACGCTGGTGGATAAGGCCATTACCTTGGAAAATGAGAGATGCAGCTTAGAAGATTTCCATAGCGGAAGAGGGACCAGACTAAACACACCCGCAACCACCGCAACAAGACAGATGTTCAGAAAAACTGGACACCCAAACCCACGACAAGCGTCTCACGCCCTATCAAGAATTTCCACGCAAGGGACAAGGAGTTCACATATCACCCAGGTGTTACCTGTTACGCTTGTGGAGAAGAAGGGCACTATGCCAAGCAGTGCCCCAAGCCAAGGAACTCGACCCCAAAGCCGAACAACAGAAGCAATAATTCGGCGCCAAAGCGCAACTATTTCAACCCAAATAACAACCACAGGAAGGGTCATCTGAACCACGTGACCAAAGAGGAAGCACAAAATGCCCCAGATATCGTACTCGGTACGTTTCACATCAACACAATACCTGCCATGGTTTTGTTTGATTCGGAGCTTCTCACTCATTCGTTTGAAAAGTTTTGCTTTGCAAAATAATTTTTCGATGCTTCCCTTGGGAAAATCTATGATCGTCAAGTCCCCTGGAATTAAGCAAGTTACCCAGAATTATTGCTAGGGTGTGGTTATCGAGTTTGAAGGGTTGAAGTTTCACGCAAATCTTATCGTGTTGAAAAATAAAGACTGGATGTCATCTTAGGGATGGATTGGTTAACTACCAACAAAGGTTTTATTGACTGCTTCAACAGGACCGTAATTCTCACCCATCACCACGGGAATACCATAAAGGTTTCAGCCAAGGAAATAAAAATATCCCGGCAACCGAGATTGAATAAGGTGGATATTTCTGAATTGAGCAAGGTTCGATGGTGTGTGAATTTCCGGATGTATTTCGAAGAACTACGGGCATGCCACGGATCAAGAGATAGAATTTAGCATTGAGCTAGCACCCGAACCGCTCCCATATACAAGAAACCGCATCTGAATGGCACCATCCGAATTGGTAGAACTGAAGAAGCAAATAAAGGAACTGTTGGAAAAAGGGTACATCTGAGCCGGTTCCTCACCTTTGGGTTCACCAATTTTGTTTGCCAAAAAGAAGGATGGAACATTGAGATTGTGCATAGACTATCGAGCGCTAAACATGGTCACAATCAAGAACAAATATCCGATGCCACGAATAAATGATTTATTCGATCAACTCGCTAAGGCCAAGGTGTTCTCAAAGATTGACTTGAGATCGGGATACCATCAGCTGAAAGTACGAACCGAAGATATTCCCAAGACCGCTTTCACCTCCAGATACGGATTGTATGAGTTCATCGTAATGCCATTCGGACTAACAAACGCCCCCGCATATTTTGTTCACCTCATGAACAAAGTATTCATGAAGTTTATGGATAAGTTTGTTGTGGTATTTATCGATGATATTTTGGTATACTCCAAAACACCCGGAAGAACCTGTTGAACATCTCCGGATTGTACTAGGAGAACTCAGAAACATCGGTTATACGCTAAATTCAGCAAGTGTGAATTTTGGCTAAAGCAAGTAGGTTTTACGGGCCACGATCGACTCAAGAAGGTATCGCCATAGACCGGAAAAGGTCAAGGCCGTGCTTGGCTGGAAGCCACCAAAGAAGCGTGACGGATGTCTGAAGTTTCTTGGGAATGGTAGGATACTACCGGAGATTTATTTAAGGATTCTCCACCATAGCAAAGCCAATGACGCAACTGCTCAAGAAAGACAGGAAGTTTGAATGGACGGAAGCCTGCGAGAAAAGTTTCCAAGAACTAAAGAGGAGATCGACGACAGCACCAAAGATTAATTGTACCAGGATATACACAAAAATTTGAGGTATTTTGTGACGCATCTCGAAAAGGCCTCGGTGCGTATTAATGCAAGAAGGCAAGGTTGTCGCATATGTTTCGAGACAGCTTTGCAAGCATAAGGAAAATTACCCTACCCATGACACAGGAATTAGCCGCGATTATTCATGCACTCAAGGAATGGAGACACTTTTTACTTGGTAATCGTTGTGAAATATACACGGACCACAAAAGCCTCAAGTATATTTTCACACAACCAGAACTAAATTCTGGCAGCGGACGCTGGTTGGAATTAGTAAAGGATTATGATGTTGGGATCCACTACCACCCGGCAAGGCAAATGTTGTAGCAGATGCTCGAGTGGAACCCCAGTCCGGACAACGACGGCATGCCGGACTTAAGACCTGAATTCCAGCAGGAATTCGCAAAGCTCAACCTGATGGTGGTCACCAAGGCGGTATGTCAAACTTAGAAGTACAGCCTACCACGATAGAGAAGGTTAAAGAGGCTCAACGTGGACACCCGACATTGAAGGCATAAAGCGGAAGATAAAGTTGGGCAAGGCCTCGAATTCATTATTGATGAGCAAGGAATATTGTGGGACGGAATAGGCTTTATGCGTACCAAATATCCATGACCTTAAACAGCAAATCCTGGCTGAAGGCCACACCGCTCCATATTCAATCCATCACGGAGGAACAAAAATGTACAAAGATCTTCAGAAACATTTTGGTGGCATGGTATAAAAAGAGACATAGCCACGTTTATTGCATGTTGTGACTCTTGTAAACGCATCAAGGCCGAGCACCAGAAACCGGCCGGGCTATTGCAACCAAATAAGATACCCGAGTGGAAATGGGACGAGATTGGAATGGATTTTGTTGTTGGACTACCTCGGTCACGACACGGACATGATGCCATATGGGTCATCACTGATTGGTGACTAAAGTAGCACACTTCATCCCGTGAAGACAACACACACCACTCAGAAGCTTGCTAGGCTCTACCTCTCCCGTATCGTTTGCCTACATGGAGTCCCAAAGAAAATAATCTCGGACAGAGGCACTCAATTCGTCTCTCGGTTTTGGGATCACTTACAACAAGCTCTGGGAACTCAGCTGGCATTCATTACCGCATACCATCTCCAGACAGATGGGCGGTGGCGAGTAAACCAGATTCTAGAAGATATCTTTGAGAGCATGTGTCCTCACCTATGGGACCAGTTGGGAGGAGAGCTTACCATACGCAGAATTCGCATATAACAACAGCTATCGGTCCAGCCTGCAAATGGCACCATTTGAAGCTCTGCAGACGAAGATGTCGTACCCCGCTAAACTGGTCGGAAACCGGAGACAGTCATATCTTCGGCCCAGACCTGCTCAAAGAGGCTGAATATAAAGTAAAGGTAATTAAGGACCGACTCAAGACAGCCCAAAGTCGACAAAAGAGTTATTATGATCAGAAGCATCATGGAGTCCATTTTGAACCCGGTGAATTTGTGTACCTACGAGTATCACCCATGAGAGGCCTGCACCGATTCAAGATTAAAGGGAAGCTAGCACCAAGATTCATCGAGACCATTACGCATAGTAGCACGAAGGGCACGGTGGCCTACCAGCTAGACTTACCCAAGAATTATCCGACATCCACGACGTATTCCACGTCTCCCAATTGAGGAAATGCGTAAGCAACCTGAGAAACAAGTACCCCATAAAAACATTGACGTGCAACCAGACCTTACGTATCGGGAGCATCCGATAAAAATCTTGGAAGAGTCAGAAAGGAGAACCCGACAGAAAACCACCAAGTTCTTCAAAGTTCAGTGGAGCAACCACACCGAAAGTGAAGCCACCTGGGAAAGAGAGGATTTCCTTCGATCAGAGCACCCACAATTATTTGAGGATCAACTGGAATCTCGGGGACGAGATTTTTCCTAAGGGGGTAGGTGTTGTGACACTCCAAAAATTTTCCTTTGGTTTTCTTCAAAATTTTGTTGGATTTGAAGGAGGTCTCCAAAACCCTTCCAAAAAAAAATCTCTCTCAAAGATTTTTCCCCTCAGCAAATATTTTATTTTTGCATCTCCTTCAACTCTAGTGTTTGGTTTTAAATTTTCTTCTGATTGCCCTCTTCTCAAAAATTTCAAGAAAAAACTTTGGAGTATTTTCTTTCAAAGGGAAACTCTAGGAGTTTTTCATCCTCTCCCATATTTGAAACCATTCATGATTCTTCCATGCACCACATGGTAAAACCTTCCCAAAAATCTCTCCTTCCACTTTGGTACAACTCAAACATACTGTCCAAACTAATAAAATCCATCTTTGGATTTTATTCCAGGTATTTCTCCTCCCAAAATAATTCAGTCTTTTCTTTTGAGCCTAGGTGATTTCCAAAGCAAATACCCAAATGCTTTTGATTTTTGACCTCAACTCCACACCCCTGGATAGTCCTTGGTATCCACAACCCAGAACCATCTTGATCCACTCTTCTTCTTTTCAAATATTTCAAATTTCACTCACTGCAAGTTTGGACCAGATTTGCCAAATTTGGTGAAATTCATATCTACACTTCTCCAAAAATTCCACCAAAATTCAGGCAACCTCTAGTTGCAATGGGAGACCACTCCACCAAAAATCAGCTCAAGGAAAAATCCTGGATACCGTAATCATTTTTTCGAGCACACAGCCTTCTTGTTTTGTTCATATTCAGTAAATTAAGAAAATTCGGTGTCGTTTCTCCGATGAACTTGGTCCACATGCCCACTTGTGCATTTGGCTCGATGCTCGCAGCCTGGCCTGCTTGTCCGGAGCTCCACACGGCGCTTGGCGCCTTCCGGCGTCGGTGGCACCTCGCCCGCTTCTTGGCCGGCGTGCTTTCTTGGCGGCCAAACACCGTGAACGACGGGGGCAAAAGCGGCGCAACGCCGTTCGGGCGCCGCTTAAGCGTCTGGTGGCTCCGCGTGGCCACCTCCTTGCCAGCAAGACGCATGCGGCACCGTCGCCGTGGCTTGGCACGCAGCAGCAGCGCTCTCTGCCGCCGGCCGGGCGTCGCGGCCCGCCGAGGGCAAGCCGTAAACCGTCCTCCCGTGCTGAGCTGGACCCTAAAATGGCACCACTACTCCACCTAGGCGATGCTCAAGCTCCTAAGCCGACCGTCCAGCCCACAGCGCCCGTAATCAACTCGCCGGACTTATCCGTTCACGGCAACCGACTGGGTCGGCTATATATAGCCCCGAGCTTGCTCTCGCCTCCGCACGACTCCACCACCTCACGGACCCGCCTAGCCACTGGAGGGGCCTCGAGGGGCCTTTCTTCCTCGACTCCGGCCACCTCCGTCCGCCTCGGGTTCCGGCATCGTTCTTTCCGGTGAGGGCACCTCCGCCGCCCTACTTTCGCCCGTAGCCTCGTACCACCTCTAGTAGGATAACCCCCACCTCAATTTTGGCCCCGCAGCTCTCTCCGGCGAGATCCACGACCGTCCGAACCGCCGTCCGCCGGAGCAAGGGCCGCCGTCGACACAGTGCTCGCTGGCGATCACCACCACCACCCAAAGACGCGGAACGGTGCACTGATCTCGAAGGTAACCCCCGATCACCTTGCTTCGCCGTGGATCGCCGCCGGCGACCACCGCACCTCTCGGGCGCCGTCGCGCTCTGTTTGAAATTTCAAACCCGACAGGTGGAGCCTGCCTGTCAGCCTCACAGCCGTCTCTTTTAAACGAAACGTTATCCTGGACTTTTCCACAGAGCCCCCTGGAAACTTTCTGTTTCATTACAGATGGGTCCTTGGACCAAAACTCTTATAACTTTTAAACAAAAAATGATTTTTGATTGATTCCTTTTCTGTCATCTTTATTTTTCTGTCTAGTTTTTTGTCATATTTATTTGAAAAATATTTGGATCAACTTTCTGTACCCCACGGTATTTACGTTAGCGTGTGTATTTTTATTTGCCGTAGATACCGAAGGAGGTGACGGAACCGCGAACTTCGCCGAGCTAGACCCCGACTACTCCGAACCAGGCAAGCAAAGTTTGAACTTTTGATATGATGAGTGTCTGGGCATGTTTGCATTATTTTTGTATCATAGCACGTTCATGAGCATTTTCGATGATAGTTTATCTCGTGAGCATTGAAGCAAATGAGCTCGGTAAATCCGTGAGTTGCTGGAAACTTGTTGCATGGCCATGAGTTGGCATGAGTATGGGTAAGATGGCAGTGTTGTAGCATGCCAGGCTTATGCCATATCGTTGACCCAGTGTCAACATAAATCGGTCGGTTTCCCGTCCGTCTTCCTTTCCGTACTACCACCTGTTTCCCGCAAGGGATACGGCCTAGTAGGTTGCAAACCACTTCCTGGTACACACAAAATCGAGAGGCCGGTATGAAGGTTCCATGGCACTTGATTAAAGCCTTTCATCCGGTCAGGTTGCATGGGTGGTTCCAGTTGGGACCTAGAGGGGGCACACCTTAGAGCGCGCGTATATAAATTTGATCCCATGCTATTCGAGATTGTGATCTCCCCGTCTCAAAGTTTTTCTTAAACGCTGTCTAGGGTGATTCCTGGCAACGTGAGGTATGATGGGTGTGTACTAGCTAGTTGTGTTTCCTCTGAAATACCGTAAACGGAACTAGTCCTTCGTGACTACGGAAATCCGTTGGCTGTGGACAATTTTGGTACAAACTCTGCAGAGTCAAAATTCTTGAATTCATCTTATTCATGTCCAAGTATCGTGATCATCTCATCTTGCCAAGTGTCAGTCTCAAAGGATGTAAACTCCACGAGAACCATTGAGTATTAAATGTTTACTTTCCTGTGAACGGACTAACCCGCTTATTGTCTTGTGATGAATATTTTTCGTGAGCACTATATCTTGTCAGTTATAAATAATGAATTATAAGCCCTTTCTGCGATGTCGCTCAGACGTCCGACTGCGGCATTGTTGTTATTTATTTTCATTATAAGCCCTTTCTGCGATGTCGCTCAGACGTCCGACTGTGGCATTGTTGTTATTTATTTTCATTATAAGCCCTTTCTGCGATGTCGCTCAGACGTCCGATCATGCATCGTTATTATTTACTTTTATTATAAGCCATTTCGTGATGTCGCTCCGACGTCCATTATGACCGGCATGTATTTTTTATTTCAATATAAGCCCTTTATGAGGTGTCGCCCGGACACCGATCGTGGCATGTTTTACTTATTTTCACCCTTCGAGGCGTCACTTCAGACACTCGATCGGTTTTGAGTTTATCCTTCGTTGGGTTTTCGAGCGGACTACCGCCGATTCCCTTCTCATTTATTTTTGCTATCTTGATTTATTTGAGCATTGTTAAAATTAATCATGACTCATTCATGCATTCATTTGTTATATCTTTTGTCCGAACTGTCTTGCAGTACTTTCAAAGTACTCACGGCTTGTTGATTTGGCGAGATCTTGTGAAGGCGATCTCATGGATGAAGAATTCGATAGCGAGTCCGACGCCTAGAGGAATCGGTCGGTCTCGTCGACCCTGGACTAGTCATTGTGATATATCCGCTTCCGCTACCCAAATAAATTCATCGAGCCTCACCTCAACGCTCGATGAGCCGCCAGTGCAGTAGACTTATTAACCACCTCGTTGTGTTATTCCGCCTACCACTCATATCTCGAGTCAGTAGTATTCCCACCCCACACCTTTGAGTCATATCCGCCACTATGTATAATTATCGTCGTGTTTGTAATAATTGGTTGGGCATCTTCAGTCCGACCCCTGTAATATTGTAATGCTACTGGCTTATTGTATCAAAGTATTGTCTACCGGTATGAAGGATTTCCCTCATATTGGACTTCATAGGTCGGTGGTTCAATAAATATTTTTATTGAAAACCCGGTCGTGACAGTATTGTTGAATGAAGCGGCCCGAACCAACCTTACATGACCACGTTCATGAGACCGGTTCCACCGACAGACATGCAACTTGTTTTGCATAAAGGTCGATGGCGGGTGTCTGTTTCCCCAACTTTAGTTGAATCGAATTTGACTACGGCCGGTCCTTGTTGAAGGTTAAAACAACAAACTTGACGAAACATCGTTGTGGTTTTGATGCGTAGGTAAGAACGGTTCTTACTAGAAGCCCCGTAGCAGCCACGTAAAACTTGCAACAACAAAGTAGAGGACGTCTAACTTGGTTTTGCAGGGCATGTTGTGATGTGATATGGTCAAGACATGATGTGATATACATTGTTGTATGAGATGATCATGTTTCATAAAAGTTATTGGCAACTGGTAGGAGCCTTATGGTTGTCGCTTTATTGTATGAGATGCACACGCCATGTAATTGCCTTACTTTATCACTATGCATTAGCGATAGTTGTAGAAGCAATAGTTGGCGAGATGACCACGATGCTACGATGGAGATCAAGGTGTCAAGCTGGTGACGATGGAGATCATGACGGTGCTTTGGAGATGGAGATCAAAGGCACAAGATGATGATGGCCATATCATGTCACATATTTTGATTGCATGTGATGTTTATCTTTTATGCATCTTATTTTGCTTAGTACGACGGTAGCATTATAAGATGACCCCTTACTAAAATTTCAAGGTATGAGTGTTCTCCCTAAGTATGCACCGTTGCGACAGTTCGTCATGCCGAGACACCACGTGATGATTGGGTGTGATAAGCTCTACGTTCACATACAACGGGTGCAAGACAGTTTTGCACATGCGGAATACTCGGGTTAAACTTGACGAGCCTAGCATGTACAAACATGGCCTCAGAACACTGGATACTGAAAGGTCGAACGTGAATCATATAGTAGATATGATCAACATAGAGATGTTCACCATTGAAACTACTCCATCTCACGTGATGATCGGACATGGTTTAGTTGATTTGGATCATGTGATCATTTAGATGACTCAAGGGATGTCTATCTAAGTGGGAGTTCTTAAGTAATATGATTAATTGAACTTTTTTATCATGAACTTAGTCCTGATAGTTTTTGCATATCTATGTTGTAGATCAATGGCCCGTGCTATCGTTCCTTTGAATTTTAATGCGTTCCTAGAGAAAGCTAAGTTGAAAGATGACGGCAGCAACTACACGGATTGGGTCCGTAACTTGATGATTATCCTCATTGCTGCACAGATGAATTATGTCCTTGATGCACCGCTAGGTGCAAGGCCTGCTGCAGGAGCATATACTGATGTTATGAACGTCTAGCAAGCTCGATCTGATGACTACTCGATAGTTCAGTGTGCCTTGCTTTACGGCTTAGAATCGGGACTTCAGAGACATTTTTAACGTCATGGAGCATATGAGATGTTCCAGGAGTTGAAGTTAATATTTCAAGCAAATGCCCGAGTTGAGAGATATGAAGTCTCCAACAAGTTCTATAGCTGCAAGATGGAGGAGAATAGTTCTGTTAGTGAACACATACTCAGAGTGTGTGGGTACTATAACCACTTGACTGAGCTGGGAATTAATCTTCCTAATGATACTGTTATTGACAGAGTTCTTCAATCACTGCCACCAAGCTATAAAGGCTTTGTGATGAACTATAATATGCAAGGGATGGATAAGACTATTCCCGAGCTCTTCGCAATGCTCAAAGCCGCGGAGGTAGAAATCAAGAAGGAGCATCACGTGTTGATGGTTAACAAGACCACTAGTTTCAAGAAAAAGGGCAAAGGAAAGAAGGGAAACTTCGAGAAGAATGGCAAGCAAGTTGCCACTCCCGGGAAGAAGCCCAAGACTAGACCTAAGCCTAAAACTGAGTGCTTCTACTGCAAAGGGATTGGTCACTGGAAGCGGAACTACCCCAAGTATTTGGCGGATAAGAAGGATGGTAAAGTGAACAAAGGTATATTTGATATACATGTTATTGATGTATACCTTACTAATGCTCTGTAGTGGTGCCTGGGTATTTGATACCGGCTCGATTGCTCATATTTGTAACTCGAAACAGGGTCTACGGATTAAACGAAGATTGGCTAAGGACGAGGTGACAATGCACGTCGGGAATGGTTCCAAGGTCGATGTGATCGCCGTCGGCAAGGTACCTCTACATCTACCTTCGGGATTAGTTTTAGACCTGAATAACTGTTATTTGGTGCCAGCGTTGAGCATGAACATTATATCCATATCTTGTTTAATGCGAGACGGTTATTCATTTAAATCAGAGAATAATGGTTGTTCTATTTATATGAGTAATATCTTTTATGGTCATGCACCCTTGAAGAGTGGTCTATTTTTGTTGAATGTCAATCGTGGTGATACACATATTCATAATATTGATGCAAAAAGGTGCAAAGTTGATAATGATAGTGCAACATATTTGTGGCACTGCCGTTTAGGTCATATTGGTGTAAAGCGCATGAAGAAACTCCATGCAGATGGACTTTTGGAGTCACTTGATTATGAATCATCTGATGCTTGCGAGCCATGCCTCATGTGCAAGATGACTAAGACTCCGTTCTCTGGAACAATAGAGCGAGCTACTGACTTATTAGAAATAATACATACCGATACATGCAGTCCGATGAGTGTTGAGTCTCGCGGCGGGTATCATTATTTTCTGGCCTTCACAGATGATTTGAGCAGATATGGCTATATCTACTTAATGAAACATACGTCTGAAAGATTTGAAAAGTTCAAAAAATTTCAGAGTGAAGTGGAGAATCATCGTAACAAGAAAATAAAGTTTCTACGATCTGATCGTGGAGGCGAATATTTGAGTTATGAGTTTGGCCTTCATTTAAAACAATGTGGAATAGTTTCACAACTCACGCCGGTAGAACACCACAGCGTAATGGTGTGCCTGAACGTCGTAATCGTACTTTATTAGATATGTTGCAATCTATGATGTCTCTTACCGATTTACCACTATCATTTTGGGGTTTTGCATTAGAGACAGCAGCATTCACTTTAAATAGGGCACCATCTAAATCCGTTGATACGACAACGTATGAACTATGGTTTGGCAAGATACCTAAGCTGTCGTCTCTTAAAGTTTGGGGTTGCGATACTTATGTGGAAAAGCTTTAGCCTGATAAGCTCGAATCCAAATGGGAGAAGTGCGTCTTCATAGGATACCCAAAAGAGACTGTTGGGTACACCTTCTATCACAGATCCGAAGGCAAGATTTTTGTTGCTAAGAATGGATTTAGTACAACCAGATTCGATTTATTTCTCACATGGTATACAATAACAGAATGCAGCCACAACAATTGGACATCGCATTGCATAATTGAACCAAACAGTTAACTAAACACCACAACACAAATGAACCAAACATTAACTGAGCACCACATTGCACAATGTATAACCAAACCAAGCATGCTTGACAACTTGGAAATATAGCAATTGTATTCGTTTCTCATGTATTTTGTAAAGATAAATTTGATTTAGTTCTCACATGGAAGACAATACAAAATTCCAGCCTGAAGAATTGAACATCACATTTGCAGAATTGAGCCAAACAGTTAACTGAACACCACATTGCATGACATATAGAACATATACTCTAGAGCAGAAGATTGCATGGTAAAAGTAGATAGGAAAATTCACTATAATTTGTTAAGGAAGGGCAGTAGCTAGCAAACTGAACATGGGTCCTAATAGTGAGTTAATAAAACAAGCTACTCCTTGTTGTCGAAGATATCGATGATGATTGGCTCCTTGGACATGGAAGAGGGCGAAGCCTCCGCTTCGTGGGTGCCCTCGCTGTAGTGGTGAGTTGCCTGAGCCGCTCCGGGCACCAACCTGCTGGCTCTCGAGATGAGGTAAGCACGTGCACACTGAGAAAACACCTCGTAGTCTTCATCGAAGGCATCGATGATGGCCTCGAGAAAACGCCACGCACTGTCGTTTAAAGCAGCCAACCGTGTCGCGGCGTCGGTGATGTCTACTACGCAACTTTATTCTTGTAGACTTGTGTTGGACCTCCAAGCGCAGAGTTTTGTAGGAAAGTAGC
The DNA here is from genome assembly GCA_021605145.1 of Aegilops bicornis. Classification (NCBI taxonomy): domain Eukaryota; kingdom Viridiplantae; phylum Streptophyta; class Magnoliopsida; order Poales; family Poaceae; genus Aegilops; species Aegilops bicornis. The sequence goes on from CM038675.1 coordinate 196,462,810, forward strand.
AATTTTCCCTAAAGTGGATGACCTAAGGTTTATCAATCCGTGGGAGGTGTAGGATGAAGATGGTCTCTCTCGAACAACCCTGCAACCAAATACAAGAAATCTCTTGTGTCCCCAATACACCCAATACAATGGCAAATTGTATAGGTGCACTAGTTCGGCAAAGAGATTGTGATAAAAGTGTAATATGGATGGTAGAAATATATTTTTATAATCTGAATAAATGAAACCAGCAAGGAAAATAGTAAACGGGCATAAAAACGGTATTTCAATGCTTAAAAACAAGGCCTAGGGTCCGTACTTTCAGTAGTGCAACCTCTCAACAATGCTAAAATAGTTAGATCATATGATTATCCTTCAAAGTGCAATAAATAATCACTCCTGAGTTCCTATTAGCGGAGAACAAAAGATGGGAATTGCTTGTAGGGCACGAAACTACCTCAAAGCTATTCTTTCCGTTCGATCTATTCAAGAGTTTGTACTAAAATAACACAAAGCTATTTTTTCCGTTCGATCTATCCTAGAGTTCATACTAGAATAACACCTAAGAAAATTCATATTCATAATACTCAATCCACACAAAGAACTATAAAGAGACCCCAAAGTTTCCGTCGGAGATAAACATGCACCAACCTCTGTGCATAGATTACCCCAATATCACCGCGGGAATCCGCGAGTTGAATGCCATAACACATATCAAGTGAATCAATAGGATACCTCATTGTCACCTCAAGTATTCATATTGCAAGACATATATCATGTGTTCGCATCTCTGAATATTCAATCCGACAAGACACAACTTTGAAGGGTAAAGATTCAATTCATCATAACAAGAGTATAGAGGGGAGAAACATCATATGATCTGACTATATTAACAAAGCCCATGATATAGATCATGAGAGAGAGAGATCAAACACATAACTACTGGTACAAACCCTCAACCCCGAGGGTGGACTACTCCCTCCTCATTGTGGTGGCCGCCGGGATGATGAAGATGGCCACTGGAGATGATCCCCTCCTCTGGCAGGGTGCCGGAACAGGGTCTATATTGGTTTTCGGTGGCTACAGAGACCTGCGGTGGCGGAACTTCTCGTTTAGGTTAACCCCGAAGGGTTTCAAAATATTTGGGAATTTATAGTGCAAAGAGGGGATGCGGGCCCTGGCGCGCCCAGGTGGGTTGTGCCCCCCTCGGGGCACCCCAGTCTACTCAGGGCCCATTGGGTTCCCTCTTGGTCGAGAAAAAATCTCCGTAAAGTTTCATTGCGTTTGGACTCCATTTGATATTGATTTCTGTGATGTAAAAAACAAGCAAAAAACAACAAGCTGACCTTTGAGCCTTTGGGTCAATAGGTTAGTCCCAAAAATGATATAAAGTTGCCGTAAAATGATTGTAAAACACCCAATAATGATAAAATAACAGCATGAATACTTCATAGATTATAGATACGTTGGAGACGTATCAGCATCCCCAAGCTTAATTCCTACTCGTCCTCGAGTAGGTAAATAATACGTTTGATCAATGATAATTTTAATCACTTTTTCTAGCATCATAACAACAATTCTTCCTTATCAAACTTCTCATACTATAATAGCAACCAATTCACATGTTACGGTTCAAACAATTAATTGTCTTGAAACCCAACAACCTATGTTCTTAGTCACCAAGCAATTGCAATTCAACTTATTCAACGGAGTCTAAGTAAGAGCTCCACACACTCAACCATCATATAGTCTTCTATGATTGCTAACACCCACTGCATACACATGAGCAAAACGTTTCAACCGGACACATAGAAAGATTGGGGCTTATTGTTTTGCCTCTCAACGTATTCACCTCAAGGGTGATGTCAACAATAATAACTCATGCTACCCATATTCAACTGGACATATGTGCCTAGGTCTTTCCTCACCACATGATGCTTGCCAAAAGAGAAAAATAAAAAGGAATAGAGAGAAAAACTTTGACTCTTTGCATAAAAGTAAATAATGAAAATAAAAGGTAGGCCCTTCGCAGAGGGAAGCAGAGGTTGCCATGCCCTTATTTGTTTGTATGCTCAATCCCTTAGTGCAAAAGAACGTGACGTTATATTGCCCCTTATGATAGCAACCTTTATTATGCAATCCGTCACTTTTATTGCTTTGCCATCATGAGTTCGTACAACACTCAATTTTCTCTTACACTAAATGATCTAACACTTTTAGAAGCAATTTTTATTGCCTTATTGAACTGATGACAAACTTACTTGAAGGATCTGACTCAATCGTTAGGTAGGTATGGTGGAAACTTGAAAATAAGATTTGGGTTTAAGGGTTTTTTGATGCACAAGTAGTATCTCTACTTGGTGCGGAATTTTTGGCTAGCAAAGATGGGGGACAAGCACCACATGTTAAAGGATCTATGACAATATAACTTCTATGTGAATATGACCAAAAATAATTCATTAGGTTGTCTTCCTTGTCCAACGTGAACAATTTTGGCATATAATATTTTGATGGGGGCTCATAATCACAAAAGATTTCCATGATAGTGTATTTGCATGTGAAAGTTCTCTTCCTTATACTAATTATTTGTGAATTGCTTGTATGACCAATATTGTGATTGTCAAGCCTCAAAAGATTTCACTTTCTAAACCCAATGTGAAGCTACCACTAGGCATGATATGATTTCAACTTCATGAAATTCAATTTATTCAACAATTTACTCATAGGATATAAGTGAAGCACAAGAGTAAATGACAAACTACTCCAAAAAGATATAAGTGAAGATCATGCGAGTAGTTAAGTAAATAGGTAGCTATTTGAGGACTCTCTCTTATTCAAAAACTTTCAGATCTAAGTAAAACAACAAGCAAAAACAAAATAAAACGACATTCCAAGAATAGACACATCATGTGAAGAAGCAAGAACTTAGGTTCAACCGATACTAATCGATAATTGTTGAGAAAAGGTGGGATGCCTACCGGGGCATGGTGGGATGCCTACCGGGGCATCCCCAAGCTTAGATGCTTGAGACTTCTTGAAATATTATCTTGGGATGCCTTGGGAATCCCCAAGCTTGAGCTTTTGTGTCTCCTTAATTCCTCTCATGTCATGGTTTTCCTAAATCTCAAAAACTTCATCCAAACAAAACTCAACAAGAACTCCTGAGATAAGTTAGTATACATCAACACAAAAACCTTATCATTCTCTACTGTAGCAAGCCACTAAAATTATTATTCAACATTGCATACTAAATGCCTTTGCATATTTAATAGTCCTATCCTCAAATAGAATCATTGAGCAAGCAAACATATGTAAACAATGCAAACATAACAACAATCTGCCAAAACAGTACAGTCTGTAAAGAATGCAAGATTCATCATACTTTCCTAACTCCAAAAATTATGAAAATTTACCACACTATAGAAAATTTATCATAGCTTGCTGTGCAAAAAGTTTAAACATGTTATCTTATTCTGACTTTTCTAGGGAATTTTTGCAACAACGATAAACTTTCTGTTTTGAAACAGCAACATGTAGACTTACAAAATAAGGATGGTAAAGGCTATCCTTGGCATTTTTATTGAAAATAAAGATGCAAAATATTATTACAAATAACAGCAAGAAAATCCTAGCAAAGGAAAATTACGCTCCAAGTAAAACACATATCATGTGACGAATGCAAACAAAGCTCCATGTGAGGTTACCGATAATGTTGGAGACGAAAGAGGGTATGCCTTCCGGGGCATCCCCAAGCTTAGTTTCTTTGATATTCCTTGAATATTATCTTGGGGGTGCCTTGGGAATCCCCAGGCTTAGGGTCTTTTCACTCCTTATTCTCCTCATATCGATATCTCACCCAAAACTTGAAAACTTCAATCACACAAAACTTAACGGAACTTCGTGAGATGCGTTAGTATGATAAAGAGCAAACCATTTCACTTCGGTACTGTCAAAGAAAATATTAAAAATTGTTTCCATACAATTCCTACTGGATCATATCATTTCTACAATTTATATTGAGCAATATAAGACATAGAAACTAGAAAACAAGCAAATTATGCATTGAAAACAGAATCTGTCTAAAACAGAACAGTCTGTAGTAATCTATACTCCAACCATACTTATGCTACTTCAAAAATTCTGAAAAATTAGGACAACGTAGTAATTTGTATATCTATCACCTGTAAAAATTTCAGATCAAAAGCAAGTTCCAGTGATTTTTCAAATTTCCTGGACTGAGCGCAAAAGTTTCTGTTTTTGCATAGATTCAAGTCAACTATCATCTACATATCCCAAAGGTTTTACTTGGCACTTTATTGAAACAAAAGCTATAAACATGATCACTACATTAGCATAATCATGTGAACACACAAAGACAGTAGGTAAAAGTGTTGGGTTGTCTCCCAACAAGCGCGTTTCTTTAATGCCTTTTAAGCTAGGCATGATGATTTCAATGATGTTCGCATAAAAGATAAGAATTGAAACATAAAGAGAGCATCATGAAGCATCTGACTAGAACATTTAGGTCTAACCTACTTCCTATGCATAGGGATTTTGTGAGAAAACAACTTATGGGAGCAAGAATCAACTATCATAGGAAGGCAAAACAAGTGCCACTTCAAAACAATCAGCACATAGAGAAGAAACTTGATATTATTGAGATAAGTAAGAGCATAAGTTCCTCTCTCATAATAATTTTCAGAGGCATCATGAATGGATTCAACAATATAACTATCACATATAGCACTCCTTTCATGATGCACAAGCATAGAAGATTTATTACTCTTTATGGCATACATGTCATCATAATAATCATCATAGATAGAAACTTTATTGTCATAGTCAATTGAAACCTCTTCCAAAATAGTGGATGTATCACTAAATAAAGTCACGACCTCTCCAAATCCACTTTCATCAATATTGTAATAAGATTCAACACCCTCCAAAATAGTGGGATCACTACTACCTAGAGTTGACACTCTTCCAAACCCACTTTCATCAATGTAATCATCATAAATAGGAGGCATGCTATCATCATAATAAATTTTCTTATCGAAAGTAAAAGGAAACAAAGGATCATACTCATTAAGCAAAGCATCCCCAAGCTTAGTACAAGCATTATTTCCAGCAAATAAATCTTCAAACATGTCATACTCATTAAACATAGCATCCCCAAGCTTGTGGTTTTGCATATCATCACAAGTATTCTTATCAATAGCATGAATGGCACCAATAGTATAGCAAACATTATTATCATATTCTTCCAAGCAAGTGCCAAAAAGATTTCCAAGATTATAAGAAGTATCATTATCTTCCCAATCATAATCATCACAACAAGCAATAGGTATCACAAAATCATACTCAATATCATCGTCCTCCATCAACATATTTGAATCACTTTCATGAGGCACAATAGTGATAGGAGCAACATTATTTGGAAGAGATACCTTTTTACCTCTCTTCTTTCTTCTTTTCTTCTTCTTCACCACATCATGTGTGGGTTTAATTAATTTTTTCAAGCTTCTTGTTGAAGAGATTGATTGGATAGGAAGCTTCTCCTCGTTACCTGATTCATCATAATAAATACTAGGAGGGTATTGAAAATATTTACCCTTTCATTAGTACTCTCTTCATATTCTATTTGTTCTCTTGTCTTTAGATAGTTGGCAATATAAGGATTCTCAATGCAATTTACCACACACAACATATAAATTTCTTCTAGATCAAAATCAAGAACCCTCTCGGGATTTGGAAAACCCTTAGTTATAAGTTTCATTGCTTCATATCCCAAAAGAAGACTAAGCTCTTTATGATGCTCAAGGGTAATCCAATTATCACAATTTTTGACATGATTTGATCATGAAATAATTTGCATTGGAGATTTAAATGACCATGTTCATTGCAAAGTTCACAAGGATGGCAAAAAAAATACATCTTTCAGCACAATCATCTAGCCTCTCTTGCAACTTTTTAGTTTGTAAATATTTATGCTTCTTACAAAATCTATCTTCCCTTTTTGGTGTGCAAAGGAAATCCCAATTCACTCCGCAAAAAGTGACATCCTTATAAGAAACATTTTTATCATGACTTGTGCAATCATCATTAGCATTTTGGATATTCAAAGAATTCATACTAATAACATTCCAATCATGCTCATCATTCAAATATTTTGTGCCAAGAATTTTATTGACTTCTTCTTCTAACAATTGAGCACAGCTTTCCGATCCATCATTTTCAAGAAAGATATCGTAAAGATGATCAATAATATGATGCAACCTCAATTCCATTTTTATGTAGTTTTCTTTTATGAACCAAACTAGTTATAAAACAAGAAACTAAAAGATTCAATTGCAAGATCTAAAGATGTACCTTCAAGCACTCACCTCCCCGGCAACGGCGCTAGAAAAGAGCTTGATGTCTACTACGCAACTTTATTCTTGTAGACTCGTGTTGGGCCTCCAAGCTCAGGGTTTTGTAGGATAGTAGAAATTTTCCCTCAAGTGGATGACCTAAGGTTTATCAATCCATGAGAGGTGTAGGATGAAGATGGTCTCTCTCGAACAACCCTGCAACCAAATACAAGAAATCTCTTGTGTCCCCAACAAACCCAATACAATGGCAAATTGTATAGGTGCACTAGTTCGGTGAAGAGATGGTGATAAAAGTGTAATATGGATGATAGAAATATATTTTTATAATATGAATAAATAAAAACAGCAAGGTAGAAAATAGTAAACGGGCACAAAAACGACATTTCAATGCTTAAAAACAAGGCCTAGGGTCCGTACTTTCACTAGTGCAACCTCTCAACAATACTAACATAGTTGGATCATATGATTATCCCTCAAAATGCAATAAAGAATCACTCCCTAGTTCCTATTAGCGGAGAACAAAAGATAGGAATTGCTTGTAGGGCACGAAACTACCTCAAAGCTATTCTTTCCGTTCAATCTATTCAAGAGTTTGTACTAAAATAACACAAAGCTATTTTTTCCGTTCGATCTATCCTAGAGTTCGTACTAGAGTAACACCAAAGAAAATTCATATTCATAATACTCAATCCACACAAAGGACTATAAAGAGACCCCAAAGTTTCCGTCGGAGAAAAACGTGCATCAACCCCTATGCATAGATTATCCCAATATCACCGCGGGAATCCGTGAGTTAAATTCCATAACACATATCAAGTGAATCAATAGGATACCTCATTGTCACCTCAAGTATTCATATTGCAAGACATTTTTTTTCTCGAATATGCATGAGTGTGTCTATCATTCATTAAAGGAGGGGGGGGGGGGAAGACTCCCCAAATATCCATGCGGGCTACATATTTACAGAGAACATTCCCGAGTCCACCAAGCACTAACTTATATTACATACTACTCACTGGTTGTCCGCTCGCTACCTAGCTCTTCAAAACCTCTAATGTCGTCTTTAAACATTCCAGGTTTCGCCCAGAGCCTCCCTTCCTCAAGTAGCCGCTCTTTGGCTCGTGTCAGAGAAACCGGAGCCCCATTGAACACGACGTCGTTTCGATGCTTCCAAATTATCCACAAGGCGAGGATGCATTTCGCCCTAGTTGATTTCCTGCCTCTCGGGCCCCGATCCTGCCTTAGGCACCAATCACTCAAAGATTCATTCTGGAGCGGCTTCAACTCCCGAAGTCCTGTTGTTCGGCTCATCTCATGCCAAACCTGCCGTGCAAACACGCAGCCAAGCAGTAGGTGCTGCAAAGTTTCTTCCTGTTGATCATAGAGGGGGCACGCATCCTGATGAGGTAGACCTCGTCTGGCCAAACGATCCGACGTCCAACATCTGTTTTGGATCGCTAGCCAGAGGAAAAAACGGCAGTGGAGCGGTGCCCTTGACTTCCAAGTAAACGGAGCTGTTGGTGACGCTTCGAGGCCCATAAATTCGGCCGCATATGCCGATCGTGCTGAAAAATTTCCATTTGGCTCCCAGGCCCAAGAAGCTGTGTCTTCTTCTCCTTCTACTAGCTGGGTGGTGTCCACCCTTTGCCACAACGCCAAGAACTGGGTCAGCTCATTGCCATGGAGGTTTGGCCCAAAGTCTCTCGCCCATTGCTCGTTTGCAAGCGCGTCCGCGATTGTCCGCGAGGCTCTCGTCCTCTTCGGGACGCGCTGGTAGATGTCCGGAGCTAGCTCACAAATCCTGTATCCTGAGAGCCACTTATCTTCCAAGAAAAGGGTGCGTCGGCCATCTCCCACACTCATCCGAGTGGCCGCCGTGCATAGTGCGCGTGAAGCAGCAGGGACATCGATGCTGAATTCCGCCCAGGGCCTCTCCTTGTCAGTTTTTTGGAGCCATGGCCACCGCGCCTGCAGGGCCTTGTTCAACCAGCTTAGGTTAGGGATTCCAAGCCCACCTGCCCACTTGGGCCTGCAAACATTGTCCCATGCCACGGCACGGTGCCCACCCGTTGCTTCCTTCTTGCCACACCATAGAAATCCACGGCAAATTTTGGTGAGTGCCTTGATAGTCTTCGCCGGGATATTCAACGCCAGCATGGAGTGGATCGGTATCGCGCACAAACAGACATGATCAGCGTTAGTCTCCCGCTCTTAGGGAGCATTGCTGCCTTCCAATGCGGCATGCAGTCCACCAGCTTGTCAACAAGGCCTTGAAGCTGGGCCGCCGATTGGTTGCGCAGGGAGAGAGGCAACCCCAAGTATGTGCAAGGAAAGGAGCTGATCGAGCACCCGAGAACTGCGCTGACTAGCAATATCTCCTCTTGAGAGCATATGATAGGGATGGCCGCACTCTTGCTCATGTTAGCCGACAGCCGAGAGGCATGCCCAAACAGCTCTAGGACAGCTCCACAGGTTCGGGCCTCCAGATCAGTGGGCTTGAAGAAAACCATGACATCATCCGCGAATAATGATACTCGTTGTTGAAGCCCTATGTTGGAGAGAGGGGAGAGTGCCCCATGCTGCTGACAATATTGAAAGAGGCGGCGAAGGGGCTCCATGCAGAGTATGAAGAGCATTGGGGAGAGCGGAGCCCCTTGCCGAAGACCTTTGCATGGCAAGATCGGCTTGCCCGGAGTGCCGTTTACCATCACCCTTGTCGACGAGGTGGCCAGGAGGCCACACATCCATGCGCGCCAGCGGCTCCCAAAGCCAAACCTCTCGAGCACCTCGATCAAGAAGGGCCACTTCACCGTATCAAATGCTTTTGTGATGTCGAGATTAAGTAAGATGGAAGGCTGCCGGAGTGCATGAAGTCGCCTAGCCGTGTCCTGAACGAACATGAAGTTGTCATGCAACGATCTGCCCCGCACAAACGCGCTTTGGTGCTTTCCCACAAGTCTTGGCAGGTCCACTGCTAGTCTGAGAGCAAGAGCTTTGTCGAAAATCTTGATGGCACTATGCACCAAGCTCACCGGCCTAAAGTCCTTGATGTCGACGGCTCCTTCCTGTTTTGGTAGTAATGATACCAGCGCCTTATTTATGGCTGCTAGTCCATGCATTTCCCCTCGATGGAACTGGTCGAGCGCTCTCATGAAGTCAGCTTTTACAATCTGCTAGCAGGAGGCATAGAAGCGCCCTGTGAAGCCGTCCGGGCCTGGAGCCTTATCGAGCGGCATTGCCTTGATGGTTTTCTCCACTTCCTCCACGGTGAACTGAGCCTCAAGGTGGGGAGGTCATACGAGGGCAAGTCCAAGTGATCAAGGTTGATGGAAGCCGCTCTGGCATTTGAATCCCCCAACAAGGCGTCATAGTACGCATCCACCACCGATGATACTCCTTCCTGGCCTGTTATGATCTCATCTTGGTGGCGCAGGCTTAAGATGGCATTTTTCCGTTGTCTGTAGGCAACATGCTTGTGAAAGAAACCAGTGTTTGCGTCTCCTTCCTTCAGGAAGAGAAGCCAGATCGCTGCCGGGCTATGGTTCTCTCGAGGAAGCATAAGCCAAGGAGCTTCCTTTTCAACAGTTTCCGCATGTCATGTTCTGTGGGCGTGAGTACCCTCTTATCGGCCGCCGCGTCTAGGCGAGCAATCAGCTCCATAGCCAACCCGAGTTGAAGCTTGATGTTCCCAACCGATCGGTCGCTCCAACTCTAAAGGGCTTTCTCCGTCGCCCTCAGCTTGCTGTCCAACACTAGGAACGGGTTGCCATCTGCCGGAATAGATTGCCACGCCCGTTGAACTACTTCATGGAACCCGTCCACCTTGGTCCAAAAGCTCTCAAAACAAAATCTGCGTCCCATATGGAACTCCGCATCCAAGTCTAGCAGGAGTGGGCAGTGGTCTGAGATTGACGTACCCATTACATTAAGAAGGTTTGCCGGGTAGCCATCCTCCCAAGTGTTCGTAGCAAAGATGTGATCAATCTTCTCCATCATGGGGTTTTGTCTTTCGTTCGACCACGTGTATCTCCGCCTGTTGAGATAAAGTTCCTTCAATTCCAGCTTGTTCAGGAGGGCTCTAAACCTTGCCAACATCCGCCGATTGATGTTCTCATTGTTTTTGTCTTCTGCATTGGCAATGAGGTTGAAATCACCCGCCAAAACCCATGGTCCAGCATGTAAATCCCTGATGTCCGCTAGCTCCTGGAGAAAGGCAATCTTTTCCACATTCCCTTGCGGTCCATAGACCCCTGTGAGCCACCACATGGGTGCCCCTTCCTGTTGCACCAAGGCCGTGACGGCATTCTCCGAGATGTGACGGTTGGAGATTGAAACCATTGAGGCATCCCAGGCAAGCAAAATTCCCCCACGCGTGCCCACCGCTGGCACATAGTAAAAGTTTTCAAATTTATTACCGAGACAATGTTTCACAATTTCCGGTGTAACGACCTCTAGTTTGGTTTCCTGGAGGCATACAATGGCCGCCTTTGCCCCCTCCACAACTTGGAATACCGCACTACGCCTTGCCACCGAGTTGAGTCCACGAACGTTCCACACAAGGACTTTGGGTGGGTGGTTTGACAAGATCCAAACCCACACAGCCCCGCATCTAAGGCAACGCGATCTACTGGCCCTCCAGCATGGCCACATCCTCACTCTCGAGGGGAAGACAACTAGCGTCCCAGCCGAACAACGCCAGAATGGCCTTCACGTGACAATCTAGCAGCGCCTTGTCGAAAAGCCTAGCGTAGGCTTCGAGCTCCTCGTCACTAATCTAGCCGCCCTCGTTCGCCAAGCATAACTTCTTGATGATGACAACTTGTGGTTTGGAAGCTTTGGATCCCCTGCCTCCCTTTGCGAGCCTGACACTCCTGCGTGGGGTGGTGACTGGTGGCCGCTTCTGCCTTGGCCTCCTCTGTTGCTTCGGTAGCTCTCCACGGCAAGGCTGCGGAAGCATGGGCGATAAAGTGTGTCGCAGTTTGTTGCACAGTTGTGTGACTTGGGTTCGAGGGGAGGGAGGAGATGGAGGCGGTCTTGACTGAGAAAATTCCCCGTCCTGGGCGGCCAAAGCAGGGGTCTAAATTTCCTAATTTTCCGTCGAGAGGCTAACGACGAACCAGCCGTCCTCAGGTGTGCATGGGGGAGTGACATAGCCATGCAGAGTGGGTCCCGGCCTGGCCGGATCCCCAGCGCCAGCCATATCCTCCTCGGTCTCTGGAAGATTCAACTGAGAAAAGCCAAACGCCCCGTCCATGGGACCTGCAGCAACGATGCACAGATCCCACCCACTGAAAGTGCAACTCTCCCTAGGTGGTTTTGGAAATTCATAACAACATATAGCTCATTGAGCTAATGCTATTCCAAGACAAATATTTCAGGAAGCTCAATGTATGGCATGGCATGGATGATGAAAGTGGATCCCTCAAAATATTAAGGACAAAGGATTGGCTCAAGCTCAAAAGCTCAAGACTCTACATTTTACATTTTACATTTCAGTGATCCAAGATCACATTGAGTCTATAGGAAAAGCCAATACTATCAAGGAGGGATGAGGTGTTGCTTAATGAGCCTCTTGCTTCATGTGCTTAGTGATATGCTCCAAAACCCTCCACTACTTTCTCACATCCTCATTTGACCTAAACCTAAAGTCAAACTCGGCCCTACCGATTCTTTCTATCCGGCGCCACCGAGTTCAATTGTCATATCCACTGCCACAAACCCTAGGCAAATCTGTCTCACCGATAGGGATCTCGGTCTCACCGAGATGGGATTGTAATCTCTCTGTTTCCCTTCGTAACATTTCGGTCTAATCAAGTGAGCGATCGGTCCCACCGAGATTGCAATGTAAACTCTCTGTTTCCCTTTCGTAACTTTTCGGTCTCACCGAATGAGCGAATCGGTCCCACCGAGTTTACCTGACCAACTCTCTGGTTAGCTAATTACCAAATTCGGTCTCACCGAGTTTGTGTAATCGGTCTCACCGAGATTAGGTTATGCCACCCTAATCATAACGGTCCTACCGAGTTGCATGTCAGTCCCACCGAAAACCCTAACGGTCACTAGGTTTACTAAATCGGTTTGACCGAGTTTGATGATTCGGTCCCACCGAGTTTGATAAATTGTGTGTAACGGTTAGATTTTGTGTGGAGGCTATATATACCCCTCCACCTCCTCTTCATTCGTGGAGAGAGCCATCAGAACAAACCTACACTTCCAAGTTACCAGTTCTGAGAGAGAACCACCTACTCATGTGTTGAGGCCAAGATATTCCATTCCAACCACAAGAATCTTGATCTCTAGCCTTCCCAAGTTGCTTTCCACTCAAATCTTCTTTCCACCAAATCCAAATCCTGTGAGAGAGAGTTGAGTGTTGGGGAGACTATCATTTGAAGCACAAGAGCAAGGAGTTCATCATCAACACACCATTTGTTACTTCTTGGAGAGTGGTGTCTCCTAGATTGGCTAGGTGTCACTTGGGAGCCTCCGACAAGATTGTGGTGTTGAATCAAGGAGTTTGTAAGGGCAAGGAGATCGCCTACTCGTGAAGATCTACCGCTAGTGAGGCAAGTCCTTCGTGGGCGACGGCCATGGTGGGATAGACAAGGTTGCTTCTTCATGGACCCTTCGTGGGTGGAGCCCTCCGTGGACTCAGCATAACCGTTACCCTTCGTGGGTTGAAGTCTCCATCAACGTGGATGTGCGATAGCACCACCTATCGGAACCACGACAAAAACATCCGTGTCTCCAATTGCGTTTGAATCCTCCAAACCCTTCCCTTTACATTCTTGCAAGTTGCATGCTTTATTTTCCGCTGCCTATATACTCTTTGCATGCTTGCTTGAATTGTGTGAAGATTGCTTGACTTGTTCAAAGATAGCTAAAATCTGCCAAAGTCTAAAATTGGGAAAAGGTTAAGTTTTTAATTGGTCAAGTAGTCTAATCACCCCCCTCTAGACATACTTCAAGGTCCTACAAGTGGTATCAGAGCTTTGGTCTCCTTTTGCTTTGATTTCCATAGCTTTTAGTGGTCATAGCCTTGGTTTCACAACCTAGGAGAGTATGGCGTCTAGCGAGGGAAATTATCATCGTAGAGGTCCTTACTTTGATGGCACTAATTTTGCTAGTTGGAAGCATAAGATGAAAATGCATATTCTCGGACATAACCCCACCGTTTGGGCTATTGTGTGTATTGGTTTGCAAGGTGAATTCTTTGATGGGAGAGAACTGAACCGTGAAGCTAAGCCTTGGATGACTTGAAGATGCTGCAATACAATGCTCAAGCTTGTGATATCCTCTTCAATGGCTTGTGCCTCAAGAATTCAACAAAATCAGCCGTCTTGAGAATGCAAAGGAAATTTGGGATACTTTGATTGATATGCATGAAGGTACCGACTCCGTCAAGGAATCCAAGTTGGATGTGCTCCAAAGTCAGCTTGACAAGTTCAAAATGAAGGATGGTGAAGGTGTCGCTGAAATGTACTCTAGGCTTGCTGTCGGTGTCAAAATCGGCGGATCTCGGGTAGGGGGTCCCGAACTGTGCGTCTAGGCGGATGGTAACAGGAGACATGGGACACGATGTTTTTACCCAGGTTCGGGCCCTCTCGATGGAGGTAATACCCTACTCCTGCTTGATTAATATTGATGATATGGGTAGTACAAGAGTGGATCTACCACGAGATCAGAGAGGCTAAACCCTAGAAGCTAGCCTATGGTATGATTGTTGTTCGTACTACGGACTAAAACCCTCCGGTTTATATAGACACCAGATAGGGTTAGGGTTACACAGAGTCGGTTACAATGGTAGGAGATCTACATATCCGTATCGCCAAGCTTGCCTTCCACACCAAGGAAAGTCCCATCCGGACACGGGACGAAGTCTTCAATCTTGTATCTTCATAGTCCAGGAGTCCGGCCAACGGTGATAGTTCGGCTATCCGGACAACACCTAATCCAGGACTCCCTCAGTAGCCCCGGAACTAGGCTTCAATGACGATGAGTCCAGCGCGCATTTTGTCTTCGGCATTGCAAGGCGGGTTCCTCCTCCGAATACTTCATAGAAGATTTTGAACACAAGGATAGTGTCCGGCTCTGCAAAAAAAGTTCCACATACCACCGTAGAGAGAATAACCTTTGCACAGATCTGCTGACGTATTCCGCGGCGTGACATCACACCACGACCAGGGCTTTATACGAATCGTTTTTACTGTTCCACCTCAGCGCGTTTAGCAAGGCGGTTTCCTTGGCACGTCTTATCAGAGCGGAGATCATGCCCCCTTATTCCGGGATTCCCATCAATACGGACGTGGGTAACCCAACCGCGCCATTGATTATGGCGCTTTAGCGAAGTTTTACCAGTGGCGGGGACGCATTGCTTCGTCCGTCCATATAAGGGATAAGGATCCACATTTTCACCCCACGCCTTCTTCCTCCTTTGCTCATCCATTTCACAAGACTCGAGCTCCAGCGCCCAAGTCCGCACATCCTCCTCAACCTCCTCCAGCCATGTCCGGAGCGGGAGGCAAGTGGATGGTCTCCTCCGTCGCGGAGGGACAAGTCAAAAGCTGCGGAAGGCGGATACTTGTCCAGCGACGCCAGCGCACCAGCTCATGACGAGGGCAGCTCATTCCCACCCCCAGTGCCCCATGAGAGGGTGGTGTTCCTCACCCACTTCCTCCACGGACTAGGTTTTCCACTTCACCCATTTGTCCGGGGCTCATGTTCTACTACGGCCTGGACTTCCACGATCCGCCCCGAATTTCATCCTCAACATCCTGGCGTTCATCGCTGTGTGCGAGGCCTTCCTCTGCATCCAGCCCCACTTCGGCTTATGGCTGAAGAGCTTCAATGTCAAGCCGAAGGTAGTGGGCGGCCGCCAAACGGAGTGCGGAGGTGCCATGGTTGGCAAGATGGCCAAAGTCCTATGGCTCGAGGCTCCTTTGTGGAGACCATAAAGGGGTGGCAATCGGGGTGGTTCTACATCACCGAGCCGCACGACTCTCAATGGGCGGCGGCCCCAATTCGATCCGGCTTCCCCACACGGCTCACATCATGGAAAGAGATGGGCACGACATGGGGTGATTCGGAAGAGCTGTCCGGACTCCAAACCTGCGTCCGAACCTGGTGGACAAGAATCTCGTGCTTGTCAATGTAGTCCAAGTTATGCTCATCCGCGGATCCTCCCATGCCAACAACGGGCCTTCAAAATGTGGGAGTTCGATCCGCACAACACCAAACTCTTAAAAGGCTCTTGACACTACGCATTTAAGATGCATGGAAGGTCTTTGTTCATACGCCGAGGCTCCCACATCCGCCATCAAGATCGCAGATTCAGCTCGCAGCGCCATGCTACCGAGGTAAGCTATTTTGCCCTTTACGGGACTCTTGTTTTCATAGTTTGACTCTATGTGGGATCTAAACTCCTTACCTTTGACAGGATGGCGTAACACGTCCGGCAGGTTAACCGTCCGCTCCTTGCCGAAGACCCAGCGGATGCCCGCTTGACGGGCTGCTGGCTCGGCACCTCACGTGGTGCCGGAGAAGAAGGCCAAGAAGAAGGCCACGGGACTCGAAGGAGCGCCTAACGCCAGTGTTGTCGGACTCATCGTCCGACGACTGAGGCGGAATCCTCCCCGAGGACGGGAGGAGGAAAGAAGCCTCTCCCAGCCGGGGAGAGAAGAAAAGGAAGGCCGCCCGACCGGGAGGCCAAGGGTCCAAGAAAGGAAGGACCCTTCCTCCGGACTTCTCCACCAACGCCGACAACGACGAGGAGGAGTGGCCACCAAGGGCCAAGCCTCGGCGAGATCGTAAGTGTCCGGACTCGGAAGAGCTCATGACTTTTATTTGTCGCTTAGTGTCTTCTAACGCCGAATATAACCATGTAGCCCGCCCAAGGATTTGAGCCTCGCCGCTTGCCGAGCGGCTCCTCGGATTCGTCGGATGTGAATAGCACTTCACTTCCGACCGCCTCCTCTCCTCGTGACGCAGACGACACCGCGATGGAGTCCCAAAAGGGGCCCAGCCAGGAGGAGGTGGTCCTGGAGGCGCCGCAAGGCGACCTCTCAGACTTTGGCGCAAAGGGGCGAGACCCCCGAGGGCTCTAAGTCCGGCCCTGTGGCGGACTCCGTACCGGAACCTTTAGTGGTTCCGAAGTCCGGCAAGTGGCCCCTTCGTAAGAAGGGCAAGACTGCAACGCCGGTGACCTCTGTCCATCCGGAGGCACCGGATAGCTTGGTGGAGGCGCTTAACGGCGCCTCCATCAACGAGGAGCACCGCACTGTTATGAGTGTGGTGATCCAGAAAGTTAGTCCGCCAAGAGCGGGCTGACTGAAGCCTGTACCAGCCTTCTAACAGGCTTTGAGGTAAGTTTAGAATATGTAAAAATATTACTGCATAGAAAGTAGCCCCTGATGCTTAGTTCGGTGTTCGGAAAGAAAAACCTGACTGAGGATCTAAAAAGATACGCGCAGGAGTCTAACATAAGTATGTCAATATGGGAATTCAGGCTGCGCTGCTGACCTCTGCTGCAATGACTGCGGAGGTCAATGCATTGAAGCAGAGCCTCGAGTGGTCCGAGAACGAGCTCGGCCTTGCCAAGAAGCAGCTCGAGGACAAGGAAGGTAAGTAATACCTTCTTAAAGTAATACCTTATAGAAAGGATTTGGTTGCAAAAATGACAGGACTAACGTGGGTACTGTAGGGGCCACGAACGAGGTGGTGACCCTGAAGGAAGCGGTGTCCATGGCCGAAAGCAAAGCTCATGAGCGCACCGAGCGAGAGAAGCAGGAGGCGCGGTGGCGGAGGTGCGGCAAGAGCTCCTGTGCTCTCATGGAAAAACACGAGAGTTTGGAGCGTGACTCAAGACTCGAGAGTCTCGAGCTCGCCTCGGCTCTTGAGAGTGCCAAAGCCGCTAAGGCGAAGCCCAAAAGCCCTCCAGAAATTGGATCATTAAAGAAGATAGTGGCGGGTAAGGCATTCTTTATGCAAAGCAAGCATGTGAAAGTGAATTATCTATTACTTACCCGAATCCGGAGCTCTCCAGAGCATTCACTGATCTGCCTGTAGTGTGTACGATCAAGGTTTCTACCGCGCCGAGGAGGGGAGCTCGACGGAAAAGGTGTTCTAGTCTCAGTATGCTGAGGCCGGACATCCGGTGCCCCTGAGCGACCAGCTGAAGCAGCTCATCGAGCTCCACAAGTTCGCCGAACAGGCCATGAAGGGCCTCATAATTCGGCTGTGGCCTAAGGAAGCCATGCCTAGGAGCTACTTACGGCTAGGTGCGGCTGGTTGGCCTTTGTCCATGGATTGAAGTCATCAAGCCCTCCGTCTGCATTGAAGGTGCTCGTCGGGCCCTTGCCCGTGCTAAAGTGCACTGGGGCAAGCTGGATGCTGCGAAGCTTGTGACGGACGGGCCACCGAAGGGCAAGGAGCATCGCAAGCCCGAAATGTACTATGAGGGCGTCCTGAAGGGTGCCCGCCTTATAGCAGGTGAATGCTCCAAAGATGTAATTTTGAATAGACTCGCATTTGTTATCCTCAGACGCTGAAAACTTGTTCATATGCGCTTAAGCAACACTTGTGAATTTAAAATATTACCTTCGTGCGACCGTTTATCAAATTTGAGAGATGGCAAGTGGTTGGCTTCAGCCCCATGCCACGAAAGTCTTGGGGTGTTCGGGATAAACTTGAGCGCTCTTGTTCCCATTCTTGGGTCCTTCAAGGGAGGCGCTCAACGCAACGAACAAGGCAACCGGACTATAGTGCTTGAACACTCTCACTTAGCCATAGAATTCTATAATTTTAAATTTCAAGTGAAGCCCCTAGTACTCGGAAGACCGAGTTCGGGGTGCTATCCACGCCTTTGGCTGGACAATGCCGACTCCTCGCTCTAAGCGGCATAAGTCTTTAGGGACCCGAAAAACCTCTCGAACAGCGATCGCTCTCGCCCTATCATGACGGTCAGTTTTAGCTTTCTCCACCGAGGTGCTCAACCCAGCTCAACCGGGCACAATCGCAGGTGGTTCTCCCAGCTACCTTAGCCGATATAACGGAACGTAAGGTACCAAAACATGGGAGCCGGGCAAACCCAACTATTGACCCAAGACATGATTCAGAGTCGATGCATATAATGCTATAAGTTCGGGGTGCCGCACTTGTGAAAGTCTTCGGACTTATCACACCACATTTTTGGGGTACTTAAGCCCCTGGTGTATTGGCCGTACCAAAGTGTACGGGTGCAACGTGTCATGAATGAACATATATATAGATAAAAAAAGGAGTGCAATAATAGGCAAAAGCTATGTATTGTTTATTAAAAAAGGTACTGCAATGAAAGCAGAACGATACAAATAGTGCGATAAGCGAGGGATGGGACTATTTAACATGTCCCCCTCCAGGGGTAAGCTGCGAGATGGTATGTAAAACAGGTATAATGCTCATAATAGAGACCACCTGGACACTCGACGTAGCTTTCTGCTTCCCTGGCTGTTGCATCGTGAGTTCGGCAATTCTAGTGATGGACAGGGCTTCTGGAAAACAGAGTCCTGAAAGTAAGAGAAAAGAAGAAAGAAAAAGAATGACACAATCGGGAGCCCACAGTGCGGTTGAGCCGCGTGCAGGCGTGCAGTGGTCGTGCCCCCTCCCTTATGCCCATGGTATCTCCAGGGCGTAGTTATGTACGCTGTAGTACTGGCTTCGCAATTTCGCAAGGGCTGGGGTTGGGGCGGATTGCTCTGGCGTGCTCGGATCGTGCCAGGCGGTCTTGTTGTAGGTTACTCCGGGCACGCTTGACGGTGTCTGGACGTTTAATAGCTGGACTCGAGAATTGCTGTGAGAGGCTGCTTTGCACCTCCGCCACGAGGGCCGCCGTGTGCTCCTCCGTTCGAAGAGAGCGTTCGGTGTTTCCATTGACCGTGATTACTCCTCGAGGGCCTGGCATCTTGAGCTTGAGGTATGCAGCGTAGTGCGGCACCGCATTGAACTTTGCAAATGCGGTTCGTCCAAGCAAAGGCGTGATAGCCGCTCTTGAACGGGACTATGTCAAAGAATAACTCTTCGCCCGGAAGTTATCCGGGATCCGAAGACCACTTCGAGTGTAATCGAGCCTGCATAATTGGCCTCTACACTGGTATGACGCCTTTAAAGGTCGTCTTTGTGGGTTTAATCCTTGAGGGGTCTATGCCCATTTTGCGACTTTGTATCCTGATAGAGCAGGTTCAGGCTGCTACCGCCATCCATCGGGACTCTAGTGAGGTGGAATCTGTCAATGATTGGGTCAAGAACCAATGCGGCGAATCCGCCGTGGCGGATGCTAGTGGGGTGGTCCCTTCGATCAAAGGTGATCGGGCAGGAGGACCATGGGTTGAACTTTGGGGTGACTGGCTCCATCGCATATACGTCCCTTAGTGCACGCTTCCACTCCCTTTTTGGTATGTGGGTTGCGTATATCATGTTCACCGTCCGCACTTGTGGGGGAAGCCCTTCTGTCCTCTATTGTTCGACGGCCGGGGCTCCTCCTCGTCATCGCTATGCAGCCCCTTGTCATTGAGTTCGACATTTAACTTGCCTGCCTGTTTGAAGACCCAACAATCCCTGTTGGTGTGGTTGGCTAGTTTTTCGGGGGTGCCATGTATTTGGCACGAGCGATCGAGTATTCGGTCCAGATTGGACGGGCCCTGAGTATTTCTTTTGAACGGATTTTTCCGCTGACCGGGTTTAGAGCTTCCGAATCCGGCATTGACTGCCGTATCTTCAGCATTGTCGCCGTTAATGCGGCGCTTGTGCTTGTTGCGACGCGACCTGCCATTGCTATCCTTGGTATCGAACTACCAGTGTTTTTGGTCAAGTTGTTACTACGAGCTAGCCAGCTGTCCTCTCCCGCGCAAAAGCGGGTCATGAGCATTGTGAGGGCTGCCATGGATTTCGGCTTTTCCTGTCCTAGGTGCTGGGCAAGCCACTCGTTGCGGATGTTATGTTTGAAGGCTGCAAGGGCCTCGCATCCGGACGATCAACGATTTGATTTTTCTTGGTTAGGAACCGTGTCCGTAATTGTCCGGCCGATTCTTCCGGCTTTGAATTATGTGGCTGAGGTCATCGGCGTCAGTTGGTCGCACATATTTGCCCAGGAAGTTATCAAGAAATGCGGCTTCAAGGTCCTCACAACAACCAATTAATTCACATGGCAACAAGTTAATCCAAAGCCGAGCTGGTCCTTTAAGATTGAGTGGTAGGTATTTGATGGCGTGTAGATCATCACCGCGGGCCATGTGGATATGGAGGAGGTAGTCCTCGATCCAAACCGCAGGATCTGTTGTGCCATCGTATGATTCGATGTTTACGGTTTTGAAACCGTCGGGGATTTGATGATCCATCACTTCGTCTGTGAAGCATAGTGGGTGTGCGGCGCCTTTGTATAGAGCTATATCACGACGCAGCTCAAATGAGCTTTGTCTACTGTGTTCGGCCCGGCCGGAATTGCTGTATCCGGCGTGACGGTTATCGTTCCGTGTCGTGGGGCGCCCACGCGATCCGTAGATCGATCTTGTTTGCCTTGCCTTGTCCTCCAATATGTCTCGCAGGTTTGGCGTGTTTCCCCGTGCCTTGGTACTTTTCGAGGGACGCCGGGATGCGGCTTGAATGGAGGGTCTAGAGGCCTCTCTGTCGCGGCCACGGGGTGGCCGGTCGGCCGCATCATGCGCTGGTGATGTAAGTTTGGGTGCTGCTTCCTCTAATTGGGGTAGCAGCCTGCGTTTTGGGTATCTCTTGGAGGGCGCTCGAGTTCATACTCTTCGCTGCAAGGACTTGATCCATCCGCTGCCTAGCAAGTCTTGGTCAGCTCTAAGTCGCTGCTGCTTTTTCTTGAGGCTGCTTGCCGTGGCCATAAGCCTGCTTGAAACGCCTCCTGCTCAAGGGATCCTCGAGCATCAGTAGGACCTTGAAGTATGTCTAGAGGGGTGATTAGACTACTTGACCAATTAAAAACTTAGCCTTTTCCCAGCTTTTAGAGTTTGGCAGATTTTAGCTATCTTAGGACAAGTCAAGCAATCATCACACAATTCAAGCAAGCATGCTAAGAGTATATTGGCATGGAAATTAAAGCATGCAACTTGCAAGAAAGTAAAGGGAAGGGTTTGGAGGATTCAAACACAATTGGAGACACAGATGTTTTTGGCGTGGTTCCGATAGGTGGTGCTATCGTACCTCCACGTTGATGGAGACTTCAACTTACGAAGGGTAACGGTTGCGCGAGTCCATGGAGGGCTCCACCCATGAAGGGTCCATGAAGTAGCAACCTTGTCTATCCCACTATGGCCGTCGCCCACGAAGGACTTGCCTCACTAGCGGTAGATCTTCACGAAGTAGGCGATCTCCTTGCCCTTACAAACTCCTTGGTTCAACTCCACAATCTTGTCGGAGGCTCCCAAGTAACACCTAGCCAATCTAGGAGACACCACTCTCCAAGAAGTAACAAATGGTGTGTTGATGATGAACTCCTTGCTCTTGTGCTTCAAATGATAGTCTCCCCAACACTTAACTCTCTCTCATAGTATTTGAATCTGGTGGAAAGAAGATTTGAGTGGAAAGCAACTTGGGGAAGGCTAGAGATCAAGATTCATATGGTAGGAATGGAATATCTTGGCCTCAACACATGAGTAGGTGGTTCTCTCTCAGAAATTTTAAGTTGGAAGTGTAGGTTTAGTCTGATGGCTCTCTCCACGAATGAAGAGGAGGTGGAGGGGTATATATAGTCTCCACACAAAATCTAACCGTTACACACAATTTACCAATCTCGATGGGACCGAATCAACAAACTCGGTCGAGACCGATTTTAGTAAACCTAGTGACCGTTAGGGTTTTCTGGTGGATCGACATGCATCTCGGTAGGACCGATATGATTAGGGTTAGGGCATAACGTAATCTCGGTGAGACCGACATTACAAACTTCGGTGAGACCGATTTTGGTAATTAGCTAACCAGAGAGTTGGTCAGGTAAACTCGGTGGGACCGATTTGCTCTTTTCGGTGAGACCGAAATGTTACAAAAGGGAAACAGAGAGTTTACATTGCAATCTCGATGGGACCGATCCACTCTTTCGGTGAGACCGAAAAGTTACGAAAGGGAAACAGAGAGATTACAATCCCATCTCGGTGAGACCGAGATCCCTATCGGTAGAACCAATTTGCCTAGGGTTTGTGGCAGTGGCTATGACACATGAAATCGGTGGCGCCGGATAGGAAGAATCGGTGAGACCGATTTTGGCTTTAGGTTTAGGTCATATGTGGATGTGAGAAAGTAGTGAGGGTTTTGGAGCATATCACTAAGCACATGAAGCAAGAGGCTCATTAAGCAACACCTCATCCCTCCTTGATAGTATTGGCTTTTCCTATAGACTCAATGTGATCTTGAATCACTAAAATATAAAATGAAGAGTCTTGAGATTTTGAGCTTGAGCTAATCCTTTGTCATTAGCATTTTGAGAGATCCACTTTCATCATCCATGCCATGCCATTCATTGAGCTTTCCTGAAATGTTCATCTTGGAATAGCATTAGCTCAATGAGCTATATGTTGTTATTATTTACCAAAACCACCTAGGGATAGTTTCACTTTCAATCTCCCCCTTTTTGGTAATTGATGACAACATATAGATCAAAGCTTCGACAAATGATAATAAGATTGAAAAAACATCGTCGCTTTGAGAAGTATGTGATAAGAAAGAGCTCCCCCTAAATTTGTGCATAGATTATGATTTGCTTTGGATTGCAAATGCACAAGGAATTAGGCTCATGGGTTACTCTTCCATGTCAGATACATCTTGGTGGAGTGCTCAAAATGATACGGAATGAATACATGCACTCACCACCAAGCACAGTGAATGATCACATAGGATAGATAAGATAATATCATCAAACATGCACAAGTGTAGCTTATGATCAAACACATGATCATCAATGTCTCACAAACATAATATATCAAGCAAACAAAAGCAAAAAAGTTGGAAAAACCACCAAATCAAGAGAGAACAAAAGCAACACACTCTCTCTCTCGAAGCCTATGATCTATACATTTTTCTCCCCCTTTGGCAACAAGTTACCAAAAAGTTCATAGAAAATGCATAGTGCTAGATCGACTCTCAGGCTTGATCTTCAGGTGGTGGAGTCCGCATAACGTTGAGGACGAAAGCTTCAGTTGAAGTAGATGGAGCTGGAGCTAATGTAGGTGCTGGAGCTGGTGGCACTGAGGCTGTAGCTGGTGCAGATGAAGTTGTTCTTGTGTCAAGAACTGGCACAACAGATGACCTCTGGGCTCTAGGAACTCTGGCAAATGCATCAGTTGTTGTTTTGCCCTTCCTCTCCTGCATGTCATCTTGTAGTTCCTCCACTGCAGACTGAATCTCAGTTACTTTCACATGTAAGTTATAGAACTTTTGTTCTATGATTCTCTCCAAGCTCTCCCGATTTTGAGTGAGGGTGGCCAATCCCTTCTCAATCCTCGTGGTTGATGCTATTAAGTATCCGAGCTACTCCTGCTTGTTCTTCTAGAAATACTCAGATGCCTCCTCTTGAGTTGGCATCCTGGCAGCCTTCTCCTTCCTTGCCTTCTCCTTCTTCTCTTGTGCTTGAACTGACGATGGATCATTTTCATTCATGACAACCTCATTGTCCTCAAAGTCTGGATAAATTGGAAAATGATCTTTATCCAACAGATATTTGCCTATGCCCATCTTTGAGTTAATCAACTCCTGGATCTGAGGGGCATATCCACAACTCCTTTTCTGATCAGCTGCAGTCCTCTTAATGGTTTCAACCATAAGGCTCATGACTTTGAATTTGTGTGGCACATCAAACAAATGCAACATGTTGATTGCATGCCCTCTGATCATGTTGTGGTCACCAGACTTTGGCAGTAGGGTATGCCTTAAGATGGTATTGATAGTAGGCAGCCCTGACATAAGAAAGTGGACTGATCCAAAAGAGAAAGTCTCTAGGGCTTCGTCTGGGATCTCCTTGTACATACATGTGTGTCATGGTATTGTGTTCCATTTTCTTCTTTGCATATACATCAAGATGATCTTCATTCTCCTTTGGGGCATTTATCAGCTTTGCCCACTCCTCAACAGTTGACTGGTACCTTGTACCTTCAGACATCCACACTATCCTACCATCTGGATAAAAGTGTCTTTGTGGAGTAGAACTGCATGATAAGTTCATCGTTCGATTGGTGAGCTGTTGCCCAACAAAGTCTGCAACTCCAACAGCAACAAAACTGTCTTGCACTCTAGGATAGTGCTCTACATTTTCCTTCATGTAGGTCCAGTCGACCCACCTCATATCACACACTATGGGCTTCTTATCCATCAGAACAGTCTCATAAAAGTCCTGCTGTTCCTTGGTGTGGAACCTGTAGTCCACATCTGTTCTTCTCCTTGAGGCATATGGATCTGTCATCCTCCATAGTCTCAACCCATTGTCTCTTCTGCTCTTCATATCCTCGGCCACGGGATGGGCATCATTGTGGTCCGGTATCTTTGGCTTGAGCTTCCTCAAAACTTGTCCTTCTTCATCTTCTTCTTAAGAACCTCAGCATCGGGGTCTTGTTCTTCTCGAGTCGGAATACTCCTGGTATTCCTCTTTGGTGCAGACTTGGCCTTGGGGGCAGCTTTGGGTGCTTCCTTGGGCTTAGATGTGGCAGCCCCTAATCTTATAGCATCACCCATAAGCTTGGGTGCCTTTGGTGCTGGTGCAGCAATTTCTTCTTCCTCTTCCATCGTGGAAGGCTTCCCAATAACTTCGATCGTGGTCTTCTTGACCCTCTCTTTCCTTTTCTTCCCTTCAGCAGAAATTGGCTCTTTGGGATCAGGCTTATCAGGAATTTGAGTTGATGCTCTGACTTTTGGCATTGGTGTCCTCTTGGCAGGAACCTTCTTATTGAGTCCAGACTTTGAGCTATGTGCTGAGCCATACTCCTTTGTGAGCACAACCTTCTTGGAGGTTGCTTCCTCCTATTCTGCCCTATAATCCTCATCTTCTGAATCTGAGGTTTTCTTCTTCCTTTGCCTGGTGGCAGCTTTAGGCAGTTGCTTGGGGTGCTCTTGATGCCTTCATCTGAAGAGCTGGAGGGACTAGTGCCCTCACTCATGTTCACCTATTCCTCTAAACTATTTTGACTGTCACTCTGGTCTGACATGCTGACTGCTAACCCTATGAAGAGTTATAGATGAGGTAGAGTGGATGAGCATCACAAAATGCAGAGATTTTTGCAAAAGAATGACTCAAAAATTCAGTATTAGTTTTCCACAGAAAGCATTTCGGATCAACCGATTTTCAAACTCGAGATACGAAGCAGTTTTGGAACCTAAAGCTGATGAACTTCGGTCGAGCCAGTCACGGTTGAATTACCGAGACTGCTAGGGTTTCACAAAGTCCTAAAATCGATCTCACCAATTAGTAATTCTCGGTCAGACCGAGTCTCACTAGTGCAATGGCATAAGCCAAATCGGTGGGACCGAGTTTTTCAACTCGGTGGGTCCGAGATGGTTTCGGTGGAAACCTAACCCTAAATTTTTGAATCAAAACTATTCTACGGATTGCATTGAATGGATAAGAGTGTTTCAATCATGGCAAGAATCAGTAAGAACACAATGTGCTGAGAATCGGACGAGGAAAGTACAGTGATCGAGTCCATACCCTAGTTCGGCGGAGACTCGCTACGGCGGCAACGGCGGGGTTGAATTCCGTTGACGGCGGCAGACACCAGCGATAGGGGGCGGCTGGCGAGGAGGAGACGATCCAGAGACCACAGAGGCAGAGCTAGCTATTGCGCGGGCGAAGAGGTTCGGAGAAATTTCCAAAATTTTGCCCGTGACTATAGCATCGATCAGTGAACACCGCGTGGCACCGAGATGCAAAATAGTGGTCGTTATTGCAAACTGGGTGATCAAGACAAATCGTTGCAGCAAAAGCACTGATTCAAGATTTAGCGGCATCAAGAGTGAAATCGTTTCACCATGTCCAGTTCGCGATACATCTATTCATAATGAGTAAATGCAATAGATCGAACAAAGGCACGTATCATAGTCTATTCATATGAGTTATTGAAGGAGTCAATGACATTTAATCATAGGTCATACTCATCGTTTAAGCTCAAGGGGGTTACCACTTTTACATAAAGCATTTAACAATTGAGTCAAAGCAACTCTAATGATGTGAACACATAAATGCTTTATGTAAAAGTGGTAACCCCACTTGAGCTTAAACGATGAGTATGACCTATGATCAAATGCTCTCATTTGACTCCTAAGTCAATATACTTTCATATATAGATGACCCACTATCGCCACTTGTTTGATAGATGCTAGAATTGGTTATGCATGCTTTGTCACATATTTCATTTGTCATTTTATTGTGTGAGCATGTTGGTTGCATATTTTACTCATTCGAGGACATCCACTTGTTGTTTTGATTGATTGGCTTCTTTTCTTTGGCCAAGTGGATGGACAAGAATGCCTAAGAACCTTCTCTAGCTATCTATGCTTTTCTCGTCTCAAACTCTATTCATGCTACATCACAAAATTTGGTCAAGTCAGATTCGAACCACTCTGTGTGAGGAGCACTCGGAGTCCCCGATTCATTATAGACTTAAACTTCCAAAACTTCTTTGTGTTTTTCGGTCTGACCGATTCCTCCATTTCGGTCATACCGAGATCACTAAGCCGATCTAGGTTTTCATCTCGGCGCAACCGATTTGAACTTTTCGGTCACACCGAGTTGCAAGAATCACAATAGTTATGCATCTCGGTGCCACCGAGTTGTTCCACTCGGTCACACCGACAGTGTCGGGCTATATATTCACACGGGCAAATTTTGGAAAACTTCCTCCAAAACTCCTCGCCCGCGCATAGCTCACTTTGCCTACTAGGTCTCCGGATCGTCGACTTCATCGCCAGCCACCTCCTGTCGCTGGTCTCCGCCGCTGTCAACGAATTTCTTCTCCGCCAGTACCAGAAGCGTAGTTCACCAATAACTAGGGTATGAACTCGATCACAAGCATATCCTCATCCGATTCTCAAAGACATTGTGTTCGTAATGCATCTTGCCATGATTGAAACACTTCTATCCACCAAAACAATCCTTAGAATAGGTGTGATTCGAAAATTTAGGGTTAGGTTTCACGAAACCATCTCGACCCATCGAAGTTGAAAAAATCGGTCCCACCGATTTGGCTAACGCCATTGCACTAGTAAGTCTTGGTCTGACCGAGAATTACAAATCGGTGTGACCAATAGAACTTTGTGAAACCCTAGCAGTCTCGGTACCACCGAACTGTGACTCGGTCTGACCGAGTTCACTAGTTTAGGTTCCAAAACTGTTTCGGTATCACCGAGTTTGAAAATTGGTAGATCCGAAATGCTTTCTGTGGAAAACTAAAACTAAGTTTTTGAATCATTCGCTTGCAAAAATCTCAGATTTTGTGATGCTCATCCACTCTACCTCATCTATAACTATTCGCTGTGGTCAACAACAAGGTGTAGCATGTCGCACCAAAGTGACAAATTTTAACAGTCAAGAGCAGATTCACATGAGTGAGGGCACTAGTCCCTCTAGCAGCTCGATGAGGGGAGCGTAAGCACTCCCAAAGAATTTGCCCAAGGCTGCCACAAGGACAAGGAAGAAGAAGACCTCAGAGTCCGAGGATGAGGATTATGTGGCGCTTGAGGATGAGGCAAGTTCAAAGAAGAAAGTGCTCAAGAAGGAGTACAGCCTCAACCGCAGAAAGCCAGGAATGAAGATCAAAAGGCCTGCAGGAAGACAACCAATGTCCAAAGCCAGAGTCTCCACTGAAGCTTCTTTGGAATCCCAACCCAAAGAACCTGCTGCTGCTAAAGGAAAGAAAAGGAAGGAAAGGGTCAAAAAGACCATGGCCAGAGTGATTGGAAAGCCTTCCATGATGGAAGAAGAGGAAGAAGAAGAGGTTGCTGAACCAGCACCCAAGGCACAAAAGCTGATGGGTGATGCTATAAAATCAGGGGCTGCAACTTCAAAGCCCAAAGTAGCACCCAAAGCTGCCCCCAAGCCCAAGAGTGCACCTAAGAGGAATACCAGGAGTATACCAGCTGCTGAAAAGAACAAGGCCCCAATGCCAGATGTTGCTGCTGAGGAAGATGAAGAAGGGCAGGTCCTAAGGAAGCTCAAACCCAAGATTCCAGACCACAATGATGCTCATCCTGTGGCTGAGAACATGAAGATCAGGAGAGATCTAGGGTTGAGGCTATGGAGAGAGTCGGATCCATATGCCATCAGGAGAAGGACTGTTGTAGATTACAGGTTCCACACCAAGGAGCAGCAGGACTTCTATGAGACCATCTTATTGGATAAGAAGCCCATAGTTTGTGATATGAGGTGTGTCAACTGGACCTACATTCGTGAGAATGCGTAACACTATCCTCGAGTGTATGACAGCTTCAAAGGCGTGTGGAGTTGCGACTTTGTTGGGCGTAAGCTCACAAACCGGAATGACGAGCTCATTATGCAATTCTACTCCACAACACATTTCTATCCAGATGGCGTGGATAGTTTGGATGTCAAGGAACGAGATACCAATCAACCATAGAGGAATGGGCAAGTCTGATCAATGCCCCCAAGGAGAGTGAAAATGACTTGGACATTTATGCCAAGAAGAAAATGGATCACAACTCAATGTCACAGATGTACAAGGAGATCCCAGATGATGTACTTGAGACTTTCAATTTTGGATCAGTTCATTTTCTTCTGTCAGGGCTGCCTACGATCAACTGGATCCTAAGGCACACTCTGTTGCCCAAATTAGGTGACCACAACATGATCAGAGGGCATGCAATTAACTTGCTTCACATTTATGATGTGCCCCAGAAATTCAAGGTCATAAGCCTCATAGTTGAAACTATCAAGAGGACAGCAGCAGACAAAAAGAGGAGCTGTGGATATGCCCCACAGATTCAGGAGTTGATTAACTCAAAGATGGGCACAGTGGAAGTATCTGCTGGATAAGGAACACTTGGTTCTCTATCCTGAATTTGAGGACAATCAAGTTGTCATGACCGAGAATGAACCATCATCAAGCACAAGCTCAAGAGAAGAAGGAGAAGGCAAGGAAAGAGAAGGCTGCCAAGATGCCAACTCTAGCAGAGGCATCCGAGTACTTTTTGAAGAACAAGCAGAGCAGCTTGGCTACTTGATAGCATCAACTCATGGATTGAGAAGGGGTTGGCCACCCTAACTCAAAACCAGGAGAGCTCGGAAAGAATCATGGAACAAAAATTCTATGATCTTGATGTCAAAGTAATCGAGATTCAGCCAGTGTGGAGCAGCTACAGGATGACATGCAGGAGAGGCAGGCAGTGACAACAAGCGATGCATTTGCCAGAGTGCCTCGAGCTCAGAGATCAGCTGCAGAGCCACTACCACCGTAGTCACTTCATCGGCTCCAGCTACAGCCCACAAGAACCAGCTCCAAAGCACCAACTCCTTCAGCCTCCTTCCACATCTATCAAGTCTTCGCCCAAGGAGCCATCTCTACGCCACCACCAGAAGACCAAGCCCGAGAGACGATATAGTCCTATGCATTTTCTAGGAACTTTTTGGTAACTTGTTGCCAAAGGGGGAGAAAAATGTATAGATCATAGGATTCGAGAGAGAGATTTGCTGCTTTTGTTCTCTCTTGTCTTCTTGGTTGAACTTTGTTTGCTTTTGATTGCTTGAGATACTATGCTATTACCTGTGAGACATTGATGATCATGTGTTTGATCATAAGCTACACTTATGCTTGTTATATGCTATTATCTTACTTATCCTTATATGATCATTCACTGTGCTTGGTGATGAGTGCATGTATTCAATCTTTATTATTTTGAGCACTCCACCAAGATGTATGTGACATGGAAGAGTAACCCATGAGCCTAATTCCTTGTGCATTTGCAGTCCAAAGAAAATCTTAAAATATGCACAAATTTAGGGGGAGCTCTTGCTTATCACATACTTCTCAAAGCAACGATGTTTTTCAAATCTTATTATCATTTGTCGAAGCTTTGATCTATATGTTGTCATCAATTACCAAAAAGGGGGAGATTGAAAGTGCAACTATCCCTAGGTGGTTTTGGTAATTCATAACAACATATAGCTCATTGAGCTAATGCTATTCCAAGACAAATATTTCGAGAAAGCTCAATGTATGGCATGGCATGGACGATGAAAGTGGATCCCTCAAAATATTAAGGACAAAGGATTGGCTCAAGCTCAAAAGCTCAAGACACTACATTTTACATTTTACATTTCAGTGATCCAAGATCACATTGAGTCTATAGGAAAAGCCAATACTATCAAGGAGGGATGAGGTGTTGCTTAATGAGCCTCTTGCTTCATGTGCTTAGTGATATGCTCCAAAACCCTCCACTACTTTCTCACATCCTCATTTGACCTAAACCTAAAGTCAAACTCGCCCTACCGATTCTTTTCTATCCGCGCCACCGAAGTTCAATTGTCATAGCCACTGCCACAAACCCTAGGAAAATCGGTCTCACCGATAGGGATCTCGGTCTCACCGAGATGGGATTGTAATCTCTCTGCTTCCCTTCAGAACGCTTTCGGTCTAACTCAAGTGAGCGATCGGTCCCACCGAGATTACAATGTAAACTCTCTGCTTCCCTTTTCGTAACTTTTCGGTCTCATCGAATGAGCTTAATCGGTCCCACCGAGTTTACCTGACCAACTCTCTGGTTAGCTAATTACCAAATTCGGTCTCACCGAGTTTGTGTAATCGGTCTCACCGAGATTACGTTATGCCCTAACCCTAATCATATCGGTCCTACCGAGTTGCATGTCAGTCCCACCGAAAACCCTAACGGTCACTAGGTTTACTAAATCGGTCCGACCGAGTTTGATGATTCGGTCCCACCGAGTTTGGTAAATTGTGTGTAACGGTTAGATTTTGTGTGGAGGCTATATATACCCCTCCACCTCCTCTTCATTCGTGGAGAGAGCCATCGAACAAACCTACACTTCCAACTTACCAGTTCTGAGAGAGAACCACCTACTCATGTGTTGAGGCCAAGATATTCCATTCCAACCACAAGAATCTTGATCTCTAGCCTTCCCAAGTTGCTTTCCACTCAAATCTTATTTCCACCAAATCCAAATCCCGTGAGAGAGAGTTGAGTGTTGGGGAGACTATCATTTGAAGCACAAGAGCAAGGAGTTCATCATCAACACACCATTTGTTACTTCTTGGAGAGTGGTGTCTCCTAGATTGGCTAGGTGTCACTTGGGAGCCTCCGACAAGATTGTGGAGTTGAACCAAGGAGTTTGTAAGGGCAAGGAGATCGCCTACTTCGTGAAGATCTACCGCTAGTGAGGCAAGTCCTTCATGGGCGACGGCCATGGTGGGATAGACAAGGTTGCTTCTTCGTGGACCCTTCGTGGGTGGAGCCCTCCGTGGACTCGCGCAACCGTTACCCTGCATAGGTTGAAGTCTCCATCAACGTGGATGTACGATAGCACCACCTATCGGAACCACGACAAAAACATCCATGTCTCCAATTGCGTTTGAATCCTCCAAACACTTCCCTTTACATTCTTGCAAGTTGCATGCTTTATTTTCCGCTGCCTATATACTTTTTGCATGCTTGCTTGAATTGTGTGAAGATTGCTTGACTTGTTCAAAGATAGCTAAAATCTGCCAAAGTCTAAAATTGGGAAAAGGTTAAGTTTTTAATTGGTCAAGTTGTCTAATCACCCCCCTCTAGACATACTTCAAGGTCATACACCCACCAATCCCGACTGTCAGGGAATCTGCAGCCACATCAGCGCGAAATCCTGTCGTGTGGTGCGAGGAGCCAATGGGAGATGAGGCCGCAGGCTCCGGAAGCCGCGACTGATCCGCCTCGTGTCCTGGGCCTTCCACCAAACGCGGGGGGCGGTCGGCCGCAGCTGTGCCCCGATCGGGCCCCCGGCGTCCTGCTGTAACTCGACCTGTCGAAGCCCGATAGGCCCGTCAAAAGCTGCAGATTCCTCCACCCTGGCCTCGATTACGTCCCGAGCCACGTCCGCCATGACGCTGGAGTTGGGACCCACGTGACCGTCCACGCCCACCGTTTGAATCGCACGCTGCCGGGCCGGCGTATGGGCCAACGCCGACGAGCTCGCCGGAGATCCACCCGAGTGGCCGAAAGGGCTAGCACCACCACCAGGAAGACCCCGACCCCCACCACGATCAGGCCCAGGCCTGCCCCGACCGTCCTCATGGTACGACGGCGGCGACGGCGGAGGCGGGGGCGGTGGTGGGGGGGTGCACTTGCCGGAGGAGCCACACGAACCGCAGCAGCCACCTGGGTGATGGAGACAGGGTACCAGATGGCTTCCACCACGCCTTCCCACGCAGCGCACGACTGCTCCGCCGCCCCGGCTCCTCGACGGCGAGGATGTGCCGAGACGGGATGCGCGCAGGGTCGTCGGTGCGCAGCCACACCCTGAAGTCCGACATGTCGCTCCTAGCCGCCGTAGAAGCGTCCACCTTGACGACGATGCCTAGCCCATGAAGAAGCACGTCGGCAGTGCGCCTCGTCCACGCATTTGCCGGCACGCCACGCAACACCAGCGGGACCAATAATGGCATTGCGATGCCAGTTCCATTCGCCTGGCGAACCCAGGGCCTGAGCAGCAAATCGAAGCTGTCGGAGCCAGCACGGCCGCGACGGACTATCCTGTTGCGCAGCTTCGGCGAGCGCAGAGCACCAGAAAATCCTCGAGAAAATACGGCCTAATGGACATGACCAAAGAGTCCACCTCGAATTCCGCATGAATCACAGCCGCCAACGTCGCCAAGTCGGCGTCTTCAAGCCATCCCACCACGGAGACCACCACCGCGCGGGCCAGCTCCGCCTCCATGGCCTCGAGGTCCGGCCCGGTCTCCATGAAGCAGACGTCGACCTGATCCGCCTCCAGGACCGGGGTGGCTGCCAGCGCGAAGGGGGCCGAGAAGCCCGGGCCGGTGACATTCCCGCACGAACCCGAACGCACCACCTGTCTCCAGGGCCTCACCAGCCGGACGGCGCCCACAGGCGGAGGGCCCGGCAGGGGAGGGGGAGCACGACGCGCGGGGCAAGACCGGCCCCCAAGCCAGCAACGGCGGAGGTGGCGGCGGCAGGTTCGAGAGCGCGACCGGCGCCGGCTGGAGGCGAGGATGAAGCACGGGCGGGAGGCATGCCGAATCCACCGAAGAGGTGCTGCGGGGGCGGGTGCAGCCTCTGGAGATGTGGTTCTGACCCCCACAGCGAACGCACCTAGTCGGGTTGGTGTAGTGGCGCGAGATGTGGCCATCGTCTTCTCCGTAGTTGTAGCAGCAACCGTGCAGCGAACCTGGCAGGGTTGGGCTCCGTGGCCGAGCCGAGAGGATCCAAGCGGACTGCTTTCTTTGGCACAGGAGGGCGGCGGTCCTTGCAGTTCCTCACCTACTGCCAAGGGGCACCACCATCCCCCAGGGCAGGAGCAGTAGGAGGGGCCCGTGGCGGCGGCAGGGGCGGGGCGACGGCCGGGGAGGGGCGAGGATGAGGGAGCGGAGCCGCAGGGCAGGAGGGTCGGCGGAGGGGAGGGAAGGCCGAGATCCGCAGGGTAGGGCGGGCCAGAGCTGGCAGAAGGGGAGGCCGAGAGCTGAACACGGCTAGCCATGCGCGCCGACGAAAGGGTGTCCGCCGGAGCCGGAGTGGCTACCGGCGCGGAGGGGTTGCTGTCGGAGCCGGGGTGGCTACCGGCGCGGAGGAGCAGAGCGTAGAGGAGCGGAGCCGCGGAGCTCAACCAATACGGCGGCTCATTATTGCAAGACATATATCACATATATCATGTGTTCTCATCTCTGAATATTCAATCTGACAAGACAAAACTTTGAAGGGTAAAGATTCAATTCATCATAACAAGAGTATAGAGGGGAGAAACATCATATGATCCGACTATATTAACAAAGACTATGATATAGATCACAAGAGTGAGAAAGAGATCAAACACATAGCTACTAGTACAAACCCTCAGCCCCGAGGGAGGACTACTCGCTCCTCATTGCGGTGGCCGCCGGGATGATGAAGATGGCCACCGAAGATGATTGCCCCCTCCGGTAGGGTGCTGGAACGGGGTCTAGATTGGTTTTCGGTGGCTACAGAGACCTGCGGCGGCGGAACTTCTCGTCTAGGTTAACCCCAAAGGGTTTCGGAGTATTTGGGAATTTATAGTGCAAAGAGGGGGTGCGGAGGCCACCGAGGTGGGCACAACCCACCTGGGCGCGCCAGGGTGCCCTGGCACGCCCTGGTGGGTTGTGCCCCCCTCGGGGCACCCCCAAGTGCAGCTCAGGCCCATTGGGTTCCTTCTGGTCCAGAAAAAATCTCCATAAAGTTTCGTTGCGTTTGGACTCCGTTTGATATTGATTTCTTGCGATGTGAAAAACAAGCAAAAACAGCAAGTGGCACTGGGCACTGGGCACTGGGTCAATAGGTTAGTCCCTAAAAATGATATAAAGTTGCCATAATAATGATTGTAAAACACCCAAGAATGATAAAATAACAGCATGAATACTTCATAAATTATAGATACGTTGGAGACGTATCAGCATCCCCAAGCTTAATTCCTACTCGTCCTCGAAAATTTTCGAGGAGGGGGAGGGGGCGGGGAGTTAGGTATTTCTGCGGAAGCCGAAAATTTGGAATCTCTTCAGCGAAAAAGCTGGCGCGCAAAGTGTCATCAGACATGGTCCCTTATTCAGAACTGTGTACGATATGTGAACATCACAAACGATTCCGATAGCTTAACCCGTGTATGATGAGTTCGAACGTCAAAAATTTTGGTTCGAATTTCCATGGTAATAGTGGTCATCCACGTCATTGCATAATTCGGGTACACAAAGGGGACTACAGCACACCCACACTTCTTAATCGAGCAAGTTCAGCAATTAAACAGAGCTAGCTGACCTAAACATTACTCTTAACAAATTAAAGACTGGCGCTCTTAATTAAACAAAACAAAGAGTACTACTACGGCTGGTGCTCGTTGATCTCCGCCGCTGCCTCCATGTCCAGCTCGTGCCCGACGGTCTCCTGGGGAAGGGGCTCCATGGCATCCATCACACCATACTCGGCAAGCATCTCACCATCTACATCTGCCATCTCTTTGGAAAAGGCCGGCACGAGCTGGGTCTGGGCGGCCGCAATCTGGGCTTGGAAGGGCTCCGTCGTCGCAAGGTATGCGGCGGAGGAACGGATGACTGCTCGAACGCTCTCGGCGATTGCCAGCTCTTCGGCCGTGGGTTGCCAACCATTGCCATAGAAGCTTCGTTCAATTTGTGTGTGGCCACCAGGAGCTGGGCGTGGGCGGCCTCCATCAGGGCTAAGGCCGCCGCTGCGGAACAGACAGCTGATGTGCCGCTCTCGCCAGTTGTTATCCCCGAGCCAGATGTTGCTCCCGCCACCTGAGAAGCAACAGCGGCCGTTTGGGCTGCCATGGCCGCCCTCGTAGATTGTGGCCCCGCTCATGCACCTTGTTAGCACGCGCATGGCGGCTGCGGCCGCGCTCTCGCCGGAGTGGGCCACCGAAGTTGCCCTCACGACGCGGGCCCATGTGCCCATCTTTCACCGGCGACGATTGAACAGTGAAATGATATTTGGGGAGCGAGCTAGTGTGCTTGAGACGCCGGCTATGGACTGTAGCCGACGCACCTTCTCGCGTAAGCCATAGGCGTACTATACACCGACGGTGGTCCAGGATGTTTTGTGCTGCATCTCACACGGTTGGTGATAATAAACTGTGTGCGATCTACTTGATTTTTCATATTGATTTGAATTACATAATGGGGTCACAACGGCGATGGACGGTGTTTGAATTGCTATACCTTTTATCTGCAGTGAACATGCAACTATATGTGTGTCGTAAAAGAATTGGAATTAACTGAGTTTTCTACGCATTTATGTGCATAATTCAAATTTGAACTACATGCATATGCTCTAATGCATATAAATTGGTTGAAAATTAAAATCTGTGTCCTTGGTTGCATGCTTAGGTCCCATGCAAGAAATGGGAATGAATGTCAAACACCCTGCCACGGTTACTTGGCTGCAAACATTGAGAGACCTGGTTTTTAAATTCTTGTAAATCCAAAGCTCGTCTGAAATTCATGAAACTTGGCATGCTATCATGGAGCGGCATCAACATGTCGTGGTAAATTTTTTGTCCCATTTGGGGCAGGTTTGGGGATATGCTTCTCACAAACCAGAGCTTCTCACAACAATCCTGATGGTTTCGGTAGGGAACGTCCCACCTTTGGGGACGAAACGATATCCATTGCCTCTTATTGCTTTAAAAAAATTCTTGTGTCAACATAGAACAACATGAGTGTTTTGTCAAATTTTGGGATTTTTTGGGGTTCGTTTGGACATTTTTAGGCATTAACTAAGTTTTCAATGCATTTATGTGCATAATTCAAATTTGAACTACATGCACATGCTTTAATGCATATAAATTGGTTTAAAATTTGCGTCCTTGGTTGCATGCTTAGGTCCCATGCAAGAAATGGGAATGAATGTCAAACACCCTACCAAGGTTACTCGGCTGCAAACAATGAGATACCTGGTTTTTAAATTCTAGTAAATCCAAAGCTCGTCTGAAATTCATGAAACTTGGCATGCTATCATGGAGCGGCATCAACATGATGTGGTAAATTTTTTGTCCCATTTGGGGCAGGTTTGGGTATATGCTTCTCACAAACCAGAGCTTCTCACAACAAGCATGATGGTTTCGATAGGGAACGTCCCACCTTTGGGGACGAAATGATATCCATTGCCTCTTATTGCTTTCAAATTTTTTCTCGTGTCAACATAGAACAATAGGAGTGTTGTGTCAATTTTTGTGATTTTTTGGGGTTCGTTTGGACATTTTTATGCATTAAGTGAGTTTTCAAAGCATTTATGTGTATAATTAAAATTTGAACTACATGCACATGCTCCAGTGCATATAAATTGGTTGAAAAATCGATATGTGTCCTTGGGTGCATGCTT
Organism: Aegilops bicornis; assembly: GCA_021605145.1. Classification (NCBI taxonomy): domain Eukaryota; kingdom Viridiplantae; phylum Streptophyta; class Magnoliopsida; order Poales; family Poaceae; genus Aegilops; species Aegilops bicornis. The sequence goes on from CM038675.1 coordinate 196,500,216, forward strand.
AGGTCCGATGCAAGAAATGGGAATGAATGTCAAACAGCAGGGCGCCGTTGATTGCCGGCAAAACGTTGAGATACATTGTATTTAAATTCTAGTAAATCTAAAACTCGTCTGAAATTCATGAAACTTGGCATGCTATCATGGAGCAGCATCAACATGAAGATACAAGATAGAAGACTTCCTCCCGTATCTGGATTAAGGGGTCCTCGGGCGTCCGGCCTGTGTGACGTGGGCCGCACTGATGGCCCATGAAGATACAAGATAGAAGACTTCCTCCCGTGTCCGGATGGGACTCTCCTTTGCGTGGGTGGCAAGCTTGGCGTTTTGATATGAAGATTTCTTCCTCTGTAAACCGACTCTGTACAACCTTAGGCCCCTCCGGTGTCTATATAAACCGGAGGGTTTAGTCCGTAGAGGTAATCACAATCATACTGGCTAGACTTCTAGGGTGTAGCCATTACAATCTCGTGGTAGACCAACTCTTGTAATCCTTGTATTCATCAAGATCAATCAAGCAGGAAGTAGGGTATTACCTCCATCAAGAGGGCCCGAACCTGCGTAAACATCGTGTCCCCCGTCTCCTGTTAGCATCGACCTTAGACGCACAGATCAGGACCCCCTACCCGAGATCCGCCGGTTTTGACACCAACATTGGAGCTTTCATTGAGAGTTCCACTGTGTCGTCCTCAGAAGGTTCGATGGCTCCGTCAATCGTCTGCAGCGATGCTGCCCTGAGGGAGGTCTTTCTCCCCGGCCAGATCTTCATATTCGGTGGCTTCGCACTGCGGGCCAAATCGCTTGGCCATCTAGAGCAGATCTATAGGTACGCCCCAGGTCACCAGATTAGTTTTGGAAATCTGGATTATGTCGCTGATATCCGAGGAGACTTGATCTTCCAAGGGTTCACGACCCCAACCTCCGCTCTGGCCTTAGATCCGGAGCACATCACCAGATCCGAAGACGGGATTACTGAGCCCGCCGGACTATGTGCAGCCACTAAGCCCGGTATGGGAGAGCCAGAGGAAATAGTGTCGCTGGCAACCATCATGAAGCCGGATTCTTCTCCGGACACTGGCTCCGAACCCTTGGAGTCAGCATCGTGTGAGCTCGGCCAAGGAGTCTCCTTCCCACTGTACTCCACGGACTCTCTTCTCCCCGGCCAAACCTGGCCTTTAAGCGAGGCTCTGGAATTGACGTGATCCCTCATCATTATAGAGGAGCAATGGCCGAAGTACGCCCAGCCCGGACTAGGGGCTGAGAGCGGGGAATTTTACGTCCCACCCACCACCCACTTCATAGCTACTGTCGAAGACTTAACTGACATGCTTGATTACGGCTCCGAAGACATCAACGGTATGGACGACGATGCCGTAGAAGAGCAGGCCCAAAACCCGCCGTTCACCGGACGCTGGACGGCCACCTCTTCGTATGATGTGTATATGGTGGATACACCCAAAGAGGGTAACGATGATAACGAGAAAAATCGAGTCGAGGATAAACCTCCTGAGATACAACCAAAGCGCCGACGTCAGCGGCGCCGCTCTAAATCATGCCGTGGAAAAAACAGCAATACCGGCACGAGAGACAACAATACTCCGGACGACGCCGAAGACCAAGAAGACCCCGTCGAGCCAACCTCCGAACAGGACGATCGGGAAGATGGGCAAGTTAGCCCTGATGAACAGGCTGTAAATGAAGACTCGGAGGGAAGTAATTATCTTCCACTCTCCGAGGATGAGGTGAGCCTCGGCGACGAAGACTTTATCATGCCTGAGGTACCCCTCGAGCAGGAGTGCTTTAAGCGCCGGCTAATAGCCACTGGAAGGAGCCTGAAAAAGAAGCAGCAGCAGCTTCAAGCCGATCAAGATCTACTCAACGACAGGTGGACTAATGTCTTGGCAGCCGAGGAATACGACCTCGAGCACCCAACCAAAAGTTACCCAAAGCGTAAACTGCTACCTCAATTCGGTGACGAGGCACTTGAACCCGTACCATCCGCGTGTAACGCGGCTGACCGACCACCACTTGGCCGGGACAAAACGGCAACTCAAGCCGAACACCAACCCACACTACCTCGTCGTAAAGGTAGAGACACAACAGCTCGGGGATATACATATGACCTGCGGCAGGACCTGGAAAATAGAGCAGGTCAGACAAGATCAATTTACAGATCGCGGGGGCATGCCCCGACGCGCGACGTCGGCTATCTAGCCGGGCATGACAAGCATAACCACGTCTGGGCCAAAAACCGCAGACGGACTCCATCCAAGCTACGTCGCGACGTGGCCCGATATAGAGGTGCCGCACACCCCCTCTGCTTGACTGATGAAGTAATGGAGCACGAATTCCTAGAAGGGTTTAAACCCGTGAATATCGAATCATACGATGGAACAACAGATCCCGTGGGATGGATAGAGAACTTTCTTCTCCATATTCATATGGCCCGCGGTGATGATCTTCATGCCATCAAATACCTCCCGCTAAAACACAAGGGACCAGCTCGGCACTGGTTAAACAGCCTCCCAGAGAACTCCATTGGTAGCTGGGAAGACTTGGAAGACGCCTTTCGCGACAATTTCCGAGGTACATATGTCCGGCCTCCGGACGCTGATGATCTCAGTCATATCATGCAGCAGCCCGGAGAATCAGCTAGGAAACTCTGGACCAGGTTCCTAATTAAAAAACAACCAAATTGTTGACTGTTCAGATGCCGAAGCACTCGCGGCCTTTAAACATAGCGTCCGCGATGAATGGTTCGCCCGCCACCTCGGCCAAGAAAAGCCGAAGTCCATGGCAGCTCTCATCGCACTAATGACCCGCTTTTGGGCGGGAGAATATAGCTAGCTCGCTCGTAGAAGCAATAGCGCGAGCTATCCTGGCACCTCCGAAGTCAGGGACGACAATGGCAAGCCACGATGCAATAAAGACAAGCGTCGCTACAATAATGCAGGAACTCAAGACACGTCGGTCAACACCATATTTAGTGGCTCCAAAGCCGGTCAACGGAAGAAGCGATACATGCACGGGTCAACGCAGGGTGGACTTCACCAATTGGTTGTTTGATCTAAATATCCCTAATGATGAGAACTGGCTGATCCCAGGGGACTTTAACTTCATTCGTTCTACCAGTAATCGAAATAAACCAGGTGGCTTACGCCATGGATATGTTGCTTTTTAATGAAATCATTCGGGCACAGTCTTTAATGGAACTACCGGTCAAGGGGAGAACATACACTTGGAGCAATATGCAGGATGATCCCCTTCTCGAACAGTTAGACTGGTTCTTCTCCTCCACTAGTTGGACTACCTCCTTTCCACACACGATGATCCTGCCGTTGGGGAAACCTGTTTCTGATCATATCCCATGTGTGGTAACAATTGAATCCAAAATCCCCAAATCGAAGCTTTTTCGTTTTGAGAACTTCTGGATTAATCATGAGGGTTTCTCTGATGTGGTTGCTGCTTCCTGGTCCAAACCTTGTCACGCTCAAAACTCTGCTGCTAGGATGTGCAAAAAACTTAAAACATTGAGATATGATCTCAAGAAATGGAGCAGAGGTATTTCGAAACTAAAAATTATGATCCAGAATAGCAATGAGGCGCTTGCCATGATGGACACCCTTGAGGACAAATGATCTTTATTTGTTCAGGAGTCAAATTTCAGGCATATCTTAAAGCTCCATTTGCAGAGGCTGCTCAAATACCAGAATGAGTATTGGAGGAAAAGATGTACTGTCAGGTTCTTTAGGTTTGCAGATGAGAACACCAAGCTCTTCCAGTCTCTTGCCCTTTGAGAGATCTGAGCACAATTCTATTGCTTCGCTTCGCCAGGATAATATGGAAATTACAGACCATGCTGGCAAAGAGGGTGTGCTATATAACACATACAAGGAACGGTTAGGTTCTTCTAAACCCACTAATATGCGCTTTGACCTTTCCAGAATCATCCGGAGGGTGGAGGGACTGGATCAATTATCGGCACCTTTCACTAATGATGAGATTGACGCTGTGGTTAAGGAAATGCCTAGTGACAGGGCCCCTGGCCCCGATGGATTTAATGGTTGCTTTCTTAAGAGTTGCTGGCAGATCATCAAAGAGGATTTCTATAAAATGTGCCATGATTTCCATACGGGAACTCTTGACATCACCAGCATCAGTGAGGGCTATATTACTCTGATCCCCAAAATCTCCTCCCCCGAAACTGCGAATGACTACCGACCAATCACTTTGCTTAACTGCTGCCTGAAAATCATCACGAAAATCCTGGCTAATCGGCTGTAGAGAGTCATTCTTAAGATCATCCACAGGAACCAGTACGGTTTCATTAAGGGGAGGACGATCCAGGATTGTTTGGCGTGGAGTTTTGAATATATCCACCAATGTCAGGCCTCCGGAAGGGAGATAATCCTCCTCAAGCTTGACTTTGCCAAGGCCTTTGACACGATTGAACATGCTCCCACGCTCGAGATTATGAAGCATATGGGCTTCGATGCTAAATGGCTATGTTGGATGGAATCGATCTTTGGGTCTGGGGTCTCGTCGGTTCTCCTTAATGGAGTCCCTGGTCGGAAATTTCAATGCAACTGAGGTGTGCGACAGGGTGACCCTCTCTCGCCGCTCATTTTTGTTCTTGCCGCTGACCTCCTTCCAGCTGCAATTAATGATGCATTCGCTCGTGGACTTATTGAGCTTCCCTTCCCCCGGGACAATGTTGATTTCCCGGTTGTGCAATATGCCGACGACACGATTCTGGTGATGCGGGCGTGTACTGACCAAGCGACCCGTATGAAAGGCATTCTGGAGGATTATGCTGCGTCCGTGGGATTGAAAATAAACTTTCACAAATCTACTCTTATCCCCGTTAACATTGACCATCAGCGTGCTAGTGGATTGGCTGGTGTTTTTGGTTGTACTGTTGGATACCTACCATTCACCTACCTTGGCCTCCCCATGGGGACGACGAGGCCCAGTGTTTTGGATCTCATGCCGATGGTGCACACTGTTGAGAGGAAAACATCCACTTCACTCTCTCTGATGTCGTCAGGAGCAAAACTGACCTTGGTAAATTCGATAGTGACGTCGATGCTGATCTATGCCATGTGCACAATCAAATTGCACCCGAAGGTGGTTGAACATTTGGATAAACTTCGCCGTTACTGTCTCTGGGCGAAAAACTCCGATGATGGGGTAAAAAACAACTCCCTTGTTGCCTGGGAGCTCGTCTGTCGTCCGAAACGGTGTGGTGGCCTTGGTGTTATTGACATCAAGACACAGAATGTAGCCCTGTTACTAAAACACCTGTTCAAATTCTATAATCATGCGGATGTACCCTGGGTGGAGCTGATTTGGAACACATATTATTCTGACAAAATCCCTCATGTTGTTGACACCGTGGGATCTTTCTGGTGGAAAGATATAATGCAGCTCAATGGGACTTTTCGTGGCATCACCAAGGTCGTACCAGGTGATGGGTCTACTTCTCTGTTTTGGAAAGATGTCTGGCTAGAAGGCGACGGTGATGAGACTATCACAGAGAGGTACCCGCGGGCTTTTTCCTACTGCCTAAATGAGGAAGACTCTATTGCTAATGTCCTCACTGCCACTGATCCGGCCTCGATCTTCAGTCTGCCCCTCTCAATCCAGGCGAGAGAGGAGGTCAGACAAATCCAGCTTGCTTCGATGCATGTGGGTGTGGTCGTCGGCAGCCACGACACCTGGGACTGCACGCTCGGGCGTTACTCTTCGAAGAAGTTCTATGAGCACTGTTTCAAGGAGATCGTGGTTGACGAGGCTTTCGGCTGGCTTTGGAAAGCCAAGAGCCCAATTAAATTCAAAATGTTTGGATGGTTGCTTCTGGTGGATTGTCTGAACACCAGGAATATGCTTAAACGCAGGCACTTCGCGGTCACGGGAACACCTATGCCTGCATGTTCATTAAAACCTCAAGAAACCGTTGAACACTTGTTCTTCTTATGCCCCTTTAATCAACGGTGCTGGAGCAAAGTTGGGGTGTCCTGGCCAGTCGATGGCAATAGACTTGACCTGCTGCACGGGGGGAGGGAGGCTTGGAGACAGCCCCTCTTCATGGACATCTTCCTCATGGCTTCTTGGAGCCTGTGGATGGAACGAAACAATCAACACTTCAGAGGGGTCCAACATTCCTTCGGGGCTTGGTTGGCCAGGTTCAAGTACCTCCTGGAGTTGCTGGTCCATAACTGCAAAGAGGAACTTCGTCCTTTCCTTTCCAACTAGATTGTAAATTTGGGACAGAAAATGTTGAGTTTTCAAATAGGCCGGCAAGCTCAATGCCAAACACAAAGGGAAGGGGCCGCCCAGTGATAGTGAAGAAGTGGAGGCTCACCTACCGAGCACCGGGGGACAGAAACAATTTCCCCCCGAAGTAAAAATAGTAAACTTGATATACGTGACGCATACCTCTGAAAGGGAGCACAAGCACGAACTACGAGAAGACCACACTATAAAGCCAGACGCCCCAAAATTCAACCCATGGGCGGCCTGCTCGATCACTTATGATCATAAGGACCACCCAACCAGTATCCGTCACGGAAGTTCGGCAGCTCTGGTCCTGGATCTAATTATCGGCGGATTCCATCTCACACGAGTCCTCATGGACGGCGGCAGTAGCCTCAATTTACTCTATCAAGACATTGTCCGCAAAATGGGCATTGACCCTTCAAGGATCAAGCCCACCACAACTACCTTCAAGGGAGTAATACCCGGTGTAGAAGCTCACGACACAAGCTCAATCTCTATGGAAGTCGTCTTCGGTTCACCGGAAAACTTCCGACACGAAGACTTGATCTTTGATATTGTCCCGTTCCGCATTGGCTACAACGCACTGCTCGGGCGGATCGCTTCTGCTCGTTTCAATGCGGTCCCAAACTACGCCTATCTAAAGGTTAAGATGTCCGATCCACTCGGCACCATAACGGTCAATAGAAACACGGAACGCTCCCTCCGCACTGAGGGCCACACTGTGGCAATCACTGCCGAAGTGCAAAGCGGCCTCCTCCAGCCGCATATCTCATCGGTCATTAAACCGCTGGCCTCTACCAAACAGGACCGGTCAATTTTAGAGCTGGATTGGCAGCTCCGCCTCCGTCGTTCGCTTCTTGTACCCGCGGAGTTTGTACCATACAGGCATAATTATGCACTCAAAGTACCTTGGTCATCGGTGGAGGCATAATACGTACAGGCCTACAAAGCGGTTTGTCCAGACTTTAGCGTTTTTTCTTTTCTAACTATTTTCTTATATTTTTGCCACAGGTGAATCAATACCTGTCCGTCCTATGGACCTAAAAGAACTCTTTGCGAGCCCGGTTTTCCTACAAATAACCAAGGATTGCTCCCTTTAAGGAAGCCTTTCCACGGAGGCACATGCATCACAGACGTGCGACAGGAGGTCCAAAAGAATTTTTTAGACCACAAACTCTATTTGAAACCTGTATAGAGCCTTTTTCCTCAGCCCTCGACCCCCAGCATGTAAAATGGCCTGGGTGGTGGTGTCATAGTCTATAAGATTGTGTTCGACGTATCAACCAGATTTTAGTGAACATGATCTGTCTCCAGTATTCGCTTTTTCGCATGCAAACATACCCTGCTCCTTGTTTCACGCAGACACCTCGGCACAAATCGCCAGGGGCTCGATACGGCAACATATGGGTTGCCGAAAAAGTCCTAACAGCTCTATTGCATACTTCGACATGACGAGTTTGGCATTATAAGCGTCAGCTCCGAATCAAGTCCTTGGTCAATAGTTGGGTTGCCCAACTCCTGTGCTTGCTACCCTATGTTCCTCCTTATCGGCTAGGGTAGTAAAGGGAGAACTATTGCGATTGTGTTTTCGGTTCACCTGGTTAAACACCTCAGTAGAGAAAGCAGAAAACTGACTGTCATGATGCGGCGAGAGCTGGTCAACTACTCGGTGACTTATTAGAGTCTTTTGTGGTTCCTTCCGTATTACATGAAGGACCTTTTTTCTGGTCACCTATGTAACGCAACCGTATTCGGATAACTGTAGACATACCAGGGGCTACATCGTAGACCCACCGTAAAACTCCTATGGCTAAGTGAAGGTGTTAAAGCCCTATAGTCCGATTGCCTAGTTCGCCGCACTGACACCTCCGTTCCGGACCAAGACGTTGGGTCAAGAGTGATCAGGTGCTATTCCGAACACCCCCGTATTATATGCGAGGGGGCCGAAGCCAACGATTGGCAAACTTTTAGGTTATATGAAACGGCCGCACAGGAGGAAATAATAGAAAAGGTATATAAAACAGCTTTCATGTACCATAATATTGTTTTCACAATTCTGGTACATTTATTCAAATATAATATCCTTCGAGCACTGACCCTCTATCAAGCGGGTGCCCTCTAGGACGTCCTCCAAATAATGCTCCGGCATGCGATGGTCCTTGCCTCCGGGCGGACCCTTGGCTGCAACATCGGTGGCCTTCATCTTAGCCCAGTACATCTTGACACAGGCAAAGGCCATCCCGGCACCTTCTATGCACACCGACCACTTGACGGCGTCAATACGCGGCACTGCATCAACAAGCTGTTGCACCAAACCAAAATAGCTGCTCGGAGCGGGTTCGGCTGGCCATAGCCAGACCACGACGTCCTTCATGGCAGCTTCGGACATCTTGTGTAGCTCGGCCCACTGGGCCATCTGTTCATTCAGCAGCGCTGGGCGCCTTGCCACGTTGAATTGCGACCAGAAAAGCCTCTCCGCAGCACGTCCTTCCTATGCTCGGAAGAACTGTGCCGCATCTGAAACACTCTTCGACAGATCCAAGAACGCGTCTGGAGAACTCCACATTTGTTCAAGCAGAGCATACTTTGGGTCGACGAACTTAGTCTGTAAAAGAAAGGGCGTACCAGCCACTATCTCCCCAGCCTGTTGGGTCTCCTCCCGAGCTGCTCTAGATTCGGATCACGCTTCTTTCGCCTCTAGTAAGGCCTTGTCGAGTTTGGCTGCCTTGGCTTTGTTATCCTCCTCAAGCGATTTGCATCTGCTAGTGGCATCCTTCAGCTCCCGCTCCATGGTAGATATTCTCTCCTGGCACTAACGCCGAGTGGCCTGTTCGGCCTTTAAATCTGCAGCCGCCTTCTTGGCAGCCGCGTCGCTCACTCTGGCCTGCTCCTTGGTCCGGGCAAGTTCAGCCTGAAGGGTCTCAACCGCGGCAGTACCATCTGCAGTTATGCATGTCACAATATATGATTTTCGGCCTCGTGCTCATACTAGTATACATGCATAAACAAGTTTCCCCGACACATACTTTGTGCCTCGTCGAGCCGCCTGTTAATAAGAGTGATGTCCTCATCCCCTAACTTAAGTTTCTGCTTTAGATCTGCAACTTCCGTAGCTTGGGTGGTCACCATGGACGTAACAGCCTGTGTTCAAATTAATTAGGTTCCTTCCTGAACATATCTTTTTTGATCCTCTAATCGCCTCCCTGTGGAAGCCGACCAGAGCCTCAGGGGCTACTACCTGTACACAGGCGCATTGTGCATGTAAAAATAGTTAAGCTATTACATTGCATACCTCAAAGCGTCTCAACAGGCCCATGAAAGCTTCATGCAATCCGCTTCTCGCGGACAGAACCCTTTCAACTATCATACCCATTAAGGTACGATGTTCCTCTGAGATGGACACACTTTGTAATATGCCCATCAGGGTATCCGGCACCTCCGGATTCCTAGAGGCTGCAGCAGGAGTATGCATTCCCTTCAAAGGGGTACATCGGCTCGACCCTAGAGTTGTCTTCGGCTGTAAGCCGGATAGTTCGGGGCCTTCATTGCTGGCCCCCGTAGGGGCTGCGCCCCCTGGACCCTTGATGATTGAAGTACCACCCTCGGGCGTTGTCTTCATTGTCCCCAGCGCCACTTGATGGTCAGGGGAGATTCTCCGAGATGACACCTCAAAGTCGTCTGCCCTAAGAGGCGAGGAAGCATGAGAAGGCGTCTTGCTTTCCATCATCCCTAGAGATAAGTCCCCTGATGAGGAGGACTGTCGGGGTGGATTGTGGGCCGAACTGCAAGCATATAGTTTAAATGTTACCCCTACAACCTGAAGAGAATGGGATATGTCTAGAGAATCCTTGTTCACTTACGATTCGGAAAGGGGCTTGTCCCTAGAGAGGTGCCTTGCGACGACATCGGCTTCAGAACACGAACCATATGGTAGGGAAGTGGAGCTAAACACCTGATTCGTTCCGCCTTCTTTATCCAGCCCTGGTCAAAGATAGAGATCTCAATACATCGCTATGGGATAATCAACCAAGTTGCGGTCAGAAATTGTGTGCTTACCGAGGTATCCGGATGGTTGCAGTCGAGATCGATGTCCTCTAACGTGTCCGACCACTGCTTTCGAGCCTTGAAGAATAGTTTCCACATCCCTTCGTGCATTGTGCCGAAGAATTGCTGAAGGGTCCGCGGTCCTTCTGGATTAAACTCCCACATACGGAGAGGCCGTCGCTGGCATGGGAGGATCCGGTGGACTAGCATCACTTGGATCACGTTAATGAGGCCAACGTCCCTTTCGAGGATACTCCGGATATGACTTTGCAGTGTCTGTACTTCATCAGCTGATCCCCAGTCTAGCCCCTTATTTATCCATGATGCGAGCCGCAATGGAGGGCCGGGTCGGAACACAGGAGCGGCTGCCCATTTGGTGCCGCGGGGTTCGGTGATATAGAACCACTCCTGTTGCCATAAGTTTGAAGTTTCCGTGAAAGTGCCTTTTGGCTAGATAGTGTGGGCAAGCTTGCACACCATAGCACCGCCGCACTCTGCTTGCTCTCCATTGACCACCTTCGGCTTCACATTAAATGTCTTGAGCCATAGGCCGAAGTGTGGGGGGATGCGGAGAAAGGCTTCACACACGACGACGAACGCCGAGATGTGGAGAAAAGAGTCCGGAGCTAGATCGTGAAAATCTAGCCCGTAACAAAACATAAGGCTGCGAACGAAGGGGTGAAGAGGAAACCCTAGCCCGCGGAGGAAGTGGGAGATGAATACAACCCTTTCGCCGGATTTTGGTGTGGGGATGACCTGCCTTTTAGTAGGGAGCCTGTGGGGGATTTCCGCAGTCAGATACCTCGCCTTCCGAAGCTTCACGATAACCTCCTCGGTGACAGAGGAGGCTGCCCACCTGCCTTGGGCGATGGATCCAGACATAACTAGAGGGCCTGGTAACAATGGAAGAAATCGAATCCTGGGCGCTGGAGCCTGTGGTTGGGAAGGTTGAGAAGGAGGTAGGCGTGGGGGGAGAAAGACGGGTCTGTACCCCTTTATAAAGGCAAAGAATATCGAATGCCTCCTCACGGGCCTTAAAGCTCGCCTATTCCCAAGGGATCGCCAACGACACGGTTGGATTACCCATGCCCATATTGATGAAGATCCCGTGATAAGGGGACATGATCTCTCCTTCGACAAGACGTGCCAATGGAAATTGCATCCCGAAACATAGACCGGGAGGCTAAAAAAACGGTTCGACAAAATGATCGGGCGGAGACGTGGTGTCTCACTCCAAAAGATGTCAGCAGATGAGACTCGTTAAATATTATACTCTTTGCGGAGCTTGTTTTGTAGAGCTGGACACATTCTCTGTGTTCGAGGACTACTTTGAAATATTCGGAGGGGGAACCTGCCTTGCAATGCCGAAGACAATTTGCACGCCGAACACATCATCATTGAAGCCTGGTTTAGGGGCTACGGAGGGAGTCCTGGATTAAGGGGTCCTCGGGTGTCTGGCCTGTGTGATGTGGGCCGGACTGAAGGGCCATGAAGATACAAGATAGAAGACTTCCTCCCGTGTCTGGATGGGACTTTCCTTTGCGTGGGTGGCAAGCTTGGCATTTGGTTATGAAGATTTCTTCCTCTGTAAACCGACTCTGTACAACCTTAGGCACCTCCGGTGTCTATATAAACTGGAGGGTTTAGTCCGTAGAGGTAATCACAATCATACAGGCAAGACTTCTAGGGTTTAGCCATTACAATCTCGTGGTAGATCAACTCTTGTAATCCTTATATTCATCAAGAACAATCAAGAAGGAAGTAGGGTATTACCTCCATCAAGAGGGCCCGAACCTGGGTAAACATCGTGTCCCCGTCTCCTGTTACCATCGACCTTAGACGCACAGTTCAGGACCCCCTACCTGAGATCCGCCGGTTTTGACACCGACACTCACAACAAGCATGATTGTTTCGATAGGGAACGTCCCACCTTTGGGGATGAAACGATATCCATTGCCTCTTATTGCTTTCAATTTTTTTTCTCATGTCAACATAGAACAACAGGAGTGTTGTGTCTATTTTTGTGATTTTTCGGGGTTCGTTTGGACATTTTTATGCATTAACTGAGTTTTCAATGCATTTATGTGCATATTTCAAATTTGAACTACATGCACATGCTCCAGTGCATATAAATTGGTTGAAATATCAAATCTGTGTCCTTGGGTGCATGCTTAGGTCCCATGCAAGAAATAGGAATGAATGTCAAACACCAGGGCACCGTTGATTGCCGGAAAAACGTTGAGATACCTAGTTTTTAAATTCTAGTAAATCTAAAACTCGTCTGAAGTTCATGAAACTTGGCATGCTATCATGGAGCGGCATCAACATGCCGTGGTAAAAAATTTGTCCCATTTGGGCAGATTTGGGTATATGCTTCTCACAAACCAGAGCTTCTCACAACAAGCATGATGGTTTCGATAGGGAACGTCCCACCTTTGGGGACGAAACGATATCCATTACCTCTTATTGCTTTCAAAAAATTTCTCGTGTCAACATAGAACAACAGGAGTGTTGTGTCAATTTTTGTGATTTTTGAGTTCGTTTGGACATTTTTATGCATTAACTGAGTTTTCATTGCATTTATGTGCATAATTCAAATTTGAACTACATGCACATGCTCCAGTGCATATAAGTTGGTTGAAAAATCGAATTTGTGTCCTTGGGTGCATGCTTAGGTCCCATGCAAGAAATGGGAATGAATTTCAAACACCGGGGCACCGTTGATTGCCAGCAAAACATTGAGATGCCTGGTTTTTAAATTATAGTAAATCCAAAACTCGTCTGAAATTCATGAAACTTGGCATGCTATCATGGAATGGCACCCGACATGCTGTGGTATTTTTTGTGTCCTTTTGAGAGAAGGTGCACTCGAATAATGATAGCCAACAAAGGCATTTTGAAAAAATAGCTGCCAGTTTAATATCTCAAACATTTGTATAATTCAAACCGTGTGCGTTCTGTTAACCATTCACGTGACGCCACGTGTCTTGGTTTAATGGCTGTAGAAGGTGCGGTGCGGACAGCTGCTTGACCTTGACTGAATGGGAGGCGTGCAAGCGCAGTCTGGTGTGCAGGCTGACCGTGAGGCGTGAAAGCTGTCCTCGAATGCACGGGCTCACCGAGAACCGTGCGAGCTGTACGCTGCACAAGCTCACTAGGAAGCGGGCCCTTTGACTTCCATGGCCACCCGCCTTCCTGTCCATTAATGGCGCCCGAGCCGCTGTTTAATACGGGTGGCCTTACTGTTCGCCTCCCATTCCCCTCCCTCCTGTAGACCTCCACCAACGCCATGGCGCAGAATGATCATCTGCTACTAGTCTTCAAGTTTGGTGAAGTCGACTCCGAGCTGGAGGAGATAGAAAATAAGGAGGAATGGGGCCTCATGGACATGGCCCAGAATGAGCTGGCCGTGGCGGTTGCTGCCCCCACTCCCGTCTCAGCTCCCATCCCCACGCCCGCGCCAGCGACCATCCCCGTAGCATTGACGGGTTGGTCGCCGAGCATTATCGCAGAGCTGGAAGCCGCGGGCGTCAGCGAGGTCTCCGCGGACCCACGCGAGCTCATGTACATGCCAGCGCCAGCGCCCATGCCCGTGCGCGCCCCTCCACCCACCGTGGCGCCGCCCCCCGTGCGTTTGGCTGCACCTGCCGCACCCGTGCCCCTGCCCGTGAGCGCTCCTTCACCCACCGCGCCGGTCCCTGTGCGTTTGGTTGCACCTGCCGCGCCCGTGCCCGTGCCCATGCGCGTGCCCCCCTCAGTGGCATGGGATGCTGCCAGCGACCGCTACCTCTCATCGGCGCCATTTGCCGTCCTCCTGCGCCCAGCCCGTCGATCGCGCAATGACATGATGTTTGATTTACAAGTGAAGAACATTTTGTGCTGCCTTGAAGCATCCCGGAGGACGACAACGACAACGACGGCGCGGCACGCCGCCTTCGCCGCCGCCGGAAATAGTTTTTTGGGGTTTAATAATGTATCTCGAATTCTCGATCATATGAATATAAATTCGCAGTGTGACTGAATGAAAGATATGGTTTGAACGGACTTGTGTTTTTCTCTCTTAATGTACAGACTTCTCAAACAATTTTCTTTTGAAAAAAACGGCAATGGTTATTAAATATAAAACACTCATCGCAAACGTTTTAGTTAGAACACACGTATGCAAACCGACAACTTCCCAAGGAAGCCAAGGGACAAAGTGCCGAGCAGGATTTCTGCATCCCTTCAACGCAAACGGTTGTTTTGTATGACCCGTTGATACGTCTCGAACGTATCTATAATTTATGAAGTATTCATGCTGTTATTTTATCATTCTTGGGTGTTTTACAATCATTTTATGGCAACTTTATATCATTTTTGGGAGTAACAAATTGACCCAGTGCCCAGTGACAGTTGTTGTTTTTGCTTGTTTTTTACATCGCAGGAAATCAATATCAAACGGAGTCCAAACGCAACGAAACTTTACGAAGATTTTTTTCTAGACCAGAAGGAACCCAAATGGCCTGAGCTGCAACTGGGGGTGCCCCCAGAGGGGCACAACCCACCAAAGCGCGCCAGGGCCCCCTGGCGCACCCAGGTGTCTTGTGCCCACCTCGGTGGCCTCCCGCACCCCCTCTTTGCCCTATAAATTCACAAATATTCCGAAACCCTTGGGGGTTGACCTAGATCAGAAGTTCCGCCGCCGTAGGGCTCCGTAGCCACCGAAAACCAATCTAGACCCATTCCGGCAACCTGCCGGAGGGGGGAATCATCTCTGGTGGCCATCTTCATCATCCCGGAGGCCACCACGATGAGGAGGGAGTAGTCCACCCTCGGGACTGAGGGTTTGTACCAGTAGCTATGTGTTTGATCTCTCTCTATCTCTCTCAGGATCTATATCATGGGCTTTGTTAATATAGTCGGATCATATGATGTTTCTCCCCTCTATACTCTTGTTATGATGAATTGAATCTTTACCCTTCAAAGTTTTGTCTTGTCGGATTGAATATTCAGAGATGAGAACACATGATATATGTCTTGCAATATGAATACTTGAGGTGACAATGAGGTATCCTATTGATTCACTTGATATGTGCTATGGCATTCAACTCACGGATTCCCGCAGTGATATTGGGGTAATCTATGCATAGGGGTTGATGCACGTTTTTCTCCGACGGACTTTGGGGTCTCTTTATAGTTCTTTGTGTGGATTGAGTATTATAAATATGAATTTTCTTTGGTGTTATTCTAGTACAAACTCTAGGATAGATCGAATGGAAAAAATAGCTTTGTGTTGTTTTAGTATGAACTCTTGAATAGATCGAACGGAAAGAAGAGCTTTGAGGTAGTTTCGTGCCCTACAAGCAATTCCTATATTTTGTTCTCCGCTAATAGGAACTCGAGAGTGATTCTTTATTGCACTTTGAGGGATAATCATATGATCCAACTATGTTAGCATTTTTGAGAGGTTGCACTAGTGAAAGTACGGACCCTAGGCCTTGTTTTTAAGAATTGAAATACCTTTTTTGTGCCCGTTTACTATTTGCTACCTTGCTGTTTTTATTTATTCAGATTATAAAAATATATTTCTACCATCTATATTTACTTTTATCACCATCTCTTCGCACTACAAGAAATATGTCAACTAGTGACCTTCTGTTAGTGACCCTGGAAGAATTGGTCATAGATCTATGACCATTTCAGACCAATTGGTCAAAAGCTGTTCGGGGGGCTCCAAACCCTAAACCATTGCGACCATTTTGGTTAGAAAGGTCGTAATTTCCTTGCACGAAATGGTCACAAAGCAAACAGTGCAGGTCTACTTCCTTATTTCAACTTGTTAACGACCAATATAGATGGTCATAACCTTGTAGATTGTGGTGGGTTGTGATGACTAGGCGCCACCTCATTAGTTTTGCCTATGTGTCATGTCCATGTGGCAGTTTTTGCCCTAGGTTGTGAAGCAACCTATATTTCTGTCATTCCCAAAATTCCCAAGAAAATCTCATAAATTCTTTGGGTCATATCTTCGTCAAATATGTCAAAACCTTCCTTGCCTAGTTCAGAAATAATTAAAAAATATTCATTTTCCTATTCTGTTCAGAACAACAGTTTGTGAAGGAAGTGCCACTTTGGCATGTCCAAATAGTACCCATTTTCTACAGTGCTTTCCTATGCCCAAATAACCATCCTCCACCAAATGCCAGCTCAATCCATTCATTATTTTGAGCCGAGCTTTGACATTCGTATTTATGTCCAGTGTGGTAGTTTGCAAAACAAGTACCACCTAGGCTCCTCCTTTTGAGCTGAAAATTTGTGAAGACAGTCTTCTTAGTAACTGATCATCCTCAGCCAAAACTCACGCCCATTAGCCATGTACATTTCCCGTACCGCTAATCAAACACTTGGCTGCTGATTCATGTTCGAGCATCGATCGGTCTCCTCGTGAGAATCTTATGTTGTAATTTTCTTCCTAGCACCTACCTGGGGAGTGCCCAACCCACTAGACATGCCTAGGCTACCCAGAACACATTGCCACGCCACGGTCACGCGGTGACCACTTGGCCGGGCATCTTGATTCTGGCGCTCTAGAGTTGGGGGCCTCGCCACCGCCCAAACCTCGACGTATCGCCACCAAACCATGTATTTATGATTAAATAGGTACTTATGTAACTAGAAATTATTTTTGGAAAAATAAATAGTAAAC
The DNA here is from genome assembly GCA_021605145.1 of Aegilops bicornis. Lineage (NCBI taxonomy): Eukaryota > Viridiplantae > Streptophyta > Magnoliopsida > Poales > Poaceae > Aegilops > Aegilops bicornis. Next base: position 196,517,218 of record CM038675.1, read on the forward strand.
TATGAGGCAATGCAGTTCAAATTTGACCCGCTTCCACACAGATCGGGAATTTGTCTTTTTCACCAGAGGTGGATCAAAACTTTGACACCCAACCATTTTGTCAATTGTGCATTAAATATGGCCTAGTATTTTAGAAAAATGTTTTGGTCCAATTTTGCAACAATTATTTGGGAGGTCCTTAACATAAAAACCTCCTTTCAGGCACTCAAAAATGGAAAATTGTTTTTTCGTCCAAAGAAAATGAAAACTTCCTTAGGCAACATTGTTTGCCATTCCAATATGCACCCTTGTGCACAATATGAGATCATTTAAACAAACTATGCCATGAATGTGGTGTTGGGGAACGTTGCATAAAATAAAAAAATTCCTACGTTCACCAAGATCCATCTATGAGTTCATCTAGCAACGAGTGAGAGAGATGCATCTACATACCCTTTCTAGATCGCGTGCGGAAGCGTTCAAGTGAACGGGGTTGAGGAGTCGTTCTCGTCGTGATCCAAATCACCGGAGATCCTAGCGCCGAGCAGACGGCACCTCCGCGTTCAACACACGTGACGGTCAGCGTGGCGTCTCCTCCGTCTTGATCCAGCAAGGGGAAGGAGAGGTTGATGAAGATCCAGCTGACGACGGCGTGGTGGTGGATGCTGTGATACTCGGCGGGGCTTCGCTAAGCAAGCTGGGGAGGAGGAAGAGGTGTAGCAGGGAGGGAGGCGCCAAGTGCAAGGGTGCGGCTGCCCTCCTCCCCCTCTATATAGGGTCCCTAGGGGCGGCCCTAGGAGATGGGATCTCCTAGGGGGCGACGGCCAAGGGGGTGGAGTGCCCCCAAGGCAGTGGGCGCCTCCCCTAGGGTTCCCAACCCTAGGCGCAGAGGGGGCCCCAGGCGCAGCAGCCCACCAGGGGCTGGTTACCCACCCACTTCAGCCCATGGGGCCCTCCGGGATAGGTGGCCCCACCCGGTGGACCCCCGGGACCCTTCCGGTGGTCCCGGTACAATACCGGTGACCCCCGAAACTTTCCCGATGGCCGAAACAGCACTTCCTATATATAATTCTTTACCTCCGGACCATTCCGGAACTCCTCGTGACGTCCGAGATCTCATACGGGACTCCGAACAACTTTCAGTTTGCTGCATACTCATATTCATAAAACCCTAGCGTCACCGAACCTTAAGTGTGTAGACCCTACGGGTTCGGAGACATGCGAACATGACCGAGACGGCTCTCCGGTCAATAACCAACAGCGGGATCTGGATACCCATGTTGGCTCCCACATACTCCTCGATGATCTCATCGGATGAACCATGATGTCGAGGATTCAAGCAACCCCGTATACTATTCCCTTTGTTAGACGGTATGTTACTTGCTCGGGATTCGATCGTCGGTATCCCAATACCTCGTTCAATCTCGTTACCGGCAAGTCACTTTACTCGTACCGTAATGCATGATCCCGTGACCAAACACTTGGTCACTTTGAGCTCATTATGATGATGCACTACCGAGTGGCCCAGTGATACCTCTCCGTAATACGGAGTGACAAATCCAGTCTCGATCCGTGTCAACCCAGCAGACACTTTCGAAGATACACGTAGTGCACCTTTATAGTCACCCGATTCGTTGTGACGTTTGGTACACCCAAAGCACTCCTACGGTATCCGGTAGTTACACGATCTCATGGTCTAAGGAAAAGATACTTGACATTGGAAAAGCTCTAGCGAAACAAACTACACGATCTTGTGCTATGCTTAGGATTGGGTCTTGTCCATCACATCATTCTCCTAATGATGTGATCCCGTTATCAATGACATCCGAATGTCCATAGTCAGGAAACCATGACTGTAGCGACCCGACCCGAATGGATCAAGTCTCTGTGCTTTCGTGTCATCCCTGGATCGGTATGCTGACACACACAGTACTCGAAGGATTTATAACAGAGGTAAATCACATGTATAAAGAGCGTAAATACTATTACCTCAATCCAAATATAGCGGAAGCAACAAGGTTGTGGATTCCCATCAACACCAACGGCAAAGTTGAGTATAGGAAATCGTAACCCTAACGTATCACTTACTCGTAAATGCGAAAAGTGCGCAACATGAAAAGTTGCAGCCAAAACGGGTCAACACATGGAATATGCTTTGGCAATGTAACACATAGAGAGTAATGAAAGAATAGGCTATACTACATGCATATATGGCTGGTGGAAAAGCTCTATGGTTATAAGGTTTTACGAAAAGCCAATTTTTCCCTACTACAAAGGAATAAATTTATTTAACTATCATGGTGGTTGTTAAACATTGAGAATGGTTGACAGCATCCTCAATCCCAATTAAAAGTACTCATTAAACCCAAACAAATTATATTAAGTAACGTGATGAGATCAACAGGATATCCGGTACTAGATACTCAAAATTGTCCATAACCGGGGACACGGCTAATCATGATTAGTTTATACACTCGCAGAGGTTTGCGACTTTTCCCCACAAGACTCGATCGCCTCCGTTTGGTTTCTCGCACTACATGGTGTTTGAGAAAGCGGATGACCGAGACATAGTCTTTCGAAGCGCTAGCACCTTACATGTGGGTAGACCGTACCAACCTACATCCCCTACATCGCCTAGCCTACCCGTAAGAGTTCACACAACTTAGTCAACTATGCGAGCCCATAATGGCTTGTGGCTGCACGGAAGTTTCTAGTTTGAATAATCTTATGATCCCTTTGGGCCTGGGTGGCGGTCCGAAGAAATACAGGCAAATCCTGTCTACCTGTGTGCCTTGAGGCAAGTCCTGGAATAGCCAGTGCCTCAATCCACCCAGATGTGTGTTTAAGTTGCCACCTTAGATAAACCATTAATTATCAATCTCACATCTGTCATGGATATTCACTCAAACCCAATCCACGTCACGAGCATAGCATGGCGTAATAAGCAAACGAGAAGTAACTCCCAAGGGTTTGATAATAAAACAGGTAATAGGTACTACCTCAAACTACTTCCCATCCCACAATTTAATTAGATCCTAAACATGCAAGTGTTTGAGGAATAGATCTAATGCATAAAAACTGGTTATGAGAAGAGTATGATCAAAGTGTTACTTGCCTGCAAAGTTGATGAAGATGATTCGCACTCAAAACTCTTGATAGTTCTACTTGTCACACTCCGGTCAATCTATCGTAATCAAGCAATAGTAACCACACATAAGCAATCACTCAAAAGATCGGAAAGAACGAAGAAAACGATTTGGAAAACGTCAAAACCAAATCAAATAACTCTTGCAACATAAAACAATTTCTAACAGTACCAAAACTATGTGTATTTGGCCTTATCAGAAAGTTTAGGTCAAGAGCTTCGATTTGCAAAAAGAATCAACTAAATCGGAGTTTCTGAAACTCAAATTATGATCAAACGAAGTTCAAATACAAATCTGTTTGAATTCAAATTTTAAAACTTTCAAAAACATGTTTGAGTTGTATTACTTGGATAGAGGAGATCATAACGAAGAAGTGGGCGTTGGTTTCGTTGGATTCCGACTTACGAGTAAAAAGTTATGAACGTTTGAAGATTAGGGACTACGGATAGGTCCATGACGAAAATTAAAAATAAAAGAAAAATCTATCGAGCTTAACGCCGCTAAACAAAACCGGAAAGAAAAACCGGCGAGAAAACCGATCTAGGTTTGGAAAGAAAACCAAACGAAAAACCGATCTAGAAAGCGGAACGGAAATCGATCTAGAAAACCGATCTAGAAAAGCGTGGCGCCTTGAGGCTAGTACCTCAAGAGGCGAGGGCTTCATGGCGACGGGCGAGGGCGGCGGCGGCGGCAAGTGGCGGCGGCTATGTAGGGCGGCGGCGGCTGGTGAGGGCGGCGGCGATTAGGGCGGCGGGCGGGCAAGGGGCGGCGGCGGCGGCTATGGTGTCCATGAGGAGGAGGAGGAGAGGAGAGGAGAGTTGATTTGATGTGTTAGAGGGGGTGCTTGGGTATTTATATTGGGGAGGGAGGGTTTTGCTTGGGGTAGGGGACAAGAAATAGTTGAGGATTAGGAATCCTAGGAATAAAAAAATGGAATAACAAAACGGGGTCAAATTCTACTAGAAATCGTAAAAGAATAGAAACTTGGGGCTCCTGGCTCCCCTAGGTGCGTGGTGCGTGCGATGGCCTTGTGGCCGGCCGGTGGCTTGTGTGGCGGCTTGGGCCTTTGGCCCAAGGCTAACGCTCCCTTTTTTTCTAAAAAAAAACAATCCAGACGAAAAAAATAATAAAACCAAATAAATAAATATATTATATAGGCATATAATATACCAAAATTTGCAGAAAAATATTTCCTACAAGATGAACATTATTTTAGCTTCAAATAAAATACACACAAATCCAAATAAAACAAAGAGTGTTTCAGCTCTAATAAAATCCAATAAAAATCATTTTAAAAATACCAAAATGAATTCAAATAATTTTCTCTCCAATTTTCTGATGTAGGGAATCATGTTACCCTATTTTCCATATATTTTATTTTTAGAGAAAAATAATTTGAATAAAACTCAAATAACTCCAAATTGAAAATAATTCAAAGGAACTTTGAATTTAATTCTTTAAAACTCCCAACTCATATTTCGTATAATTTGAAGAAGTCATTTTATCTCCGCTCGTGAAAATCATTGAGTTGCATAAAGTTTCAGAATTTGAAATATTTTTCAAATCAAATTCAAATATTTTCAACACCCCTTGTCATTTAAATAAATGGAAGAAGTCATGTCATCTTCTCTCCAGGGTTTTGTGATGAAAAGAATTTGAATTCCCGAAGATCATAAAAGCAAAATGAAAGTTTGGGAAAGTCCTTTTATTCCCTCTCATCTAACTTTCAAAAGGTTTCAATTCACTCACTTTCACCAATCAATCAAGCGGTCAATCAACTTTATATATTTGTTTCTAACAGTCCAAAATTTAGAATTTTGGGATGTTACAAACTACCACCCTTAAAATGAATCTCGTCCTCGAGATTCGGAGAGGCTAGCAAGAAATAGGTTATGGTTTGGGGGTCTTCTCAAAATCCATCGATCGTCTCCGGGGTCTTGGGTGCTACCACCCTTAAAAGCATTGTTAAGGTTCCATCAAAACTCAGATACTGCATCCTTATCGTTGACAGTGTTGGTCTTCTCAGATATTAAGGATAATCCCTTCTCTGGGCTCTTCCGGTAGTGGCATAACCTTTTCCTCAATTCCTTTGTCTTTTCATCTTAGTAAGGTTATCCCGAAACTGGGTCTTCATAGCTGACGGGTCTGGCGCCAATCCTAAACAACTATCGATATCTCGTGGTGGTCAACAATTTATGGTTTCTCCTGCAGAAAATGGGTCTGGGTTGAACCTCACCGTATGACCTGCGGTTGGCAACAACTGCCTTGTACAAGGGAAAAAATACCTAAACCATTCTAAGGTTTAAACAAGGTTTAATATCGTCGTCTTGCAACTATAGGTAAGTCACTCAGATTTACTATCCCATATAGCAAAGCGAATAATAAGAGTAAGTCGGTATGGTGATCAATCCATCCCGCACCCAAATCATTACCTTGTACATGGTTTAGCGAATCTCGCATTCTAACACTCGGTCATCCTCACAAGCATTGCAGAATTTCTCTTGTCGATTTAACCAAGTCCGGAAAATCCATTGATTCTGCAAGCCAAACAAACATCTATCGTTCCTTAACAACTCTCAGGTTTTGCGTAAACTCCTATAGAATCGTCGGTTGATACAAGTCGTAACTTCTTCCAGGGTTTTTCCTTCAGCAAGAGTGTGCTTGCTTCTTGGCAGATCCTGGGGCCTGTGGGTTATGGCCCATCTCATCACTTGCAATCCTTGAATACATCCTCGGGCAATCGATCGTTATCCCAACATCCAACTCCCTGGCATACTTAAATCCATCCAATTGTACTGTCTCTTTTCCTTATGTTTGCACCAAACTAAGACGTGATTACTCAGACTCATCATGGAATTTCCATTGATCCATATTTCCAACATCATACCTCCTTTATATCCAATAGTAATTCATCTCTTCATCCTCGTGGGATGTCCCACATACCAAGATAAAACTTATACTTATGAAATCCATACTCCACTTCGTGGAACCTCATTATCCTTTCCAGGGTCAAGCGTCCTTACAAGGAAGTATTGGCCATCTCTGCATGACACTTCTTCAACTGGGAATCGTGAAACACATCATGAACTCCTGACAGTCCTTCGGGTGACTCCAACTTGTTGGTAACTTCTCCCATACGCTCCAAAACTCGGTATGGTCCTATAAATCTCGGGGCTAACTTTCCCTTAACTCCAAATCGTTTAACTCCTCGCAGAAATGGGCACACAAAGATATGCTCATCTCCGATTTTATAGACTATCTCCTTGCGGTTTTGAGTCTGCATAACTCTTCCGCACTGGATCGAGCTACCTTCAGTCTATCTCAAGCAACTTAACATTCTCTTGACTCCTTGATCACATTTGGTCCAAACAACCGACGGTCTCCAACTTTATCCCACATCAACGGTGTCCGGCTCCTTCTCCCATACAAAGCTTCAAAAGGGCCATCTTCAAACTGACTTGGTAGTTGTTGTTGTATGAGAACTCCCCGTAGGGTAGATTATCATCACTACTAGATCCATAATCTAGCGCACACGCCTCAACATGTCCTCCAAAATCTGATTGACTCTCTTGATTTATCCATCCGTCATGGATGAAAGGTCAGATCTTGAACTCTAGCCTAGTACCCAAAGTCTGGTGCAGCTGATTCCAAAACCTTGAGGTAAACTGTGTTCCTCTACGATGGTCCTCGAAACTCCATGCAGACATACGATCCTTGTCAAATATATCTTGGCCAACTTCACACTTGTATAGGTGGTTTTTCACTGGAATAAAGCGAGCCACTTTGGTCAAGCTAATCAACTACTACCCAGATAGAATCATATCCCAATCGGGTTCTAGAAAATCCGGAAATGAAATCATGCCAAGCTTATCCCACTTCCATTCGGGTATCGGCATAGGCTGTAGTAATCCTGCCGCTTCGATGCTCGCTTTTACTTTCTCTGGCATGCATCACTTACGACTACATACTCCATAATATCCTTCTTCATACCAGTCCACCAGAAACACTCCTTCAAATCCAAATACATCTTGGTGTTTCCAGGGCGAATCAAGTATGGTGAGTCATGAGCCTCCTGAAGTATTAACTTCTTGATCTTTGCATTATTGGGTATATGTACACTGTCCTCAAACCATAAGGTGTCGTGCTCATCCTTACGAAAACCTTTGGCCTTTCCTTTACTCATCCTCTCTTTTACCTCATAAATCTCTTTGTCATACTTCTGAGCTTCAGGATCTTTACCCAGCAATGCAGACTAAACTTCCATTGCTGCAACAAAACCTTTGGGAACAATCTCCAATCGAAGTTCCCTGAAAAATTCTCGACTAACTCCTTTGGTAATCATCTGCTTATGAGGGTATTCATCCTTGTTTTCTTTATGGTTGTATCCTATTTCTCCACAAGGCTTGCACGCACAAGGTTTCTTCATATCCTTTCCATAAGGCTTCAACTTCTGGGTCACAAACCGAGACTTTAGCAAAGTCAACTTAAATTCTTCCCAGGTGGTTACTCCTTGCAATCCATTGATGGTTTGGTACATCCTCCACTAGATAGCAGCACCTCTTTCAAAGCACTGAAGAGCATGCTGGGTCATATCTTTTCTGACTATAGGGTTGTTCTCCATATGATCCTCCATGTTCTGAATCCATCGGTCCATCTCCAATTGACTCATCGGTCCAGAAAATATAAGCTCTTCTCCATTCTTCCTCTAACGGGTCCATGGGTTTGGGGTGGGATAAGAGAGATCGAGAGGGATGCACTCAATACAAACAAAAGTTTTGAAAAGGCAGATTTTATTGTGGCTGTCGGAAAAACATCAAACAAAATGACAGCTCACAATCGTCGCATCTAACGTAGGTATGTAACAGGGGTTTGGTCTTCTAAAGGTCAATAGATCTCAAAGTCATCAAACTCTTCCAATCTTGATCATGTCTCTGATGGCTCCTTCTGATCATGCTTGTCCTTCTCAAGTTCTTTTGCCAGATCATCTCTGTTGACGCGAAGTCTCTCGCGACGTCCTTCAATATTCCCGGAGTTACGTTCCAACTGCCGGTTTCAACATCCTTGACATGATCCATGATCCTACTGTCTTTCAGTTACTGTCAAATCTCCGGTATCTCGATGTTTTGCTCCTTCATCTTGTCTACTTTCAGCTTACGGGTCCCGAGTTCTTCACGAACTACTTCCTTATCAAATCGCTTCCTGCAGATCCACCTTAAACTTCTTCATGTAATACTCCGGATCCCGGTGATACACCAGCCAAGGTTAAAACTCCAACGTTTGCAGATAGATGCTCCATCAGCTTTCTACCATCCAATCCTTCCATGCATCTGCATGCTTAGCTCCGCACGGTGAAAATAGCATAGGCGGGCGATAACATCATGGATAGCGTGTTTCTGCTCTCGTCATTTTCATGAGCTATCATTCCATAGTTGATATCTCCTGCCTTAGGGTTTTCCTGACAAAGCTTTGAATTCTAATGCTCCATGTTCCGGTCTGTCTCCGATACACCTTGATCTCGGTATTGATAACTTCCATGGTCCGTCAAATTCCATAAGCGTAACCTTCCTAGGTCATAAGATCTGGGAATTCTTCAGAGCCTTCAAATTCTCCAAGTCTTCGGAGTCTTCAACAGTTGTAGTTTCCATTTACATGGAAAAATCCTCTTCATTCCAAATGGTCTTAGTTGTCCGATATCTTATCTCCTTGGAGTGGTCTCATCAGTCAAATCTACGAGTGGTCAAAAGGGAAAAGGGGTATGGTCTCACTAAAAGGGAATATTTGAATAAGCTCAGAAGAGAAGAGAGGTAAAAAAATCCTTTTGAAAAAGAAAGTTGTAGAGAAAAATCTTTCCTATGGGCTTGCCATTTTCTAGGGTCACGTCCTACAAATAACTGGCTCGATACCATCTTGTAGCGACCCGACCGAATGGATCAAGTCTACGTGCTTTCGTGTCATCCTCGGATCGGTATCTTGACACACAAGATTACTCGAAGGATTTATAACAGAGGTAAATCACATGTATAAAGAGCGTAAATACTATTACCTCAATCCAAATATAGCGGAAGCAACAAGGTTGTGGATTCCCATCAACACCAACGACAAAGTTGAGTATAGGAAATCGTAACCCTAACGTATCACTTACTCGTAAATGCGAAAAGTCTGCAACATGAAAAGTTGCAGCCCGAAAACGGGTCAACACATGGAATATGCTGGCAATGTAACACATAGAGAGTAATGAAAGAATAGGCTATACTACATGCATATATGGCTGGTGGAAAAGCTCTATGGTTATAAGGTTTTGCGAAAAGCCAATTTTTCCCTCTTGCAAAGGAATAAATTTGTTTAACTATCATGGTGGTTGTTAAACATTGAGAATGGTTGATGACATCCTCAATCCCAATTAAAAGTACTCATTAAACCCAAACAAATTATTTTAAGTAACGTGATGAGATCAACAGGATATCCAGGTACTAGATACTCAAAATTGTCCATAACCGGGGACACGGCTAATCATGATTAGTTTATACACTCTGCAGAGGTTTGCGCACTTTTCCCCACAAGACTCGATCGCCTCCGTTTGGTTTCTCGCACTACATGGTGTTTGAGAAACGGATGACCGAGACATAGTCTTTCAGAAGCGCTAGCACCTTACATGTGGGTAGACCGTACCAACCTACATCCCCTACATCAGCTAGCCTACCCGTAAGAGTTCACACAACTTAGTCAACTATGCCAGAGCCCATAATGGCTTGTGGCTGCACACGGAAGTTTCTAGTTTGAATAATCTTATGATCCCTTTGGGCCTGGGTGGCGGTCCGAAGAAATACAGGCAAATCCTGTCTACCCAGGTGCCTTGACAGGCAAGTCCTGGAATAGCCAGGTGCCTCAATCCACCCAGATGTGTGTTTAAGTTGCCACCTTAGATAAACCATTAATTATCAATCTCACATACATCATGGATATTCACTCAAACCCAATCCACGTCTCTGAGCACAGCATGGCGTAATAAGCAAACGTAGAAGTAACTCCCAAGGGTTTGATAATAAAACAGGTAATAGGTACTACCTCAAACTACTTCCCATCCCACAATTTAATTAGATCCTAAACATGCAAGTGTTTGAGGAATAGATCTAATGCATAAAAACTGGTTATGAGAAGAGTATGATCAAAGTGTTACTTGCCTGCAAAGTTGATGAAGATGATTCGCACTCAAAACTCTTGATAGTTCTACTTGTCACACTCCGTCAATCTATCGTAATCAAGCAATAGTAACCACACATAAGCAATCACTCAAAAGATCGGAAAGAACGAAGAAAACGATTTGGAAAACGTCAAAACCAAATCAAATAACTCTTGCAACATAAAACAATTTCTAACAGTACCAAAACTATGTGTATTTGGCCTTATCAGAAAGTTTAGGTCAAGAGCTTCGATTTGCAAAAAGAATCAACTAAATCGGAGTTATAAAACTCAAATTATGATCAAACGAAGTTCAAATACAAATCTGTTTGAATTCAAATTTTAAAACTTTCAAAAACATGTTTGAGTTGTATTACTGGATAGAGGAGATCATAACGAAGAAGTGGGCGTTGGTTTCGTTGGATTCCGACTTACGAGTAAAAAGTTATGAACGTTTGAAGATTAGGGACTACGGATAGGTCCATGACGAAAATTAAAAATAAAAAGAAAAATCTATCGAGCGAACGCTCGCTAAACAAAACCGGAAAGAAAAACCGGCGAGAAAACCGATCTAGGTTTCGGAAAGAAAACCGAAACGAAAAACCGATCTAGAAAGCGGAACGGAAATCGATCTAGAAAACCGATCTAGAAAACGGACGTGGCTGGGCTAGTACCTCGAAGAGGCGAGGGCTCGGCGGGCGACGGGCGAGGGCGGCGGGCGGCGGCAAGTGGCGGCGGCGGCTATGTAGGGCGGCGGCTGGTGAGGGCGGCGGCGGCGACTAGGGCGGCGGCGGCGCGGCTATGGCGGCGGCGGCGGCTATGGTGCTGCTGCGGAGGAGGAGGAGGAGAGGAGAGGAGAGTTGATTTGATGTGTTAGAGGGGGGTGCTTGGGTATTTATATTGGGGAGGGGAGGGGTTTTGCTTGGGGTAGGGGACAAGAAATAGATTAGGATTAGGAATCCTAGGAATAAAAAAACGGAATAACAAAACGGGGTCAAATTCTACTAGGAATCGTAAAAGAATAGGAAACTTGGGGCTCCTGGCTCCCCTAGGTGCGTGGTGCGTGCGATGGCCTTGTGGCCGGCCGGTGGCTTGTGTGGCGGCTTGGGCCTTTGGCCCAAGGCGCTGCGCTCCCCCCTTTTTTTTTTTTTAAAATCCAGACGAAAAAAATAATAAAACCAAATAAATAAATATATTATATAGGCATATAATATATCAAAATTTGCAGAAAAATATTTCCTACAAGATGAACATTATTTTAGCTTCAAATAAAATACACACAAATCCAAATAAAACAAAGAGTGTTTCAGCTCTAATAAAATCCAATAAAAATCATTTTAAAAATACCAAAATGAATTCAAATAATTTTTTCTCCAATTTTCTGATGTAGGGAATCATGTTACCCTATTTTCCATATATTTTATTTTTAGAGAAAAATAATTTGAATAAAACTCAAATAACTCCAAATTGAAAATAATTCAAAGGAACTTTGAATTTAATTCTTTGAAAACTCCCAACTCATATTTCGTATAATTTGAAGAAGTCATTTTATCTCCGCTCGTGAAAATCATTGAGTTGCATAAAGTTTCAGAATTTGAAATATTTTTCAAATGAAATTCAAATATTTTCAACACCCCTTGTCATTTAAATAAATGGAAGAAGTCATGTCATCTTCTCTCCAGGGTTTTGTGATGAAAAGAATTTGAATTCCGAAGATCATAAAAGCAAAATGAAAGTTTGGGAAAGTCCTTTTATTCCTCTCATCTAACTTTCAAAAGTTTTGAATTCACTCACTTTCAGTCAATCAATCAAGCAGTCAATCAAATTTATCTATTTGTTTATAACATTCCAAAATTTAGAATTTTGGGATGTTACAATGACTATCTATTGATCAACGAGCTAGTCAACTAGAGGCTCACTAGGGACATGTTGTGGTCTATCTATTCACACGTGTATTACGATTTCCGGATAATACAATTATAGCATGAATAAAAGACAATTGTCACGAACAAGGAAATATAATAATAATCCTTTTATTATTGCCTCTAGGGCATATTTCCAACAGTCTCCCACTTGCACTAGAGTCAATAATCTAGTTACATTGTGATGAATCGAACATCCATAGAGTTACGGTGTTGATCATGTCTTGCTTTCATGGAAGAGGTTTAGTCAGCGGATCTGCGATATTCAGATCCGTATGCACTTTGCAAATTTCTATGTCTCCATCTTGAACATTTTCACGAATGGAGTTGAAGCGACACTTGATGTGCCTGGTCTTCTTGTGAAACACAGGCTCCTTGGCAAGTGCAATAGCTCGATGTTGTCACAGAAGAGTTTGATCGGCCCCGACGCATTGGGTATGACTCCTAGGTCGGTGATAAACTCCTTCACCCAAATTGCTTCATGCGCTGCCTCCGAGGCTGCCATGTACTCCGCTTCACATGTAGATCCCGCCACGACGCTCGCTTTGCGCTGCACCAGCTCGCTTCCACCATTCAACATATACACGTATCCGGTTTGTGACTTAGAGTCATTCAGATCGTGTCGAAGCTAAGCGTCGGCGTAACCCTTTACTGACGAGCTCTTCGTCACCTCCATAAACGAGAAACATGTCCTTAGTCCTTTTCGGTACTTCAGGATATTCTTGACCATCATCCGGTGTTCCTTGCCGGGATTACTTTGGTACCTTCCTACCAAACTTACGGCAAGGTTTACATCTGGCCTGGTACACAAAGATGGCATACATAATAGACCCTATGGCTGATGCATAGGGGATGACACTCATCTCTTCTATATCTTCTGCCGTGGTCGGACATTGAGCCGAGCTCAATTTCACACCTTGTAATACAAGCAAAAACCCTTTCTTGGACTGATCCATTTTGAACTTCTTCAATATTTTATCAAGGTATGTGCTTTGCGAAAGACCTATGAGGCGTCTAGATCTATTTCTATAGATCTTGATGCCTAATATATAAGCAGCTTCTCCAAGGTCCTTCATTGAAAAACTCTTATTCAAGTAGGCCTTAATGCTCTCCAAAAGTTCTATATCATTTCCCATCAAAAGTATGTCATCTACATATAATATGAGAAATGCTACTGAGCTCCCACTCACTTTCTTGTAAACGCAGGCTTCTCCATAAGTCTCAAGATAAACCCAAACGCTTTGATCATCTCATCAAAGCGAATGTTTCAACTCGAGATGCTTGCACCAGCCCATAAATGGATCATTGGAGCTTGCATACCTTGTTAGCATTCTTAGGGTCGACAAAACCTTCTGGCTGCATCATATACCGTTCTTCCTTAAGATAGCCGTTAAGGAATGCCGTTTTGACGTCCATTTGCCATATCTCATAATCATAGTATGCGGCAATTGCTAACATGATTCGGACGGACTTCAGATTCGCTACGGGAGAGAAATTCTCATCGTAGTCAATCCCTTGAACTTGCCAATAACCTTTGGCGACAAGTCGAGCTTTATAGATGGTGACATTACCATCCGCGTCCGTCTTCTTCTTAAAGATCCATTTGTTTTCTATCGCCGCGATCATCGGGCAAGTCTGTCAAAGTCCATACTTTGTTTTCATACATGGATCCTATCTCGGATTGCATGGCTTCAAGCCATTTGTTGGAATCTGGGCCGCCATCGCTTCTTCATAGTTCGAAGGTTCACCGTTGTCTAACAACATGATTTCCGTGACAGGGTTGACATAACACTCTGGTGTGGAACGTGTCCTTGTGGACCTCACGAAGTTCAGTAGCAACTTGATCCAAGTACCTTGATCATCATCATTAATTTCCTCTCCGGTAGGTGTAGGCACCACATGAACATTTTCTGAGCTGCACTACTTTCCGGTTCAAGAGGTAGTACTTCATCGAAGTTCTACTTTCCTCCCACTTACCCCTTTCGAGAGAAACTCTTTTTCGAGAAAGGATCCGTTCTTGGCAACAAAGATCTTGCCTTCGGATCTAAGGTAGAAGGTATACCCAATGGTTTCCTTAGGGTATCCTATGAAGACGCATTTTCCGACTTGGGTTCGAGCTTTTCGGGTTGAAGTTTCTTGACATAAGCATCGCATCCCCAAACTTTTAGAAACGACAGCTTAGGTTTCTTCCCAAACCATAATTCATACGGTGTCGTCACAACGGATTTAGACGGTGCCCTATTTAAAGTGAATGTAGCTGTCTCTAGAGCGTATCCCCAAAAATATAGCGGTAAATTAGTAAGAGACATCATAGATCGCACCATATCCAATAGAGTGCGATTACGATGTTCGGACACACCGTTATTACCGAGGTGTTCCAGGCGGTGTGAGTTGTGAAACGATTCCACATTTCCTTAAGTGTGTACCAAATTCGTGACTTGAATATTCTCCTTCATGATCTGATCGTAAGAACTTTATTTTTCGGTCACGTTGATTCTCTACCTCATTCTGAAATTCCTTGAACTTTTCAAAGGTCGCAGACTTGTGTTTCATCAAGTAGACATACCCATATCTACTCAAGTCATCAGTGAGAGTGAGAACATAACGATATCCTCCACGAGCCTCAACGCTCATTGGACCGCACACATCACTATGTATGATTTCCAATAAGTTGGTTGCTCGCTCCATTGTTTCGGAGAACGGAGTCTTGGTCATTTTTCCCATGAGGCATGGTTCACATGTGTCAAATGATTCATAATCGAGAGACTCTAAAAGTCCATCAGAATGGAGCTTCTTCATGCGCTTGACACCAATGTGACCAAAGGCGGCGATTACCACAAGTATGTGGGACTATCGTTATCAACTTTACATCTTTTGGTATTCACACTATGAATATGTGTAATATTACGTTCGAGATTCATTAAGAATAAACCATTGACCATCGAACATGACCATAAAACATATCTCTCATATAAATAGAACAACCATTATTCTCGGATTTAAATGAGTAGCCATCTCGCATTAAACGAGATCCTGATACAATGTTCATGCTCAAACTTGGCACTAAATAACAATTATTGAGGTTTAAAACTAATCCCGTAGCTAAATGTAGAGGTAGCGTGCCGACGGCGATCACATCGACCTTGGTACCATTCCCGACACGCATCGTCACCTCGTCCTTTGCCAGTCTCCGTTTATTCCGCAGCTCCTGCTGTGAGTTACTTATATGAGCAACTGCACGGTATCAAATACCGGGGAGTTACTACAGTCTTGGTAAGGTACACATCAATTACATGTATATCAAATATACCTTTGGTGTTGCCTGCCTTCTTGTCCGCTAAGTATTTGGGGCAGTTCCGCTTCCAGTGGCCCTTCCCTTTGCAATAAAAGCACTCAGTCTCAGGCTTGGGTCCATTCTTTGACTTCTTCCCGGCAACTGGCTTACCGGGCGTGGCAACATCTTATCTTTGCCGTCCTTCTTGAAGTTCTTCTTACCCTTGCCCTTCTTGAACTTAGTGGTTTTATTAACCATCAACATTTGATGTTCTTTCTTGATTTCAACCTCTGCTGACTTCAGCATTGAGAATACTTCAGGAATGGTCTTCACCATCCCCTGCATATTGTAGTTCATCACAAAGCTCTTGTAGCTCGGTGGGAGCGACTGAAGGATTCTGTCAATGACCGCCTCGTCCGGGAGGTTAATGTCCACCTGGGACAAGCAGTTGTGCAACCCGGACATTTTGAGTATGTGCTCACCGATGTAACTGTTTTCCTCCATCGTACAACTATAGAACTTGTCGGAGACTTCATATCTCTCGACCCGGGCATGAGCTTGGAAAACCATTTTCAGCTCCTCGAACATCTCATATGCTCCGTGTTGCTCAAAACGCTTTTGGAGCCCCGATTCTAAGCTGTAAAGCATGTCGCGCTGAACGAGGGAGTAATCATCAGCACGAGACTGCCAAGCGTTCATAATGTCTTGGTTCTCTGGGATGGGTGCTTCACCTAGCGGTGCTTCTAGGACATATTGTTTCTTGGCTGCTATGAGGATGATCCTTAGGTTCCGGACCCAGGCCGAATAGTTGCTGCCATCGTCTTTCAGCTTGGTTTTCTCTAGGAACGCGTTGAAGTTCATGGTGACATGAGCGTTGGCCATTTGATATACAAGACATTTTTCTAAAGGTTTTAGACTAATGTTCAAGATAATTAAGTTCATCTAATCAAATTATATAATGAACTCCCACTTAGATTTGACATCCCTCTAGTCATCTAAGTGTTACATGATCCGAGTCGACTAGGCCGTGTCCGATCATCACGTGAGACGGACTAGTCATCGTCGGTGAACATCTCCATGTTGATCGTATCTTCCATACGACTCATGTTCGACTTTTCGGTCTCTTGTGTTACGAGGCCATGTCTGTACATGCTAGGCTCGTCAAGTTAACCTAAGTGTTTTGCATGTGTAAAACTGTCTTACACCCGTTGTATGTGAACGTAAGAATCTATCACACCCGATCATCACGTGGTGCTTCGAAACGACGAACTTTAGCAACAGCGCACGCTTAGGAGAACACTTTCTTGAAATTATTATAAGGGATCATCTTATTTACTACCGTCGTTCTAAGTAAACAAGATGCATAAACATAATAAACATCACATGCAATTATATAGTAGTGACATGATATGGCCAATATCATATAGCTCCTTTGATCTTCATCTTCGGGGCTCCATGATCATCTTGTCATCGACATGACACCATGATCTCCATCATCATGATCTCCATCATCGTGTCTCCATGAAGTTGCTCGCCAACTATTACTTCTACTACTATAGCTAACAGTTTAGCGATAAAGCAAAGTAATTACATGGCGTTGAATCAATGACACGCAGGTCATACAATAATTAAGACAACTCCTATGGCTCCTGCCGGTTGTCATACTCATCGACATTCAAGTCGTGATTCCTATTACAAGAACATGATCTCATACATCACAATATATCATTCATCATTCATCACAACTTTTGGCCATATCACATCACAAAACACTTGCTGCAAAAACAAGTTAGACGTCCTCTAATTGTTGTTGCAAGTTTTACGATGGCTGCAATAGGGTTCTAGCAAGAACGTTTTCTTACCTACGTGAAAGCCACAACGTGATTTGTCAACTTCTATTTACCCTTCATAAGGACCCTTTTCATCGAATCCGCTCCAACTAAAGTGGGAGAGACAGGACACCCGCTAGCCACCTTATGCAACTAGTGCATGTCGGTCGGTGGAACCTGTCTCACGTAAAGCGTCACGTGTAAGGTCGGTCCGGGCCGCTTCCTCCCACAATACCGCTGAAGCAAGATAAGACTAGTAGAGGCAAGAAAGTTGACAACATCTACGCCCACAACAAATTGTGTTCTACTCGTGCAAAAGAGAACTACGCATAGACCTAGCTCTGATACCACTGTTGGATAACGTTGCATAAAATAAAAAAAATTCCTACGTTCACCAAGCTCCATCTATGAGTTCATCTAGCAACGAGTGAGAGAGATGCATCTACATACCCTTTGAAGATCGCGTGTCAACCCAACAAACACTTTTGGAGATACCTGTAGTGCACCTTTATAGTCACCCAGTTATGTTGTGACGTTTGGTACACCCAAAGCACTCCTACGGTATCCGGGAGTTACACGATCTCATGGTCTAAGGAAAAGATACTTGACATTGGAAAAGCTCTAGCAAAACGAACTACACGATCTTGTGCTATGCTTAGGATTGGGTCTTGTCCATCACATCATTCTCCTAATGATGTGATCCCGTTATCAATGACATCCAATGTCCATAGTCAGGAAACCATGACTATTTATTGATCAACGAGCTAGTCAACTAGAGGCTCACTAGGGACATGTTGTGGTCTATCTATTCACACGTGTATTACGATTTCCGGATAATACAATTATAGCATGAATAAAAGACAATTATCATGAACAAGGAAATATAATAATAATCCTTTTATTATTTCCTCTAGGGCATATTTCCAACATGTGGCCATAAGATTGATCATTTGGCTTGAAAGCCATTGATCTCCACACGTGATAGCTCGTTTCTGAGAACACTTTTTTAAAATAATTACCGTATTAGAAGTTTGTTATTTTTCCTGGGAACTTGGCCACATATATTGACACAATGCGAAGGTTTCCCAATTTTTTGAATTTTTTTGAATTTTTTATGCCCATTTCAAAATGCGGTCAAAACGGCGGGAATGACCGTTCCTAGCTAGTGGTTGAATCTTGGAATTTTTTTGGTGTTTCTATGATTAAATAGGTACTTATGTACCTAGAAATTATTTTTGGAAAAAATAAATAGCAAACTATGAGGCAGATGCAGTTCAAATTTGACCCGCTTCCAGTTGAATCGGCGGGAATTTGTCTTTTTCACCGGAGGTGGATCAAAACTTTTTATACCCAACCATTTAGTAAATTGTCCATTAAATATGGCCTAGTATTTTAGAAAAATGTTCTGGTCCAATTTTGCAATAATTATTTGGTAGGTCCTTCACAAAAAAACCTCCTTTCGGGCACTCAAAAAATGATTAAAAATAGCTAGAAATATGAAAAATGCATACAAATTGGTCCTAATCCATAAAATGTGGTCTAACTCTAGTGAAAGTTTGTGTGGTGCCCTTTTGCAAAATATTTTTGATAGCTACTTCATAAAATCCCTCTATTTTTAGTATTTGAAAACTATTTTACATCACTGATTTTCTGAACCAATCATAACTCTCTCCACGGATCGATGACATGGCGTCCATCCATCCATCCATCCATCTCTCCATCCCACATCCATCCATCCATCTATCTACAGAAAAAAGAAAAAAAAGAAAAGAAAAGGAGATATCCCCACCCGCAGCCCAAACCCTAGCTCAGATCGACCCCTCCCCCCGTCGCCCCCTCCCCGATCTCGATCTGCCGCCGCCCCCACCGCCACCATCGACGACCCGCCGCCCCCGATCCTCCGGTCGGCCGGCGCGACCTCCGCTCCACATCCTCCGGCCCCGCCAGCGACCTCCTACCCCAACGCCGGCGCGCGGCAGATCCAACCCAGCAGGCACCCCTTCTCCCCCGTCTCCTCCTCCCATCAGATCCATCGCTGCCGCCACCTCCTCTTCTCCTCCTCCCTTCAGATCCATCCACCCGCTGCCGCCCCTTCTCCCCCAGACCAAGCAACCTCCTCTCCTCATGCAACGGAGACAACAGCGCCGCCAATGAGAACGACATCGCGGCTGGCTTGCTTTCGCCAGCGGCAGCGTGCGTCTTCGATGTCTGGCGCTCCGTCGAGCTGGCGGACCATGGCGGCGTGGCTTGCCTAGGGTTTGCGGTGGCAGCGCTGCACGCCGTGTCTCCGGCCACCAGGACGGCGACGGCGCGAATCTCGGAGACCTCTCGGCCTCTCCCGGCCTCAAAAGCTCACCCGTAGACCTCTCCCGCCGGTGAATCGCGCGATGGGTTTGCTTGCTCCCTGCTGTTTTTTGCACGATTTGGTGGGTTTCTTCCACGTTTGATGTTTTTTGCTAGTCGCCTTTTCCTTTGGGAGCTGCTCCGTGCAGGTCTACTCCGAGGAGGCTCACATCATCATCCTGTGGTTCGAGAGTCCGATCATCTACGACGTCCGCGCACGACCCAACCTTGAGGAGAGCACCTTTGCGAGCTGGGATCTCCAGATGGTAATGTTCTCCGGTCTCAATCCCTCCTTACCTAGCACAAATTCCCGATTTACTGCTAGCTGTGATGGCGTACCTGGCATCTATGGAGTCAATTTTTGATGATTCATTTGGATTTTAATGCAACCCATGTGAAGGAGAATTAAATCTGTCTTGTGATGCTGCTTTGTTTTAAGTGCTGTTTAATGCTTGTTGTCACATTGCACAATTACTAGTACTAGTAGATGCATAGTTATACTTATTATAGACTAATAGAAATTTATTTCTACTTTCTGATTAGGTTTGGCTGACTGGTAACAACGGAGTAGTATTTCAACTTGTTTACAATGTTTTTAGGCCATGGTACGAAAGCTGCCCTTGACAGGAACATAGTACCACAATATATATACACTACTAAATATAGTTTCGCATCTTGTTTCCGTCAATTGCTGTGTTCCTGCTTCCTGTTGTCAAGCCAAAACCCACTGAATAACCTATCTCCGGACTTCTCTTCATATCGAAGCTCATCAAACATGTCAGCTGTACGCAACACTCTAGCAGTAGCTTTGTTTCGGGCATGTAGCAATCATCCTTTTTTTACAGAGCATATGACCAAATGCTAATTGACAACATCTAGGTGCATTCATGTTTCAGTTATGCTGATTGTCTAGAGGAAGTTGTTTCTAACAAATAAGGGGGTCTTTGGTGAAATTGAATAAATAACTTCCCATGTGATTTCAGGTTGTGTTCCCCGGACCTGCTGTTGCTGCTGGTTGTGTTCCCCGACCGAGTCCCCAAGCTGCTGCTGCTGGTTGTTTTCCCCGACCATGTCCCCAAGCTGCATCCTGCTGCCCCTGCTCCGTGCGTCCTCAACTTTGCTCCTGGACAGCTACTGCAGGTGAGCCAATTGCCTCCATCTGTTGCTACTACTGTTGTAGTTTGGTTGTAGACGCAACTGTTGTAGCTTGGGTGAAATTTTAGTTTGCCAGCCTTGAGATAATGAGAAGGATATAGCGCATAACATTGCTTCAGACATTTGCAATGCATCTCTTAATTTAACATACAAGGTTGGGGTAATTCTGTTGTGTTAAGTAGAAATATTGAAATACCAAGTAACTATATATCCACAACATTGTAATCTGTTACCTTTTATTCAGGGATGTTCAATATCTACCTCTGCTTCCCAAAGCATATTGATAAATGCAGACATATCACGAGAAGCACAAAAGCTGCTTTTGCATTATCACTATTGTTGGTTGCTGCTTTACTAATAACTAGTCAATATACTGATAAGAGGGGTCTGATCCTAGCTATAAATGTAGGGGACAGTATGGTATGTGTTCATGTTCACGTTGTTTGTCATGTTCTTGCTAACTGCAAGGGATTGTGTATGGAAAACCAATTATCCAGTCCATTTTTCACAAAAGGATTAGTCTGCTTAATTAGTCCTGATGTTTTATTTTACGGAGTAGTTTCTTATTTGGCCATATTATCTTTCTTGCTTTTGGCATAAGAATAAGCCGATAAGAACATAATATTGATACTGTGTGTGCTATTAGTAAAATGCTCTATTTCCGTGCATCACCTTTCTTGTATGCACGCGTATCTCGTTTTAACTAACTAGAGAACAAAAATCATTGTACTATGTAAATTTGTGTTATTATTCTAAAGAAATTGCCCTCTTTTGAATGGTCTGTTCAGAATATATTGGCTCTAGTGTTTTGATTCTTCTCTTCTGACTCATGTAGCAGGGCGACGGTCGAAGGCGTGATGATAGTTCTATTGCTGTTCTGTGAGACTGTGATTGTATTTGTATATGTGTGACTATGATTGTATTTGTATATGTGTTATTACACTAGTAGAGCATGTAACCGTGTCATATGAGAGAAGGAGCCCAGTATGTAATTTGAAGCTTGTAATTACACTTGTGGAGCTTGTAATTTTTGTTGTCAATGTATCTATAACAGATTTATTCTCGCTTTCTTTGTTATGTGAAGTATTACTTGTGTTTTACATGTCTGTTCTTATTTAAATATGGTTATTTATTACATCAAATTGAAATCAAGAAAATGATCTTTGTCAAAAGTGTCCCACTTGAATAAAACACGACAATTGGGACCCATCTAACTAGTTTACCCAGAAAAAGAAAAACTAAATTTGTTGAATCAAAAAGGCCATGGCCCAAAAAATGGAAAGGCCAAATTATTGGGCTTGGCCCATGAGGCTGACCGAAATTAACAGAAAAAAATATATATAAGGCTGAATTATTAGGCTCGGCCCATGTAAACACCCAGGACCGGGCCGATTCTTGTGCCACATCAGATTGCCACGCTGGATGCCTACGTGGCCTGGGGAGGTTGCTAGTGACCAAAACGCCACAGTAGATGTATTTTGGTCATAAACGTCTTCGACCATTCCAGAAGAAAGGTCGCTATAGTCAGTTTACGATCGCCAGCTTTTGACCTTATGTTTTTGGTCACAAAAAGGTCGCAAATGAAAAATCATGACCTTTCAGTGACCAATATTGGTGGTCACAAGTTGACATATTTCTTGTAGTGTCGCCGAACTAGTGCACCTATACAATTTGCCATTGTATTGGGTGTGTTGGGGACACAAGAGATTTCTTGTATTTGGTTGCAGGGTTGTTCGAGAGAGACCATCTTCATCCTACACCTCCCACGGATTGACAAACTTTAGGTCATCCACTTGAGGGAAAATTGCTACTGTCCTACGCAACTCTGCGCTTGGAGGCCCAACACGAGTCTACAAGAATAAAGTTGCGTAGTAGACATCAAGCTCTTTTCTGGCGCCGTTGCCGGGGAGGTGAGTGCTTGAAGGTATATCTTTAGATCTTGCAATTGAATCTTTTAGTTTCTTGTTTTATCACTAGTTTGCTTTATAAAAAGAAAACTCCAAAAAAATGGAATTGAGGTTGCATCATATTATTGATCATCTTTATAATATCTTTATTGAAAATGATGGATCGGAAAGTTGTGCTCAATTGTTAGAAGAAGAAGTCAATAAAATTCTTGGCACGAAATATTTGAATGATGAGCATGATTGCAATGTTGTTAGTATGAATTCTTTGAATATCCAAAATGCTAATGATGATTGCACAAGTCATGACAAAAATGTTTCTTATAAGCATGTCACTTTTTGCGGAGTGAATTGGGAGTGCCTTTGCACACCAAAAAGGGAAGATAGATTTTGTAAAAAGTATAAATATTTAGAAACAAAAAGGTTGCAAGAGAGGCTAGATGATTGTGCGGAAAGATGTAATTTTTTTGGCCATCCTTGTGAAGTTTGCAATGAACGTGGTCATTTAAATCTCCAATGCAAATTATTTCATGATCAAATCATGTCCAAAAATTGTGATAACTTTATTACCCTTGAGCATCATAAAGTGCTTAGTCTTCTTTTGGGGTATGAATAAATGAAACGTATAACTAAGGATATTCCAAAATTTAATCTTGGGAGAATTCTTGATTTTGATCTAGAAGAAATTTATATGTTTTGTGTGGTAAATTGCATTGAGAATCCTTATATTGCCAACTACCTAAAGACAAGAAAACAAATGGAATATGAAGAGAGTACTAATGAAAGGGAAAATGTTTCCCATTACCCCCCTAGTGTTTATTATGATGAATCAGGTAACGAGGAGGAGCTTCCTATCCAATCAATCTCTTCAACAAGAAGCTTGAAAAAAATTAATTAAACCCACACATGATGTGGTGAAGAAGAAGAAAAGAAGAAAGAAAAGAGGTAAAAAGGTATCTCAACCAAATAATGTTGCTCCTATCACCATTGTGCCTCATGAAAGTGAATCAAATATGTTGATGGAGGATGATGATATTGATGACGATTTTGTTATGCCTATTGCTTGTTGTGATTATTATGATTGGGAAGACAATGATATCCATTATGATCTTGAAAATCTTTTTAGTACTTGTTGGGAAGAATATGATAATAATGTTTGCTATACTATTGGTGCCATTCATGCTATTCATAAGAATGACTGTGATGATATGCAAAACCACAAGCTTGGGTATGCTATGTTTGATGAGTATGATATGTTTGAAGATTTATTTGCTGGAAATAATGCTTTTCGTAAGCTTGGGGATGCTTTGCTTAATGAATATGATCCTTTGATTCCCTCTACTTTCGATAAGAAAATTTATTACGATGATAGCATGCCTCCTATTTATGATGATTACATTGATGAAAGTGGGTTTGGAAGAGTGTCAACTTTAGGTAGTAGTGATCCCACTATTTTGGAGGGTGTTGAGTCTTATTACAATATTGATGAAAGTGGATTTGGAGAGGTCATGATTTTATTTAGTGATACATCCACTATTTTGGAAGAGGTTTCGATTGACTATGACAATAAAGTTGCTATCTATGATGATTATTATGATGACATGTATGCCATAAAGAGTAATAATTTTTCTATGCTTGTGCATCATGAAAAGAGTGCTGTATGTGATAGTTATATTGTTGAATCCGTTCACGATGCATCTGAAAATTATTATGAGAGGAACTTATGCTCTTACATATCTTAGTAATATCAAGTTTCTTCTCTATGTGTTGATTGTTTTGAAGTTACACTTGTTTTGCCTTCCTATGCTAGTTGATTCTTGTTCCCATAAGTTGTTTGCTCACAAAATCTCTATGCATAGGAAGTGGGTTATACCTAAATGTGCTAGTCATATGCTTCATGATGCTCTTGTTATGTTTCAACTCATATCTTTTATGCGAGCATCATTGAAATCATCATGCCTAGCTTAAAAGGCATTAAAGAAAAGCGCTTGTTGGGAGACAACCCAAAACTTTTACCTATTTTTTGTGTGTGTTCACATGATTATGCTACTGTAGTAATCATGTTGTATTGCTATTGTTTCAATAAAGTGCCAAGTAAAGCCTTTAGGGTCTTCTTGGGTGATAGTTGTTTGATCTTGCTGAAATACAGAAACTTTTGCACTCACGAAAATAATTTTCATAAATCACAGAAACGTGCTTTTGCTGTGTTTCTTTTTGCACAATATTCTTATACAAATTGCTCTGGTTGTCCTGATTTTTCAGAATATTTTGAGTAGCAGAAGTATGGTTGGAGTACAGATTACTACAGATTGTTCTGTTTTTGACAGATTCTATTTTCAATGCATAGTTTGCTTGCTTTCTAGTTTCTATGGATTATATTGCTCAATATAAATTGTGCAAATGATATGATACTATAGGCATTGTTTGTAAACAATTATGAATCTTGTCTTTGCCAGTACCAAAGTGAAATGGTTTGCTCTTTATCATACTAACCTATCTCACGAAGTTCCGTTAAGTTTTGTGTGATTGAAGTTTTCAAGTTTTGGGTGAGATATCAATATGAGGAGAATAAGGAGTGACAAGACCCTAAGATTGGGGATTCCCAAGGCACCCCCAAGGTAATATTCAAGGAAGATTCAAGCAACTAAGTTTGGGGATGCCCCGGAAGGCATCCCCTCTTTCGTCTCCAACATTATTGGTAACCTCAAATGGAGCTTTGTTTTCATTCGTCACATGCTATGTGTTTTGCTTGGAGCGTCATTTTATCTGGTTAAGATTTGCTTGCAGTTATTTATCATAATGTTTTGCATCTTTCGTTTCAATAAAAATGTCAAGGATAGCCTTCACATAGCTTATTATACAAGTCTACATGTTGCTGTTTGAAAACAGAAAGTTTACCACTGTTGCAAAAATTCCCCAGAAAAGTCAGAGTATGATAAAATGTTGAAACTTTTTGCACCGTAAGATCTGATAAATTTTCTACAGTGTGGTAATTTTTTCATAATTTTTGGAGTTAGGGAAGTATGATGAATCTTGCATTCTTTACAGATTGTACTGTCTTGGCAGATTGCTGTTATGTTTGCATTGTTTGCATATGTTTGCTTGATTAATTCTATTTGAGGATAGGACTATCAAATATGCAGAGGCATTTAGTATGCAATGTTGAATAATAATTTTTGTGATTTGCTACAGTAGGAAATGATAAAGGTTTTGCATTGATTTATACTAACTTATCTCACGAGTTCTTGTTGAGTTTTGTGTGGATGAAGTTTTTGAGATTTAAGAAAACCGTGATATGAGAGGAATTAAGGAGACACAAAAGCTCAAGCTTGGGGATGCCCAAGGCATCCCAAGATAATATTTCAAGAAGTCTCAAGCATCTAAGCTTGGGGATGCCCCGGTAGGCATCCCACCTTTCTGCTTCAACAATTATCGGTTAGTATCGGTTGAGCCTAAGTTTTTGCTTCTTCACATGAGCTGTGCTTTCCTTGAAATGTCATTTTATTTTGTTTTTGCTTGCTGTTTTAATAAAATACTTAGATATGAAACTTTTAAATAAGAGAGAGTACTCACATAGCTATTTATTTACTTGACTACTAGCACGATCTTCACTTTTATCTTTTTGGAGTAGTTTGTCATTTACTCTTGTGCTTCACTTATATCCTTTGAGTAAATGGTTGAATGAATTGAATGTCATGAAGTTGAAATCATATCATGCCTAGTGGTAGTGATGTCTACTACGCAACTTTATTCTTGAAGACTCGTGTTGGGCCTCCAAACGCAGAGTTTTGTAGGACAGTAGCAATTTTCCCTCAAGTGGATGACCTAAGGTTTATCAATCCGTGGGAGGTGTAGGATGAAGATGGTCTCTCTCTAACAACCCTGCAACCAAATACAAAAAATCTCATGTGTCGCCAACACACCCAATAGAATGGAAAATTGTATAGGTGCACTAGTTCGGCGAAGAGATGGTGATAAAAGTGTAATATGGATGGTAGAAATATATTTTTATAATCTGAATAAATAAAAACAGCAAGGTAGCAAATAGTAAACGGGCACAAAAACGGTATTTCAATGCATAAAAACAAGGCCTAGGGTCCGAACTTTCACTAGTGCAACCTCTCAACAATGCTAACATAGTTGGATCATATGATTATCCCTCAAAGTGCAGTAAAGAATCACTCCCGAGTTCCTATTAGTGGAGGACAAAAGATAGGAATTGTTTGTAGAGCACGAAGCCACCTCAAAGCTATTCTCCCCGTTCGATCTATTCAAGAGTTCGTACTAAAATAACACAAACCTATTTTTTCCGTTCGATCTATCCTAGAGTTTGTACTAGAATAGCACCAAAGCAAATTCATATTCATAATACTCCATCCACACAAAGAACTATAAAGAGACCCCAAAATTTCCGTCGAAGAAAAACGTGCATCAACCCCTATGCATAGATTACCCCAATCACTACAAAAAAAATACACTTCCGTGATGATACGTGTTTGTCACAGTAGGTCGCGTTTTTGTCATGCATGTACATCCATGACAAATTTATGACAGAATCAAGATAGTCATACACGTCTTTGTCAGAGAAGTGTTCCATGACATTACCAAAATTATCATCACGGAAGTGTCCACTTCCATGATGATAAATCGCGCGTCACAGAAGTGCTTTCGTCAAGGGTGACCGACACGTGGCATCCACCGTAACGGAACGCCGTTAAGCTATCGGGTCAGGTTTTGGATCCGATAACCCATTAACAGCCCCAACCAATGGGAAATTTCCACGTGTAAAATTCTTATTGGTCGGACGAAACACGTGTCAGCTCGTCAGTGGGTCAGATAGGCGCCTATGATATGTGGACATGTGCCACGGCCCACCACTGGCCCATTTAGCTTACAAAGCCGGGCGTTTGACTTGGTCAAAAGTTAACGGGCTGGCCCATGAAAAGCCTGTTAACGGTCTCTTCGCAAATAGCCCATTTTACGGCCCGTTAGTCCTTAAAGGAAATCGGCCCAACAACGTCATGTGGGCCGTCGAATATAACACCAGCCCATTTCACTTTCGGCCCATGTATGGCCCACGACGTCTTTCAGCCCATATGAGGCCTTTCAGATCTTCGGCCCTTTACAGGCCCACGGTGACTCTAGCCCATAATGAACAGTAATTTTCTTTGTACCCGTTAACGGCCCGTGATTTACATGGGCTGTTTCCAGCCCATGTTAGCTTTCGGCCTATTGACGGCCCATACATTCTTGGGCTCCTTTTCAACCCTCGATTACTTTCGGCCCGTCACTGGCCTGTTCCCCTAATGGGCCAAATTCGGCCCATGGCAAGAGTCGGCCCGTTACTGGCCTGTTCCCCTAATGGGCCAAATTCGGCCCATGGCAAGAGTCGGCCCGTTACTGGCCTGTTACCCTAATGGGCCAAATTCGGCCCATGGCAAGAGTCGGCCCGTTTCTGGCCTGTTAACCCGTTGCGCCGTTTCCAGCCCGTCCTATATTCTGGCCCATTAACGACCTGTTATGCCTGTGACAGAATTAAGCCTTTGCTGTCCTACGACCTGTTAACGGCCCGTTACCGTGCTGGGCCGATACCAACTACGCCTGATTACGGCCCATGTAGACCCATTTATCCGACGACCCAAGGCCCACCGATTACAGACCCATTTATCGACGGCCCGTAGGAGACCCATGGATCCTATGGCCCGTATATGGCCCATGGTAGTTGCGGCCACTAGCAAACTAGGGAAGAAGAAGACTAGGAAATAAATAAGGCCGAAACTAACGCTGGGCTATTAAGGTGATTGCACAGATTACATCCACTCGACATCAAAGATCGCCACCAGTGCAAATATAGGGAACACCCTACACTATACAAAAATGGCTTGTTTTCTTTTCACCGGTGGCTGCACGTTAAGAATAAATTTTGTATCGCACCAAAAAATTACAACTATATAACAAAAGGTAGGATGGCATAAAACTTAACAGTCTAGCGTATAAATGCACCACCGAAGTTCAAGCTTCAGTTCATTTGATCCGCTGTTACGTTTTCATGTTGTATTGTCCGATGGAGCACCATAACCCTCGCCTTCATTTCCCCGAGGCTCCTGAACAACATAGCAAATGTCTGATAGTCTGGTTTCAAAACCATGCATATCTTGACGACATTGAGCAATGTTTCTCCTTGTTTCACAAAGAGTCTCTGTTAGGGAATGGACTTGTGTCTGGAGCGCAGATACAACATTGCTTTGAGCTTGCATATCTTGATCATGAGGCATTTTGGATGATATTGCCTTAATAACAAACCCAGTATTACGCAGGAACGTGCTTTTGGCACTGTTAGTGGACAGGTACTGACCCACTGCAGCAAGAGCTGACATTGCGGTTATAGTTGCCTCGCCACCTTCAGAAGGTGGCGGTTCCACCATTTTTCCATAGCTCACTGAAAAGTTGAGGTTTTACATTAGTAGTACCAGAACAGAAGATATTAAGGAGGCAGCAAAACCAAACAAAATAGCTTTGGTCTATATACGTAACTTATTACGGTGAACCCATGTAAAATATTAGTTGTATTTTATTGCAAAGTACATAATAAAACCAGGTTCCAAACATATGACCATGTACCATCGCTAATGTATTGTCTATATCTTCACATTGTATTGAGGGCTAAGGATAAAGAGATGAAGTTTATAATACGGTAAGCATAGTATGACATCATTCATATCACAAAACAACTGAGAACAGACAAACATGCAATTGTAACGTTGTGTGGGCAAGTCCAGCACGGAACTAGATTACGGTTCAAGATCAAAGGAACATCACTCCTCTCTTTTAAACCTTGTAAGGTGTAATGATACGCTAAGACAATTGTGTATAAAATTGAAAAGAGTAATAGACATTGGCTGCAAACCATGCAGTTCAAGGCACAAGTCAGAGTAAGTAGTAGTTAAAAGGCATGAGGATTAAGGACTTTGACTGCTGTAGTCATGCCCTTCTTCTTGCTGGTGTGACAGTCCTTGAAGATTTCCACAACATTTGGTCCAGGTACTTTTTGGTCCTTGCGGGCTTTCCTCTGCATTTCGAACAAGTCAATATAGATCTGATAATATGGTACAACGAAAAGAGTGAAACAACAGCTAATTAGAAGAGCCTCGCAGTGTGCAATATAGCTACGAGATCACGTAAATGCATTGGAATTTCACTTTCGTATGGTTGGCCTTGTTCTTTGAAAAGTTCACCTACAAGAAGATAGATTTGTGTGGCACATGCGTAAATAGGACTTCAACATATGATCTGATCACATATATATAATGTGCCTGATACTTTGGATCAGACCAGTGTTTAACAAGGCCCCTCCAGTCTTCATCCGATATATTTTCCATCGAGATGTTTGGGAAAGTTCACTTTTAGCCTTGCCTTCAAAGTGAGTTTTCCTCAAGTTATACCGACATCGTCGCAGAAAGGCATTTGAAAACATGGGTGCAAGCTTGTCCGGTTGCATCATCTTGGCTATCCAACTTGAACCTCATCTGTTGAAAATTATGGAGTCTCATTATCAAGAACCTAGAAAGTATGGGACAGAGCAAGACGATATTACTATTTTCCATACATAACCATACTTACAGATAAATGGTCGAGGAAGGTGTTGAACTGGTTTCGTCTTTGTCATTCCTCTTGAATCCATGTTGGGAGGATACGTACATGACACCTAATGTAAACCGTTGCCTCGATACTAACTTGGCCGACTCAGTAGCATGACGTGGCCTTTTAAACCCGCCTCAAAACGGATCTCCATTCTTCCTCCTCTAGATTTAGTTAACCTATCGAGCATTATCCACGATGTTTGTTTCCTCTTGCGCCTAGGTGCTAGTCCAACAACGAACATAGGAAGTGTTAGTGTACATCAAATCGTGAAACTACATATAAAGAAGCATGCAAGCTGTAACTTGACTCCAAAGAACTACCTTCTTGCTGTTGAAGCTCACAAGGTTCATCTGATATTGCCAACTCATCTTGTGTCAAGAGTGCTTGGGAAGTAGTGTCAGGTGGAAAGGGAGCTTGGGAACGTGCTGCTAGCTCAGTTGACGCACGAGTAAGTCGTGCAGCTGGTAGTACTGTGGTAGGTGTTGCAAGAACTAGGGTTGTCTCTGTTTGTTTGGTGGCAGCTATTTTTTATGTTTGGCTTTTTTTGCAACTCGTGTAGCATGGGATGCCGTGTTTGTAGAATTTTCCGCTGGACTTTGACCTTCTATTGCCCCATCGATCAAAGCAGAATCTGCAGGATTCATCGCTTCTCATTCCTCGCCATTACATGTTTCTTCCTCTTTCTCTGCGCCATGTTAAGTCAAGCCGACAAGAAAAGCGAATAACAATTTAGTTCTTCAAAACAAATTGATGCGTGATGCGAATTTAACTGAACTTTGATGTTAGACAACCACATGATAGGAGGATGTAATATGTATGAAAAACAGGACGGAAGAGATAACCGTAACTATGATGTGTAAACTAAGAAGAAGACATTTCACCAAATTAGAAGCAATTCAATGGAAGGTAGACACCATATGAAAGATGCTACAAATATCGCTCTGCCAAGTTAACGGTGTCTCATCATAAATGGCGTTTAAACAAATGTGAAGCAGTACAAGAAATAAATCATATGCAAGATGCAAACAACATCACACTACCATGTTAGAGGTCTCTCGTCATTAGTTCCATTGCATATTCACAGCTTATGATGTGTAAACTAAGGGGAAGGCATTTCAACAAATTAGAAGCAATGAAAGCTAGACACCATATGAAAGATGCAACGAATATCACTCTACCAAGTTAAAACTGTCTTGTCATAAGTGCCATTTCAACAAATTAGTAGTACAAGCTAGAAAAGAATGTGAGATGTAACCTATATCACACTCTGAAGTCAAACGTGTCTTATGATAAGTGATTGTTGTAGGTTACACAACAGTAGTAATTTGATGTAAGAACATGGTGTGATAGATAGATATTGTATGTTCTAGAAACAGGAACACGTGTCTTATTCAAGTATAATGTGTAAAGTAAGCAGATGGAATTCAACAAAATTAGAAGCAATACAAGCTAGACATCACACATAACATGCAACCACATATAATAGTGCCAAGTTGGAGGGAGCACCGGTGATGCTGCACTAGGGGAGACGTGCTCATCATAAACACAGCTTTGTTGAGTGTCTATGCATGTGTTGTCTTGGAAATCATCTTGGGGGTGTGGAGGAGTAGAAACTGTAGAGGCCCTCCGTTCAGAAGGAGCACCTTTATCCGCTGCCTTGCTAACTTCCTTCTACTTTATTGATTTTGAATTGTCAAGTAAAACCGACAAGAAAAAGCAATAAAATTTCTCTCTTCAGAACACATTCATGCATGATTCTGACAATCACTACTTTGATGTAAGGCAAACACATCATACCAGGATGGAATATGTACGAAAAACAGGACGGCATGGCATGTTCACAACTCGCTTTTACGTAAACTAAGCGAAACCATTCCAGCAAATAAGAAGCAATGCAAGCTAGACACCACATGAAAGATCGACCAATATGACTCTGCCAAGTTAAAAGCGTCCCATCATAAATGGAATTTCAACAAATTAGAAGCAGCGCATGCTATAGATCATATGAAAGATGCAACTAATATCGCACTGCATATACTAAAGGTGTCTCGTCATGTTGATTGATGCGGGATACAAAAAAACAATAGTTTTATGTAAGGACATGCTTAATAGATAGATGTACTATGTACTAAATACAGGAAGGCATTTCACATTAACAGGTATAATGTATAAGCTAAGCAGACTAGCACATGCAGTTTAACCAGATTGGAAGAATTACAATCTAGACACCATATGCAACATGCAACCACATATCACGCTGCCAAGTTAGAGCAAGCACCTGCAATGCTAGTGTAGGGGAAATGCTGTAATCAACTACAGAGCTACATTCACTATCTTCATCTAGCATTTCTGTTTCCTGAGAATCATGTCGGGAGGCTGACGCTGCATTCTTTAAATGAGGAGTAGTCCCCTTGCATGCCTGCCTCATCATAAGTGATTGATGAGGGATACACAAGAACATTAGTTTAATGAAAGAACATGGTTAATACACAGATGTACTAGTATGTACCAAAAACAGAAAGGCATGTCATATTCAAAGGTATAATGTGTAAGCTAAGCAGATGCAATTTAACCAAATTGGAAGCAATACAAGCTAGACATCCGGCTGGAGGCCGAGCATGATCATCTAGGACCTGGGAGCCTGGTGGTAGGTGGGCTGCTTCGCCACCATCGCAGCCTTTTAGTTGGCTTCCAGGTGATGTATATCTTTGCTGGGCTTGTCACTGGCTCGGCCAGTGCCCTGACTAGCTATTTGTCTTCTGGTGCTCACGGGATGGTGGTTCATGTAAAAAAATATCTTTCCTAATCTTACCGACTTCGGCCTTTAGAATACAAGCCAGAAACCATATGCAACATGCAACCACATATGACACCGTGAAGTTAAAGCAAGCACCTGGGTTGGTGGTTCACCGCGAGCGAGATCATCAACTCTAGAGCTACGTTCCTCGTCTCCATTTGCTGACACTACACCCTTTAAAGCCTTGAAATGTTTTTTGCCTAGCCGCGTACCACGCTGGAGCGACTTCTCTCTATTCTTTTCTGCTTCTGTCAAGGCAGGGTCTGAAATACCCTTGCATAAAAACAAAATAGTGAGAGTAAGGGTGAAGTGTGTGCAGAACTAGTGCACAGTAAGAGTAGCAGATAGCAGGTGGCTGAAAAATAAATGACAGGAGACATATGATAGCTCTACAACATTGCATGGCAAACAAAATTAGATTCTACTCCGTATTATTTTGTAATATATGAGCACAGGAAATGCAGGTACTCCTCCAGCACACCACCACATGTGGTCATATCTAAGATAACAGTCGACTGAAAATAAAAAGGTCAGTCGATTTTTTTATGAACCGTCTGATCTATAAGGAACGAGCAGATGGCCTTCGTCTACCTCCCTTGATCACTTGTGACGATCTTTCTCGAACCGCCTTGACCACCGCCTGGACCCCTGCCTCCGCCGCCCGCCTCCCATCGACCTCACACCACCGCCGTGCTTGGCAGCGCCCCCAGGCCATCCCTTTAATCCCGGCCGACCTCCAGATCGGGCGCCAGTAGCTCTAGGCCATACACACCCCTAAGATAAACACCAAGGCGCTGCTTCCACGGCATAATAGGCGTACTAGCGCCTGTTACGCCAGGGAATGCTTCCGTTAATTGGGAATCAACTGGCTAGAAATTGAAATTCAAGGGGGCGACGGATCTCTAGCTAAGGTGAAATAGTATATGAGGAGAAACCTTGTGCATCGCGAGTTACTAGGAACATCTAGTATCAAGAAGAAGCGGTCAACTAGTGTCTTCTGTGGGATGAATACCATGCAAGCAGAGACGTAAGATTTGCACGAATAAGGGAAGAGGAGTACCTTTTTCGGTTGTCGGTGTGGTCACCTACACATGTCGCGCCGATCTTCTTCTTTTTACAGGGGAAACCAATGTTCTAGAGGGTGCAGGCTTGGACGAACCCATGGCCAAATTGTTGACTGTGTTGCCATGGCCGTATGTCGGCGGAGGGGAAGCAGATCCGAGGCGGCGAAGGACGGCGTAGCAGGAACAACTCCGGTGCGTTGGAGGGTG
This sequence comes from Aegilops bicornis, assembly GCA_021605145.1. Taxonomy (NCBI): domain Eukaryota; kingdom Viridiplantae; phylum Streptophyta; class Magnoliopsida; order Poales; family Poaceae; genus Aegilops; species Aegilops bicornis. Next base: position 196,551,658 of record CM038675.1, read on the forward strand.
ACGAAGTTGGAGCGGCAGCGGTGAGGCGCAGGACGGCGTGGTTGAATGGGCTTGGGTACGGACGGCTCGGCCTCGGCTTCAACTACTAGCCGTGGAGGGCGTTGCGGTTGAGGTTGCGGTGGACGACGAGGTCGGGGTATCGGCTCCGGCGTGATGGAGGAGGGCATGGTTGATGGGTGGGATGGGGTGGTGGACGGAGGGCGCTTGAGGTTTCATGGCTGGTGGAGAGGTAGTTTTAGCGCCCATGGAGTATGAATGGGGAATCGGACGGGTGGGGGAACCATGTTTGATGCTGGGACGCGCTTGTTTTTGGCTTTTTGAATGTAAGATGGGACGCGCTTGTTTGAAATTTGGGGAAAGTACAAACTTTGCCCCCTCTTAAATTTTGGACCCATCATGGGTCGGGGTAGGATGGTAATCACAGGTGTCCCAAATAGTGGGCAGGAAGCGATTTGATCAGCGGCGCATGTGTGCTTAGGGCGGCCATTGTGTATGAATGTTTTTCGGAGGCGGTTGTGTGGCGTCTAGATGAAGCTACAAACCTACCCCGGTTTAGACCTTTGGACGTCGGGCCGGTAGGTTTCACGGGTCGGAGTTATTAGAAAATTAATTTCTTTGTACTACCAAACATTGGTCTCACGCGGTTTCAAGTAGTAGAGGCTCTTTTGGTAACCGTTCAAAATTTTGAAACACAAGCATTCACGTTTAGAGTACTCTTGAACTATGAGGATTGACCTAAATAGATAACATTATATTTGACCTTGTATGTTTGAAAACCTCATTAAATTATCCGCTTCTTTTTGAAATTTTGACACTTGAAAATCCTATAACTACGATTATTTTGGAATGGAGGAGCTAAATTTGAATCTATTTTGTACACGACTACATATGCTATTATGTACAAAATCAGAGCAAAGATTGGTGCCCCATAATTTAGGTATGGTTTACAAATGCCATGATATCAAATTCAAATAATTGAATGGACTTCATGTTGAATTCGATTTTTTAAACCACCTTAAGTTGAATTCAAATGTATGCTAGTTCATAGGTAGCTATTTATAATGTCCATTGTGTAACTTTCGTATGTATAATGTGCTTTACACACACGACATGAACTATACTCACGTTTATATTCGATTGCTAAAGCGATGCATTGTCCGGAGTTCAAAATACTAACTATGTGGATCAATTGTGTCGAATAATAACATAGACATGCTCAAATTCGATAGAATCAAGATGTCTGATGGATCAATGACCGCTCCTTGTGCGAATTGCAAATATCATGATCCCATCCTAATATTTGGATACAATTTATATCTTTAATCAATGTGTAGAGCAGTCTTTTACGTGTAGTTTTACTCTCCATCAGTGGTCTCTCACACATGCTCACACACTCTCTCCTGAGGTGTCTTTCTTGCACACATGCTCTAGATATAACCCTCCCTCCCTCTCGTAACCATTTACAACTGTTTTCACTAACCTTTATCACAAGCACTCTTCCTCTCGCAAACATACACACGCACAATCCTCATCGACCCTTTCTATATACATGGACCTGCCTACGTGTCTCATGTACGCACATTATCTTTACGCCTGTCTCTCACGCATTGTCTCACACCTCTCTTCCTAATCGACGAGTATGATTCTAGCAGAGCATTCTGTAGGATGCCCCTTAAAGTTAGGTTGGATGAATAGTAATACACTAGTGCAGAACCGGCCAATAGCACCGGTTTGTAACGCCCTTTAGTGCCGGGTCCACAACCGGCACTAAAGTGTGGTCACTAAAGCCCCCCCCCCCCTTTAGTACCGGTTCAGCACAAACCGGTGCTAAAGGCCAACCACGTGGCATGAGGCAGCTCCGGGGGCAGGGAGCCCTTTAGTACCGGTTGGTAACACCAGCCGGTACTATAAGGTTTGGGGTTTTTTTAGTTTTATGATTTCTTTTTCATTTAATTTTGTGTTTCCATTTTAATTCTTTTTCGCTTTCTTTGGTATTTTACGATACTACACATTGTACACGTTATGCATATATATATATATATATATATATATATATATATATATATATATATATAAATAGAATTTCTAGTAGAACCAATCATGCATATATATATCATCATGTCTCACAAACCACCATATTAATTAATTCACACATACACACATGTATAACTATATACAATTTCTCCTACATATGCATGTTGCCTTCGGAGCCAGTGGCATTAGCCTAATTGGTGCCTTCGGAGCACGATGACAATTCAAGTGGTTTTCATGGGGCGGTAGCGGGTAATAGTATTCTCCTTCGGATTTATGACCTGGTCGAGCAAAAATCCCGCTTATTTCCTCTTGAAGTGCTTCTCTGGCGCTCCGTTTCTAGGAGCTTGTCCCGCACCTCTGTGAACTGTTAAGAAGGAGATCAATATGCATGTGTATTAGTTGTGTGACTAGATATCGATAATGGTGTAAAAATTGTGAATAGTGTTACGACAAGCGTACCCATTCCTGTCTTTGAGATCTGCTCCTTTCGGACGCCATCATGCGAATGTTCTCGCAAACGCAGAATGCACACAGATCAGTCCCCTGCGCCTGCTGCAGGGCCTTTACGAGAATGGAATTTGATCAAATAATAATTAATCAAGCATTTGCTTTGAGTAATTAAATAGTTCATATCTCGGCCGAGATATATAGTTAATAATGATTGAAATTACCTGTTGACTATCCCAAACAAGATGTTATAGTCAGTATTTGCTTTGAGTAGTGAGTCCAGTATTTCAACTGTTCAAGGCCAACTTTAATGATACACAAGATCCAGTGAAATCTGCATGCACACACGTTTGCATGTCTTAATTAAGCGGGCATATGTAAGCAAAAACATGTAGCTAGCTAGTAGGCAAAAACAGAGAATTTGTAGTACAAGGCGGTGTGACTCACTGGAAGTTGTAAGGAAGTAGTATATCTTCATTGTATTTGAGGCACTTCAAGAACTCTAGCATGTTGTCCTCTACGGCCTTTTGATGATGTGGATTTATTTTCCATGTGTATTCATTAACGGTGTTTGGGGTCAATGGACCCAATGCCAAAGCGTCCACCTTTTCTCATTTCATACATCTTCATCCTGCATAATACCACAGAAAAGAATATAGTGAGGATAATTACAGGTAATGATTGATCAAAAGGATCACTCCAGCTAGCTTGAGACTTAAATTACAGAAAGAAATCACTTACAGACAATAGCAACAGACGATAGATTTGTCGAGTGCGTCTTGATTGTATAACTGAAACAGTTCGAATACTCAGCAGATGAGCTTTCTCATGGAAGTAATGCTCCTCCTTGACATTCACCATGAGGGACAATCGATTGGAAATCTTGGTAATGTTCATGTACCATTGATGCAATTCATACATTCTCGTTGGGAGGTTCTTGACCTTGTCCTGGCTTGACCAAAGGTTGGCCCCGGACATATTTCCGCTTTATTTCATCCTCTGTAAGCACGTGCATGGGCTCGATCTCGAGGAGTTGTCCAACGGTGATGTTGAGAACTTCAGCCTGCATTATATGGTCCTTGGTTATTACCACATTGCCCACCTCAGAACGTAAATTGTTTGCCCACAATAATATTGGGCTACATCGTCATCCGCGTGTTGTTGGCACAACAAGCGAGGGATCGATGCGCCTACTGTTCTCCCAGTGGGAATGGTTTTCCGCATTTTTCGACAACCGCTTGTTGTTTGCTCGATCCGAGCTCGCCTCCTTACGTAGGCGTGCTCGATTTAACTTCACGATGTGGCGCTCATAATCTGTGTCAACAGGCTTGGGAGCTGGTGGTTGAGCCATACGAATGAAGTGGTCAATCGTTTCCTTAGGAACTTTCTCCCTTGGCGGCGGTTGCGGTTTCGGTGCAAAATGGGCTTCCACCTGGGCCTTCGATATGGCTGTGTTTTCCTCCTTGGACCTGTCATAAGGCCTCTGCGAAAGAGGCGTGAGGCTTGGACCATATTTATATCGCTTGCCTCCGCCTGTACTTCCTGTACTACCTCGACTCGTACCGCTATGCACCAAAGCTGCGGGGTGTCTCTTCTGCGATTGATGAGGCAGCGGAGACAGCTGACAGGGCTGAGTTGGACGAGGAGGAGTGGCCTGAAGCTGTGCCGGACTTGGAGGAGGAGTGGCCTGAGGTTGTGCCGGACTTGGAGGAGGAGTGGACGTCTGACGCTGTGGCAGACTTGGAGGAGGAGGAGTGGCCTGACACTTTGCCGGACTTGGAGGAGGAGTGGCCTGAGGTTGTGCCGGACTTGGAGTAGGAGTGGACGTCTGACACTATGGCGCACTTGGAGGAGGAGGAGTGGCCTGACACTTTGCCGGACTTGGAGGAGGAGTGGCCTGACAAATTGCCGGACTGGGTGGACTTGCAGGAGCGGGAGTCTGCTGACTCGGTGGCGGACGTCGACGAGGAGTCGGCTGATGCGGTGTCGGTGGCCTTCGAAAGATGATGCAATCCTTTTTCCATAGGATGACATGATGTTTGGCCTCTCCGAGAAAGTGCTCGTTGTCACCTCCAGGAATGTCAAGCTGTAGGTCCGAATATGGGTCCACCACCTCATCAACCAAGACACGAGCATAGCCCGCTGGAATCGGGTTGCAATGGAAGGTTGCCTTGGGGGGATTTGTTAAAGCAACGGCGTCCGCCACCTTCATGGATATGTTCTTCATTTTTGGCGTGTAGCTCGCAATTAGTGTTATCCGTGATGTCATCCACGGGGTATCTAACCAGCATTGCGTCGTCCGGGGCGGAACCCACGTTGCTTCTCTGCATGCATGGAGGGGGAGAGCTCACAGCGGGGCGACGGCGACGGCGAGGCGACGGCCGGGGGAAGCGACAGGCCGGGGCGTGACGCGGGGACGGCGACACGGGGACGGTGCGACGGGACGGGCGGCGACGGGACGGGCGCGACGGGGGCCCGGGCGGCAAAGGAGACGGGCGGCGACGGGACGGGCGGCGATGCAGGCGGCGGCGACGGCGTCGATCGATCGGGGCGGGCGGTGCTTCAATGGGGAAACAGAGGGAGAATGAAATTTTTCGAAGTGTTGTATATATAGAAGGCACCTTTAGTACCGGTTGGAGCCACCAACCGGTACTAAAGGTCTGTTTTGGCCAGCCCAAGCGGCGGGAAGCGACCCCTTTAGTACCGGGTGGTGGCACAAACCGGTACTAAAGGCCCCCCCCTTTAGTACCGGTTCGTGCCACGACCGGTACTAAAGGGTGTCTTATTAGCGCAGTCTTGATCGACAAGTTTAGTCCCACCTCGCTAGCCGAGGGGCGACCGTGACTGGTTTATAAACCTCGTGCGGTCGCTCTCTCGAGCTCCTCTCCAAAGCAGGCCCTCGGACCTCACGTGTTCTTTGCTGCCTGTGGGCCCGCCAGCCTTCTTGCGGGCCTGCATCCCAGCCCAACAACAGGTTGGGTTTCTAGGCGATGCAGGCCGCTCCGGCCTAGTAGGCGGCTTTTATTTATTTATTTTGTGTTTTTTGTGTATTTAGAGTTTCTTTGTGAATATTTTTGCTTTAGTCGTATGAAAGAATTTGTTTGCACATAAAATTTCTTCGTGTTTCAAATGCCAAAACACATAACTACCCTAACTATTACAGAGATTCCCCTCTGGGTGTGAAACACAGAAGAAAGTGATGATAGTGAAGCCGATCACATCCCAGATCTTTGGGTGTGAAACTTTTTCTTCGCGTGTGTCCCTTTGTGCCGTAACCATGGAAAATCTTCATCATTTAACGGGATGCTCGGGTCAATATTTACTGTGAATGGAGCAATTCCATCAAACTTTTCAAAATCTTCTGACTTGTCTGTCTTGTCATCCACTCCCACGATGTTTCTCTTCCCAGAAGGAAGTATGTGCCGCTTTGGCTCATCGTACAATGCATTTGCTTCCTTATCTTTTCTTTTTCTTGGCTTGGTAGACATGTCCTTCACATAGAAAACCTGTGCCACATCATTGGCTAGGACGAATGGTTCGTCTGCATACGCATAAGATTGTTGAGATCCTTGTTGTCATTCCGCATGCGGGTCTCATATTGACCCATTTGCACGAAACAAAGGGACCTTTAAACCACGTCGATAGTCAAGTTCCCATATGTCCTGTATATAACCATAATATGTTTCCTTTCCCGTCTTGGTTTCTGCATCAAAGCGGACACCACTGTTTTGGTTGGTGCTCTTCTTATCTTGGGCGATCGTGTAAAATGTATTACCATTTATCTCGTACCCTTTGAAATTCATTATATTCGAAGATGGTAACTGGGACAGCAAGTACAGGTCATCTTCAATAGAGGTGTCATGCATGGTACATGTCTGCAACCAGCTGGCGAAACTCCTGGTTTGTTCACGTGTAATCCAGCCATCAGACCGCTCCGGGTGTTTGGAGCGTAGCAAATTCTTGTGTTCATCCATATACGGAGCCACCAAGGCAGAATTCTGTAGAACTGTGTAGTGTGCTTCAGTGAGAGAATGTCCGTCCATACATATTATTTGTTCCCCTCCTAGCGTGCCTTTTCCATCCAGTCTGCCCTTATGCCACGATTCAGGAACACCAATCGGCTTAAGGTCGAATAAAGTCAATACAAAACTCAATGACCTCCTCATTTTGATGGCCCTTGCAGATGCTTCCTTCCGCCTAGCACGGTTATGAACATATTTCTTTAAGACTCCCATGAACCTCTCAAAGGGGAACATATTGTGTAGAAATACAGGACCCAAAACATTAATCTCTTTGCATAGGTGAACTAGGACGTGTGTCATGATGTTGAAGAAGGATGGTGGGAACACCAACTTGAAACTGACAAGACATTGCACCAAATCATTCTGTAACCTTGGTATGATTTCTGGATCGATTACCTTCTGAGAGATTGCATTGAGAAATGCACATAGCTTCACAATGGTTAATCGAACATTTTCCGGTAGAAGCCCCATCAATGCAACCGGAAGCAGTTGCGTCATAATCACGTGGCAGTCATGAGACTTTAGGTTCTGGAACTTTTTCTCTGCCATGTTTATTATTCCCTTTATATTCGACGAGAAGCCGACGGTACCTTAATATCGGCAGGCATTCAAAGAAGATTTCCTTCTCTTCTTTGGTAAGAGCGTAGCTTGCATGACCCTGATGTATGCTGTCTTCTCCGTGCATACGTTGCTGGTCCTCCCGTGCCTCAGGTGTATCGTTTGTCTTCCCATACACGCCCAAGAAGCCAAGCAGGGTCACGCAAAGATTCTTCGTCACGTGCATCACGTCGATTGCGGAGCGGACCTCTAGGTCTTTCCAATATGGCAGGTCCCAAAATATAGATTTCTTCTTCCACATGGGTGCGCGTCCGTCGGCGTCCTTCGAATAGGTTGTCCGCCAGACCTTTCCAAATATCACCTTCAAATCCTTGACCATATCATGTACATCAGCACCAGTACGGTGGCGAGGCTTCGTCCGGTGATCCGCCTCACCTTTGAAATGCTTGCCTTTCTTTCTTACGGGATGCCTTCTCGGAAGAAATCGACGATGTCCCAGGTACACATTCTTCTTACAACTTTTCAAATATATATTGTCGGTGTCATCCAAACAGTGCGTGCATCCGCGGTACCCCTTGTTTGTCTGTCCTGAAAGGTTACTGAGAGCAGGCCAATCATTGATGGTCACGAACAGCAACGCCTTTAGGTCAAATTCTTCCCCATGTGCTCATCCCACGACGTACACCTGTTCCATTCCACAGTTGTAAGAGTTCTTCAACTAATGGCCTTAGGTACACATCAATGTCGTTGCCGGGTTGCTTAGGGCCTTGGATGAGCACCGACATCATAATGAACTTCCACTTCATGCACAACCAAGGAGGAAGGTTATACAAACATAGAGTCACAGGCCGGTGCTATGGTTGCTGCTCGCTCCCCAAAAGCATTAATGCCATCTACGCTTAGACCAAACCATACGCTCCTTGCGTCATCCGCAAACTCCTTCCCGTACTTTCTTTCGATTTTTCTCCACTGCGACCCGTCGTGGGTACTCTCAACTTTCCGTCTTTCTTACGGTCTTCTCTGTGCCATCGCATCGCCTTGGCATGCTCTTTGTTTTGGAACAAACGTTTCAACCGTGGTATTATAGGAGAATACCACATCACCCTGGCAGGAATCTTCTTCCCGGGGCGCTCGCCCTCGACATCACCAGGGTCATCGCGGCTGATTTTATAGCGCAATGCACCACATACCGGCAAGCGTTCAAATCCTCGTACTTTCGCCAGCGGTAGAGGATGCAATCATTAGGGCATGCATGTATCTTACGCACCTCTAACCCTAGAGGGCAGACAACCTTCTTTGCTTCAGACGCATCTTTGTCGGGCAATTCGTTGTCCTTTGGAAGAATATCCTTTATCATTACCAGCAACTTTCCAAATCCCTTTGTCGATACACCATTCTTCGCCTTCCATTGCAGCAATTCGGTGTGGTGCCCAGCTTTTTCTTGTCACCTACGCAATTCGGGTACAACAATTTTTGTGATCCTCTAACATGCGCTGCAACTTCTTCTTCTCCAAATCACTTGCTAGCTTTCTCTTTGCATCGGCAATGGCCCGACCTAGATCATCAACGGGCTCATCCGATGCCTCTTCTTCACTTCTTCCCGCATTGCCGGCTCAGCTTCTTCCGAATTACCAGCTCAGCTTCTTCCCCATTGTTGTATCATCGTATTCAGGGGATCCCATGGCGGGATAGTCGCCGTCGTCCTCTCTTCTTCTTCATTGTCTTCCATCATAACCCCTCTTTCTCCGTGCTTGGTCCAAACATTATAGTGGGGCATGAAACCGGACTCAAACAGTGGACGTGAATGGTTCTTGACGAGAGTAATTGCGAACATTCTTACAGCCAGCACATGGACAAGGCATAAAACCATCCGCCCGCTTGTTTGCCTCGGCCATAGCGAAAAAGTATGCACGCCCTCAACGAACTGGGAGAGCATCGGTCATCGTACATCCATTGCCGGCTCATCTTCATTACACAACACTGAATAGACCAAATTAATACAAGTTCATACATAAAGTTCATACAACACTTAAATGCAACAAACAAATAACTCTCTAGCTAAAGCATTTAAATGCAACAACAAATGCGATCAAGATCGCAACTAAGGTAACAATTGATCCAACAGCATAATGATACCAAGCCTCACTATCGATGGCATATTTTGTAACCTTTCTAATCTTCAAGCGCATTTTCTCCATCTTGATCTTGTGATCATCGATTTACATCGGCAACATGCAACTCCAATTCCATCTTCTCCCCCTCAATTCTTTTCAATTTTTCTTTCAAGTACTCGTTTTCTCTTTCAACTAAATTTAACCTCTCGACAATAGAGTCAGTTGGAATTTCCGGTTCACATACCTCCTAGATAAAAATATCTATGTCAACTTGATGGGCATAATTGTCATAAACACGAAATGCAACAAATAGTTTTAAAAGAGAATATACCACATCCGAATCATAACAAGGACGAGGGCCGACGGGACGGATATCAAAACCATGGCACTATGTATAACAAACAACACGGGTAAGATGATTATACGAGTAACTATATATATACAAATCACACAAACATCAATTTTTTATATAAAATTTCATGAACAAGAGGCTCATCACAAGGTGGTGCCGGCGACGAGACGGTGCGGGCGATCGACGGTGGTTACGACGGAGATTTAGAAGGTAGTAAGTAAAACACACCTACATATGCAAACTAAGTGTTATTTTTGACCTCAAATTGCATATAAATCAAATACTAGCACATATATATATCCTCCCAAATTACCAAACTCACAAATTAATCACGATATAAACCATTGCAAGACCTAATCAAGCAATGAGACATGAAAGGACAAAGTTGCTAACCTTTGTGATCAATTGAATGGATGGGGCCTTCAAATCTTGACAAATTTTGGGCAAAATGTGTGATGAGCTCGAGAGGAAGAGGGAAGAACAGAGAGGAGAGGGAAAGGGAAGAACAGAGTGAGCTCGGGTGGACGAAGGGTTTATGTAGGACGACCTTTAGTACCGGTTCATGCCAAGAACCGGTACTAAAGGGCCTGGAGGGGCCCCAGTCTGACAACATCCTGCCACCACTCTCATTAGTACCGGTTCGTGGCACGAACCGGTGCTAAAGGTTCGCCACGAACCGGTACTAATGAAAGCGGCCCGGCTAGCTGTTGGAACCAGCACTAATGTATACATTAGTGCCGGCTCAAATACAAACCGGCACTAATGTGCTTCACGTTTGACCCTTTTTCTACTAGTGATATCAGAGATAAAGGGGTTACCTTAGTCCGAGAACCTAGGGTTACCTTAGTCCGAGAATCTAGGGTTACAAATCCTAGCCGGCTTTGTCAGTGGACACAAAGTCCTTCACAATTCTGCTATCTTTGTCTTGTACGACTAGTCATCCATGGTTCTTCCTAAATGCGTCACGGGCCGACCAATGTGGCGCAGGACGGAACCGAACGAAGGGCCTCACCTCGACCCACCGGACCTTACGCGGTGACACACCCTCTACCCCCACGTCTCATTATCTTGTCACACCCACACATACCAACACAAACACCACACACACGTAAAATTTCTCCGGTGCCTCTATTCCCCCCCCCTTGCATTTACCCACTCAAGGGATTGGAATCTCTTGTCGTGTTGTCATTTTCACCCCTATACCTCTTGACCCCTCCCATTTCTCATGCTTTAGCCCCCCCCCCCCCGTCGGCCCCTCTATCCATGCCTCTCTCGAATATGTAATACACACACATACCTATCTAGGCCCCGCCGAATGCATCAACTACACATTCACACATGTTACATCACGTACCCCATTGATCTAAAAAGCCCTATCTTCACGTTTATTTCACATACAACATTCCTTTTGAATAAAGTGCGGCCAAAAAATTATTTTAGAGTTTCTACATATATACAACATTACAAAGTTATATGGAGGAGTACGAACGCTAATTTGCATTGCATTGTGCCCACAATGATATTTATTCCAGACCGTGAATTTGTATATTTTTATACTATATACAAAGTTAGTCATAATAAAGAGACACGAAGAGCATCTCTCGCTCCATCGCATACCCCAGACGCCTTTCACGTATGCACACAAAACTATCTCCAGGTCCTCTAAGAGTAAGCCCCCAGAAAATTCACGCATGTTTCATCTTTCTCTCGCGATATATGCAATGACGATCATTGTATTTGAAGCGAAAGCACGACACGTACATTGGACTTCAGAATCCACTCATTACGGTCACCATTTACGTTTAGTGGTTATTATACGATCACGTGCTCATCGTACAACTCTGTATTTGCTCATGACATGACTAGTTGACGATTAAACGCTCCACGTGGCACCTCTAGTGTTGCATCACATTATCTCACTACCATCGTGCCCACCGCCGACTTGTATCTACTCTACATCTACACTCTTATAAAATACATAAAATACACTCTTATAAAAAACAGAGTTGGTGATGATGGTGTGCCTGCCATCCTGCAATATAGGCCGTCCGATTTATATCTCACGGATAGGAAAAAAACTATGGCAATTTTGCAAAAAGGTACCCACACACCTCTATACATTTGCAAATAAGGCCTTCCCTCGTTCATCCTTTTCTCTCACAAGATAAACAAGTCATACAAATGCATCTTGATGTTACGTGCAACGCACGGGCATCTTGCTAGTAAGAATGAAAACAAATGACAAAAAAATATTTGGACGGTGGTTCGAAGTCATGACCACGGGCACAACGGACAAGGTGGCCTTGTGTTGGTATGCTGAGCCGTCTATTTTAACACACATGAGCTGGTGTGGTGATTATACACACACGCACGCATGCACACGAACTGCATCCACGCAACACTCACACAAACACATGCACCCACGCATGCATGCAACACTCACACGTACACACGCATCCACGCACGCACGCAACACTCACACGCACACACGCACGCATGCATGCACACACCAGTACACCACACGACCAACACACACTCTCACGCTCAAGTGCCCAACCTACACGTGCATGCGCACACATCAGGCCCGATGACACATACACAACCAGGTGATTCCCGCGCACGGGTTGGAGCCTTGTCGCGCCTGCGTAAATTTGTGTTTATCTGACCTTTTCCCTATGCGAACTGACAGGTGGGACCCACAAGGAACATGGTCAATTTAACTAGTCAACATGGCGCCACATAGACTATTTGGCCGGTCAACAAAGTGCAATCCGATGCTGAACTGTGAGCAAGTAACTGTATAATCACCGCAAAACGTATATAGTGACCGTAATCAGCTTATTCTGAAGTCCGGTGACCGTATTACGCTTTTCTCTCTGTAGGCCCTCCAAAACTACATCTCTACACGTTCTCGCATGTTACATCTAACAACTATGCAATACAGCACTACTACTACACTCTAACACAATAAATCATATGTGTTTTTGGTTTTACTAGATATCATATTGTTACTTATAATTATTCAGTTTGCATACATTAAAATTGCATTTGAAATGTATGGCCAGTATCATCTACCGCTGGGAAAAATCCCGCCTTTCTGCTTAGTCGGGTTTGTATCGATGGATCGTGCGAAACAGCAAAACTATAGTACTATACAGTACAAGTGACAGTTCATTGGGCCGTCGTGTCGTCTACTCCTCCGTCGTAAGAGTGGAGCGCTCGCTTTCATAAATCTTCTAGTCCCTTTCGCCGACATGTGGGACATCAAGCTATCTATACAGGAATACAGTGCAGAGCAGCCGGGGTGAAGCACCCCAGTCATGGCGCCGGCATAGTAATGAGCAATGAGGCGTTAAATCACAAAGCTGCACCTTTCCCGCAGTTAAGTTGGAGGGACGAAGTAATAATGCTAAAAAAAGAAGTTGGAGGGATGAAGCAACCATCATTTCACTCGTTGTTGAATCCGCTTCTCCCTCATCTTCTTCAACTTAACCACGTGTTGCTTCTGCCATTGTTCTGCCACATGTGGGACGCGGATCGACTTGGTAAAGCACTGACACGTGGTACTGCATGTTAGCAAACCGCCAGGACAACGTCCTCCGAAAATAAGAAGCCTAATCCTAGACTTACAAAGGGCTACGTAGCTGCTACGTATACTTTCCATCTAATCTATATATGTCCCCCTGATTTTCAGGTGGGGTGGGCCAAATCCTCTCCTTTAATCCAATCAAATAGTCCCACATCACATCAGTTTGTAACTTTACGTAAACCATTACGTGCATGTAGCATTGCTCAAATAAGAAGCCTCCCCCGCCATCCGCGCGGCAAAATAACCTCCTTTTTACTAATCTTGGTTCTATAATTTTTTAGATCAATATAATTGAGATTTGTATAGATAGCACACAGGAGCAAAACCAAGTGGTACGGTTAAGGGCATCCACAATGTGTAGCCAAATGTGAAAATAGCTTTTGGCATCGTGGGAACCATTATGGACGGTGTAGCCAAAGCCAACAAGATGGAACCGAAGCTCCCTGATTGATTGATTGATTGATTGATTGAAGGAATAGAAAAATGAAACATCTCTCCTCTTTCTCCCATGCTTGGACGCATGTAATAAAGTATAGAGCATAGAGTCTACTCCCCTGTCCCTTCTATCACAAATCAAAAAGCTGTGAGGCGTCAAATCACAAAAGCACGGACGAAGCAACCATCATTTCACTCTTCGCTGACTCCGCTTCTCCATCGTCTTCTTCGAGAAACCATATCACTGCACTAGTACTCCTAGTAGTACTAGTAAAGGACTTCCTGGATGCAAATAAGGCGGTTGTCTCGGCTTGCAGGCAGCACTTGCGAACGACTTACCGTGGTCTCCCTCAATGGTGTTCTCCGTCGAACGCACTTCGCTAAACCACAAAAAAAAAGATATTGTCGACGTCACCGCAATGGGGAAGGAAGTCAAATATAGTTACTATCTCCATTTTTTGTACACAAGGCTAGTATATCAAAATTACAATTTGCAAAGGGCCACTAACACTAATCGAGGCAAAATTGATGGGGTTAGCAACCAAGGACATTAATATCCCCTGCATGCATGCGGAAGTGAGAAGGTTGGTTTGCATGGCGCTGCATTAATCAAGCCGATGATGAGTGAGATGGTTAGCTCTTTGGTCTTTGGAGAAAAAATACGCATTAATTGACACGTGAAACGAAGATTTGTATTGATTAAATCCCGCGATGGAAAACCCCGCCTTTATTTTTTTAACACTAGTACTCTTGGTACGTACGTACTTATCCTGTTTGGGTCTAGGCCTTGCATTGCCAAACTTCACCACACGTTTTTGCCAAGCTTGCCTAAAGTTTTCAAAATGAGAAGGAGGTACACTTGCGCACGGCTATCGCGGTCGCACCGCACCCTCACACGGTCGCTCATGCATGCCGCGGTCGCACCGCACCCTCACACAGTCGCTCCTGCACGCCGCAAACCCAACCAAGGGAACGCACCCTCACTGACACGTGTTGTCGCATGTGAACAAACCAAACTTAGCCATCCTATCACTGACACATAATTTTCGTTCATAGAGTATGTTTATCCAACTGCATGTTGGGGAGTATCCGTACGGCCCGTGCGGTGGTCTGTTGGGGAAGAAGAAGAGGTGAGGAAGAAGGAAAGAAGGGCTAGGAGACGTAGAATATATTCATCCAACCGCCTGAAATGGAAGACTAACCCAAGTCAGGCGACTTGCATAACAAATATATGTTTTTACACAGCAAAAGATCCATAAAAACAACAACATAAAGAAAAACTATCACTGCTCGCGGAAAGAGACGGCCTCGTCGTCTTTGGCTGCGGCGCGAACCAACCGATGTGTGTCTCCGCACCGTGGTTGTCCTCGGCCTCCAGCTACTCGTTCAAGCGGAGCGTGCGGGCGCTCTGCATGGACGAGAGCACAGCCCAGTTCAAGTCGAGGACGTCTGGTTCTGCCTGCAGGAGGGCCTCGATGACAGCGGCATCCGCGCGCTCCGCGTCGAGTCGAGCCTCCGCCGCCCGGTTCATGTCCAGGACGTCCAGTTCCGCTTGTAGGAAGGCCTCGATGGCAGCGGCATCCGTGCGCTCCGCCGCCCGGTTCACATCCATGACATCTGGTTCCGCCTGCAGGAGAGCCTCGATGGCAGTGGCATGCGCGCTCTCCGCGTCGATTTGAGCCTCTGCCTCCCGGTCCTCCTTTAGTATCGCCATGTTGAACCGCTGGTCCGCCTGCACCATGGGGGACTCAGACATCGGCACGAAGTCGACGTCCATAGTCTCATACACATCGGGGGCCTTCTGCGCCGCGACCTCCGCCATGAACATTGGATCGGCTTCCTCCTCCTCGTAGCTTGGCTCCAGAGAACTCGGCGATTGGCCCGCCGCAAAGCGAGCTTGGGAACGGAGGTCTGTGGCGCCGACCACCGCCGCGATTTCTGCGCGGCGCTCCGGCATCAACATCTTGTAGTAAGTGATCTTGCGGCGCAACATGGCTTTCCGGCGAACTAGGGGACGCTTGATGCGGGCTAGGGGATCGAAAGGTGGGGGAATGGGCTGGAGATTTGGTGTGGTTTTAGGGCAGTGGCTGGCGTAGGCCGAGCAAAAAGGTTACGGTGTGAATAGTGGTTCCGTGACGACCGGTCAATCGGTTTTGACCTGTACATCGCTCTTGTCGCGTTGGCGTTGCAGCCAGGCACGCTAGACCTTCCACGTCGCTCACCGAATGGAGCAGCGCGTCTTGCGTTTTAAGGCCGCTTGTGGGACCGCAGTTGAGAGCAAACCGACGTACCTCCCCTCCCCCGCCTGCGTCATTTATTATACCACCACTCTCTCCGTTTTATGCGGAGTAGATAAAAATAGAGGGAGTATACTACGGATGAGGATCCCCTGACGTGGCCAAACCCATTGAGTAACTAACATGCAGGGCCTAGCAAGCATGGGGTCCGCCAGTAAGTGACCGAAAGGGAGGGTAAGGCAGGGATACCTAGGTCAGTGGATCCATTTCCACTATACTACTTTGACCAAATGTTAGAGTAATAATACATGACATGCAACTTACACAAATGTTAGAGTAATAATATATGACATGCAACTTACACAAAGCATACAGGGTCTAATGCGTTTTTCGAGGCTAAGTTTGACCAAATGTTAGAGTAATAATATATGACATGCAACTTACACAAAGCATACGGTCAAATTCGTATGTGAAAGGAGTTTCCAATGATATAATTTTCACATTATACATCTCATGTACTATTAATCTTGTCAATAGTCAAATTGGAAACCATCTCGAGTACAAATCTAGGAGTACGTATGAATCTAACAATATTGATTGGGCATTGTTGAATGTTGATACCTTTTTGATCAAAGTAGAGATACTTTGACTACACATAAAACTTATATGTAAACTAGAAAGGATAGGAGGGAGTATATTGTACGTTCAAAAATGAAACGAACATTGAATACCCTTTATATATGATTTGCGGATGCTATGATCACCGGTTCAAAATTTTGAGTCCGCCTTAGGTATCACGTGCCCCCACTCGTTCCCTCTCGATTTCATCTCGGGGTCCGGAGATCTCTTGAAAGAGGACTAGGGTAGGTACATGCGAATGATACTCGGCGGAATGTTCAAATGAGGCATGCGGGAGGATGGACTCGACTGGAGGGCGACATGATCGATGGAGAAGAGGGTTGGAGAGGAATGAGAAATAAGCAAACGCCACATGATTATACTTGAACGTCTCAAATAAACAATAAGTTATCTCGCTTGGCCTACATAGTGAAAGGCCTAATGCGCAACGCGGAGCACTGACGCTCGAATATGGCCGGGAAAACAGGGAAACCGACATGTGGGGCACACCCCTCGGGACGACGTAGCGCAGACTAGTCCAATGAAGTATCTGGCCCACGACCTCCTCGCCACCGACAACCGTTCATGTGGGTCGTTGGGGCCAACAACGGGGCACAGCTCCAGCACCGCCTCTGGACATGGCGACCGCGGTGAGCGACACGCTCATATCATCGCTAGACACGGTCGGTTTCAGTGTGCCGAGGGTGGCGCTAGTGATGTGGCACGACCAACGGTATGTTTGGTTTGTGCCCAAGGTTGCCCTATCAAATCATTGGGTAGCCAAAATTTTGGTTGAGGTATTGGTTGCCCATGATTTAGCCGACATTGGCAAGAAAAATGAACTAGAGTTGGCTAGAGTTCATTGGCATGCCAAAGAAATGGCAACCATCCAAACAAAGACAAATCTTTGGGTCATGACCAACATTTTGGTTGATGTATTGGTTGCCCATGATTTGGCCGACATTGGCAAGAAAAATGAACTAGAGTTGGCTAGAGTTCATTGGCATGCCAAAAAAATGGCAACCATCCAAACAAAGACCAATCTTTGGGTCATGACCAAAATTTTGGTAAGGTGCACTTTGGCCACAATCCAAACACACCCCAACACCCGGCTCGCCGAGGATGCACGGGGCGCCGCGACGCGTCCGCGGAGTGGTGTAGCGCGGCCAACTGCATCCTCTGGACCTGAGACCATGCCGGGTCGTCTTGCTTTTTCAATGACATACGGGGATCACATGTGAGGAAAGGGCATCTCCAACGTTGCCACGACCGCAGCTAACTACCCTGGCACACCAAAACCCTCGTCCCTCGCGCCGTCGCGCGGTGTGTTCCCAGCCGGCGCCAGCTGCCCGCATTCATGCCGTCCGTTCGTATGTCATCGTTAAGAGGCTCGGTGCCCGAGGAACCAACTCCGGCGACTTAATGATGCACCCGGGCGCTTGGCCTCACCGGAATGCGCTACTTAAAGCGGCAACGCCCAGCTAACCTCCACACCATAGCGCATCGTTCTCCTACCTGGCACCACATCCGCCATGACCGCAAGTGCGAACGCTCTGCGGGAGAGCTTGTCTTCGGGGATTAAGCTCGAGGTCGCCGCCCTCGCTCAAGTCGCCTCTCGCGACGCAATAGCGGCGTAGCCGGATGCGGACGCGACCGCACAAGCAGTGGCCACGCTGGCGGCTGACGACGGGAGCACCGTCAGCCATGCGTCCTACTTGCTGCCGTCCAACGTTCGGCACCGCCGAGGTCGGGGACTCCTCCGAGGATGAGTAGGGCATGGGAGGCGGCAGGGCATGGTGTGCCAACTGGCCGGTCCGTATCCCGTGTTCTACTCTTCCTCGCCGGAGACCGCACCTTCACTTCACGGGTATTGAACCCTGCCCCCGTACATAGAGATCGCAGATGGAGGACGCCGGTCGCCGCCGTAGAATAGGTTTAGGGTCGGGTTTCTTTTATTTTTTGTCCTATAAAAGTTCGAAATGTAATGGAAATCTGCCGTGTTTGCATTAATCTCGGCCGGTGTATATGAACTTTCACAATAATATACATATTGTAGGAGTACTAGTAAGATGCTCGTGCGTTGCACGGAAGATCAAGATCTTGTGGGAGAAAAGGATGAACGAGGGAAAGCCTTATCTGCAAATGTGGAGAGGAGTGCGGTAAATTGTCATAGTTTCCTTCCTATCCGTTAGATATAGATCGGACGGCCTATATTGCAGGATGACAGTACACCATCATCACCAACTCTGCTTTTTTATTGAACCGAGACAAATCTAACATGAGAAGTAAAATAAACACATAGGGTCTATACATACACAAATTATCTTAGGCACTCCAATAGTACGTCCACTACACATTCACGCATTTCACATCTTTCTACATCTACGGGAACCTACGAAAGGGTTAACGTAAATTGCCTCTCTCTCTCTCCTCCCCTGATTTTCATGGTGGTGGGGCCCTCCCTCCCCCCAATCTACAATCAACAGCTCACACGTTTCACATTACGTTAATTACGTAACTGGGATTACGTAGGTGTAGCATTACTCGTCCTAAAAAACCCAACTAAACCAACCTCCCAACATATCGCGTGGGAAAAGACCCGGCCGCGCCGTTTTAGTCGGGATTACCGGATTACTAGTAGTAGTATCGATGGATCTCGCGAAGAAACAAATATTTTTTTGAGGGCGCGAAGCACCTAGTTTAAAAGGAAAAAAGGCGGTACACTCACAGCACTCCTGTCACGGTCGCATTGCACCCACACACGTCCAGTCCTGCACACGGCTCACGCAAACGGAACACGCTTCAGCTTGCCTCTTCACTGACACGTGGGACTGCACTTGGAGAAACCGACCATGCACCAAACTCCCCCCGGCCATCGCACGAAAATCCTCCCCCCCCCCCCCCCACACACACACACAAAAATTCCCCCCAAATCCGATTCAACCGCCCTTCGGCCGACTAGCCAATAATATTCTCCAAACCCCCTCCCCCGTCCCCCTTCCACTCCATTTGCTCCGCCAAAGCCGCCCTCCCCGCCGCGCCGATACGTTGGCGCCATGGTTCGGCGATCCTCTCACTCCCACAGTACGCTCTCGTAGACTGTCGTCCTCTAGCCGCGCCGCCACCTCTGGCTACGTTCTTGTGGAGGCGCACGGCAGTCAGCGCCGCCATCGCTGGCGACGCTCGTGTGGAGACGCACGGCGGTCAGCTTCTCCCACGGTATGCGCATTCTAGACTGAGGCCCCGTTCATGTCGGTGTAGCGCTGAATGTTAGGTGATAGACGCTGTTAATCTCACCGCTTGTCAAGTAGTTTACTGTCAATATGCTCTGCTTAAGAAGCTTCCTTGCCCTGTTCTGCACTCAATCTGCTTAGCTGAGATGGCATGCCAAGGCTAATTAGTTGCTAAATATCCTGCCATATATTTATTGTGACGTAGATTGCCATGGTCTAGTAGCCAATCTGTTAGGTGAAATAGCTCTACACCGTTTTATACTCGATCTTTGTTGCTGCGATGGCCTTCGATAGTTTGATGGTTGTGTGCTCGGCCTCATTGACTGCTGAAACAACCTGCCATAATTTAGCACTCAAATATGTTTGCTGAATTAGCTTTACATATATTTCGTTACTAAGATCTGCTTGTCCAAATATCTTGCCATAGCTTTAGACATCGACCTAGGAATTTTTTTCTGGACTTCATAAAAAAAGCATATATGTTTTTCCTGTAATATCTAGTAGAAGAACTAATTTGTATGTCTAACAGATGGACAGGATTTGGATAACTTCTGCTCGAAGATTCTCTGCTGCATATGTCGAGGGGGTTGAAAACTTCATGAACTTTATCAGAGCTGAGTACGGTGGTCCGAAATCAGATGTGCACTGCCCGTGTAGCAGTTGTATGAATTCAATTACAAGACCTCAGTCAACTGTGCAAAATCATCTACACTTGTATGGGATGTCAGTCACATATACTAGGTGGGTTCATCATGGTGAAGCTGTGAACGTCAATGTTATTGACTACGTGGAAGCAGCAGATCACCATCTTGATCCGCCTGATGCTCAGGTGGAAGAGGAGGAGGAGGTGGTGGTGGCGGAGCCAGTGAGTTTGACCAACATTGAAACAATGCTACGAAATGCTCATGCATTCCGTGAACATTCACCTGCAGAAGAAAAACGATGGGCCCGCATGTTGGAACAATGCAACGTTGCTGTCAACCTAGGAAATAAGCTGTCAGTATTGTCAGCTATGGTCACCTTTCTTCAGGTGAAGACATTTGAGCGGATGACCAACAAATCATTCGATGTGATGTTGGCTGCTTTCGGCAAATCTTTCCCAGACAAGGCCTCGAGCTGCCACACACCTACAATAAATGAAGAATTTCCTTCGTGCAGTTGGAATTGGATATGATATGATCCATGTTTGTAAGAATAATTGTGTTCTGTTCCGGAAGGATTATGCCAACTTAAGTGAATGCCCGAAATGCAAATCATCAAGATGGAAAGATGGCGATGCTGTGAAGAGGGTTCCTCATAATGTTCTGAGACATTTTCCAATTACACCAAGATTGCAGAGGTTGTTTCATGATGCTGAAACAAGAGAGGATGTACTGTGGCATTCTAGGAACCAGGAGTATAGAGATCAGAATGTAATGAGCCATCCATCTCATGGTAGTGAGTGGAAAAGCTTCAATGATAAACACAAAGAGTTTGCTGCTGACCCGAGAAACATTAGACTTGGCTTAGCTTCAGATGGATTTAACCTATTTGGCCACCAGAGCGCCACATATAGCATGTGGCCAGTGCTTGTTATCCCTTACGACATGCCTCCAAATGTCTGCACCAAAGAATCAAACTACATGATGGCCTTGCTCATCCCAGGTCCAAAAAGTCCTGGAAAGGATTTTGATTTGTTCATGGAGCCTCTTGTGGAGGAACTTCAACAGCTATGGAAGGGTGTTCTCACTCGAGACTTATATAGCAGCCCACCAGCTGATTTCTTTCTGCATGTTGTTGTAATTTGGTGCATCCATGATTATCCGGCTTTGGGCACTATGTCAGGGCGAACGACACATGGTTACAATGCATGTGTTCACTGTGACAGGAATCCGCTGTCATACGCAATACTTAGCAAGATCTGTTACATTGGACACCGCCGTTTCCTTGCCAAGGACAAGACGCAACCTAGAAAATAATCAAGACATGTGTTCAATGCAAAGCATGAAAACCGTGATGCGCCAAAGAGGATCTCCGCCTATGAGGTTAAAGTGAAATTATAGAAGGTCTGGCTTATTACACCTGGATACCATCCTGGTAATGGTAGCGGGAAAAGGAAGCGTGGTTGGGCAGAAGAGAGATTATTGTTTACCCACAGGTCCACTTTGTGGGACTTGGAGTATTGGAAAGATTTGGATCTGCGGCATTATCTTGATGTGATGCACATAGAGAAAAATATATGTGACAGCATTATCGGCACACTTCTTAATATTGAAGGCAAGAAGAAAGATACCTTAAAATCTAGGATTGATTTGACACACCTGGGTATCATAAAGGATTTGCAGGTGCAAGATGAAGGTAAACCACGGGATATCGCACCAGTTCTGTACATCTTGGACAAGGTAAAAAGAAAAGAATTATGCGAGGTCCTGTCACGTGTGAGATTCCCACATGTATTTGCTTCCAACCCTGAAAGGAGAGTCAGTGCAGATGGAAAGAAGGTACAAGGGTTGAAAACTCATGACTGCCACGTCCTACTTCAAAGGGTTTTACCTGTTATCCTTAGAGGATTGGGCCGCCTACGACTTATCTGAGCGATTGCAGAGTTGGGACAATTCTTGAGGAACTCTGCAGAGAAATATCAGGATAGATGCTTTGGAGCATCTTAGAGACAAAATACCAACTATCCTATGTGACCTTGAGAAGATATATCCTCCTACCTTCTTTGATGTGATGGTGCATTTGGCTGTTCATCTACCTGATGAGGCACTACTTAGAGGTCCAGTATAGTATGGCTGGATGTACCCTATTGAAAGGCGGCTAGGCACTTTCAAGGGCTATGTTAGGAACAGAGCTAGACCCGAGGGTTCCATTGCAGAGGCCTACATTCCTCTGTAAGCGTTGACATTCTGCTCAAAATACATTGAAACAAATTGATCAGCTTAGCAAAGAGGTGGGTGAAGACAATCCCGGGCTCAATGTTTTCGATTATTCTGTTCAAGTTACAAGGAAGAGTCGACAAGAGGACAAACCTAAAGATTTGGACAAAATGGTTTGGTATGTGTTGAATAACTATCCTGAGATACTACCTTATATCAAGTAAGTGCAGTACTGCAGCTTATACATCGTAATCTACTAAACTTGCATCACATTCTTATATATTTAGATGTTTGGCGCGATCACTATGTTGTGCAGCATCTACAAAGAGGAGTTAGTGCCGTAAAATCCAAGAAACATTGACAAACTGGTTATGGCAAGATTTGTGAAATGGTTCAAGAACCATGTAAGCTTTTGAAGTGCACTATCAGTTTTTTTAATATGTTGAGTACATAAGATGATCATCTTGTCTATTTTCTAACCATAGGTTAAGAAGATGCGGGAGGATGGGCAGGCAGTTGATGATGCCCTTTATTCACTAGCAATGGGTCCTGATACTCGGGTAAGACATTATGAATCCTGCGTTGTTGGAGATGTTCGCTACAACACCCTTGCACGAGACGAAGGCAGGAAGACACAAAACAGTGCCATCATGAGCACGGATACGTATGACAAAGAGACAACTGAAATGTATGCTAACATAATGACATTGTTCATTGCGATATATCTCCGATTTCGAGGATCATCGGTGTGTGGTTACATTGTCTTTGTCGTTGGTATAACCTGTTTTCCGTGATCGCAAAACCCAGAGCTGATGATTATTTCAAATCCATCAATGTCAAGGCGGCGTACTGCACCAACGAGACTTTTATTTTGGCAAATCAAGCAACACAGATATTTTTCTTGGAAGAAACATTTGCACGTAGCGATGGATCGGAGAGTATTGCGAAGGTTTGAGCAGAGGAATTCGTTTAATGAAGTTGCACAACAAGATGATGCTTACACTGCTCCTGATGTACAAGATAACACAGATGTTCCTAATATCTTTGAGAACCATCACGTCAATGACGCCGGTGAAAAGATTGCCTGTCGTGCTGTGGACATACAAGAGTTGATCAAGAAGAAGCCAACGTTCGAGGACGTTGAGGACGAAGAAGAAGATGACACCATGGGGAATTACAATTCAGACTGATACACATGGCGAAGATGTTGACGCTGCTGCTGCGGATGATGATTACATTGCTTTTGTCGTATTTGCCTGTCAGAAGACGTTTTTTTATCTACTATGTGAAATTGTGTTTGCTATGATAACTGGAACCTGATGAACATGTTGTTTAGTATTTTTTTGTGAGAACATCACTTGTTATGTATGCTGATTTGTGTTTGGTGATTGTATGACAACTAAAACATGATGACATTGTTGTCTAGTTGTACTCATATTTGGCTGTGAAACTTGAATTTGATGACATAGTTTGCTGTTGGACTGCAATTTGCTCGACGTCTTCGAATGAGAACAAAGCTGACCCGACAGGGCCTCTACTATTTATTTATTTATATGAGCAAAAGGGGATACCCCCTGATTTCCGTTAATAGAAATCATTAGATGTTCACAACACTACGCCCAGCCTGCTACACATGTTTCATTTATTACTAGTTTCAGCAAAGTGCTCATGTCATCGCCACTGAATACATCACGAGTGCTACATACACTTCAAATAAAGAGACAATCATCCTATAGAGCACATCGATTTTGCCCATTATCTTCACAAGCTCTTTCATCTCCTCATTGCTATCAAGGCCGTTCAAAGGTTGTTGCTTGGCCATGATCGGAGGAACTGCATCTCTAACCTTCGCTCGCATCTTCCACTTACGCTGCCTTGAGTTACTTGTCCAACACCCCAACCTGCTGGTATTGGGATTCCTTGGCTAATCAAATAATTAGCGTAGTTGCATTCCCCACATCAAGAACTTCCCGTAAATACAAATCACACGAATCTTCCCTTTTACGCATGAATCAAATTGGAAGATCATCAACCAAACTATTAAAAAAATCAGCAACTGAAAGCAGCAGAACAACACTTAAACATATTATTACCCCATGATTCGAGCATTTGTAGAAGACTCGGCCAGGGTTGCGGATTGTGGTTGAGACGCGACGGATGACTTTGCATGATTTGTACACTACAAAAAAAGACACATCTGTGACATTTTGGGCCGAATGAATTTTTTTTCTGTCATACATATGACACTTCTATGATGATAATTGTGAAAAAACCCGGTATCATCATAGATGTGGTGGGCTCCTACTTCTATGACAAAAAATCATGATGAAATGGGCTTTTCGTCTGGGCGGGCGGAGGCCTTGGCTGCATGACATTCTTTGTGTAGCTGCCGGACCTCAACAGTCGATCTCGTGTTTCAGTGTCATCCTGGATCAAGAATCTTGACACCACACGATTACTCGGAGGATTTATAACAGAGTAGCAATCACACACTTATTACAATCGAATGTCTCAAGAGAGAACTTAATAAAATAAATATGGCTTAAGGCCATCTAAATACGATAACAGCGGAAGGCTTGGAAGAATAAGCGAGTCCATCAACTCCAACGGCATCACCGAGTATAGAACCACGACCTAAGCACCATACTCGTCGTCTGAAAAATCTGCAACATGAAACGTTGCAGCCCAAAAACGGGTCAGCACATGGAATATGTTGGCAATGTAACACATAGAGAATAATGGAAGAATAAGCCTATACTACATGCATATTTGGCTGGTGGAAAGCTCTATGGTTACAGTTTTGCGTAATGCCAATTTTTCCCTCTTGCAAAGGAATAAATTTATTTAACTATCATGGTGGTTGTGAAACATTGGGAATGGTTGACAACATTCTCAATCCCAATTAAGAGTACTCATTAACAACCCAACAATATTATTTAAAGTAACATGATGAGATTCACATGATAATCCAAGTACTAGATACTCAAGATGTCCATAACCGGGGACACGGCTAACCATGATTAGTTTATACACTCTGCAGAGGTTTGTGCACTTTTCCCCACAAGACTCGATCTCCTCCGCTTGATTTCTCGCACTACATGGTGTTTGAGAAACGGATGACCGAGACATAGTCTTTCAGAAGCGCTAGCACCTTACATGTGGGTAGACCGTACCAACCTACAAACCCTACATCAGCTAGTCCACCCGTAAGAGTTCGCACAACTAGTCAACTATTCTAGAGCCCATAGTAGCATGTGGCTGCACACGGAAGTTTCTAGCATGAATAATCTCATGATCCCTTTGAGCCTGGGTGGCGGTCCGAAGAAATACAGGCAAATCCTGATAGAAACCAGGTGCCTCAATCCACCCAGATGTGTGTTTAAGTTGCCACCTTAAATAAACCATTAATTTAAGAATCTCACATCTGTCATGGAATACACTCACCCAATCCACGTCTACTAGCATAGCATGGCATAATAAGCAAACGTAGAAGTAACTCCTAAGGGTTTGAAAATAAATAGGTAATAGGTACTACCTCAACTACTTCCCATCACACAATTCAATTAGATCCTAATCATCCAATGTTTGAGGATTGATCTAATGCAATAAAAACTGGGTATGAGAAAAGGTATGATCAAAGTGTTACTTGCCTTCGATGATCCATGAAACCTAGAGACTCAAGTAACAAAGCGCACTCGGTATTCTATCACGCATAAACAAACATACAATAATTACTCATCTAATGCACAGTTAAAACTCAAATAGAAGATCTAACCAGATAGTTCAACTTAAGAACTCCGGTTTGCAAAAAGAAACAAATCAAACGAAGCAACGAAAGTCAAACGACGAAAGAAAACAACTCCATTTTACTAATCTGGATCTAAGTCAAATTTTACAGTAGCAAAAACTTTTTTAAGTAGGTTATTTGTAAAGAGGGTTTTGAGACGAAACTCCAGGCGCTTGAATCGCCTGATTCCAATAAACGAGCGAAAAGTTATACTAAAACGAAAATCGGATCAGGAATCGCGATCAGAAAAATCGCGAATTAAATCCGAGAAAAAGAAAAACGACGAACAGGTTAACGAACGGACGTTCGTTAACTAAACTAATCTGACGAACACGTTCGTTAAAAACAAACGAATGAACAAACGTTCGCTATTTAACCGAACCGGAAAAAAAACCGATCTAAAAACACGAAAACTAAAAAAACCGAAGAAAAACCTCTCGGTTTTATTTAAAAAAAACAGCGGCACGCAAAATGAGGCGGCGGTGAACCTCGGCGGCGGGGTCCGGCGAGTCGGCGGGGCGGCGGCGACGGCGTCCGGCGACGGCGGGCGTGTCGGGGAGGCTGATCGTACCCACGAACACCTATGGGGCCGGCGGACCAGGCCCCTTGTGGTTCGGAGGGGGGCGGAGATCGCACGAAGAGCGGATCGAGGCGATGCACACGAGCAGTTTACCCAGGCCGAGCTCTCCGGAGAGATAAAACTCCTACTGCTGCTTGTTTGATCTATTGTGTTCTTGCTAGGGAGCAATGCGAGCTACAAAACCTAGCGTGAGTGTGTCTAGTCTACGGCCAGTCGAATGAATCGAACCAACCCCTCCTGCGGAACCCGCGGAACCGAACCGACCAAAAAATCGCCCACCGCGAACCTTTCACCCCTGCCCCCCCCCCCCTCTATGTTGCACTCGGGCCTCCTTTTATATGCTCAAGGGGTCTCCGACAGGTGGCAACATAGGCGAGGGTACAAATGTAAAAACAGGAGTTGGTACACCTACTTGAACAAAGGTATGCAGTGCAAAATACCTAACTCGGACGGCAAGGGACAAAAGCAATAAATGCCCGTCGTTGTCGCCCAAACAGTGTAACAGAGACCGTCAGGTGCGCCTCCGCTCGCCACGATGGCGAGCCTGTCAGTGCCGCTTATCGCTGCTCTCCGCTGGCTGCACAGCCGCTCGACACGCGCCCATGGAACGGTCCCATGGCGACACGTCGCTGGGTGAGCTGGAGCGGAGACGGAGAGAAGTTGCATGCCGCGGCAAGCGCCTTGCCACGGCCGAATCCTTGTCGCTCCCGGAGACTTGTCGCGCCCCGAGCCTTCCCGGCAAGCTCCTCTTGCCGGGGCCTTATCTTCTGCGTGCCTGGAGCGGCTTTCCCGACAAGCTCCTCTTGTCGGGACCTTGTCTTCTCAATCTAATACTTTGTTCTTGAATGGCTCCAAGGGAGCCACGGAGGAGATTGGCGGTGACGAGGCAAACCTTGCCGCGGGGTACGGGATACTAGGGTACCCCTACTCTAGTACACCGACAGGAGCCCCCGGGCCTGGGCCGTACACGGTGCCGAGCGCTTGTCGGGCCAGGCCTGAATCGCAGACGGACACGCTGCGTGGCCTCGACCACGCCGCAACTCGCCCCGGACCCACCACGATCTCCACTAACGGCACGCACCGGACGTGGCGTCGTGCGAGAGATCGTGGGCGCGGTCGTGGGTTTTTTTTATTAATATAAGCGGAACGTCCGCCCCCCTCCTCCCCCTTATAAGCGGAGGAAACAGAGGCGGGCCGACCACCCCTGCCATTGCTGTCTTGTCAAGAAACCACCGCCGCTCCCTTCTTCTTCTTCGGTGCGAAGAGAGCAGCGCCCCGCCCCCCCTTTCGGCGCAAGCACACTCACCGCCGTCGACCTCCTCCGCCTCGCCATGGCTCAAAGCCGATAAGGAGAAGGGCGTCAAGTCGGCCGAGGCGCAGCTTTCGCGCGCGCGCAAGGCGGGCGTCTTCCCCCGCAGCTCGTGGCGGGAGCTGCGGACGTCTTCTACCTTTTACGGTCGACGGAGACTCGTGCGCATCCGCGCCGCGAGGGTGCTCCCGCCCGCCGCTGATCTCGCCCCAACAGGTACCCTTTCTTCGCCTCGTTCTTATATTGCGGTCTTTGCTCGCTGCTTTTCCGAGTTCTTTTGCGACATAATGAACACCTTTGGTCTCCACCTCCTTGATTTCACCCCCAACGCCATCTTGACCATGGCCGTTTTTGCACATTTGTGCGAAAACTTCGTCGGGGTCCACCCGAACGTGGCACTCTTCCGCCATTTCTTTGTTCCCAGCGTCGAGAGAGGAGAGCCACTTGCGGAGGAATATTCGGGTCTCTAGGATCGGCAAGAAGGAGGCCTACCTAGAGGGGAATTCGGAACAAGTGGGAGGAGGGAGAGCCAATCGGTGCTGGAGTCGTGGAGGAGAACCCACAGCCCTTTCACCGCCGCGGCGCCAAACCCCAATTGCGCTGCAAGGATTGGAGTAACTTGGCTGGAGGATGTGAAGTGAAGATAGCTGTGACCAATTCTGCGCCTCGGGCTTGCCGGGTTGTGATAGGAAGCAGTTGGCGCAGACTTCATTCGCCGCCAGATCGCTTCCCTTGCAGGAAAGGAGGAGGCCTGCTTGGGAGTTCCGTAACGCGGCGGACATCATGAGGCTGCGCCCAGGCCTGAATTGGAACTTCACCGTCATGGAGCTGGATTCAGTGCTGCTCGAGATGTTCAAGAACGACCCCGAACATCCCGAGTGGTTTAGGTTGCCGCGGGGGGTCGTCCCATTGTGCAACAACTCGGCGCTCGACCGCATCCGCGCCATGATGCCACTGTGTGACTCCCACGGGATCGTCCCGACCTGGCAGGAGCCCCCCGACGAGGTCGTGCAGCAATTCTTCGACGACTTGCAAGAGGTGCCGATCCGCTCCGACGAAAGCGTAAGAGGCTCACCCGAGACACCACCGAGCATGAGATGGCACGGATTGCCACGTGGTGGAGGAGGCGGCAGCAGCCGCTGCTGCTGGAGCCTTCGGGTTCACCATGGAGGAGGCGGAGGCGGCGAAGGCGGCAAGCCTTGCCGAGCGAGGGGAGGTCACCGGCGAGGACGAGCTTGTCGGGACCGAGGCCGGGTCGAGTGGACCCGCCGAGGGCGCTTCTTCTCCTCCGCCAAGCGACTTGCCGCTGGGCTGAGCTCCTGCCCGCCGAGGAGGCGTCTCCGCAGGGTTGGAGACGAGTCGGGGCGGCAGACCGGCCCACAGCAGCAGCGCCGCTCGACGCGCTCCACCGCGGCAAGCGGGGTTGCCGCGGGAGTGCCCCAAACTGCAGCGACAACTGGGGCGGAATCTTCTTAGGCCGCAGCCGACGCCTCCGCCAAGCGGCCAAGAGAGCCCACTCCCCCGCCTCATCGCACCGGAGGCGGGCCGGAGTTTGACTTCTCCGCGCTCAGCTCCGAGGAGGAAGGCGAAGAGTAAGCTTCTCGCGATTGTGCTTGTATTTCCTCAATTTTTATTGCTTCATCTTGAATCCGATTTGGATTGTTCTGGACTCTTTCCTTTTCAGGACGCTGGCCCAGAGAGCGACGAAGAGGGCCAAGATCCCGACGGTCGTCGTTGAGGATGATTCTCCCGTGGCGACGGGGGACGCGCCCGAGACCGCCTTGTCGGACCCGGCAACCCTTCCCAGAGCAGCCCCCAAAGACAGCCCCTGCAGTAAGTGTGCAGTTTTCTCTTTACTACTAGGTGTGCAGGGGTGCCCTTTCTTCGTTGACTTCGACTGTTTGTTTGTGTAGGAGCGGAGCAGCCTCATCGGGAGGGCTGGAAGCCGCCTCGAGATCCTGCCCGCTGCCACTCGCCGCCAAGGGAGAACTCCCGGCAAGGGAGCTCCCTCGACAAGGGAGGCCACCCGGCAAGGGAGGCCACTCCGGCAAGGGAGGCTACCTGCAAGGGACGGCGCCAGTGACCCTCCAGGTCGAGGTCATAGCTGCGGATCCTGCGGTGTAACTCCCTTACACGAAATTTTCCTTGGGCTTGCTTTCTTTTGCTTCTCTTTTGAACATCTCGCTTGTTGCCCTTCTTCGTCTGACGCAGACCCGATGGAGGTCGAGGCCGCCGGCGAGGAGGAAACGCGCGGCAACACCGACGAGGCCGCCGCCGAGGAAGAAGAGGCCGTCGCCGATGAGCCTGTTGGCGAGGAGGCCACCGAGGCTGCCGACGCAGAGGCCGGCGAGGGGTCGGGCGGTCGTACTGACGGCCCTAAGGCCGCAGGAGCGGCAAGCGCTACACCGACAAATGATTCCCGGCCAGCCGCCAAGGCCAGCTCGAGGAGCCCGGCCAGCGCCTACCTGAAGGCCGGCGAAGGCGTCTTCATCAAGCTCCCGTGGGAACAGAGTTCCAGGGCGCCGGTCGAGGGCGAGACCTTCGACGGCGAGCTACTCGTGTCCGCTGGGCTGACGCTGGTGGATGTGCCAAGCAGCAGCAGCGGCGAGTCCGAGGAGGAGCAGCTGCTGAAGAAGCTGCTGTCTCTCTACCGCACCCGCCAGGCCAAGTTAGAGACCCGGGAAGCCCTTGTCGCGAGGGACGGAGCGGACATGGAGAAGCGCGCCGAGGAGCTCCGGAGCGCCAACAAAGAAGCGCTCCGCAACGTGGCGGACGCGCGGGCGTAGCTCGCAGAAGAGCGCACGGCCTTCAACCTTGAGAAGGCCGCAGCTGATGAGGAGCAGCGGCTGGCTGCCGAGAAGCTCGCTGCGCAGGAAAGCGAGTTGGCGCAGCAGAAGGTCAACCTAGACAGCCACGAGGAGGACCTTGCCGCGCATGAGGAGTCGCTTGGCGGGGCGCTTCAGGAAGCAAAGGACGCTGCCGCAGCCGCCGAGGCCGCCAAGGAAGAGCTGAAGGCGAAGGTGGCACAGCTGGAGGCCACCCTCAAGAAGAGCGGGCGAAGAGCTTGCCGTGCTCTAAGCGTGAGCGCGAGAAGGACGCCTACATGCCGGGCGAGCTGCAGGTCCGTCTTCTTGCCGACAGGCCAAGGAGCTCGACGCCGCCAAGGACTCCAAGGCGGATCTCGAGCTGAAATCGACCACTCGACGCAGACGTTGGATGGTGCCGAGAGCGGGAGGTGAGCTTGTTGGAGGCGATCAAGGCCAAGGAGGAGCTGCTGGCGAATGCTGCCTCCGCCCGTAACACCTTGAGGGAGAGCGTGGAGCACCGGACCCGAAGGTCTTGTGGACACCGCCGACATCCACAACAAGCCGATGGAGTTGGGGATGGCGGACCTTGCGTACTCCTCCGAGCATCTCCAACCCAGCGTCAAGCTTAGCCTATTCTTCAAAGGCGTGGTGGACGGGCCTCCATGACTCGGGAGGAGGTCCCGAAGCAGCTGCCGAGGAATCTCGCCAGGTTTGTGCAGGGGCCCTCGAGAAGGTGTTGATGAAGGTGGCCTTCCGCAACCCGGGCCTCAACCTTAACGGTGTCCTCGGATCCTTGCCGTCAGCGCCCAGCGTGGAGGAGCTCAAAGCCCTTGTCACACCCATTATGGACAAGGTGAACAAGATCAAGCGGATCGAAGGCGACCGCCAGAGACTAGGCCGCTAACCTTATCTTTCCCTTTGTCGCTGCTGATCATGTTTAGAAAACTTTGTTAGATCAGCGACAAGTTATTATGTAATATACTCTATCTTAGGTGAATCGATCAATGCAACGTTATTTCCTCTACTTGATTCCTGGCTTTGTATGTTATTGCCCTACGCTTTTCAGGGAAACTTGCCGGTGCAGGCACCCTTGCCGCGAGCGCCGAAAAGTGCGGAACTTCAAAGACTTCAAGGCGGGTCGCCACCGACAAGCAACCTTGTCGCGGACTAGCCGCAGCTCACTTAAGTTGTTGAGCGGACTCGAAACAAAGTAAGGGCGCGACCAGTCACTATTTGGTTCCTCTGCGCATGTGTTTTCCATACAAAGTACTATCGTTCGAGGAAGATAACGAAAATTTAAAAATTGATTGCTCAAACTTTGGCAACTTAGCTTTTCGGTCTCTTGCTTCCTGATGAGGTGAAACCTCCTCGAGCGGTGCCTGGTCCATAGTATTATCTCCTCCTCCCCCCTGGTTAACTTGTGCGCGAGGGAGCCTTCCTTTCTTTGAGTAAAGAAAAAGACGAGGAAATAAAATTATGGAGCCTAGCGGCTCGATTCTGCTTACTGTGTGTGGTTGCTGCACAAAGTGTTAGCCAAAGCATGCAATAAAATGATGAAAGCATGAACTTGGCAAGCTGGCGCAACACATGAGCTTTATCGATGCACGGGTCTGCGCCCGCTTTGTAATGAAGGATTACATGCAACAGCGGCAAGACTTGTACAAAAGGTGGTTGCCGAACGGATTCCGACAACCGCGCCCTATGGGTAAAACTTACGAAGATGCTCAATGTTCCAGGAGTTGCTCACCGAATGCCATCTTCGGTCTCAAAGGCGGACAGCGCCAGAGCCTAGTGACTCGTTTCACCCGATAAGGGCCTTCCCACTTCAAGGCCAACTTGTTTGAATTCTTGGCGGATCGAACGCTACCAAGAACAAGGTCGCCTTTCCTCGAGACTTTTGGCACTAACCTGCGGCTATGGTAGCGACGCAGGGCTTGTCAGAAGCGAGCGGCTTCAGACAGCTTCGAAGACGATCCTCCTCGAGGAGCAGCGCGTCATCTTGTCGAAGCTGCTCTTGCTCAAGCTCATCATAAGCGAGTACTCGAGGCGATCCGTATCTGAAGTTCCGTGGGAGAACTGCCTCGCTCCATAGACTAGAGCAAAGGGTGCCCGGCGATGGCTCGATTTGGCGTCGTCTGATCGACCAAAGAACCACCGGCAGCTCCTCGATCCAGTTTCTTCCGCACTTGTGCAGCCTGTCGAAAGTTCGGTCTTGAGCCCACGCAGCACTTCAAAGATTTGCCCTCTCGCTTGACCGTTGCTTCTCGGGTGAGCAACGGAAGCAAAGCATACCTTGGCGCCAAGGTCTTGGACGTCTTGCATGAAGGTGCGACTCAGAATTGTGTGCCGTTGTCGGTGATGATCCTGTTAGGGATTTGAAACGGCAAACAATCGACTGAAAGAACTTGATCACGACTGTTGTCTTGTCACCTTCCTCACTACTTCCACTTCCGGCCACTTTGTGAACTTGTCGATGGCGACGTACAAGTACTCAAAGCCCCGACAACTTCGGGAAGGGGCCGAGGATGTCGAGCCCCAGACCGAAAATGGCCAGGATAAAGGGATCATCTGGAGAGCTTGAGCTGGCTGGTGTATCTGTTTGGAATGGAACTGGCACGCTTCACACTTGGTTACTTGTGCAGTTGCATCCTGGAGGGCTGTCGGCCAGAAGAAACCTTGCCGGAAAGCTTTGCCGGCAAGTGCCCTTGCGCCAATGTGGTGACCACATGTGCCTCCATGTATCTCTGCCAACAGCTTATGTCCATCTTCCCTGGCAATACACTTCAATTTCACACCGTTGAGTCTTCTTCTGTACAGTATGCTATCGACAAACTGGTACATACTTGACTGCCGGGCTACTCTTTCCGCTTCTTCTTGCTCTTGGAAGTTCTCTGTCGAAGGAAATGGACAATCTGCTGCGCCCATGTTGGAGCTTGCGGCTCGACAACAAGGACTAAAGGCACATCTGCTGCGGGAACATCAGCTTCTCACGGCAAGAGCTGCGGCTCTGCCGGAACTAGATGCTCCCCGACAAGCTTGCCGGAGCAAGACTTGTCGGGAGCGTCCGCTTCAACGGAACAAACCACAGGGTCTATCGGAGCAGTTGCTCCTCAAAGACTGTTGGTGTTGATCTTGGGGACCTTTGCAACGACGGCCGGGAAGCTCACGTAAAGTAGTCACCAGAGGCCAACTTCCTCTTCTTGCTCTGTCCGGTCGGCGGTGTTATGGTTGGTGAGTCGGCTTGAGCACGAAAATCCTCGGTTCCACAGTGTAACTTAAGCGCAGCAAGACTTTGACAGCCGTCGGCAATATCATTCGAGCTCTTGGAGCGTGTTCCATTTGCGGCCGTCAAAGTGCTCTTCTAGCTTCCTCACTTCATCAACGTAGGCTTCCATCAACGGACTCTGGTAATCTTTGTTGATTTGGCGGACTGACGATTTGCGAGTCACCCCGACAATAAGCTTCTTGATCCCAAGGTCCACTGCGATCCCGAGACCGGCAAGCAAACCTTCATACTACTGCGGTATTGTTTGTCGCTTGCTCCTTGGGAAAGTGCATCCGGACGACGTACTTGAGGTGCTCTCCGGTGGGTGCAATAAGCAAGACGCTTGACCGGGCGCCTTTGCTGAGAAGGCACCATCAAAGTACATCGACCACTCTTCTTTGGCTTCTTTGACGGGAATGCTCGTCTCCGGAATCTCTTCATCCGGCGTTGGCGTCCATTCTCGCTATGAATTCTGCCAATGCTCGCTTTGGATAGTTGATGTGCTTTCAAACTTAAGACCAAAGCTTGAGCAGTTCCATGCCCACTCGACAATCCCGCCTGCCGCCACGGATTCTGCAGTATCCTCTTCAGCGGAAAGCGAGTGACAACTGTGATCTCATGTGCTTGGAAGTAATGGCGCAACTTTCTTGAGGCCATGAGGAGGCCGAAAAGCAATTTTTGCACACGAGAGTACCTTGACCTAGCCCCCTGCAGAAGGGAACTGACAAAGTAGACTGGGTGCTGCACCATCCTTTTCTGCATCTGTTCACGTGTCTGCGCGGACTCATCCTTGTCGGGACCAGAGTTTGTCGTGAAGCCCCTCGCTTGTCGCTGGATGTGTTTGCCGTGGTTGCTGGCTCATCATCCGCCTCCCTCTCCGCCACTAATGCAGCACTAACCACTTGATTGGTTGCCGCTATATATAGCAGCAACTTCTCTTGTGGCCTAGGTCACCACAACAGGAACCCCCCTTTAGCAACGCATTGATGTGTTGTCGTACGTCCATATATGTGTTGCTAAGGTCTACACCAACGGATTACTATGCGTTGTCGTTGGTGGCGTTGCAAGGGTCTACAACAACATATACAAATGCGTTAGTAAATGACATGTAGAAGCGTTGTTAGGTAGCAACGAATAGGGTTAGAGCTTAACAACACCTCATATGCGTTGGTGGCT
Source organism: Aegilops bicornis (assembly GCA_021605145.1). NCBI lineage: Eukaryota > Viridiplantae > Streptophyta > Magnoliopsida > Poales > Poaceae > Aegilops > Aegilops bicornis. The sequence continues at coordinate 196,587,079 of CM038675.1, forward strand.
AACCTACACAATAGGAGTTTCAAATGTCATATTGGAATGGTTTGCATGAACAAATGATGGTATTGCAGATATTGCCATCGAGAGTATTAGATAAATACCGATAGTGAATAGGAGCGCAATGTAAACAGCAAGTCTCATATATTAAATTGGTTATGTTGCATTACAGATAACATGATCCAGACATTACAAGATGTGAAACTATCTATTAGTAGCCCCATTCTCAACCTTGCAATCAACTATAATGTTTTGAAACATTGACCACGAAAATATCATCCTAATTATCTACATAGTAGTAGCCCCATTCTTGACCTTGCAGTGAACACCCCAAAGTGATGCCTCATCAATTTATCTTAGCAATCTGCAAGAACGGAGAAATGAGATGAGTAACTTACGAGAGAAAATCAGTTTAACATATCCACAAAATTTCAAAGGAGGAGCCCCATACAAAGGTTGAAATACATGACATTGGTAGCTCTCTACATAGAAAAGGAGAATTATCCTACATCTAACAGACACTTTCGATAGTTGTCTTTGTTGTCAATTGAGTTAACATAAACCTTAAAAAAGAACATACAGAGTAAGAAGTGAGGTACCTCCCTAAAAAATATCATGTGCGGACATGCCACCCATGCTTTTGTTTACTAAAGAATATCTACAATTCTTTAAAAACTTCAAGTGGAGGAAAGGCTTCAACAATTTTAAAAACTTTATGTTATCGTCATTGTGATTTACCATGACTTTGATTTTATATATAGATGTGACCTAATTACTAATCGGAATACTTTTTTTTTCAACCTAAGTTTACTAAAGAACATTGCAGATTATAGAACCTATGTCGGTGTACTAAATAAATTTATCAAAAGGAACAAAATGCAGGAGTGGAAACTGCATATACTTGCAGCATATGTATCATCATTCTAGAAAAAAAATAACTATAATATACACTAGGGAAAGGTTCATCACCATGCAATGAAGTTCAATCACAGACACTTCAAGTCTTAACCCTTTCTTTCAAAACTGAAGAGATTCTATTTCTCTTAATTTCAGTAGACTGGTTCCCAATATCCAACGCTCATTCAGATAAGAAACTGCATATTAAAACAATGAGCATGTTTGACCAATTGGATGTGGCTGTTCATTGTGAACAACCCTCAGCATGTATATATTACTAACAATTATCCAAACATTATATTGTATTAACAGTGAGATGAAATCAGCAACCAACTAAATGATAACACGGAAACCAGTAATGTCGACTATCCGTAACTGAATATTTCCATTTTCCAAAACCTCGGCATTAGTTAGTTCTGTGTTACCATATTCTCGTACTATCATGCTTGGGATCATGTATTAGTCATGCTTTGATATAGTGTACTAGGAGAAATGAAATTATCATAACCTGCACAAGGAACCATGAAAAGAAAACATTAGATTTGGCACGGCCGCTTCTGTATGGGTGCATATTTGTTTAGGCATCTTTAGGATAAAAATAGCGAGCTTTGTTTCTAGAGAAGGTGGGATCACGGATGTTTACGTAAAAAATAAGAAGAAACTAATTTGCCACTCTCAATAACAACACGTAGGGGTGAGTTTAGGAAAAAAAGGATGTAGGAAGACAGGTCAAGAACACGTCTTATTTACCAATTGCAGTGTCTGCTTGTAGGAAAACATGGACTTTTGTGTAGAGTGGTATGCCACATCATCACCGCAAAGAATTCCTGAATTGCGTATGAAAACATACGTGAATAGAACAGCCCTTGACATGCAATAAACACAAAGCTCCTCTAATTGCAATATGCAAGTCGTGAAGATTTACCTGTTAAGAGAAAGAACAAATACATACACGTTGGCTGAAGCAAATTCAGTTTGAAACTGTCCGGGAAGATGACATTAACGATTAAACAATAAAGGGAAATGTCCCGACAAATAGATTCACGTGGGGCTTATTAAATGCAGTATTATAGGACGTGTGACATGGAAATGAGTAAGGATTCATAAAACTTTTAAATAGATATGTTTTCTCTCATGAAAATAATCATGATTTCAAAGAAATTAGTGCTTGCCTATAACTAATAATTGAAGGAATGTTCTTCCATGACTTGGTCACATGCTAACAGCTAGGTTATCTTTGGAGATACTATCACATCTAACAGGTCTATCATGATCACCCTCACAAAAATATTTATTAATTTTGCACACACATAGCAGCAAGAAACTTAAAACCTAATGTATATCACAAGAAACAACTATTGAGAAAAGGAGGGTGCAAACATTATGCCTGAATTAACACATACAGATAAGTAGTGAATCACCCAATCACACGTCCGCATAGCTCAAGATCACATAGGTCGTCGCTGTCATGGCCGGCAAAGATTCTACCATGTAACGTTGGCCTTCAACACATAGATCAGAGAGGTTAAGAGCAGCGAGGGTGAGCACCGTACAGAACCGTCAACGCTGGAGTCGATGTAGCCTAGGCAAAGCGGCACGGTTGAGACCGAGACGGCAACCCGGCATCCGGAGACGCGGGGTAATGAGCGGGAGCCGCGCATGACCCATGGCGATCGGGCTTGCTGCGGGAGCACGGAGGACGTTGCTGCGGCAGAGCATCAGAGGAGAGCATCGAGGGGAATCGGGCCGGTGAGCTGGGGCGCAGAGGACGTCGCTGCGGTGGAGAATAGGAGAACACCAGGGAGGGGGAGCTAGGACGGCGAGCGCACGACGTCGCCAAGGCAAGGGATCACAGGAGAGCACTAATGGGGAGCCTCGCCGGTGAGCGGCAGCGTGGAATTACGCCGGAGCTAGCCGGAGTTGGAGGTGGCAGCGGTAGCGATATGGCTCTTGTGCGAAGAGGGGAATTTGGCGGAGAGGTGGCGGGGAGAAAATATCCTGGCTGCGTCATATTTGCACGGGGAGGTACAGTCATCGTGGAGATAGATACAGGAGGTTAGCTATTTGTGGGAGGTGGGTAGTTGACCCAAACAAAAACAACACATATTATTAAATCGTTGGTAGATATGCGTTGGTGTATGTGGGTTCTTGTTGTAGTGAGTGCGACTAGTGTTGGAGTGGAGGACAGGTATCTCTTTAAGTCCTACCGCGCAGCTCCGCTTCAGGAGTCCATTTTACTGGACCTGCCTTTTTCAAAATCTTGAAAAATGGCGAGGCGCTTCAACAGACCTAGAAATAAACTGCTGAGAGAGCAGCCACTTAACCGCAAGTCTTCGTACATCCTTGACGCGCTTTGGTGCTTCAATCTGCTCAATGGCCTTGATCTTGTCGGGATTAGCTTCAATCCCGTGAGACACGAAGAAGAAACCGAGAAGCTTGCGGAAGGGACTCCAAACACGCACTTCTCGGGGTTGAGCTTGAGGTTGATCTTGCGCAGATTCGCATAGGTCTCGCCCAAATCTTGAACCAAAGTTGCTTTGTCCTTGCTCTTGACCACTATGTCATCCATGTAGGCTTCTACATTTCTGTGCATTTGCGGCTCAAAAGCGTCATGGACTACCCTTGCAAATGTCGAACCAGCATTCTTCAAACCGAAAGGCATCCGTATGAAACAAAGATGTGCCACATGGTGTGATGAATGCGGTCTTCTCCTCATCTTCTTCAGCCATGAAGATCTGATGGTATCTGAGTAGGCATCAAGAAACGAAAGCAAATCACATCCAGCCGTGGAGTCAACAATCTAGTCAATGCGGCAAGGGAAATGGATCTTTGGGGCAAGCTTTATTAACATCCGTGAAGTCAATACAAAGTCTCCATTTCCCATTTGCCTTGGCGCACGACTACGAGATTGGCCAACCACGTAGGATGGAGCACTCCTCGACAAGGCCTGCTGCTTCCAGCTTTCTTGATCTCTTGACTATGAATTCTTGGCGCTCCACTGCTTGCTTCCTGACTTTTTGCTTGACGGGCCGCGCATGAGGACAAACGGCCAGGCGGTGCTCAATCACTTTCCCGGGAACACCGGGGATATCAGACGGTTGCCATGCAAACACGTCGACATTCGCCCGCAGGAAAGCAACGAGCGCGCCTTCCTATTTGGGGTCGAGAGAGGCACTGATGGTGAAGGTACCACCAGCGCTGCCCTCCTTGGCGGGCACCTTCTTGGTTTTCGGCGGAGCCACCATCTTCTTGCACTTGCCGGTGGAGCTCGATGGTGCGTCCTCGACGGTAGCGCAGCACTCCGAAGAGGTGCGCTTGCCAGAGTGAGCATCGAGCCCTTGCCGGACTTGGACTTGGTCTTCTTCCCGGGAGCTTCAGCGGCAAGTGTCACGGCAACTGTCGCGGCTGCGCATCCGGAAGATCTTGTCGGCACAGATAAGGGCTTCCTTCTTGTCGCCATGGACAGAGATGGCGCTTATCGGGCGGGCATCTTGAGTAGGTTGTAGGCATAGTGAGAGGCTGCCATGAACTTGGTGAGTCTTTGGGCGGCCAAGTATCCCATTGTAAGGCAATGGGAAATCGGCGACGTCAAACGTAACCCTCTCGATCCCGAAGTTCAGCTTCGCTGCCAAATGTGACCGCAACGTAATCTTCCCTTCGCTTGCTCCTTCCGGATTGATTCCTTGGAAGGTTCCGGTCTCTTCGAGCTCATTGTCGAGGATTTGAAGCTTCGGAGCACCGGAGGAGATCAGATTCAAGCGGACCCGCCGTCAACTAACATTTTTGTGACCTTGAGGTTGCGGATGGCTGGAGAGACCAACATCGGCAAGCACCCGACCGCTGATTATGCGATCGTGGTGGTCCTCAATATAAAAAATGATAGGCGTGCTGGACCACTTCAAAGGCTTGCGTGACTTCACGGATGGTTCCGCTGCATTGACCTCCCGCATCCATTGCTTGAGTTGGCGATGGTAGGTATGCAGGAAGCACCTCCGTCAACGCAGAACCTCTGTGGCTTTACGAAACTCCTGCTCATCGGCGCCGTGCGTCCTCCATATCTTCGTCGTCATCATCATCTTCATCCTTGTCGCGCCGCTGGAGGTCGATCTCCTTGTCGCTGCTTGACTTTGCCGCTGGCGTCCTCCCCGGCCGGACGTTTCTTGCTTGCTCCCCGGCACCTTCACAGGCCTTCTCCTTGTCGCGCCGCTCGTACTCAGCTCTCTGTTCGACAAGCTGCTCGACTTTCTTGCAGCTCTGGAGGTCGTGGCCCTTGGTGCGGTGGATCTTGCAAGATTGCTTGCCGGAGCTGTCCCGCTTGTCGGCGCCGCCACCGACCGGGTGGTTGGCGTCAGCGGCAACCTCCTTGCCGGAGACACCAGCCTTGGCGTTCTTGTCGCCACCTCCATTGCCGGACTGCTCAACAGCTAGCACTTCTCTGGCCTTCTTCTTCATGTTGCCTCGCCGCCGGCCCTTCTTTGCCGGAGCGGTGTCATCACTGTCAGATCCCGCTTCTGCATTCTCTCCTGAGAGTCTCCTCCCTTCCTCAGCACGCGCACACTTGTCGGCCAAGGCGTATAGCTCGCTGACGTCCTTGACTTTGCACATCGCCATCTCCTCCCTCATCCTGCGGTTCCGCACATTCTGATGAAATGCGCTGATCACCGCGGTAGGGTGGACGTCTGGGATGTTGTAGTGCACACGGCTGAATCTCTGAATGAACTTGGCGAGGGACTCTCCTTCCTTACGGGCGAGCAAGCGAAGGTCGCTCTCTTAGCCATGAGGTTTGTGGTCACCGTGAAGGCGCCAACAAACTGATGGCACAGATCTGCCCAGGAGGATGTGGAGCTGTCCGGCAAGTGCATGAGCCAAGATCTGACGTTGGGCTTGAGCACGAGCGGGAAGTAGTTGGCGAGGATCTTGTCTTCCCGTCCCCCCGCAGCCTGCACCGTGATGGTGTAGATGCTGAGGAACTCCAACGGGTGCATCCTGCCATCATACTTCTCCGGCACGTCTGGTTTGAAGTTTTTCTGGCTGGGCCACTGGAGTTGCCGCAGCTCACGAGTGAATGCAGGGCAACCTACCGCGTACGGCAATTCGCCTGGCCCCTCCGGCGCGTGCATGTCAATAGAAGGCCCAGCGCGCTTGTCGAATTGACATCGCGCTTCTCTTCGCCGCTCGATGCGAGTTCGAGCGTCTTCTTGTTGTCGCTCATGAAGAACTTGGCGCTGATCGCGGCGAGCTCGAGGATCCGACGACGCAGTGGAGTCGCTGTCGAGGTGGATCCGGTGAGTCGGCGATCTTGGCCTTCTTGGCGGAGAGTGCACGGTGGTTGCACCTCCGCAGTCTCGTCGCCACCGGCTCGTGCCTTGTCGTCTTGCCGCGGCAATGACGGCGTTGGTTGCCGCGGGGCGTCGCCGTTGGCAAAGCCGATGAGGCTCTGGATAGTGGCCCTCCACTCGTCGACCTTGTCGGCCGTTGGAGGGTAGTCGAGGAGCAGTTGAGCTCGCTAGAGCTTCGCCGGAGTAGTAGGCGGCATTGGAGAACGGTGCGATGAGCGGGACACGCTCGGACTTCTAACTACGTTAGAAGGAGCAGCGCCCCGTCCGGGCGACCGTATCTCACTAGTGCCAGCATGTTGGCGCGCATGCTGGTCTTGAGGGTCTTGATCCAACGAACATATGGCGTTGTGAATGCCATGACGTTGTTGGTCCCGCGTCTCCTGAGATGGGCGCGGGGGATGCGCGGACGCCGAGGTTTGCGGTGCCTTGTCCTTGGACTTGGCAACGTCGCGAGCACCTTCGTCGGCGCCCGCCCCTCCGCCAGCGTCTGCCCCACCACCCGTTTGCTATGGTGAGGGTGGGTACGACGCGGACGGCTCTGCTGCCGTCGAAGCCTTCTTCTTCGGTGGCATGTTGAGGAAGATGTTGATGACGCTGCTCGCGTGAACGCCGGATCGGATTCACACGGCCTCGACGCCCCCTACCTGGCGCGCCAGAGATGTCGGGGAGGCTGATCGTACCCACGAACACCTATGGGGCCGGCGGACCAGGCCCCTTGTGGTTCGGAGGGGGGCGTAGATCGCACGAAGAGCGGATCGAGGCGATGCACACGAGTGGTTTACCCAGCTGCGGAGCTCTCCGGAGAGATAAAACTCCTACTGCTGCTTGTTTGATCTATTGTGTTCTTGCTAGGGAGCAATGCGAGCTACAAACCCTAGCGTGAGTGTGTCTAGTCTACGGCCAGTCGAATGAATCGAACCAACCCCTCCTGCGGAACCCGCGGAACCGAACCGACCAAAAAATCGCCCACCGCGAACCTTTCACCCCTGCCCCCCCCCCTCTATGTTGCACTCGGGCCTCCTTTTATATGCTCAAGGGGTCTCCGACAGGTGGCAACATAGGCGAGGGTACAAATGTAAAAACAGGAGTTGGTACACCTACTTGAGCGATTATGCGATGCAAAATACCTAACTCGACGGCAAGGGACAAAAGCAATAAATGCCGTCGTTGTCGCCCAAACAAAGGTAACAGAGACCGTCAGTGCGCCTCCGCTCACCACGATGGCGAGCTGTCGGCGCCGCTTATCGCTGCTCTCCGCTGGCTACCAGCCGCTCGACACGCGCCCATGGAACGGTCCCGTGGCGACACGTCGCTGGGTGAGCTGGAGCGGAGGCGGAGAGAAGTTGCATGCCGCGGCAAGCGCCTTGCCGGCGAATCCTTGTCGCGCCGGAGACTTGTCGCGCCCGAGCCTTCCCGGCAAGCTCCTCTTGCCGGGGCCTTGTCTTCTGCGTGCCTGGAGCGGCTTTCCCGACAAGCTCCTCTTGTCGGGACCTTGTCTTCTCAATCTAATACTTTGTTCTTGAATGGCTCCAAGGGAGCCACGGAGGATATTGGCGGTGTGAGGCAAACCTTGCTGTGAGGTCTGCAAGCCGTCCGTGCACGAGTACGGGATACTAGGGTACCCTACTCTAGTACACCGGCTGTGGCGGCGGGCGGCAATGGATCTGGCGGCGGATCTGGCGGTGTGGTCGCTAAGGTTAGGGTTTGGCGGGTGGGCAGTGGGCGAGGTGGTGCGCTCGGGTGGTGGTGGCCGGGCTTTATATAAGTGCCCGAGCGGAGTCCCGCTGGCATGGCATAGCCCAAGGTCTTGTGATTTTTTAAATAACTCCACGCAGAAGAAAACTAAAAAGAAATACTAAACGGACTCCAAAAATCCCGAAATAAATTTTCCCCGGCTTCTAAAATCATGCCGAACTGGATGAACATTTATTTGGGGTCTAAATGCAATTTTGAAAAACGCGCATTTTTCCTAAATTGAAGTAAAAAGGCATAAAACTCCAAAATAAAATCTTATTTGATTTTATTATTAAATCTTCAATATTTCTTTATTTTGGGAAAGTCATTTGGCGGGCGGCGATTGCTGGCGGCGGCGGCGGATCTGGTGGGCGGCGGCGCGGGGTCGCTAGGGTTAGGGTTTGGCGGGTGGGCCAGCGGCGGGCGCTGAGGTGGGCTGGCGGCTCGGGAGGCTGGGCGCGGGCGGCGCTATAAAGTGCCCCGAGCGGAGTCCCGCTGGCACGCCCAAGGTCGGTGCCTAGTTTTTTTAAATAAGTCTTGAGAAGAAAAATAAAAGAAATACTAAACGGACTCCAAAAATCCCGAAATAAATTTTCCCCGTCTTCTAAAATCAAGCCGGACTAGATTAACATTTATTTGGGGTCTAAATGCAAATTTGAAAAACGCGCATTTTTCCTAAATTCAAATAAAAAGGCGTAAAACTCCAAAATAAAATCTTATTTGATTTTATTATTATATCTTCATTATTTCTTTATTTTGGGAAAGTCATTTTATTCCCTCTCTCATATTTTGATAGTATAAATAATTGAAGATAAAATAATTAAAATCAAATGATCCTATTTTCAAAATTTGAGAAAACTCAAATATGAAAATAACTTGAAATCCCCAACTCTCTCCGTGGGTCCTTGAGTTGTGTAGAATTTCTAGGATCGAGCAAAATGCAACAAAAATATGATATGCAATGATGCTCTATGTATAACATTCCAAATTGAAAATTTGGGATGTTACAAACCTACCTCTTAAGATGAATCTAGCCCTCGAGATTCGGGTTAACTAGAAAATAGGTGAGGGTGGTCCTTAAGCAGATCTTCCTCTCGCTCGCAGGTGGCTTCATCCTCGGTGTGGTGGCTCCACTGAACTTTGCAAAACTTAATGACCTTGATGCGGGTGACTCGGCTGGCATACTCCAGAATCTTAACTGGTTTCTCCTCGTAGGTCAAATCGTTATTCAACTGAATCGCCTCTAGTGGCACAGTATCTCTCTGTGGTATATCCGCCATATCTGCGTGACACTTCTTCAACTGAGAAACATGAAACACATCATGAACACCGACAAACCTTGGGTAATTCCAACTTGTACGCATAACTTCTCCCATGCGCTCCAAAACTTTGTATGGTCCCACAAAGCGTGGCGCTAATTTTCCTTTAACACCAAAAACGCTTAACTCCTTGAAGCGAGAGATACTCGAAGATAAACTCTATCTCGGCTTCAATTACATCTCCTTATGCTTTTGAGTCTGCATAGCTCTTCTGTCTTGTTCGGGCTACCTTGAGCCTATCGCGAATTAACTTTACTTTCCGTTCGAGACTCCTTAATAAAATCTGGTCCAAACAATGGCGGTCTCCAACTTCATCCCACAACAACGGTCCTGCACCTCCTTCCGTACAAGGCTTCGAAAGGTGCCATCTTCAAACTGGTTTGGTAGCTATTGTTATAAGAAAACTCCGCATAGGGAAAGTTATCATCCCAACTTGATCCATAATCCAAAGCACATGCTCTCAGCATATCCTCTAAAATCTGGTTGACTCTCTCTGTTTGTCCATCTGTCTGTGGATGAAAAGCTATACTAAACTCCAGTCGGGTTCCCAAAGTTTCGTGCAACTGCCTCCAGAACTTTGAGGTGAATTGGGTTCCTCTATCTGATACGATACTCCTCGGAACTCCATGCAAGCATACAATCCTTGTCATGTATATCTTAGCCAATTTGGCACTTCGTAGGTAGTCTTTCTTTGGAATGAACTGAGCTACCTTCGTCACACGATCGACTACAACCCAAATCGAGTAATAGCCTGAACGAGTCCTGGGCAATCCAGTGATGAAATCCATGCCTAGTTTATCCCACTTCCATTCGGGTATAGGCAATGGCTGTAACAATCCTGCTGGCTTCTGATGTTCTGCCTTTACCCTCTGATATACATCACAAACTACTACATACTCTGCAATATCCTTCTTCATTCCGGTCCACCAGAAAGTATCCTTCAAATCCAAATACATCTTGGTATTTCCGGGGTGGATCGAATACGGCGAATCATGTGCCTCTTGCAAAATCAACTTCCGAATCTCCGGATCACTTGGTACGTAAACGCGGTCCTCAAACCATAAAGTATCGTGCTCATCCTCACGAAATCCCTTTGCTTTTCCCTTGCTCATCTTCTCCTTAATAGAAGCAACTTCCTTATCTGTCCTTTGAGCTTCTCTGATTTTGTCCATCAAAGTAGATTGGATTTCCAATGCTGCTACATAGCCTCGCGGAACTATTTCCAAACATAGCTCCCGAAATTCCTCGGCTAATTCCTTTGGTAAACCTCCGGTCATTAGGATGTTAACATGACTCTTACGGCTCAACGCGTGCGCTACCACGTTAGCCTTTCCGGGGTGGTAATGCAATCTCATGTCGTAGTCCTTGATGAGCTCCAACCATCTTCTCTGCTTGAGATTTAACTCCTTCTGCGTGAAGATGTACTTCAAACTCTTGTGATCCGTATACACCTCACAATGATTTCCAATGAGTAAATGTCTCCATGTTTTCAACGCATGCACTACGGCTGCTAACTCCAAATCATGCGTGGCATAGTTTAATTCGTGGGGTTTCAGCTGTCGTGAAGCATACGAAACAACTCTTCCCTCTGCATAAACCTTTGCTCCGAGTCCTCGGCGTGAAGCGTCATAATAAACTTCGTAATCCTTGCTTTGGTCTAGCAGGATTAATACTGGTGAGGTAACCAAACGCTTCTTCAACTCTTGGAAACTAGCCTCACACTCCTCAGTCCAAATAAACTTGGTATCCTTCTTCAACAATTATGTCATAGGCTTTGCAATCCTCGAGAAATTCTCAATGAATCTCCGGTAGTATCCTGCGAGTCCAAGGAAACTCCGGATCTCTCCAACTGTTGTTGGCGCTTCCCAGTTTGTCATCGTGGCAACTTTAGTGGGGTCTACTGCTATACCTTCTCCGGATATAACATGTAGAAATCCAACTTCCTTCAACCAAAACTCACACTTGCTGAACTTGGCATACAACCGATGTTCCCTGAGCTTCTCGAGTACCAAACGCAAATGCTCCTTATGTTCTTCTCCATTCTTCGAGTAAACCAAAATATCATCAATGAACACCACATTTAACTTATCCAAAAACTCCATAAACACTTTGTTCATCATGTTCATAAAATAGGCAGGTCGTTAGTCGGACCAAATGACATAACGGTATACTCATACAGCCGTGCACAGTGGTAAAAGCCGTCTTAGGTATATCATGCTCTCGAATCTTCAATCGATGGTACCACGATCGAAATCGATCTTGGAAAACACCTTAGCTCCTTGTTGGTCAAACAAGTCATTGATCATCGGCAGTGGGTACTTGTTCTTAATGGTCACTTCATTCAATCCTCGATAATCAACAACCATTCTTAATGATCCATCCTCCTTCTCCACTAGAAATCTTGGTGATCGCCAAGGCGAAGAACTTGGGCGAATAAAACCTTTATCCAGTAACTCCTTAATCTGCTTCTTAATTTCCTCCAAATCTTGGGTTGGCATCCTATACGGTCTCTTAGATATCGGCCCAGTGCCTGGCAGTAGTTCAATCAGAAATTCAATGTCTCTGTCCGGCGGCATGCCTGGCAACTCTTCCGGAAACACGTCCGGGTAATCCCTTACCACTGGTACTTCCTCCTGCACAACTCCTGTTAAGGAATTTACATGTGCTCTCCTCGGCTCATGCCGTGATACAAACTTGATTCTCCTCCCTTCTGGGGTGGTAAGAAAAATCAACTTACTGGCGCAATCTATGTTCCCTCCATACTTCGATAACCAATCCATGCCTAATATCACATCCAATCCTTGCGACTCCAGAACTATTAGGTCCAAGGGAAATACATAGTGTCCAATCATTAATGGCAGTCGATCACACCATATACTTGCCATGTATTCTGCTCCGGGTTAGGTTACTAGCATGGGTGACCTAAGCGCTTGGGTTGGTAGTTTATACTTATCCACAAATCCCCTTGATATGTATGAATGCGATGCACCGGTATCAAAAAGAACAACTGCAGTAAAAGTCTTAACCAAAAACTTACCTATTACTGCGTCTGGCTGAGCTTCAACCTCCTCCACTGTAATGTGGTTCACTTGTCCCCTGTTGAAAGGGTTCGGCTTCTTTCCTGAGCTTCCATTGCCATTACAATTTTGGCCTACGGACAATCATTTGCATAATGCCTAGTCTTACGGCACTTAAAGCAAGTGATATGGCTCAGGTCTACCTTGGATGGTGTTGACGGGTTGGTGCGGTTTTGTCCATTGCTTCCTCCATTCCCGTTCCCATTCTTGGTGCCATTATGGTTGTGCAAGCTACCTCCTCCGTGGGTATGCTGAAATTGTCCTCCTGGCTTCGGGGTAAAGCGAAGTTTCTGCTGAGCTCCAGAGTTATTCTTCCCCTGTCCATACTTTCTCTTGCGATTGTCAATCTGCTGCTGCTTCCCTTCAATCATAAGAGCACGATCTACTAACTCCTGCTCAGCTCATCATTCAGTCCTTCTAGAAACTTCTCCTTCTTAGTTGCATCCGTAGCAACGTCATCTGGGGCATAACATGCTAACTTACTGAAATCATCCACATACTGGCCAACTGTCCGTCCTCCTTGGCGCAAGTTGCGAAACTCACGCTTCTTCATTGCCATAGCTCCTGCTTTGAAACATGGGCGACGGAAAGCTTATCAAACCGATCCCATGTGGCCGGTGTCTCTGAGGGTAAGTGGCTGTAAAATTCACCCACCATGCTGCTGCGGGTCCTTCAAGCTGATGTGCGGCAAATTTCACCTTTTCCCCATCTGTACATCCTGCAGTGGTCAACTCCCTCCCTATCTTACGGAGCCAATCATCTGCTACTATCGGCTCGGTGCTCTTTGGAAAACACCGGCGGTTCAGCCTTTAAGAAAGCGGGTCAAATGGTCAACAGGTGGTGGTGGCGGTGGGTTGTTGTTGTTGTTGTTGTTGCCTTGGTTCTGTACCAATGTTTGAATCAAGGCATTCTGCTGCTGAATCAACTGAGTGATCTCCGGTGAGAAAACAAATCCGGGGTCGCGTCTTGGAGGCATCTGAGGGTTTATAGAAAAGAGGAGAATTTAGAATAGTATGAGGTCTAGAGAGAAACACTACCCATATGCGCATGAGACAAATCACACAATATCACTCCAATCAATTCAAACAAGGGCATACAATGGTCTATCTATCGTTACAAAGTGTTGGAACTAAAACTAATCTTTAATGGGGGAATCTACTACTGTATGGTGGTCAACTAGAAAAACTGCTCCGATGAAGACTCCATGATATCTGCTCCAGCTTCATCTTTGAAATCATCATCACTAGGATCGGAATCGGTGTAAATGCGATGATGATGTAGTTCTTCGGACAGGTGCAATCTTCATCTTCTCCTCCGGTGCTGAATTTCGCATGAGTTCTTCAATCTTCTCCTTAAGATCGTTGTTTTGTCTCACTAGAGCTACAATCTCCTCCATGTAGTCCTTGCGAGTGGCCTTCAGTTCTCCTTCTAGTTCGATAATCTTCGCTTTTGCTGTCTTCAACTCCATCATGTCTGCACAAGACATCTGGTTCTCTGGCGTCGAATGTGCTAATTTAACTCTGGATGAAAGCTGCAATGGATCGATCCTTCTTAGTGCCAACTATTTCCCATTGTTCATCTCGGCGCATAAATCTGGTAGATAGTATCCTTGAGGTCTTCTTTGTAAACTTCTCCAATGCGTCCCATGGTTATGTGAGCTGCCATGCTCTTTCCCAAACTCCAGGTTGGTGCATTGAAAACACACTCTATGGGTTCCGTGATTGGTGCAAACGTCCTTCCGGGAACTTGAGCTTGAATCTTCCAGCGCTCTTCTTCGGGTAAAGTGGAATTGTAGGTCCCGGTAAAGCTTGGTATTCCGATGTTCAGGTACTTAGTGACTTCCTTCAGGTGTCTTCCAAAGGGTGTATCTTCATCCGGCTGGGTGAACTTGATCCTCGCTTCCGTCATCCTAAAAGAGTAGAAAAGATGAGGAGTCAGAAATGAGAAGAGAGTAGTGATCTAGGGCTTTAGCTTAATGGTCGTGTCCTCTACGGTCGTGTGCTCTGATACCATCTTTGTAGCGACCAGGCCTCAACAGTCTGATCTCTGTCCTCAGTGTCATCCCTGGATCAGTAATGCTGACACCACACAATACTCGGAGGATTTATAACAGAGTAGCAATCACACACTTATTACAATCGAATGTCTCAAGAGAGAACTTAATAAAATAAATATGGCTTAAGTCCATCTAAATACGATAACAATGAAGGCTTGGAAGAATAAGCGAGTCCGTCAACTCCAATGGCATCACCGAGTATAGAACCACGACCTAAGCACCATACTGGTAAATGCGAAAAGTACGCAACATGAAATGTTGCAGCCCGAAAACGGGTCAAAGACATGGAATATCCGGCAATGTAACACATAGTGAATAATGGAAGAATAAGCCTATACTACATGCATATTTGGCTGGTGGAAAGCTCTATGGTTACTGAGTTTTGCGTAAAGCCAATTTTTCCCTCTTGCAAAGGAATAAATTTATTTAACTATCATGGTGGTTGTGAAACATTGAGAATGGTTGACAGCATTCTCAATCCCAATTAAAAGTACTCATTAACAACCCAACAATATTATTTAAAGTAACATGATGAGATTCACATGATAATCCAAGTACTAGACACTCAAGATGTCCATAACCGGGGAGACGGCTAACCATGATTAGTTTATACACTCTGCAGAGGTTTGTGCACTTTTCCCCACAAGACTCGATCTCCTCCATTTGATTTCTCGCACTACATGGTGTTTGAGAAACGGATGACCGAGACATAGTCTTTCAGAAGCGCTAGCACCTTACATGTGGGTAGATCGTACCAACCTAGAACCCCTACATCAGCTAGTCCACCCGTAAGAGTTCGCACAACTTAGTCAACTATGCTAGAGCCCATAGTAGCATGTGGCTGCACACGGAAGTTTCTAGTATGAATAATCTCATGATCCCTTTGAGCACAGGTGGCGGTCAGAAGAAATCTGGGCAAATCTGATAGAAACCAGGTGCCTCAATCCACCCGGATGTGTGTTTAAGTTGCCACCTTAAATAAACCATTAATTTAAGAATCTCACATACATCATGGAATACACTCACCCAATCCACGTCTACTAGCATAGCATGACATAATAAGCAAACGTAGAAGTAACTCCCAAGGGTTTGAAAATAAACAGGTAATAGGTACTACCTCAACTACTTCCCATCCCACAATTTAGTTAGATCCTAATCATGCAATATTTAAGGATTGATCTAATGCAATAAAAACTGGGTATGAGAAAAGGCGGCGCACTCTAGAGACTCGAAGTAACAGGCGGCGCACTCCGGGTATTCTATCGCAGACAAACAAACATACAATAAGTACTCATCTAATGCACAGGTAAAACTCAAATAGAAGATCTAACCAGATAGTTCAACTTAAGAACTCCAGTTTGCAAAAAGAAACAAATCAAATGAAGCAACGAAAGTCAAACGACGAAAGAAAACAGCTCCGTTTTACTAATCTGGATCTAAGTCAAATTTTACAGTAGCAAAAACTTGTTTAAGTAGGTTATTCGGAAAGAGGGTTTCGAGACGAAACTCCAGGCACTTAAATCGCCTGATTCCGATAAACGAGCGAAAAGTTATACTAAAACGAAAATCGGATCAGGAATCGCGATTAGAAAAATCGCGAATTAAATGCGAGAAAAAGAAAAACGACGAACAGGTTAACGAACGGACGTTCGTTAACTAAACTAATCTGACGAGCGCGTTCGTTAAAAACAAACGAACGAACGAACGTTCGCTATTTAACCGAACCGGAAAAAACCGATCTAAAAAAACGAAAACTAAAAAAACCGAAAATAAACCAAAGAAAAACCGCTCGGTTTTTTTTTAAAACGGTGGCACGCAAAACGAGGCGGCGGCGAACCTCGGCGGCGGGGTCGGCGGCGGGGTCCGGCGAGTCGGTGGGCGGCGGCGACGGTGTCCGCGAGGCGGGCGGCGGCGGGCGGCGGATCTGGCGGGCGGCGGCGCGGGGTCGCTAGGGTTAGGGTTTGGCTGGTGGGCTGGCGGCGGGGCACGGGGTGGGCTGGCAGCTCGGGTGGGCTGGGTGGCGCCGGGGCGGCGCTTTATATAAGTGCCCCCCGAGCGGAGTCCCGCTCGGGCACGGCCCAAGGTTGGTCTTGTGATTTTTTAAATAACTCCATGTGAAGAAAAATAAAAAGAAATACTAAACAGACTTCAAAAATCCCGAAATAGATTTTCCCCAGCTTCTAAAATCAAGCCGGACTATATGAACATTTATTTGGGGTCTAAATGCAATTTGAAAAACGCGCATTTTTCCTAAATTCAAATAAAAAGGCGTAAAACTCCAAAATAAAATCTTATTTGATTTTATTATTAAAGGTTCATTATTTCTTTATTTTGGGAAAGTTAGTTTATTCCCTCTCTCATATTTTGATAGTAGAAATAATTGAAGATAAAATAATTAAAATCAAATGATCCTATTTTCAAAATTTGAGAAAATAACGAAATCCCCAACTCTCTCCGTGGGTCCTTGAGTTGTGTAGAATTTCTAGGATCGAGCAAAAATGCAACAAAAATATGATATGCAATGATGCTCTATGTATAGCATTCAAAATTGAAAATTTGGAATGGTACACTTTGGGCCGTCCATGATGGAAAAAACCATGGTAGAAGCGAGGGGGAGGAAAATTTCAGGGAGTTGCCGGTTACGGTGGGAGGTCGGGGGCCGAGCGATGCGCGTTTCTCTCGTACGTACGCGCGTGTGTGTGAGGCGTTGGCTCTAACTGAACCCGAGCGAGGCGTTGGGCTCTAACTGAACCCGAGCGATTGCACTGCAGGCTACGCGTTACTGAACCCGAGCGATCGATCGATGGCTGTTAACTGAACCCGATGGAGCGATAACTTCGTTGCTGCTGCTAACTGAAGCCGATCGATTGGATGAACAATGAGCATTGCGCGGGGGGGGGGGGGGGAGGTTGGATGAACAGTGAGCGGTGGCGTTGCCTCTGGATGAACAGGACCCCGTGGTGGGGAGGGCTGGATGAACAGTAGACGGGGGAGGGGTGGTTGAACAGGACCCCGTGGTGTGGAGGGCGGGATGAGCGATGAAGCGGTGGAGGGGTGCCCATGGAGGGTGGTTTAACGATGGCGGTGGAGTAGCGCCGCGGTGGAGGCTGGATGAACAGGGGAACTGTGGAGGCTGGAGGAGGTCGACGGTAGCCCGTGGAGGCTGGAGGAGGTCGACGTTGGAGATGAACAGTATCCCGTGGAGTCCCGTTTGTGGTACGCCACACCCCTCCCGATGAACAGGACCCTCGTTTCACTCGTAGGAGGTCCGTTTAAATCCGTTTGCTTGATGCGCGACACCTCCCGATCAACAGGACCCCGTTTCGACCGTAGGAGGTCCGTTTCCTCCGTTTGCGGTATGCCACACCCTCCCAATCAACGGGACCCCGTTTCGACCGTAGGAGGTCTGTTTCCTCCGTTTTGCGGTACGCCACACACCTCCCGATCAACAGGACCCCGTTCCGAACGTAGGAGGTCCGTTTCCTCCGTTGTGTGGTACGCGAGGCCTCGTTTCCATCGCATGTTCCGTCCAAGCCCTCCCGATGAACACGACCACGTATTCCGTTCTGACCCAGCCGGTTGGCTCCCCATGAACACGACGACGACGCTGTTTCTCCGTTCCGACCCAGCCATGTACGTATGCGCGAGTAGGCGTTCGAGACCCTGCCCGTATGTACGTACGTGGCCGTATTTTCTTTCTTGCACCCTCACTGCTATACGTACGTGTACATGCTACGTGCGCGCCTCTACATCAACACGTGCGCGCCTCTACTACGATACGTGCACGCCTCTACATCGACCAGTATGTACGTACACGTTCACGACCAGAATAACAACGCTACGTACGCTTCGACCAGGTGGGTCCCGGCTGTCACGCACTTCCTTGCCTGCGAAGATGTAGCTGGTGGGTCCCATTAGTCAGGGGGGCGAATCGTTTAGGTTTTTTTTCCCGGACGCACTTCCTTGCGTGCGAAGGTGTAGCTGGTGGGTCCCAACAATCAGGAGCACGGATTGTTTTTTTTTTGCCCGGACGCACTTCCTTGCGTGCGGACATGTAGCTGGTGGGTCCCAGCAGTCAGGAGGGAAACGTTTTTTTCGCGAAATACGTTCGCCCGTCCGGTGGGTCCCTACTGTCAGGTGGAGGAATCATTATTTTCCGCGTAATAAGGAGGCACTTCCTTGCTGCGGCCGTGGACCCATTGTCGACCTCTCGACGTCACGATCCACGTCCGATGGAAGTCGTTCCTTGACCACGTTGACCACGCCGCGCCGAGAGCACCAGGGCGGTGGACGACGGCGAGGCCTAGGAAGGGGACGACGCGGAGCCGGTGAAGACGCGGCGGTGGATGCCCACGCGGAGAGGTGTATGAGTATTCACTCGTTCGGCTGCGGTGTGAGGCAGCCGTCGCTGCAGGCCCTGGCCTAAGGCGGGAAGAGTAGGGGGCGGTGAGGCTTCCACGGCAGCACAGTCGGCCACGGGAGGCACGAGCAGGCGGCATGACCGGCGCTGCTTTGGGCGGCTGGAGCAAGAAGACCAGAGGGTGAAGAAGCACTACGGTCGTTGGATGGACATCGTACGGTCACTGAAGCTAGAATCGTTTATATTGACTAAGTTGACAAAGCCCTTGGTACGCTCCAACTTAGTAGGCCCACAGGTCATCCTCCGAAACGGTGCGTCCCAGATGTCAGGGGGAGGCATCATTTTTTGGGCGGCCGAAGCTAAGAATATCCGAGATTGAAGAAGAAGCATGACATCCGTTGGATAGACATCCAACGGCCCTTCTTTGCTAGAACCGTGTGTTCACTATAATAAGTTGACAAAGCCTTGGATACGCGTCAACTTATTTTTTTTAGGGGACGCGTCACTTAGTAGGCCCACAAGTGTGTGGTAGAGAACTTATAGCCCATTTGCGTTTTGTAAGAATGTATAACCAATTTTTGGATTCTAATGGAATTTACAACAACCCATTTACAGTTTGTTAAAAGTACAACCCATTTTCTAGCTAGGACAACGATTAATAATTTCAACCAACCGTTGAAGACAGAATTTAATAAAATTTCCCACATTTTGATGGGATCGAAATATTTTATCCGAAATTTCTAGTCAGATTAAATATAAATTTGTATTACGTAAAAATCCAACGAAACATTATGGCACAAGAACAATGAAAATTTAAGATTTTCAAAATCCGTAAATAATATTTTATAAACTAATTTCGTGTTTGGTGCATTTTTTTATAATTACTGGCCCAGTTTTATAATTACATCCCATTTATTATTTTTAAAGCCCATTTTCCTGTTAAGCCTAATGCATCCCTCCTAGGAAATGTTTGCAGCCCAGCGGGGCGGAGAATAACAAGTTGACCTTGCCTGGGTATTCCTCAAAAAGCCGTATAGCTGGGCTAGCCATTTTCATCTTGAAAAAAGTAGTATCTGGGCTGGATATCTGGCCTGGGCTAGGCAGACCACAGCCCGCCCGATTAATACCCTGCTCTCCTCTGAACAACAACGAAATCATCGCCAAGAAAAACTCTGCAGTGCTCACGCCTCAAAAACACAAATACTGCCCGAGCTGCTTGGTCCCAGCTATCGGCCGCACCTTGTGCAATTCTCTCGTTTATATTGACTACATAGGTTGACAATGGTGTGGGACCGTGATGTCAGGAAACCAGGAGAAAGCAAAAAAAAATTATAGTTGTACATAATAAGGAGGCACTTGCGTACGTACGGCTATGGCCCTAGTGGGTCCCTAGTGTCATCCAGTCAAAATAAAATCATCTCCTGAATCCTCATGTTCGTTGACCATGTTAACAATGCTCGGCGCCACGGCGAGCGCGACAACTCGAAGGACAACGGAGAGGGCCTCGCGGGCCCTATGGAGGTCTATACAGCGCCCGCTGCTCATTCAGGAAGCCAGGATTATCGGACACCTATGAGCACCTTCGAGAAACTGAGACGGCATGAAAAGGTAATGCCGCTTGGGAGCTCTGGTTTATTTCAAACCTGTATTAACATACAAGTGTAATTTACTCGTCATCGAGAAGGCCCGAGGTGCGTAAGTAAACCGGCGGATTCTGGCGTGTAATTTGAGAGACCAGTGTATATTTTACGAGCGCTGCTATATAGACGACATTACCAGACGATACATGCACGACGTGTGTATCATGCCATCCATGGGCAAGGCTGAAACAACAGCTAACGGCTGGATTAGCAATCGTCCGAGTGTCGTTCAGCGTTTTTATCGTGTGTGAAGTACTTTCGATATTTTACTAGTCGAAATCGACCAACCAAGCGCCTTCGCCCGAGACCATCTGCTTTAATTTACAAGCGTCAATTTTACAAGCGGTTTTGGTTGGAAAACGACGATCCAATCACAGCCTAATATCATGAGTTGGTCGGAAGATCATATGGTTTCACGTCTAACCTACCCGACATGTCGTATAGGCTATGAATGAGGGCCTTTTTGGTTCAGTCACCAACTTATAAGTCGAAAAGTGAAAAAAGTGACTTATTTTGCCAAACAGACCCGACTTATAAGTCACCTCAACTTGTAAGTCATAAGTTGCTCCACCCCAACTTAAAACTTATAGGTCATGCCATTTTGTGTGGGTCCCACCACCTGCATGATGTTGATTGGTGTGGGAAGGTGTGTCAGGTGACTTATAAGTCAGGTGACAACCAAACAGGCATGACTCATAAGTCACTGGTTTTAAGTCACCTGACTTATAAGTCAGGTGACTTATTGGAACCAAACAGGCTTTGAAACATCAGACGATGAAATTCTTACATGCGGAAACAACAGAAGAGGATGATCTTATTAACAAGAAAATCACTGGCATTAGATCGACATGCAAAACAATACGAAGCATTATTCTCAGGAGGCATGGTGAACAGCTCGTGATGCCGCATGCCACAACATTCCAAGCACAACTTTGCAATCAAACATAAGGCCTGGCATTACATGGACAATATTGAGAACAAACTCTTAACACAGGAATATCTCGTGAGTAACTCTTTACTTCTAAAGCGAACACAGGAATAGGAAAAAATACTCGACGCTGCTCACAAAGAAGGGCGTCCCCACTCAAAAATATCAAATGCATGTCTTCTGGCCAACATCAATGAGCAAATTTTGACAAGGTTTTCCAATTCCAATATATTAAACTAACGTCTTCTTGCTAACATCAATGGTTAAACTTTGACAAGCTTTTCCCATTCAAAATATGTAATGCCTATGATCGTGGAGTCATGTCGCTTCTTGCTAACATCAATTATTAAACTTTGACAAGCTTTTCCCATTCAAAATATGTAATGCCTATGATCGTGGAGTCCTGTCGCTTCTTGTACTTGTTTGGGAACTTTGTGCCCAGGGCACTCCACGTGTTGTTAAATTGCCAATGGTCTCTGCAGACTAGTCATGTCACCCGTGTCTAATATTTATGGCACCGGCTGTAACAATGGAGGGATTTGGTGCCAAACTAAGAAAAGGTGAAATTGGTACCTCTTTTGGCCTACATAGTGGAAGGCCTAATACTCTGTAAAGCTTCTCGGTCATTCATACGTAATGTAGCGCATAAGCAGTGATCGCTTCTTTACGCAAAGTGGAGCGACCAAGCTGGACCCGATAATGCAGCGGTTTGCCTTGGACACATTGGCTCCTTTTTTGCAGTTGAACTAAAATCAAAGTCGGAATAAAACCGAGCTTTAATTGTGATATCCCTGTAAGCAACAAAAGGTATAAGGGAAACAATTACTGAGAAATAACAGTTGATGACTTGTACTCCCAGAAGAAAAACATCTACTGGTCTACCTTATCTTAATGGGAAACAAAGCAGGAGAGTAGCAATTCTCAATCAGTGTGATTCATTAATATTAACTGAGACATTATCTTAACAATGCCTTGTTTCAACATGTATAAAGAACAAAAAAGCAGAAAAGTATCATTCCTAAAACAATGCGACTGATTCATTTTAACAGAGACATTATCTTAACAATACCTTGGTTAAACATGTAGAAAGAACTACAAAGCAGGATAGTACCATTCCTAACAAGTGTTGCAGTTTTGAACTAAGATTCAGTAGTTAATTAATTCTGAGCCTCCAGCGTGTAACATATATGTAGTGCGGCGAGCATGTGGAGAGTGCAAACCCTAGCGAACAAGCGCAGAGGCTCCCGCTTATATATATACTATATTGTAGTACGAACTGAGCTCCGGTGCCTTCACTACACCTGCTTTTGGCTGTATGACAGGTGAGCCAGCCACATTTTGGGCCCACCTGTCATAAACCCAAAGGCAGGTGCACTAAGTCAAGCCGCGTCCATATAGTACTCTCGTGTATATGAGTAATATATACTAGTGGAGTGGTTTTCTTATTCTCTCCATAACAATCATTTTAAATTGTGTAAGTACGAAATAAAATTCTTTATCTATTGTATAGTGAAGAAAACTAGTACTACTTCTGATGAACTAACAATCCACGCCCACGCGTCCTGATCGCACTTCCTGTCCTTCACGTGTGGTACACTACCCTCCCTTAAGTGAACAACCACAAATGCGCCAAATTATCGGAAATGTGTGAGAGTGTGTACAAATAAAGAATTTCAATTTCAATTATCGGAAAGTTTTGAGACTATTATAAAGTTTGACTTGATCAAATCTAATATCTTGAGTAAATAAAAATGGAGGGCTACTACGTCCATCCGAGTTTTTAGTCCACGCCATTTTTTAAATCAAAGTTAATAGCTGGACAAATAAAATTACAGGGGAGATGGAGACAAAGTTGTGAGAAGGCTTAGAAATCAATACAAGACTTATGCTCTTTGTACCAACGTCGATCCTTCTTCGAGGAAACATTTGGTTCATAGCCAATTGTGTGATAAAATTGCACCAACGTGAAAGACGACTGTGTCTCCAATGCAACCAAGGTGATGACGAAGGATATCATCTTTGTGCGTAACAAGCAAAGAGCACTAACGGAAGACAGCTTGTCTTTCATTGAAAATCGATCAACTTCACCAGCCGACGCAACCACGAGGCGCAACCATGAGCATCGATTGGTCATCATGGTGATGCATCATCCATTTGGCATCTTCGTCCACGCCAGCGCCGGCTCCGAGAGGACGCAAGATCGCTCCTCCCTCCGTCATCGACGGGCGACAACGTCAACGCTGCACCTCCTCACCTCCCGCAGCGGACGGGATTCGGGCATTTGGCCAGATCTGTGACCACCGGTGAGGAGAGAGATAGAGTGGACACTGTCATCTTGTTTTGATATGGAGAGGGTGAGAGAGCGAGACGCGAGAAACTCTATCAAACAAGAGGCTATAATGGAGTAAAAAAATATCTCCATAGCAGTGGTTTTAAATAGAATACGCGCGTTCCCGGAAAAAAGAAACGAAAACTGGCGGACAATTTTTTAAGGGTATGTCTAGGACACATCTAGATGTGACATAGTTATGTCACATCTAAGTTGATGTCCACTGCTTTGTGGTCTATTTTTTGTCCTAGTTTTTTGTTTCTTGTTGCTACATTATATACTTGTGGGAGCTTAGGTGTGATATCCTTAAATAACATCTAGATGTGAATTAGACAAACTGATTTTCTAACGTACCAAGAAAGAAAACTCGATCAAAAACACGCCCCCGCTTCCAGGTCGCGAGATTCGTCGCGCACACACACATATACATAGACATGCATATCCGTGTTTACGTAAAATTCCATTTCCATCTCCATGTCCAATCATATTTGTCCAACTGGCACTTTATTTGCGTTCTTAATTATATACGCAGCAATATTAACGCACAACATCTCTTGTTTGCGCACGTCCGGACCGCTGCCACGGCCGGTCCTGACCAACCCGAACCCTCTTCATCACCCGCGCGTGCTTCCCGCCTGAAACGGTCAGTGCCGCATTCATGCCCGTCCAGAGCGGACGCGACCTCTCGCTGGCGCCGGCTGAGAGAGCGTCGCCCGCGCCGCTTCCGGGTGCACGCGGCTGCTCCGCGTTCAAAGGTCGCAATAGCCGGCTACAACATGCATGTAAAAAGTTCTTGGGAGTCCGTGCTACAGCTAGCTGTCCTCCCCCAACTCGTCAATCTCTTCCAGTAGTGCTAGTAGTACTCCATGGTGCAATCCATCGACAAGAAGGCGGGAAAGTTATCGTATACTCGGTTTGCGGTGAGTGGCATGCCGAGCGACCGTGTGGGGTCGAGCCGTGGAGGAGGGTGAGACACGAACACGACAGGCGTGATTTAAACGTTGGTTTTGCTTTCGATGGCGCGATCCAACGAAGCGAAGCGTTGGTTTCTTTCCGCTTCCATTTTTCTCCGAAAACGGAAACTTTCCACTCCATTTTCATTCCTATTCCAAGGTTGCCCGTTACAACATTCCATCAAATACAAAGGAAAACTAACACGCATGTCGATGCATCTCAATGATTCACAGATCATAGCCAATATTTACTTCACAACTAAAGAAAAAGTTGTGAGAGCGTGTATGAAAGAAAAACTACTGATGGGGTCACTACGACTTAAACCCTAAACCCTAAACATGATTTAATTCCCTGGCCAGGTAGAACCTGTCGAAGGAAAGACGGCTGGCACCCTCGGGTCATACGATGCTTTTGTGCAGTTCCACTAAAATCGACCTGAGCATCCCTGATGGCAAAGATATTGAAGAAGTGTGATTAGAATAATAGTGCTGGCACTAGTTCATGAGACATAAACTCATCACAAGTAGAAGCCGCTAGAAGTAGAGAAAGATCGACATGGAGATGGAGCTACGGCGATGGAGCAAGCCGGCTCCAAAAGGAAGATGGACTACCTAGGACGTCGGGCTGTAGCTAGAAGGGCGGTTGGGACGCGGCATCGGCCCATACCGCGGTGACCCCCGATTGGGACGCACCGACTGTGGGTTTTCTCCCTCGCCGATGTCGACCGCGTCTATGCAGAACATTGTTCCATTCCCCCAGCTGCGGATCAAGCCCGTCGTTCTATGCTTGTGAAGAGAGCAACCTTAGCAAGCAGGCTTGTAGCTTAGACTCCTGCTAGTGTATATATAGTGGTTTTCTTTTTCTCTCCATATCAACCATTTTATATTGCATACGTGTCATTCAAGAGTGAAATGATGGTTGCTTCTTCCGACTAACTTACTGTGTGATTGGACTGCTCCTTAGTGGCCCCTACACGTACTCCCCCTACGTGTATGCAACAGTCACACGTACACATGGACACAAAAAAGTGCGCGACGCCCTAATGCATGCATGTCCGAGCACATGACGGAACACACACGGTCATGCTAAGTGCTCAACCTACACGTGCATGCACACACATACTCAGTTAGGGTGAGCTAGTGACCAAAACACCGGAATATATATATATATTGAGCGCAGTGAGCGTATTATGAAGTCCACTGACCGTATTATTACAAATATACAAAGACAGACAGTGTATTTATCTCGTTTGAAATTAATCCATATTAACCGGAGAGGAGGTAGTATGGACTAGCATTACTTGCGCAACTTTTGACTAATGCAAGCTCTCCCTCGCTCAGGCGGTGGACGTGCAACAGTTAATTCGGTGTCAGATTGCCAGAAGCATACACTATACTACTAGATCTACTATTGTTTGACTTCCCGAATAGGCGAACAGCCAAGCGCAAAGTTTACTAGTACTAGTACTACTAATATAGTCTATAAAGGTACGTAAGTACTATACTAGTACTAGGAACCGGATGGAGGAGCGTCTGCACTCTTATTATAATTTTAAAATGTGATAAAACAATCTTCAACACATTTGGTTCCCTTCGAGGGTTCTCGCATGTGATAATGGAAGTTGATTGCATGGAACACTCGCCATAATTCTCGCTTAATTCTGGCTCATATCCTGTTACAAATAGCAACGCTCGGTAATATTTCCTCTTTTTTTGTTATTCAGCATGTAAACAGGCCAGCAAACCTTGTGGCGCATCTTCGTGCGAACCGTGCGAACCGAGAGTTGGCTTGATGAAACACCTCGCTTCCTACCTCTTTTTTTGTGTGGTACCTCGCTTCCTAGTGACCAGTGTCTTGGCTGATCGTCCTAAGAATTCTTATATATGAAAAAAGCTCTCTCATTTAACCGCAAAAAAGATTAAGCCATATTAACCAGAAAGGAGGGAGTATGGACTAGGAGAAGCTTGCAGGACAAGGTGAAGCTCGCTTACGCCTTTTGACTAATGCAACCTACCCTCGGTGGACATGCATCAATCCATTCGGTGTCAGATTGTCAGAGGCATACACTGTAGTACCCAACATGCGGAGAACCATCATTGTTCGACGTCACGAAGAGGCGAAGAGCCAAGCGCAGTAGTACTCTTATTTTTTTATCTCTAATAAAGTACACGTTTATTCCGGAGAAGGGCGGAAAACGGCAGCCCAACATGTAATGAATGATATCGATCAACCAACCATGCTCGAATATATCTTGGCCTCCATGCGAACCCGTCTGTGTGTTCTCGCTCCTCGTCTCTCTCAAGGAATGGCGGGTTGGCTCTTTGTCGTCAATTGAGATCGGTTTGCTCACACTCCTGTCCCACATGTCAGTGATATGCCAAGAGGAGGTGCGTTGACCGACTGACCATACGCGTACTTGGTTTTGAACCTTCATACTACTCCTCCCTCTCATCACAGTTCTGGTAGCGCTTCATTATGATGCATTTCTCTCAATGCATTTCCATCACCAGAAGAGACTTTAGGCAGCGTTTGGTTTAATGCTCAATTAATTAGGGCGTGGTAACCGCAATCAAGTCCACAATTTTCTCTCCATGTACTCTGTACTACAAGATTACTAAGTGGAGTAAGTGCATGCATGTGTGTACCGGGGTGGAAGCATTGCATGCATGTGTGTACGCATTATTCCCTCTAGTAATAGACGCGTGCTATAACTACCAATGCTATTTTTCAGGCCGATCGCTAGTCGCCTTGGTCCCACAGATATTTTTATTTTTTCAAGCGCCTTTGTATAAACAAAGTGACGGATGGAGTATGAGCGGATTCAAAGAAGAGCGTATTGATGGTTGCTTCTTCTTGAGCAACTTACGATTAGGAAAAGGTGGGGCTTACGATTTGACTGCTCATTACTCACTATTAATGCGGTATAGCGACCGGGCTGAGTCTCCCATGCGGTTGTGCACTACCCCTCGGTTCTTAAATATACTCGGAGTATATTTGTCTTTCTAGAGATTTCAACGAGAGACTACTCAAATATTTGTATTTTTAGAGATTTCAAATGGACTGGCACATACGGATGTATATACATATTTTAGAGTGTAGATTCTCTCATTTTGCTCCATATGTAGTCACTTATTGAAATCTCTAGAAAGACGAATAGAATATTTAGGAACGGAGGGAGTACACATACGAAGCAAAATGAGTGAATCTACACTCTAAAATATGCCCGTTTGAAATTTGTAAAAAGACAAATATTTAGGAACGAAGGAGTATAATTTTGTGCATGGCACATGGACCCGGATGATGAAGAGGCTTTTGGCAATGCTATCAAGCTTCCATAATTTGTTGACATAATTGACGTACTATACATAATTTTCCAGCGAGACATGAAATTGTACAATGGTGTGAGCTTTCAGCTTCTGTTTCGCGTGTCTTGCCATCGATGCTCTTTCGGAAACAATAAAAAACTAACTTCGTTGCTAATGCATGTCAATTATTAGCAGATCAAAGCTAATAATTACATCACAACTGAAGACAGAGTTGTGAGAAGGTGTTAAATTAAAATTGATCCATGCTTTCATTGGCAGCAACGTCCCCCCAGCTTTGTCTAAATCAACAAGGCATGTTGGGAAAAAAAGTAGCTGTCTGGAGCATGCAACATTCCGATCATTTTGTGCAGTTCCACTAAAATAGAGCTGAGCGTCCCAGCTCCAAAGATATTAAGTGTGATTACGATATTAGAGGACTCTTGATGAAACAATAAACACATAAATAGAAGCGGTCACCTTTGCGGTCTCTCTTGAGACTAACTAGTTGGAGAAGATTAGGCTCGGAGTTGGATGAGGAGGATAGAGCAAAACCAATCTCCCTTTGTGCGGTCAAGACTGAAATGTAGAGACGTTGCCCATGTGACATTTTAGTACAACTGCACAAAACACTCTTAAGAAAAAAGTGATTTGTGTAGTTCACCAAAAGGTCGCAATAGCAACGAGGTGAAATGGATAGCCCTGTTTGCAAAAAAAGAGGTAGAAAGGAAACAATTACTGGCCAATAACAGTTGATGACACATGCGACGACAAAAAAATAAGCATATTCCTTTCCCTAAGGGAAGATAACAACACGGTTGTGTTTGTCTAAAACGGTGTGAGGACGAGAATGCATATGGAAAGTATGCTGGGCGAGCTATGGTTTGGGCAAAGAACTATGGAAGATCCACATCCAGCGACGTGGGAAGACGGGCAGTGGAGCAAGGCCGGAGGGGATACCTGGAGGTCGTCAGGATGTAACAAGGTGAGCGGCGGCGGGCGGAATCTGCGAGCAGGTGGCGTAGGCCCTGCCGCGCCGGAGCTTGGTCAGAGAGAATGACGTGTACCACAGATCGGGACATGCAGCCTCGGCGCCGTCGAACGGAGAAACGATGCACTTCCTCCCTTTCCCCCGGCGGACGGGATGCGGCCTGATCAGTGACCAACGGTGACAGAGAGAGAGGCCACCGCACTCCCTTTCCCCCGGCGGACGGGATGCAGCCGGATCAGTGACCAACGGTGAGAGAGAGAGAGAGAGGCCACCGCAGCCTTGTGTGAGATACTCTGAAGAGCGACAAACCAGGCACGCAATGCTCCATTGTATATAGTGAGCGGACTACCTTTTTCTCCATAAAAATCGTTTTATATTACGTATGCGTGCCATTGAGCGCTATAACTTTATTTAAAAATAACAGCGGCAACGTCAAGTCGAACTTTGTTTCGTGCATGCGTGGTACCACGACCTCCCTAGGTAAACAACCGCTTCTGAGCGTTCAAATTAGCACGTGGGCTGCCATTTCATAAAGAAATGAGCTCCACTGTACCAGCAGCTGGTGTGGCTGGGCACGGCGTGAGTAATGCGTGCAGTGCACCTATTCTCTTCTTGTATACGTACACCACCTACATGGGGTTGTGTGAGAGAGATACAAACCTAGAGAGATATATTGTGTGGGTTCTTGAGAGTTTTTTTGGGGGGGGGGGGGGGGGTTCAATAAAAAAATGTAACATATGCAATGGGTGGTGAAATAGAGTCCTGGATATAACATATATATAGAGGTGGCGATCCACGAGAAGAGAGTGGAGGTATCACCGGCTTGAGGTGTCCATAGAATCGAAAAGAGGGATGACGTGTGTGTGTGTGTGCACGCGCGATCGATAAAGAGTGCCATCGAATTTGTGTGTGCCCACGTCAAAGATATAGAGTGGGCAGCCTCTTTGGAGCGTGAGAGGGGACATGTGCAGTTTGTCTACGTGGCATGGATACCTACTGCAGCGCCGACTATCGGTGTGTGGTGGGGGAAGAGGGAGGCCCAATTAACTATAGAGGTACAATGGCTGGTATATGTGTGGAGGAGAGAGGCCTACCTCATGTATTAAGGAGATCGATCTGCCTCATGTATTAAGGGAGATCGATCGGCATCCATGCATATGTGCAGGAGAGGAATAAGGTTGGGAGAGAGACAGAGCTAGAGTGTTGGAGGGGTGGTAGTGGAGTTGCTTCTAACAAATGGTGGGATAGGCTTGCTAGACAAGCGGAGGGCACGCATAATATCAATAAGAGAGGAGATGGCTGCTTGTTGTCTGTGCACGTGCGTGTGAGAGATGGGTCAGGAGGCATGCACGAATGATGAGGGGGGACGATGTGGTTGTGGTAAGTAGACATAACTACATAGGAAGATCAATTGCCCTTTGCTAGAGAAAGGAGAGACATAACTTGTGAGGTACGTCAATCGATGGGGGGGGGGTAGTTAAAGTCGATCCAGGTATATGGTGGGAGATCGATCGGTATACATGCATGTGTGTGTTAGAAGCAAACGAGGCACGAGGGAGAAGGATAGAGATAGAGGGATGCATGTAGGAGGTGGTGCGAGAGGCATACTATATCGGCGGGGAGGAGTGTGCAGTACGAGAATGATGAAAAGAGTGGTGGGAGTAAGGCATGGGCGGTGACAAGAGAAGAGGGGAAGCTTGTGTTTGTGCTAGGCACACCTGGCTAGAGAGGCATATCGATCGATGTGTGCCGTAAAGAAGGAGCTGGGGGGCCTACACACACCGTGGGTGAACGACCTAAAGTGAAACAACGAATTTGCGCGATGGAGCTAGAGAATGCTGAGGAGGGTGACAGGATGCGGGCGTGTGCATGCACAAGAGAAAGTTAGCGCTAGCTACAAAGATAAGAGGGTTGTGTGGGTGTAAAAGATGA
Source organism: Aegilops bicornis (assembly GCA_021605145.1). NCBI lineage: Eukaryota > Viridiplantae > Streptophyta > Magnoliopsida > Poales > Poaceae > Aegilops > Aegilops bicornis. The sequence continues at coordinate 196,617,931 of CM038675.1, forward strand.
ATAGATATCATATATACTTCATTATAAAAAGTGAATTCAGATATTTGAAGAATTTATCATAGTGTTTTAAACTGACGCATGTGTGAATATATATAATGGTGATACACATGGTGTGTTTATGAACATGTTATACTACATTCAATATATTTTATCTCTACTCTTATAAAAACGGAGTTGTTGATGATGGTGTTCCTGCCATCCTGCATTATAGGCCGTCCGATTTATATCTGGCGAATAGCAAGGAAACTATGATGGTTGAACTTGCCAACAATCATGATTGTAGATTCTTATTGAAATAGAGAAACGAATTCAAATTTAGTTCGAATTGCAGCGGTAGGATAGACATTGGGAATGCACTAAAATGTTGGTATGAGTAGGTTACATGCATTCCACAGCAAGCGAAAAAAATTAATCGGACATAACATGGATTCATACTCCCTCCTTCCATCTATATAGGGCGTAATGAGATTTTTAAGACCGCCTTTGACTATTGACAAGATTAATAGTACATGACATGCACAATGTGAAAATTATATCATTGAAAGAACCTTTCACAAACGAAGTTAACGGTGTGCTTTGTGTAAGTTGCATGTCTTATATCATTGCTCTAATATTTTGTCGAAGTTAGCATCGAAAAACGCATTAGGCCCTATATAGATGGAAGGAGGGAGTAGCTTTGAATAGCATATGTATAGTAAAGCGGGGCAAGACTCTCTCTTTGTGTGGTGTGAATAGTTTTATTTTTTTTCGTTTTCTTTTTGGTTGAGGGAAGTGCGAATTGATTTGGTACGTACAAGTACAATATTACTACACATTAGGCTTGTCCCAAAAATTCAACCCGCATCTTGTTATATCCCGAAAATTTAGATATCGTGCTCCCAAAACTGGCGCCTTCACAACCCGCGCCTTGTTATCCCGAAATTACAACGCGCGCGAAAACTCCCTCCAGCTGCCAAATCCCGACATGAAATCCCCTTCTAACCCTGAGCGAAAGGGCCGCTAGTTCAAATCGGTGGGGATACTTATGTAACACACCCTACATTTTGGACAAGCGCGTCCCTAAGTCATGCTTCACCCCTTTTCTCCATTCAAATCCTGTGCCGCCATAACCTCTCCGCTCCAGCCGCGAAACCCCACCCTCCTCCGTCCGCCACATCACCGCTGCCCAGCCGGAGCCTCTTCCCCGATGACGTCGTCCACCGCAACAGCTCGACGTCCCTCGTCCACCTCCCCGGATGAGGATCCATCGTCCATCTCACCGTCCCACCGGTTCAGCCGCCCCGTCCTCCACCTCCAAGGAGCTACTCTGACGATCGCCTCGTCTATCGGGGATGTTCCATCCGCACAACGCCACCTTAACCTGCTCCACCGGAACCGCATCATCCTCACCAACTCCTCGGACGAAGCCGAGGCCTACTCGGCTCCACCAAAGAGGTGGTACACTCATCGCATCGCACCTTCTCCTTAACTCGACCTCCCGGCGCCAATGGTGCTCCATCCCGCACCCCCATGGAGCGGCTACCTTGAAGCCGGCTCCGCGGGCGACATCTCCACAGCGGCTCTCCCCAGTCACGAGGCCCCTTGGCGGCGTCCATACCAGCCGGATCTGCTGCTGCTGCTCCGGCTCTCGCTTCCTTCATTCTTCTGCTGCTCCGTCTCTCGCTTTCGATCGCTTCGCTTTCGCCCAGTTCTGCTGCTGCTCTCCCCCTCGCTCGTCTTTGCTGCTCTGCTCCGATTAAGCCACACTTGATCGTTGAATCGACTTTTGGGTCGATCGATTTTCAGGGGTTGGGGGGCTCGCGGAGTTAAGGAAGAACCACCCGCGAGGGGCGGGGCTACTTTGAGAGGTACCCCACTATCTACCTTAGGCTTCGGGTGGGGGCGGGGCCTAAAGGGTTGGCAGGGCGGTGGCAAGTTGTTTGAGGCGGCGTGGCTGGGCAGCCAGTTCGGCCAGTGGTGGTGGCGGCTCGAGGGGTGCAGGTTGAAGATGAACTGCAGCCCTCCCTAAACTACATGTCAAGTGCCTCTCTGCTACCATTGCGTTCAGTTTTGGCGGTAGCATCTGATTCCTGATAAATTTCAGTTTCGACAGTTAAGTTCAGAGTGAACAGTTTTTACCTCATCTGTTGTAGTCAGGTGGTTTTTGGTGATATTAATTTTACATCCATTTTACATCATCTATTGGAGATGCTATTAGAATCCCACTTGAGCTTGACGATGCCTGTCTTGTGCTGCTTCAGCCTTGACCTCTTCTGACTCACCGGAGCTGCTCCAACGACGAGCGATCCATCACAACAGAAAGCAGTGCTCGGACGCCATCTCTGATTCCTCAGATCTTCCTCCACACCTCCGACAGCCACCTCTGCCTCAAGCTGCTTCAACGACCAACCCAATGATCTTTGAGGTCGACACGGCTACGGCAAAGAGGTTGTACACTTGTTGCATCACTTATTACTATACATCACGTCGATCCATTAGGGCTATTTTGGTTCAACGGAAAAACGTCGATCCACTAGTTGTTACCATCACTATAAATTTATGCATGCTCTCCTTACATAATCTCACCATATTTTTTTTGTATGCATGTCAGATATTGTACACAGTCATGTTGAACATGTAGAGAAAAAGAGAAGAGTTTTGCGCGGCAATACAATGTCATGCAGACATTGCTCCATGGTGGGTTCAATGGCAAACCCTCCCCACCCCTCGCCAGTTGTAATCGAGAGGAAGATATCTGTTACGAGGCGTATTCGCACGCCCGTGACCACTCCTATTTACCCCCAAGGTGTTTGCTCTACCTTGGTATGATGATGTTAGTCATATCATGCATATGTTGCCTTCGGTGCCTACTTTTGACATCATATATGTCATCTGCTTAGTTTAGACATGTTCTGTAATGCCACATGTTTAGTTTCTATATCATATATGGGAATTATGCAGTCCCATGTCTTTTAGCCAGCCATAATATATGTGAAATGTGCAATGCCATCATGTTTAACCAGGCATCATATATTTGAATGATATCTTGCCCATCCTTTTCTTCATTGCATTTCCATTTGTCGACAATGTTTGTACATTAAACTACTCTTCCTGTGAATCAGCCATTTGGGTGGGAGATGGAAAAATCTGGAGTGAAAACAAGGCCTTGAGCATGCAGTGCTACACTGTCGAGCAGATCTCTTGTTGGGTCCCGATAGCTCCTCGAGAGATGGATCTGAGAGAGATGACCAGTCCTATTCCCCCACCGAGGTGTATGCTCTAACTTGGCCAGTTATCTTGCTCATATCATGCATCTGATGTCTTGCATTGCATAGTTTAGACATCATATACACAATATTCAACACCATGTTCTTAGTTCAGACATCATATCAAATGCCCTCTGTTTAGCATATAAATCACATATGTGAATTAAATGATGTGATCCTGATTACTTAGATAACATGTAGGTGAATTATGTCATGCGATCCTGTTTAGTTATTCATCATATCTTTGAATTATGTTATGCTATGCTATCCAGTTTAGATAGACATCATATATGTGAAATTATGTCATGCTATCCGTTTTAGTTAAACAATATACATGTCAACTATTTCATGCCCTCTTTTTTCCACACTATCTATTGCATCTGTCTCTCATACAATGTATGTACATTCAACTATGTTTCCTGTTTATCAGCCATTTGAATTGGAGCGGGTGATGCCAGTATCTAGCGGACTAAAAACACGGTCTTCAAATAAAACAGTGCCACCTCTTGATGGAGATAGCACCCCGGTTGTACATGCACAAGAACCAGCCCTACCACACATAACCCAAACTCTATGATTGTACCCCTCTTTGCGATGGAATGAGAACCAGCTTCACCCAATCTAACCCCAACCCTAGCCGATAGTAACCCGGTTCACATTGACACGGCACCATCTCCACCACAGGCTCCCAAACAAGAGCGGTTAGTAAGGCAGCTCCGGTGCCCAAAGGGCGATACTATCACGGCGAACCCCAACTCCACGGTTAGTGCGCCTATTCACGTGGAGAAAGCACAACCAGCCCGATCGTAGTTTAGCATCTATCGCATTTGATGTTGTTAAATAAATGCGTGCGTATCTTCCCATCTTGGAAATATTATACTAAAGATGAAGGAAAATGCCGGTTGCAAGTGTTTGTCCGGGAGTTATGTGTAAGTAATGTTATTCATGGCAATTACTTTGCTTAGTCCCATACATACTACCTACATGATGATTAAAATACAACAAATTTTCCTATTTTTCTCTATAGAGAAGGACCGATTTGGAAACTCAGGATGAGGTAACCTGTTCTAATACATCTGCTATGTTCAAGAATGCTTGGTGGCGATATCGGAATTACACGAAGAAAAGCGTACTTCACCGGCAAAGAAACTCATCAAATTCCCTTACGTTCTCCACGAGACACATTCTTGGATGATGATAGGAACGCCTTGTTACATCTTGGTCCAGAACCAAGAATGTGGTAAGGTCTATGAGCTCATTTTATATTTTTAAGTATTTTATTCTTGCATCTTACTATACTCTGTTCATGTAGAACAAGTGCCTAAACCTAAAGAACAACTGTTCTAATTTAAGAGTCCATTGCTATCATAGTTCAAAAAAGCGCTAGGCGTTAATTGTGTGTTTTGCCACCGCCTTGCGCTTCTTGACCAAAGCGCATGCTTATGTGATTATGCACCTGATTATGCGTAGTTATGTAATGCGTTTTATAACGCCTAGAGCCTAAGCGCACTTAAGCGCTTCGCTTAAGGCGCCTTTTTAACTATGATTGCTTTGCTCTTGTATCACTGTATTTACTCATACAAACTTATTTTTAAATTGAAGGATCCAATCGAAACTCCAATGGCACAGCAGGTATGTTCACACATGTTTCTTTAACAGGTTTGCTCTTATCAATAGCTCTGTTGATTTCAATTTCAATTGTGTATACAGATTGACTTTCATATCAAGCACATTACTAGCATCACAACAGAGCCAATAGTGTTGTTGTACATGTAGACCCGTGGTACCCATCTGAAATCTTGTTGTGCCGTGTAGTTTCCCACGCTTTGTATTCTTTCACTACTGCTTTGTCTAGAACTGATATGATTTGAACCGTGTCTCTGTTTTGATTTGGCAAGACAATGCAGTGACCATAGGATATAGATATATGTTTGTTTGATGCTTTTATTATGTACTAGTACTTGGCAATAGAAGACTTGGTAGTTTAATCCTGTCCACCTTACTAATGAACTGGTTCACCGAAATGAGTTTCATATACTAGTACATGCTAAACTTGTTATGTGTCCGCTTGTTTGTTCTTTTAGAATCTTGTGAGAATATTGGGGAAGAGTGCCTTATTAAGCAATGGTAAAGGAAGTAATGTCAGATAAGGATCGGGGATAGTGACACATCCTTGTTGGTCTCCAACAAAGCTGATAAAACAGCTAAGGAAGACTATCTTGAAGACAATGAGACAACCTCAAAGTCTGTCTTGGTTTAGTGTTCGAGTTATTGGCCACTACCGCATGCACAAGCTATTCAAACTCCTTTGTCTGAATCAGTTCGGTTTCTTGAGTCTCAACTACAAGCTGAAAGACATCGATCGGTTGTCTTTGCGACAAGAAGCGGAAGGATCATGGAAGTCCTGGAGCATTCAGATGCATACTTCCTGGTGCAACGACAAGCGTTGGAGGATTTTAGCGCCAAACAGGACAAAGCTAATCAGCTTGCTAAGCTTATTGCCGGCATGGTGGATACCGAGGATAACATTTCTTGAGCTCTTACGAAGTTATTTCAGTTATGCTCTTGTTTCTTTGCCAGCGTTTATTTACCTTTGGTGGCCAATTTTGACGGCCAGTGTATGTAATATGCTGCTTTGTTCCCTATATTTGCACTGGTGGCGAACTTTGATGCCCAGTGGATGTAATATGTGTAATAGAAGTAATAGGCTAGCCTTAATTGCTTGCTTATTTGTTTCCTTATTGTCTTGTTTAGTTGTTTGCTTGTAGTCACTGCAGTTCTTTTACGTGTTTTTCTAGTGGCCACAATAGCCTATTTTTGGTAACTAGGCCAAAATAATCATGGCAACACTGCAATTTGTTGTAACCATGGGCCTCCTAGGCCGTATGATCCATGGGCCTTCGTTCGGCCGTAGGACCATTGGCCTTCTATACGGGCCATAGGATCCATCGGCCTTCTATCACGGGCCTTAGGGATCAATGGGCCTTCTACGGCCGTAGGGTCCATGGGCCTTCTACGGGCGTGCGATCCATGGGCCTTCTACGGGCCGTACTATCCATGGGCCTCATACGGGCCGTAGGATCCATGGGCCTTCTACGGGGCATATCATCATTTCGCCAATCATGGGTCGTACTATTCGTGGACCATAACGGGCCGTTAATAGGCCGTATTTGATAACTCTATGAAAACAGCCCAACGGGTTTTTTTTACATGAAAACAGCCCAACGTATTAACGGTCCGCAAACGGGCCGACCGTAACGACGGGCTGAATTTGGCCCACAAGCAGAAAATGACTGTAACGGGCCGTATGTAATCGAATGTTGCAAATGAGCCCAAGCATCAATGGGCCCTGAGAAGGCCGAAAGATAACTTGGGCTGGAAACGACCCAATGGAATAACGGGTCGTTAATGGGTTTAAATGATACACTGTTCATTACGGGCCAGTTTCACCATGGGCCGTTAATGGGCCAAGAGTTACAAAGGTCCTCATATGGGCCCAAAAAAGGCATGGGCCACACATGGGCCGGAAGTTAAAACGGGCTGAATCATATTGGACGGCCCAGATGACGCTACTGGGCCTAATTCGGATAGGGCGTAATGGGCCACAGGTTGTGAGCTGTAAATGGGCTATATGCGAACATGCCGTTAACAGGCTTTCCGTGGGCCGGCCCGCCACCTTTTGACCAAGTCAAACCGGCCGGCCTTTTCACAGGAATGGGCCTCTGTTTGGCCGTGCCATGTGTCGCCGTATCATAGGCGCCTTCGGTCCAATGAGTGGATGACATCTGTCCCAACGGTGAGCCGACACGTGTTTCCTCCAGCCAATGATGATTTTACACGTGGAAAATCCCCATTGGTCGGGGTTGTTAACGGGTTATCGGATCCAAAACCCGACCCGATAGCTTAACGGCGTTCCGTTACGGTGGATGCCACGTGTCGGTCACCCTTAATGAAAGCACTTACGTGGACGCGCGATTTATCGTCATGGAAGTGGGCACTTCCGTGATGATAATTTTGGTAATGTCATGGAACACTTCTCTGACAAAGACAGGTATGACTATCTTGATTTTGTCATAAATTTGTCATGGATGTATATTAATGACAAAAAACGCGACCTACTGTGACAAACACGTATCATCACGGAAGTGTATTTTTTTGTAGTGGTAGTAGTGGCACCACACCAACGGCAGCGGGTTGAGATGAGCAATCGGCTGCGGTGCGCGTGCCGGCAGGGGTGTGATGAGACCCACAGGCGATGGTACTGTTGGCGACTTGGTGCATATCTGGTTGTTGCCTGCTGAAGAGCAGGTGGGCGAGCAGCCAGCGGACATGGTTGCTGAGGCAAGAGCTTCTAATGCTAGGCAGAGTAAGTAGAGAAGATGAGAAGCGAACGTTGGATATGTCAGTTTCATTACTTGCAGAGTAGCATAGCACCATATATAGTCATAGTTTAGGTTTGGATTCGAACCAGCTACAGGAGCACGACTTTCTTTTTTCTAAAACTCGGCAATGTCTCTTTACTGGTACACTAGCTTGTTCTATACGCCTTCCCAAGTCTTTGATTTTCTTTCCCTTTTTTGCGAGGAAGGAAGGAGGACAAAATTGAGAGTTCCTGGGACTCGAACCCAAGACCTCTCGGTTGAAAACCAAGGGTGCTAGTCACTTATGTGGCGAACATTCCCGGTGAGGAGGACGGCAGACGAACGCATTTTCCTCGCAATTTTCTTCCTATATATAAAAAAGTATGCTACTTGGTGTCCGCTTAGTCAACAAACGATTGTGCCAACCTTGACCGTTGGATTGACATTCAACGTCTGTCGTGTTTCTTCAGTCTCTTCTTCCTCGAGCCGCCAAAGCCAAACCAGCACCGGCGGGACCGCCTGCTCCCGCCTCCCATGGCTGGCTGTGATCTTCCTCGGCTCCTGTTCGTTCCCGTCCGAGGCCTCACCATCGTCCTCCGCCTTGGTTCGCTCGCCGCGGCGCCGCCCTCCGGTGCTGTCAACATGGTCAATAACCGAGAGGAATAAGGAGATGACTGTACATGGTGAGGATGACAGTAGGGACCTAGCATTGTGCCAGATAATTTTGTTTTTTCGGGACGGAGAAGGGTATCAACTGGGTTGTGCGGGACCTGTGGCCCGTCTAGCCCAGGCTTTTATTTCATATGTTTAGTACATGACCAGCCTAGTTGTTTTTTTCCTTTCTGAAAAATGGCTAGCCAGCTATTTTGCTTTTTGCAGAATAACCAACATAGACCTACTTGCTTTCCTACGCCCTGGTGGGCCTGAAATCTTTCAAGACGAGGAGGGATGCATTTTGCCCAAAAAAATGGGTTGTAAGTAATAAGAAATGGGTTATAAGTAATAACACATGGGCTATAAAATGAAAAAATACAACAAACAGGCAATTAGTTCCAAAATACTGTTTTCTTTCGGATTTTGATATTTTAAATTTCATTGTTTTTGTGCGGGTAAAATTTCATTGAATTTAAATTAAGGTATATTTAGATTTAAAATTAATTTGAATCTGGCTAGAAATTTCGGGCTGCATCTTTGTTTGAGATAGATTTGGAGGCTGACTTGTGGGTCTACTAGGTTGGCGTGTACTTTGGCTTTGTCAACTTAGTCCATAAGCGATTCTAGCAAGATCGACCGTTGGATGTTAATCCAACGGCCGTACGCTTCTTCAATATCTCGATCTTCTTGCTCGGCCGCCCAAACTAGCTCGGTGGGACTGCTGCTCCCGCCTCCGTGGCGGCTGTCTTTGCCGCTGAGCCGCACCGCCCACCCTACTTCCTTGCTGGCGGGCCATTCCTCTACTCACCCACACCTCCTCGTTATTTTCCGCCGATGGCGCCGGACGATAAACCCTCGTACTCCCCAATCACAGGCAACCATTGCCGAGTCTTCCCCGGCTCCGTGTCGTTCCCTTCCTAGGCCTCGCCGTCGTCCACCGCCATGGTGCTCTCGGCGCGGCCTGGTCAACGTGGTCAACAAACGACATCCATCGGCCGTGGACTGTACGCGCAAAATAATGATTCCTCCACCTGACAGTTGGGACCCACCGGAAGGGCCTTTGTATTTCGCGAAAAAAACGTTCCCCCCGCTGACATGTCAGATCCACCAGCTATATCTTCGCACGCAAGGAAGTGTCTCCTTATTACGCACAGAAAAATGAATTCCCCCTGCTAGCTGGGACCCACCATAGTGGGAGGATGACTTGTGGGCCAACTAAGTTGACGGGGACGGAGGGCTTTGTCAACTTAGTCAATATGAACGATTCTAGCTCCAGTGACCGTACGATGTCCATCCAACGGCCCTAGTGCTTCTTCAACCTCTGGTCTTCTTGCTCCAGTCGCCCAAAGCAGCGACGGTCGTGCCGCCTGCTCCTGCCTCCCGTGGCCGGTTTGTCTTTGTGGAGGCCTCACCGCCCCTACTATTCCCACGGTGGCACAGCCTGCGGCGACGGCAGCCTCACACCGCAGCCGAACTAGTGAACCCTCGTACTCCTCTCCGCGCGGGCTTCCACTGCCGCGTCTTCCCCGGCTCCGCGTCGTCCCCTTCCTAGGCCTCGCCGTCGTCCACCGCCGTGGTGCTCTCGGCGCGGCCTGGTCAACATGGTCAAGGAACGACTTCCATCGGACGTGGACTGTACGTGGAGAGGCTGACAGCTAGGTCCACGGCCGCAGCAAGGAAGTGCCTCCTTATTACGCGGAAAATAATGATTCCTCCACCTGATAGCTGGGACCCACCGGACGGGCCACTGTATTTCACAGAAAAAACGTTTCCCCCTGACTGTTGGGACCCACCAGCTTCATCTTCGCACACAAGGAAGTGCGTCCGGGCAATGACTGCTGGGACCCACCAGCTCTGACCATACGCAAGGAAGTGCGTCCGGCAAAAAAGCGATTCTCCTCGACCGCTGGGACCCACCGGCTACATCTTCGCACGCAAGGAAGTGCGTCAAGACAAAAACGCCGATTGCTGGGACCCACCAGCTACATCTTCGCACGCAAGGAAGTGCACGGCGGTCGGGACCCACCTGGTCGAAGCGCACGTGGCGTTGTCATTCTGGTGAACGTGTATGTACATATATCTTTGGTGGATGTAGAGGCGCCGACGTGTCGCAATAGAGGCGCCGACGTAGCATGTACTGCACGTAGCCGCTGTGGTGCAAGAAAGAAAATACGGCCACGTATGTGTACATACTGGCGGGGTCTCGAACACCTACTCGCGCATACGTACATGTAAGTGCATCTAGTGCCCCTTAGTGATTTTGGTGTATTGAAGACTTATAGGTTAAGGAACTAATGCGTTTGTGAGTGTACACGGGTCTATAAGTCTATGAGGAGTTTGATATTTACAGTGAAAGTCGACCCCTAAAAATGAAGTTCTTGTTGAAGACTTTGATATTACGAAGACTTTACGAAGACTTTGAAAGTGAAGAAATTGGTGTGACCTTGAAGACTTGGTATTCATTTGAGGAACATGAAGCGTGAAGACTTTTGTTTCGTAGTTTCATTTTCTCTTTCTTGAGTCATAGGAAACACCGTCATCGTTAAAGGGGTCGAGGAAATACTAAGGAAAAATTTCCATGTGATGCTCAACTCAAAATCCTACACCTACCAATCCCTTGAGTGAAGCCTTTGGAAATCTCATACAGTTCAGTCAATTTCTTGATGTGAGAGCGAAGTTCTTACGGTCATTTGAGGAATTTGTTACGACCGAGGAGTTAGGAATTCGCCAAAGGCGGATTGCCTACAGTGAGGAACATGATAGCCCCGAGGAATTTGAGAGTCAAATTTCCGACCGTTCTTGTCTTCTTGCGCTTGACTGTCCCAAAATATCTTATCCACCTAAGGTCATATCATTGAAGGGCATTTATGTCTTATCATGACGGGCTTCTCCCTAGGCTATAAATAGCCGCCCCCTACAACCACTAGCTGGTTGGCTGCTCCGAGAGAAACTTGACACTTGTCATTTGAGAGCAACCCATCCTCACGAGGACTTTGAGCGAAAATCATCGAAAGTGAGGAAAAACCCAAAACCAAACCCTACAAACCCAAAGTGATTGAGCATCATTTGAAGAGATCGATCCTGCGTGGATCCGACGCTTGTTACCTTTGAAGACTGTGCTTCTTCCAGACGGTTAGGCGTCATGGTCTAGAGCATCCAAGAGGAATTGTGGATCGCCGAGTGACCAAGTTTGTGAAGGTTTGGAAGTCGCTCAAGACTTACCACGAGTGATTGGACGAGGTGCATGTGACCTTAGTTCAAGGAGAATACGGTGAGGACTTGGTGTCCCGAGCTGCGTGCTCGGATCGGGTGGCCGGACTGTGTGTCCTCGAGTTTAAATACTCGGCCGCTCCAACCAGACGCATAACCGAGACAGCAGTTGGAACTGGTCTACCAAATCATTGTCTTCACCAACCTAACTGGTTCTATTTCCTCAACCCTTTCATTTCCTCATTACTGTGTTGAGTGTTTGTTCATATCTGTGTTTGAAGACTTTGACTGAAGACTTTCTCAATTTCCTCAGTTCAATTTCTTCAGTCTGTTTGTCTTCATCTTGTGTTATCCTGTGATTACGCTTTCTGTACTCTGTGCTAGTCTTCATTTCATCATGATGACCATGCGTGTATTCTGTTATGCTTACTTCTGAGTACTTATTCCGCTGCTAATAGTTCTTCGTTAAGGAATTTCCTCACCGGCAAATTCCTCAGTGAAGAATACATAAAAATCGCCTATTCACCCCCCTCTAGTCGACATAACGCACTTTCAATTGGTATCGAGCAAGGTACTCCCTTGTTACGTGTGATTTTGGTTTAACCACGGAGTTTTAGTTATGTCGACCGCAGTATGATCAAGGTCTCGGCAGGGTGTCCTACCTTTGATGGGACGGACTACCCCATCTTGGAAGAACAAGATGCGAATGCAGCTTGAAGCAATTGACAACGATCTACGGTATGTTATGGAAAATGGTGTTCCCTCGGTCACACCTTCTGCGAATGCTGATGTGAAGAGATTCAAGCAACTTGATTCTCAAGCAAAGAATATCATATGTGGCCATCTCGAGCAAAGGTCAATATGGAAGAGTGAGTGCTTTGGAAGCTGCCAAGCTCATCCGGGATAGGCTGTCCAAAGTGAATGAAGGAGTCTCAACTCAGCGTGACTCTCGAGTTGATGTTCTTCGGAATCTCTTCAACCGCTTCAAAAGACTCGACAATGAAAATGTCCAACAAACTTTGATCGCCTCACTGACATCTCAAATGAGCTTCAAGCCCTCGGTGCCACTGACATCACTGACCATGAGGTGGTGAAGAAACTGTTGAGATCGCTTGATTCCTCATTTGATACTGGGTGCGATGATACAAGAACGGGCTGACTACAAGTCTCTTGATCCCGCCGATATCCTCGAAAGGCTAAATACTCATGAGTTCCAGCTTGCTGAAAAGAGAGATCTCTATGGTTCTAGCTATGGAAAAACACGTGCCCTGAAGGCCAAGGTTGTGTCTCGAATCGAGTGTGAAGACTCGGTAGTAGCCTTGGAGATCACGAAGAATTAGGCCAGGAGCTAGCAATCGCTCGTGAAGAAATTCCAAGTTCTCAAGACGTGGTCGCTTTGGAAAATCCTCAAGAAACAGTGATTCCTCATCCGGTGACTATAAGAGAAGACTTTGTCACAAATGCAAGAAACCTGGTCACTACATCCAAGATTGTCCTCGGTGGGAAAAGGAATTAAAGAAGAAAAACACAAGGATTACAGTTACGATGACGCGAAGAAGAAGAAGAAATCATCGAAATCTTCATCATCAATATCCTCAAAGCCTTCTTCTCACAAGAAGAGCAGCTCCAAAAAGGCTCGGGCATTCATTGGCAAGGAAATGGACTCTGAAGCTGAATCTGAGGATCATGAGGAAGAGGAGGCATCAGAAGAATCTGAGTCTGGTGTGGCGAGTCTAGCTCTCGCTACTGCTTTCATCAGCAAGACCATCTTCAACTCTGAAGAAAATGACCTCACCAACAAAGATGATGAAGATAGTGATGACTACGCTCCCACCTATTGCTTCATGGCAAAGGGTGCCAAGGTACTCAAATATACCTCCTCTGAATCTAGTGAAAATGAATCTGATGAAGATCTAAAGCCCGATTACTCAAAACTTGCTAAGATTGCTGTAAAACAACAAAGGGCTTTAGAAAAGGTTCAAAACATGCTAGACAAAAGTGATGATATGTTAGGTGAAGAAATGGATTGCACTAAAGCCCTGACTTAAAATCTTCAGAGACTTCAGTCTAGGTTTGATAACCTTCAAAGTCATCATAACACTCTCTTATCTGATCATGAGAAACTTTCTTATGAATTTCTTCAAAGAAAGCAAGATCTTGAGAATCTAAGAGTGAATTATGAAGATCTTCTGAAGGAGTGCGATTCATTACTTGCTCAACAAATCAGCGCTTCTCAGGAAGAATTTGTTCCTCCATGCTTAAAGTGCATTGAACGTGAATCTGCTAATTCTTCACCTGAATGTTCAAATGCTTCAACTGTTACAAATTCTTCACCTGCCTCTGCTATCACTAATTCCTCATCTGAGGACATTGCTAGTATCACTGATGATGCAGGGCTGAAGGAACTGTACACGACAGGCATGTACAAAAGCCTCAAAGGGCATCAGACTCTTTATGATGTGCTTAAAAAGCAGATCCAAGAGGGTAGTGCCTTTGAGAGGAAACTCAATGCTGATGGAACATATTGGAAGCCTGAGCAGTATCCCAAAACCTCATGGGTTGCTGCAAAGGGACCTCCAGTTGATCCATCTAACTTATCTGGCTTTACATGCGAATCTCCTCATTCTTCTGATGAGTCATTTGACTCCAACTATAAACTGTTCAAAAATCAGAAATGGTGAAGTATTTGCTAGATATGTTGGCACTAACTGCAGGAACGGTTCCCCTATGAAGAAAATCTGGGTTCCCAAGAAGTGCCTTGAAAGTCTTCAGGTGAATGTCTTCATGACACCACCTGTGAAGAATAGGAACCCCAGATCAAATTCTTCATATGGACCAAATTCTTCATATGGATCCAAGTCCTCATACGGACCAAATTCCTCACGTGGATCAAATTCCTCAAAAGGATCAAAGTCCTCATATGATTATTATCGTGCTAACAACTCTGTTTTCAGGTAGAGCTAATGGCTATGAATATGTGCATTATTCTTCAAACCAATATGTTCATAAGTCCTCGAAGAATTTCTCTACTTATTCATATGCTTACCCTAACCCCTCTTATGTGAAACGAAATGGTTTGGCTTCTACGCCACCATTCTCGTATGGTGCTCGCAGAGTGATGAACTCTTTGCCACCCCTTCAGATGTGGGTGGTGAAGAAAAGAACTAATCTCTTCTGCGAGGTCAGGTCTCCAGACGTGCCTTAACGTCTGAAGAATTTGCTGGGGACCTGACAAAATGCCTGAAAGGACGCAGGCTAATCATGATGAAATGAACTTTCATTTCACACGTCCTCATACTGCTTATCTGTTAATACTGACTGATGAAATTCATCTGATGAACTTGATATCATATTCTTCACTGATGAAGTATATGAGATCGTAAGTGTTGGGGAACGTTGCAGAAAATTAAAATTTTTCCTACGGTTTCACCAAGATCCATCTATGAGTTCATCTAAGCAACGAGTCATGGGAGAGTGATTGCATCTACATACCACTTGTAGATCGCGTGCGGAAGCGTTCAAAGGAACGGGGATGATGGAGTCGTACTCGCCGTGATTCAAATCACCGATGACCTAGTGCCGAACAGACAGCACCTCCGCGTTCAACACACGTACGGTACGGACGACGTCTCCTCCGTCTTGATCCAGCAAGGAGGAAGGAGAGGTTGAGGAAGAGAGCTCCAACGGCAGCACGACAGCGTGATGATGGTGGAGTGATAGTTCTCCGGCAGGGCTTCGCTAAGCGCACGCGGAGGAGGAGAGGTGTTGGGGAGGGGAGGGGTTGCGCCTTCAATTGTGTATGCAGCCCTCCCCTCACCCCTCTATTTATAGGGGGAAGGGAGATGGGGCCGGCCCCCTCTAGATGGCATCTAGAGGGGGGGCGGCGGCCAAGGGGAGGGGGGCTTGCCCCCCAAGCAAGGGGCGCCTCTAGGGTTCCCCCCTCAACCCTAGGCGCAAGGGCCCAAGGGAGGGGGTGCGCCCAGCCCACCAGGGGCTGGCTCCCTCCCCACGCAGCCCAAGTGGCCCCCCGAGAGGGGTGGCCCCTCCCGGTGGACCTCCGGAACCCTTCCGGTGACCCCAGTACAATACCGATATGCCCCGAAACTTTTCCGGTGTCCGTTTGACAACTTCCCATATATAAATCTTTACCTCCGGACCATTCCGGAACTCCTCGTGACGTCCGGGATCTCATCCGGGACTCTTAACAACATTCGGTAATCACATACAAGTCTTCCTAATAACCCTAGCGTCACCGAACCTTAAGTGTGTAGACCCTACGGGTTCGGGAGACATGCAGACATGACCAAGACGATCTCAGGTCAATAACCAACAGCGGGATCTGGATACCCATGTTGGCTCCCACATGCTACTCGATGATGTCATCGGATGAACCACGATGTCGAGGATTCAATCAACCCCGTATACTATTCCCTTTGTCAATCGGTACGTTACATGCCCGAGACTCGATCGTCGGTATCCCAATACCTCGCTCGTTACCTATCGCAAGTCACTTTACTCGCACCGTAATGCATGATCCCGTGACCAAACACTTGGTCACTTTGAGATCATGATGATGCATTACCGAGTGGGCCCAGAGATACCTCTCCGTCATACGGAGTGACAAATCCCAATCTCGATCCGTGTCAACCCAACAGACACTTTCGGAGATGCCTGTAGTGTACCTTTATAGTCACCCGATGCCAGGACGCTTTGGTACACCCAAAGCACTCCTACGGTATCCGGGAGTTACGATCTCATGGTCTAAGGAATAGATACTTTGACATTGAGAAAGCTCTAGCAAAACGAACTACACGATCTTGTGCTATGCTTAGGATTGGGTCTTGTCCATCACGTCATTCTCCTAATGACGTGATCCCGTTGTCAATGACATCTGATGTCCATAGTCAGAAACCATGACTATCTGTTGACCAACGAGCTAGTCAACTAGAGGCTTACTAGGGACGTATTGTGGTCTATGTATTCACACGGTATTACGATTTCCGGATAATACAATTATAGCATGAATAAAAGACAATTATCATAAACCATGAAATATAATAATAATGCTTTTATTATTGCCTCTAGGGCATATTTCCAACAGTCTCCCACTTGCACTAGAGTCAATAATCTAGTTACAGTGTGATGAATCGAACACCCATAGAGTTCTGGTGTTGATCATGTTTTGCCCGCGGAAGAGGTTTAGTCAACGGATCTGCGACATTCAGATCCGTATGCACTTTGCAAATTTCTATGTCTCCATCTTGAACATTTTCACGGATGGAGTTGAAGCGACGCTTGATGTGCCTTGTCTTCTTGTGAAACCTGGGCTCCTTGGCAAGTGCAATAGCTCGGTGTTGTCACAGAAGAGTTTGATCGGCCCCGACGCATTGGGTATGACTCCTTGGTCGGTGATGAACTCCTTCACCCAAATTGCTTCATGCGCTGCCTCCGAGGCTGCCATGTACTCCGCTTCACATGTAGATCCCGCCACGACGCTTTGCTTGCAAATGCACCAGCCATCGCTCCACCATTCAACATATACACATATCCGGTTTGTGACTTAGAGTCATTCAGATGCGTGTCGAAGCTTAGCGTCGACGTAACCCCTTACGACGAGCTCTTCGTCACCTCCATAAACGAGAAACATGTCCTTTGTCCTTTTCGGTACTTCAGGATATTCTTGACCGCTGTCGGTGTTCCTTGCCGAGATTACTTTTGGTACCTTCCTACCAAACTTACGACAAGGTTTACGTCAGGTCTGGTACACAAGATGGCATACATAATAGATCCTATGGCTGAGGCATAGGGATGACGCTCATCTCTTCTTTATCTTTTGCCGTGGTCGGGCATTGAGCTGAGCTCAATCTCACACCTTGCGATCTGCAAGAACCCTTTCTTGGACTGATCCATTTTGAACTTCTTCAAAATCTTATCAAGGTATGTGCTTTGTGAAAGACCTATGAGGCGTCTCGATCTATCTCTATAGATCTTGATGCCTAATATATAAGCAGCTTCTCCAAGGTCCTTCATTGAAAAACACTTATTCAAGTAGGCCTTAATGCTGTCCAAGAATTCTATATCATTTCCCATCAAAAGTATGTCTTCTACATATAATATGAGAAATGCTACAGAGCTCCCACTCACTTTCTTGTAAACGCAGGCTTCTCCATAAGTCTGCATAAACCCAAATGCTTTGATCATCTCATCAAAGCGAATGTTCCAACTCCGAGATGCTTGCACCAGCCCATAAATGGATCGCTGGAGCTTGCATACTTTGTTAGCATTCTTAGGATCGACAAAACCTTCCGGCTGCATCATATACAGCTCTTCCTTAAGATGCCCGTTAAGGAACGCTGTTTTGACGTCCATCTGCCATATCTCATAATCATTGTATGCGGCAATTGCTAACATGATTCGGACGGACTTAAGCTTCGCTACGGGAGAGAAAGTCTCATCATAGTCAATCCCTTGAACTTGCCGATAACCCTTAGCGACAAGTCGAGCTTTATAGATGGTGACATTACCATCCGCGTCCGTCTTCTTCTTAAAGATCCATTTGTTTTCTATCGTCACGATCATCGGGCAAGTCGGTCAAAGTCCATACTTTGTTTTCATACATGGATTCTATCTCGGATTTCATGGCTTCTAGCCATTTGTTGGAATCTGGGCCCGCCATCGCTTCTTCATAGTTGAAGGTTCACCGTTGTCTAACAACATTATTTCCGTGACAGGGTTGCCGTACCACTGCAGTGCGGAACGTGTCCTAGTGGACCCACGAAGTTCAAGAGCAACTTGATCCGAAGTACCTTGATCATCATCATTAATTTCCTCTCCAATTGGTGTAGGCACCACAGAACATTTTCCCGAGCTGCACTACTTTCCGGTTCAAGAGGTAGTACTTCATCGAGTTCTACTTTCCTCCCACTTACTCCTTTCGAGAGAAACTCTTTTTCCGTAAAGGATCCATTCTTGGCAACAAAGATCTTGCCCTCGGATCTAAGGTAGAAGGTATACCCAATGGTTTCCTTAGGGTATCCTATGAAGACGATTTTTCCGACTTGGGTTCGAGCTTTTCAGGGTTGAAGTTTCTTGACATAAGCATCGCATCCCCAAACTTTTAGAAACGACAGCTTAGGTTTCTTCCCAAACCATAATTCATACGGTGTCGTCTCAACAGATTTAGACGGTGCCCTATTTAAAGTGAATGTAGCTGTCTCTAGAGCGTATCCCCAAAATGATAGCGGTAAATCGGTAAGAGACATCATAGATCGCACCATATCCAATAGACTGCGATTAC
This sequence comes from Aegilops bicornis, assembly GCA_021605145.1. NCBI lineage: Eukaryota > Viridiplantae > Streptophyta > Magnoliopsida > Poales > Poaceae > Aegilops > Aegilops bicornis. The sequence goes on from CM038675.1 coordinate 196,636,698, forward strand.
GACGTTCGGACACACCGTTACGCTGAGGTGTTCCAGGCGGCGTGAGTTGTGAAACGATTCCACATTTTCTTAAGTGTGTACCAAATTCGTGACTTAAATATTCTCCTCCACGATCTGATCGTAAGAACTTTATTTTTCGGTCATGTTGATTCTCTACCTCATTCTGAAATTCCTTGAACTTTTCAAAGGTCTCAGACTTGTGTTTCATTAAGTAGACATACCCATATCTACTCAAGTCATCAGTGAGAGTGAGAACATAACGATATCCTCCGCAAGCCTCAACACTCATTGGACCGCACACATCGGTATGCATGATTTCCAATAAGTTGGTTGCTCGCTCCATTGTTCCGGAGAACGGAGTCTTGGTCATCTTGCCCATAAGGCATGGTTCGCATGTGCCAAATGATTCATAATCTAGAGACTCCAAAAGTCCATCAGCATGGAGCTTCTTCATGCGCTTGACACCAATGTGACCAAGGCGGCAGTGCCACAAGTATGTGGGACTATCGTTATCAACTTTACATCTTTTGGTATTCACGCTATGAATATGTGTAACATTACGCCGAGATTCATTAAGAATAAACCATTGACCATCGGAGCATGACCATAAAACATGTCTCTCATATAAATAGAACAACCATTATTCTCGGATTTAAATGAGTAGCCATCTCGCATTAAACGAGATCCAGATACAATGTTCATGCTCAAACTTGGCACCAAATAACAATTATTAAGGTTCAAAACTAATCCAGAGGTAAATGAAGAGGTAGCGTGCCGACGGCGATCACATCGACTCTGGAACCATTCCCGACGCGCATCGTCACCTCGTCCTTCGCCCGATCTCCGCTTATTCCGCAGCTCTGCTTTGTGAGTTACAAATATGAGCAACGGCACCGGTATCAAATACCGGAGTTACTACGAGTACTGGTAAGGTACACATCAATTACATGTATATCAAATATACCTTTGGTGTTGCCGACCTTCTTATCTGCTAAGTATTTGGGGCAGTTCCGCTTCCAGTGACCCTTCCCCTTGCAATAAAAGCACTCAATCTCAGGCTTGGGTCCATTCTTTGACTTCTTCCCGGTAACTGGCTTACCGGGCGCGGCAACATCCTTGCCGTCTTTCTTGAATTTCTTCTTGCCCTTGCCCTTCTTGAACTTAGTGGTCTTATTGACCATCAACACTTGATGTTCTTTCTTGATCTCAACCTCTGCTGACTTCAGCATTGAAAATACTTCAGGAATGGTCTTCACCATCCCCTGCATATTGTAGTTCATCACAAAGCTCTTGTAGCTTGGTGGGAGCGATCAAGGATTCTGTCACAATGACCGCCTCATCAGTGAGGTTAATATTCAGCTGGGTCATACGGTTGTGCAACCCAGACATCTTGAGTATGTGCTCACTGACAGAACTATTTTCCTCCATCTTACAACTATAGAACTTGTCGGAGATGTCATATCTCTCGACCCGGGCGTGAGCTTGGAAAACTAGTTTCAGCTCCTCGAACATCTCATATGCTCCGTGATGCTCAAAACGCTTTTGGAGCCCCGGTTCTAAGCTGTAAAGCATGCCGCATTGAACGAGGGAGTAATCATCAGCACGAGATTGCCAAGCATTCATAATGTCTTGGTTCTCGGGGACGGGTGCGTCACCTAGCGGTCCTTCTAGGACATATTGTTTCTGGCAGCTATGAGGATGATCCTCGTGTTCCGGACCCAGTCCATTATAGTTGCTGCCGTCATCTTTCAGCTTGGTTTTCTCTAGGAACGCGTTGAAGTTCAAGTTGACATGAGCGTTGGCCATTTGATCTACAAGACATATTATGCAAAAGTTTTAGACTAAGTTCATGATAATTAAGTTCATCTAATCAAGTTATTTTAATGAACTCCCACTCAGATTAGACATCCCTCTAGTCATCTAAGTGTTACACGATCCGAGTCGACTAGGCCGTGTCCGATCATCACGTGAGACGGACTAGTCATCGTCGGTGAACATTCTCATGTTGATCGTATCTTCCATACGACTTCGTGTTTCGACCTTTCGGTCTCCGTGTTCCGAGGCCATGTCTGTACATGCTAGGCTCGTCAAGTTAACCCTAAGTGTTTTGCGTGTGTAAATCTGTCTTACACCCGTTGTATGTGAACGTAAGAATCCATCACACCCGATCATCACGTGGTGCTTAGAAGTTTACGAACTTTAGCAACGGTGCACAGTTAGGGAGAAAACTTCTTGATATTGTTGTAAGGGATCATCTTATTTACTACCGTCGTTCTAAGTAAACAAGATGCATAAACATAATAAACATCACATGCAATTATATAGTAGTGACATGATATGGCCAATATCATAAAGCTCCATTGATCTCCATCTTCGGGGCTCCATGATCACCTTGTCACCGGCATGACACCATGATCTCCATCATCATGATCTCCATCATCGTGTCTTCATGAAGTTGTCACGCCAACGACTACTTTCTACTTCTACAGCTAACGCATTTAGCAATAAAGTAAAGTAATTTACATGGCGTTCTTCAATGACACGCAGGTCATACAAAATTAAAGACAACTCCTATGGCTTCTGCCGGTTGTCATACTCATCGACATGCAAGTCGTGATTCCTATTACAAGAACATGATATCATACATCACAATATGTCATTCATCACAACTTGGCCATATCACATCACATGACAATTGCTGCAAAAACAAGTTAGACGTCCTCTAATTGTTGTTGCATCTTTTACGTGGCTGCAATTGGGTTCTAGCACGAACGTTTTCTTACCTACGAATAACCACAACGTGATTTTGTCAACTTCTATTTACCCTTCATAAGGACCGTTTTCATCGAATCCGCTCCAACTAAAGTGGGAGAGACAGGCACCCGCCAGCCACCTTATGCAACTAGTGCATGTTGGTCGGTGGAACCGGTCTCACGTAAGAGTACGTGTAAGGTTGGTCCGGGCCGCTTCATCCCACAATACCATTGAAGCAAGATAAGACTAGTAGCGGCAAGCATGTTGACAAGATCTACGCCCACAACCAAATTGTGTTCTACTCGTGCAATAGAGAACTACGCATAGACCTAGCTCATGATGCCACTGTTGGGAACGTTGCGAGAAAATTAAAATTTTCCCTACGGTTTCACCAAGATCCATCTATGAGTTCATCTAAGCAACGAGTCATGGGAGAGTGATTGCATCTACATACCACTTGTAGATCGCGTGCGGAAGCGCGCTCAATGGAACGGGATGATGGAGTCGTACTGCCGTGATTCAGATCACCGATGACCTAGTGCCGAACGGACAGCACCTCCGCGTTCAACACACGTACGGTACGGACGACGTCTCCTCCGTCTTGATCCAGCAAGGAGGAAGGAGAGGTTGAGGAAGAGCGCTCCAACGGCAGCACGACGGCGTGATGATGGTGGAGTGATAGTTCTCCGGCAGGGCTTCGCCAAGCACACGCGGAGGAGGAGAGGTGTTGGGGAGGGGAGGGGCTGCGCCTTGGCTTGTGTATGCAGCCCTCCCCTCACCCCTCTATTTATAGGGGGAAGGGAGAGGGGGGCCGGCCCCTCTAGATGGCATCTAGAGGGGGGCGGCGGCCAAGGGGAGGGGGGCTTGCCCCCCAAGCAAGGGGGGCGCCCCCTCTAGGGTTCCCCCCCTCAACCCTAGGCGCAAGGGCCCAAGGGAGGGGGTGCGCCCAGCCCACCAGGGGCTGGCCCCTTTCCACGCAGCCCAAGTGGCCCCCCCGGGAGGGGTGGCCCCTCCCGGTGGACCTCCGGAACCCTTCCGGTGGCCCCGGTACATAATCTTGATATGCCCCGAAACTTTTCCGGTGTCCGCTTGACAACTTCCCATATATAAATCTTTACCTCCGGACCATTCCGGAACTCCTCGTGACGTCCGGGATCTCATCCGGGACTCGAACAACATTCGGTAATCACATACAAGTCTTCCTAATAACCCTAAGCGCCACCGAACCTTATGTGTAGACCCTACGGGTTCGGGAGACATGCGAACATGACCGAGACGATCTCAGGTCAATAACCAACAGCGGGATCCGGATACCCATGTTGGCTCCCACATGCTCCTCGATGATGTCATCGGATGAACCACGATGTCGAGGATTCAATCAACCCGTATACTATTCCCTTTGTCAATCGATGCGTTACATGCCCGAGACTTCGATCGTCGGTATCCCAATACCTCGTTCACCTCGCATCGCAAGTCACTTTACTCGTACCGTAATGCATGATCCCGTGACCAAACACTTGGTCACTTTGAGCTCATGATGATGCATTACCGAGTGGGCCCAGAGATACCTCTCCGTCATACGGAGTGACAAATCCCAATCTCGATCCGTGTCAACCCAACAGACACTTTCGGAGATGCCTGTAGTGTACCTTTATAGTCACCCAGTTACGTTGTGACGTTTGGTACACCCAAAGCACTCCTACGGTATCCGGGAGTTACACGATCTCATGGTCTAAGGAATAGATACTTTGACATTGAGAAAGCTCTAGCAAAACGAACTACACGATCTTGTGCTATGCTTAGGATTGGGTCTTGTCCATCACGTCATCCTCCTAATGACGTGATCCCGTTGTCAATGACATCTGATGTCCATAGTCAGGAAACCATGACTATCTGTTGACCAACGAGCTAGTCAACTAGAGGCTTACTAGGACGTATTGTGGTCTATGTATTCACACATGTATTACGATTTCCGGATAATACAATTATAGCATGAATAAAAGACAATTATCATAAACCATGAAATATAATAATAATGCTTTTATTATTGCCTCTAGGGCATATTTCCAACAGTAAGTTGTACTAATTCATCTGCAGGATGATCAACCCAAAGCCACTGAGTGGGTTCTCGATAGTGGATGTACAAATCACATGACTGGTGACAAGAATCTATTGATGGATGCTCCCTTATCACCGTCACATCTGAAGCATATCATCTTCTTTGACAAAGGAAAAAGTCAGGTATTGGGTCTTGGTAAGGTTGCGATCTCTAAGGATAAACACATGGACAAAGTCATGCTTGTTGAGTCCTTAGGATACAACCTCATGTCAGTCTCAATGCTTTGTGATCTTGATATGGTTGTTATCTTTGGCAAGTATCGTTGTGTTGTGATTATGGAAGCTGACAATTCCAAAGTCTTGAAGGCTTTAGGAGAGGAGACTTGTATATTGTTGACTTCTCTACAGGACCACAACCAGCCGTGGTGTCTACTTGCAAAAGCTTCGTATATTGGCTATGGCATCGGCGACTTGGTCACGCAGGCATGATTTAATTTGCACACGCTTGCAAAGAAGAAGCATGTCATTGGCATTGAAAATGTCAAATTCCTCAAGGATCACCTTTGCGGAGCCTGTGAAGCCTGAAAAATGACCAAGGCCAAGCATCCAGCGAAGACTATCATGACCACTACTCGTCCCTTCGAATTGCTTCACATGGACCTCTTTGGTCCCAATCATTACTCAGTTGTCATTAATGATGCATCTCTATATGGCTTTGTTATTGTTGATGATTACTCTCGTTACACATGGGTACACATTGTTACTTACAAAAATCAAGTGCAGGAAGTCTTCAAAAGATTTTCCTCGAGGGCTTCAACTAACTTTGGTGTGAAGATCAAACACATCGAGTGACAATGGAACCGAGTTCAAGAATTCGGTCTTGATGCCTATCTTGATGAACTTGGTATTACTCATGAGTTATCTGCTCCTTATACTCCTCGGCAAAATGGCGTCGTGGAGCGCAAGAACGAGAACTCTTGTTGAGATGGCTCGCACTATGCTTGATGAATACAAAACGCCTAGTCGTTTTTGGATTGATGCAATTGATCTGCGTGCCACATCATCAACAGAGTGTATCTTCACAAATTCTTCAAGAAGACTGCCTATGAACTCCTCAACGACAAGAAACCCAATGTAAGTTATTTCAAAGTCTTGATTGCTAAATGCTGGATTAGAGATCCTCATCACAATTCTAAATTTGCACCAAAAGCACATGAAGGTTTTATGCTTGGTTACGGAAGGACTCGCACACCTGCAGAGTCTTCAACATCGCTCTTCACAAGATTGTTGACACTTTGTAGATGTGCGGTTTGATGAAACTAATGGCTCGCAAAGAGAGCACCTACCTTCATGTTAGATGAACCAGCACCGAGGATTCTATCAAGTTCAAGGCAACCGAGGATGTCATTCCTCTTGAAGAATCTGCTGAAGAATTCATTCCTGACGCGAAGAACGTCGGTGATGCACTGAAGATAATCTTGAAGACAATGGTGCCGAGGAATATGTTCAATTTCCTCGACGTCACCCAGCTCATCCTCGCTTTGCAAAAGAAGTACAAGTGGAGAAGATCATCGATGACATTGAAGCGCCAGGTCCTCTCACACGCTCAAAAGCTTCACATTTATCTAACTTTTGTGGGCACTATGCTTTTGTCTCTATCACAGAGCCCACTAAGGTAGATGAAGAATTTCTGGAACCGGAGTGGATTCAGGCTATGCAAGAAGAATTACATCAGTTCGAGCTCAACAATGTCTGGGAACTGGTCAAACGTCCAGATCCTCGCAAGCATAATATCATTGGCACAAAGTGGATCTACCGCAACAAGCAAGATGAAAATGGTCTTGTGGTAAGGAATAAGGCACGACTGGTAGCTCAAGGCTACACACAGTTGAAGGAATTGATTTCGATGAAACTTTTGCACTGTTGCTAGACTTGAGGCTATTCGCATATTACTTGCTTATGCTAATCATCATGATATTATCTTATATCAAATGGATGTGAAAAGTGCATTCCTCAATGGTAAGGCCCAGGTTTTGAAGATCCAAAGAATCCTGACAAAGTCTTCAGACTTAATAAGGCCCTCTATGGTCTCAAACAAGCCCCCAAGGCGTGGTATGATACATTGAAGGAATTCTTCGTGAAGAATGGCTTCACACCAGTTCACTCGACCCTACTCTCTTTATTAAATCTTATGATGGTGAACTGTTTGTGTGCCAAATATATGTTGATGATATTATCTTTGGCTGTACTGACCAACGTTATAGTGATGAATTTGCCTACATGATGAGTGAAGAATATCAAATGTCTATGATGGGAGAGTTGAAATTCTTCTTAGGTCTTCAAATTCACAACAAATAAGAATGGCATATTCATATCTCAGGAGAAATACCTCAAAGATGTTACGAGGAAATTCGGCATGCAAGATTGCAAAGGCGCTAAAATTCCTATGCCCACAAATGGCCATCTATGCAATCGATGAAAATGGTATTGACTTTGATCACAAGGTATACCGCTCCATGATTGGTTCTTTCTTGTACTTATGTGCATCTAGGCCAGATATAATGCTTAGTGTTTGCATGTGTGCCCGATTTCAAGCTGCACCAAGGAATCACACCATAAGGCTGTGAAGCATATTCTTCGATATCTAGCTCACACACCAACACTAGGATTATGGTACCCCAAGGGCTCTGCTTTTGATCTCATTGGATATTCCGACTCGACTATCTTTGGTGATCGTGTGGACCGCATAAGTCAACTTCGGCATTTGTCATTTCCTCGACGATCTTTTGGTCTGTTGGTCCTCGAAGAAATGTAATCGCGTATCACCGCTTCATCATGCGGAAGTTGAATACATTGCTGCTGGCTCTTGTTGTGCTCAACTGCTTTGGATGAAGCAAACACTCAAGGACTATGGATTCAACGTGAAGAATGTGCCTCTCCTCTGCGACAATCAGAGTGCCATCAAGATTGCTCACAACCCAGTTCAGCACTCGAAGACAAAGCACATTCAGATTCGTCATCATTTTCTTCGTGATCATGTGTTGAAGGGCTTACATCTCCATCGAAAGCACGTGAAGACCAAGAACAGCTAGCTGATATCTTCACTAAGACCTTGGATGAGAAGAGATTTAGCAAGTTGCGGTGTGAGCTAAATATCTTAGAATCTTCGAATGTTCTTTGAAAAAGACACAAATCCTAACACTTATGCAAAATTGATGACTTAGATGTGCAACACATGAAGAAACGTTTTTCTTCAATCAATGAAGAATAACACTCTAAGTGTGAAGAAATTTATGAAGAATTTGATTCTCAGAACGCTACGTCTATTGTACGCTGTGTCTGAAATGATCATTCTTATAGGGTGGGTCGTGCCACCACCAAAGTTGAAAATCTTCAATTTGAGTTTTTCCTCGGTTTTGAAATTCTTCAGTTTTTCTAATTCTTCAATTTTTCAAAATCTTCACTGGTTCCTTCGCTTTTTCTTCATTGGCTATATATATATATATGAGTTTATGTCCTCTACAGCATTCACTTATAGTTATTTCTTCAAGCTGTTTTTTTTGCTAAGTGAATGTGATCGGACCCTTCCCCCTCTATGCTATACTCAACCCAATCTATTCACAAATTCTTCATGTGCGTTCTATTTGAAACTCGTTCAAAATCTTCATTGTGTCCTGGTCAGCTGAAGAAATTGCGAACGGAACTTTAAAACTGGTCTTATCCAAATTTTCGGTTTTGCCGCTCAAACCGTTCCGCATCCCATGATACATTATTCTACTCACGCACGATCGTACACGATCTCCACTACACAGTACGTGGGTGACACATGTCGTGAGAAGGAGAATGGTCAGGGGCACGTTCGTCCTAAATCTATGGGCGAACAGTTTTTCACTGCCTCTATAAATACCCCTCTCTCCATCCTCATTCCTTTTACCCCGCTCGACCTCTCTCTCCCGTTCGAGCTCCTCAAACCCTAGCGCCGCCGCTACTCCATCGTCGCCGGCGAGTAAGAGCTTCACTGCCTCGACCTCGTCGCCGTCGTACTCACGCCGACCGCGGGAATCTTCACTCCGCCGCCGCCGTAGCTGTCTTCCTCCGCCGAGTTAGGGCAAGGAAGATCTAACCTGACGAACTTCCCATCCGTTCTTCTCAGTTCGTCGTGTTCTTCATTTCGGGTAATTAAAAGTTACTTTTATTACTCTCCTTGATTCTCAAGCTTTCCTGAAAATCTTCAAAGGTGTTTATTCTTCAAATCTTCACACATATGAACACCACACACATCATATGATCTTGAACTGTTTTACTAAGCAATCATTTTCTTCAAGATTCCCTAATTGTGTGGATCTTCGATCTGTACAACTCTGGAACCTAAGACAAGAACGCTTAGTGAAATCCTTCAAGGCACATCCGTCAAATTCCTCAAAACTTGTTATTTTCAAAAACCTTCTCGAACGCATATGACCTCTCCAAATTCCTCGCACTGTACTGCTCACAGGTACTCATGTCTGCTGCTGAATCACTAGGTTCTCATCAACTTAACTCATTTGCAGCGTTCCTCAAGAAAAACTGCATACTTCTTCAGAGAACTCAATTGTTCAAATTCCTCAACTGAAGAATATGGGAGACGGTAAGAAGCCACAGAAAGGAGGAAAGAAACCTCAGGTTATGACTGCTTTTGAAATCTCTGAGGAAATTTATGCTGACTATTGCACACCTGATGAAGCAAAATTTGGCAAAGAAAACAAAAATCAGCGCAAGGTGCACATTCAGAAGATTGAAGGAGATGGGCAAGGGAATGGAGGGACTACAGATATTTGACCCCAAAGTACATGAAGAAATTCACTCTCAATCCTCCATGCCCAAGAGCTCCATTGGCACCTGGCCAAGTAGCTGATCCCACAAGCATCAAACGTGGTGAGGACTTTCCTAAAGAATGGGCTAAGCGCCAAGCTAAATTGGCAAAACAAGCCAAGGAGGCAGTGAAGAAATTCAATGAGGATTCTGCCACTGCTACTGAGGCCTCGGTCAAACCAAGGAAATCTATGCCAAAGAAGCCTGCTCATAAGCCAAGTGCTTCACCATCAGCGCCCTCACGGCCAAGTTCCTCAGCAGCGCCCTCAAGGCAAATTCCTCACACTGCTACAGCTCCACAAAAGTCCTCAACAGCCCCTTCAAAGTCCTCAGCTCATGTGCATCTGGCTACATGTCAAAGGACTGCTGGTTTCTTGATTGCCTCTGGTGTTTCAGCAAGTTCCTCAGCAGCACCAATTTCATCATCTGGCCCGACTCTGCTGAAGACCAAAGCAACAGCTGGACGAGGTCCTCGGCCAAGTCCAAAGAAAAAACAGGTTGCATTCCATGTGCCTTCGATGATGAAGCTTACGATGATGAACTTATGGAAATCATCGAGATCGCCAAGAAAGGGCCGCTAGAGCCAAAGGCACATCTGTACATCTTTGTTGGATCCGAGGAAAATCCTCGATTATATTGATCTACGGCACAAGGATCCAAACACCCTATGCCTGATTTTCATCCGACCCTGGACAAAGTCATATGTTGACCCATTTCATCGCTGAAGAGAAATGGAAGTTTGAAAAGGCAAGAGAGATCAAGAAGGCTCAATACGAAAGGAGAAGTTCACGAAGAAAAATGTTGTCAAAATGACACCGAGGAACTTCTCAAGGTCCAGACGAAATTCAAGACCTCAAAAAACTTCGATTCTTATTATGCCGATTGGCAAGGAGCCAAGGTCGATTCATTAACTGACGAAGAAATACACCAATGTTGCTGCCCCAACGCAACATGAAATTCCTCAGTTGAAGCCTCACCAGCCGATCGAAGAACATGCCAAGACACCGATGAAGTTCAGTGCGGTGATGAAAATGCTAGTTCCAGGCTGATGATCCCATTCCGGCATTGAAGAAATTACCGTGGCATCCACTAGTGGTGCGCTCAAGAAAGCGAACAAGACAGGCAATCAGACTGCGCCATACCGAGGAAATTCAACCAGATTCCTCGGCTCCTCTGCGCCAACACCAACTCCAATTCTTCCATCCGCCTCGATGTGAAGAAAACCAAGGCTGCAGTAACGAGCTGCTTTGTGAAGAAACGGAAAGCATCACTGTGTCAAATTCTTGACTGCGAAGAAAATGAAGCCAATGACCAGCTCATTCGAAAATCCAATTGATGTTGTTCTGATTTCCTCCATGCCATCAAAGGACCTTGTTCCTTTTGGAGAAGACTATGAGATCCCAATCGGATCTGATGAAGAACATCATTCTGCTGCTTCGTCAGAGCAGACTGATGAAGAAATTGAAGTGGACGCAATCCCTTCAACCCCAGTCATTTCCTCACCTATGCCTCATTTCACAGCTGAAGAGGCTGGTGTTGAGGAAATTGAATATGAAGATGTGGATATAGGGTGCACCACACCTGTGATGAATGATGACTTTTGGGAAAGTCAGCATCCCAATACTCCTCTCTTCACCCCGCTCCAATAGATTCCTCAGTCCCCTGCACCAACAGTTCAAATGGACTCAAGAAACTCAACCCACTTGCTCTGTGCATGAAGAAATTCCAGCCACTAGTGTTGATGAACACTGCTGCTGCCGATCCTCGACCGCACTGTTGAGGAACAAGAAATCCCTCACCAAGAACCTGAGCTCGCGATTCCTGAGGTGGTGATGCAACTCACCGACACCCCTCTGCCCAAGCAAAAGAATCCGTTCTCAAGCAAACAAAAGTTCAAGGCTGAAGATTTCTTTGCCGAGCACGTATTCTTCACTAACTATAATCCATATGATTACGCTGCGCATAAGGAAGAGGCGTTTACGGACTGCCACCAAGCCAATTTCTATTCCTCGGTGCTCTTCAACAAAGACAAAGTCTTCGATCATGCTCATATTCCTCTTGTGGACATGGAGTCTCTGCCAGCTTTGAGCCGCTTCTCGGTGTTCTTCACGATGCAGACTTGAATTTCTGCATCGATATCTGTGGATCGGAATGAAGAACTCATTCTTCAATTCTATGCAACGCTGCACATCACAGTAGACGTTGAAGACATGAACTCATGGGTATAAGACTGGATGTCTGAAAATACTCACTACAAGGCACCAAAGAACTGAATTGCTTCGTGCTCTACCACTCGATCCTCCACTTGATGGTGCTCGTTGTATCTACAATGAACCGTAACTTTCAAATCACTATATGCAAGTGCCGATGAAGCCTTTGAAGCCAAGGCAGGCCCCAAGAACCAAATTCCTCGTCAAGGAATTATTGTATGTGCCTCGGATCGTCTATCGGATTCGACGAAGACAATGAGTCCCATTAAAGGCCACGACTCAAATGATGAAGAAGTCGTTGGCATCATGAAGAATATGCTTTTCAACATCATCCATGGCGCTCCCATCAACTTCCATGATTTCTTCATGAGGACTCGGCAAACATTGCTATGTCACCATTTGATTTGAAGCCTTATGCGCCTTTGGATAATGAGATTCATCAGACAAGGTCTTCACTCAATTACAAGGTCGATACTACGAACCATCGCAGCTACTTGCCACCGATTAAAGTCCTCAAATGGACATTTACCTCAGCTGATGACAAGGGCAAGGCTACTGCTGTGATCGATGAAGGCATTCGTCCATTGGATGGACAGTTTCACAAAGCAGCATCCTACTCCACCAATGATGACTCTGCCACACATGACTCAGCCACAAATACCTCGGTCAAGCAAAGTCCTCAAGCTATCGCACCTGTGGTGATGATCGATCGTGAGTTACTCCTCGCCTCTTCATCAAGGTTGATCGCAATCATAAATGGGTCAAGCGTCGGTTTGGTTCAATTCTTCACAACATGACCTCAACACACAATGCAAAGAAGAAAACCACTACTACCTCCATGAAACCTTCAAACGCACTGGGCTGTTCTTTCACATGTCTACAAAGGCGGAAGAATCGACGGCGTCAATGGGACTCAAGGAAGAATTTGACTGGTCTGCACCTCCTCGAAGAAATACAAGAAGGTCAAAGTTCCTTCCTTGGTGGCTAGCTCCTATTCTTCATCGCATGACAATCGATGAAAATGAAGACTTGGACGACACCGCGGCATGTCCTACTACAACAACCGACCCCAACAACGCCGGGCGCTCCTTCTTCAACTTGAAATTCTTCAGAGCGTTAGTCCTCGCCGATCCTTTTGGTCATTCGATGACAAAGGGGAGAAATTTGAGTTAGTCTTCAAGCGGGTCTATTTTATTGCCCATATACAAAAATTTATTTTGTTAAGTTACAACTCGCTCTTACGAAACTTTTATTGGATCGAGTTGTAATCTTAAACCCGATGGTGCTTTGATACTTTTGATGCACTATGCTTTGATTCTCTTGAGCTTCTTGAGCTCTGATACTCTTGATGCGTTATTTTGCATGCTTGTTCCTCATTAATGTTATCGCACGCATGCTGAATTACATCAAGCACCATATTTCATCATGCATTTCAAATTCTTCATATTATATGTCAAATGCGTGTATAAATTACAAGATATAGGGGGAGATCTCCATGATTCAACTCTTCAATGTGCATTGCCTCAAAAGCAAATTCCTCACTATGCACATCTTCGTGGGGAGTTCTTCTATATCTTGCAATCAAATTCCTCATTATCGGTATTTACACTTCATATGTTTATCCCCTTGAAAACTTAACCTATATTGTCATCAATCACCAAAAGGGGAGATTGTAAGTGCATCTAGTGCCCCTTAGTGATTTTGGTGTATTGAAGACTTATAGGTTAAGGAACTAATGCTTTGTGAGTGTACATGTGTCTATAAGTCTATGAGGAGTTTGATATTTACAGAGAAAGTCGACCCCTAAAATGAAGTTCTTTGATCAAGACTTTGATATTCTCAAGGCTTTCTCAAGACTTTGAAAGTGAAGAAATTGGTGTGACCTTGAAGACTTGGTATTCATTTGAGGAACATGAAGCGTGAAGACTTTTGTTTTCGTAGTTTCATTTTCTCTTTCTTGAGTCATAGGAAACACCGCATCGTTAAAGGGGTCGAGGAAATACTAAGGAAAAATTTACATGTGATGCTCAACTCAAAATCCTACACCTACCAATCCTTCGAGTGAAGCCTTTGGAAATCTCATACGATTCAGTCAATTTCTTCAAAGGACAAAGACGAAGTTCTTCCGGTCGCCGAGGAATTTGTTACTGACCGAGGAGTTAGGAATTCGCCAAAGGCGGATTGCCTACACAGTGAGGAACATGATAGCCCTGAGGAATTTGAGAGTCAAATTTCCGACGTTGCTGTGTTGCGCGCCAGCTATCCCAAAATATCTTATCCACCTAACGGTCATATCATTGAAGGGCATTTATGTCTTATCATGACGGGCTGCTCCCTAGGCTATAAATAGCCGCCCCCTTCAACCACTAGCTCGTTGGCTGCTCCGAGAGAAACTTGACACTTGTCATTTGAGAGCAACCCATCCTCTGAGGACTTTGAGCGAAAATCATCGAGTGAGGAAAAACCCAAAAACCAAACCCCTACAAACCCAAAGTGATTGAGCATCATCAAGAGATTGATCCTGCGTGGATCCGACGCTTGTTACCTTTGAAGACTGTGCTTCTTCCAGACGGTTAGGCGTCATGGTCTAGAGCATCCAAGAGGAATTGTGGATCGCCGAGTGACCAAGTCTGTGATGGTTTGGAAGTCGCCTGAAGACTTACCACGAGTGATTGGACAAGGTCTGTGTGACCTTAGTTCAAGGAGAATATGGTGAGGACTTGGTGTCCTGAGCTGCGTGCTCAGCGACTGGGTGTCCGGGACTATGTGTCCTCGAGTTTAAATACTCAGCCGCTCCAACCGGCAAATTCCTCAGTGAAGAATACATAAAAATCGCCTATTCACCCCCCCCCCCTCTAGTCGACATAACGCACTTTCAGTACAGCGAGGGCTCGTGTACATGGCTGGGTCGGAACGGAGAAACAGCGTCGTCGTCATGTTCATGGGGAGGCAACGGAATGCGTCGTGTTCATGGGGAGGCAATGGAATGTGTCGTGTTCATCGGGAGGCAACGGAACGCGTGGGAGACAACCGGCTGGGTCGGAACGGAATGCGTGGTTGTGTTCATCGGGAGGGCTTGGACGGAACAGGCGATGGAAACGAGGCCTGTCGTACCACACAACGGAGGAAACGGACCTCCTATGTTCGGAACGGGGTCCTGTTGATCGGGAGGGGTCTGGCGTACCGCAAAACGAAGGAAACGGACCTCCTACGGTCGAAACGGGGATCCTGTTGATCGGGAGGGGTGTGGCGTACCGCAAAACGGACTAAACGGACCTCCTACGGTCGAAACAGGGGTCTTGTTGATCGGGAGGGGTGTGGCGTACCGCAAAACGGACGAAACGGACCTACTATGGTCGAAACGGGGGTCCTGTTCATCGGGAGGGGTGTGGCATACCGCAAAACGGGACTCTGATAACCCACAAGTATAGGGGATCAATTGTAGCCTCTTTCGATAATTAAGAGTGTCGAACCCAACGAGGAGCTAAAGGTAGAACAAATATCCCCTCAAGTTCTATCGACCACCGATACAACTCTACGCACGCTTGACGTTCGCTTTACCTAGAACATGTATGAAACTAGAAGTACTTTGTAGGTGTTTTCGGATAGGTTTGCAAGAAAGTAAAGAGCGAGTAAATAAAAGCTAGGGGCTGTTTAGATGAAGACACAACTAAATTAGTTTTAGTAAAGAGCTTGTTGTCACAAGAAAGCTATTTGTCCCTAGGCAATCGATAACTAGACCGGTAATCATTATTGCAATTTTATTTGAGGGAGAGGCATAAGCTAACATACTTTCTCTACTTGAATCATATGCACTTATGATTGGAACTCTAGCAAGCATCCGCAACTACTAAAGATCATTAAGGTAAAACCCAACCATAGCATTAAAGCATCAAGTCCCCTTTATCCCATACGCAAACAACCTACTTACTCGGTCTGTGCTTCTGTCACTCACGCCACCCACCATAAGCAAATCATGGACATATTGCAAACCCTACAGCGGGAATCCCTCACGCTTGCGCGACACGGAGAGATCCATAGGACAATGATACATCAATTTTGCATCATGCTTTTATATCAATGTTTATTGCATTATGGATTGTTATTACACATTATATCTCAATACTTATGGCTATTCTCTCTTATTTTACAAGGTTTGCCATGAAGAGGGGGAATGTCGGCAGCTGGAATTCTGGCTGGAAAAGGAGCAAATGTTGGAAACCTATTCTCCACAACTCCAAAAGTCCTGAAACTCCACGAAACAACTTTTTGGATTATTTAAGAATTAATGAGTGAAAGAAATAGGCCAGGGGGCCCACACGGTCCAGAGATGAGGCGCCCCTCAGAGGGCGCGGCCCCTATCTCCTGGGCCCCTGGTGGGCATGGCGTCCATCTTTTGCTATATCATCACTTTTACCCTGGAAAAAATCGTGGGCAAGCTTACGGGACGAAACTCCGCCGCCATGAGGCGGAACCTTGGCGGAATCAATATAGGGCTCTGGCGGAGCTGTTCTGCCGGGGACAATTCCCTCCGGGAGGGGGAAATCATGACCAACGTCATCACCAAAGATCCTCTCATCGAGAGGGGTTCAATCTTCGTCAACATCTTCACCAGTACCATCTCCTCTCAAAACCCTAGTTCATCTCTTGTATCCAATCTTGTATCAAAACCACAAATTGGTACCTGTGGGTTGCTAGTAGTGTTGATTACTCCTTGTAGTTGATGCTAATTGGTTTACTTGGTGGAAGATCATATGTTCAGATCCTTTATGCATATTATTACTCCTCTGATTATGAACATGAATATGCTTTGTGAGTAGTTACGTTTGTTCCTGAGGACATGGGTGAAGTCTTGCTATTAGTAGTCATGTGAATATGGTATTCGTTCGATATTTTGATGACATGTATGTTGTCTTTCCTCTAGTGGTGTTATGTGAACGTCGACTACATGACACTTCACCATTATTTGGGCCTAGAGGAAGGCATAGGGAAGTAATAAGTAGATGATGGGTTGCTAGAGTGATGTAAGCTTAAACCCTAGTTTATGGGTTGCTTCGTTAGGGGTTGATATGGACCCATATGTTTAATGTTGTGGTTAGGTTTACCTTAATACTCCTTTTTGTAGTTGCGGATGCTTGCAATAGGGGTTAATCATAAGTGGGATGCTTGTTCAAGTTAGGACACTACCCAAGTACCGGTCCACCCACATATCAAATTATCAAAGTACCGAACGCGAATCTCACGAACGTGATGAAAACTAGCTTGACGATAATTCCCAATGTGTCCTCGGGAGCTCCTTCTTCATTATTAGAATTTGTCCAGGCTTATCCTTTGCTACATAAAGGATTGGGCCACCTTGCTGCACTTTATTTACTTTATTTACTTTTTGCTCGTTACTATTTATCTTATCGCAAAACTATCTATCACTTACTATTTCAGTGCTTGCAGAGAAAACCTTACTGAAAACCGCTTATCATTTCCTTCTACTCCTCGTTGGGTTCGACACTCTTACTTATCGAAAGGACTATGATAGATCCCCTATACTTGTGGGTCATCAAGACTCTTTTCTGGCGCCGTTGACGGGGAGTGTTGCGCTTTTTGTGAGTGGAACTTGGTAAGGAAACATTTATATAGTGTGCTGAAATTTTCTGTTACTTGTCACTATGGAAACTAATCCTTTGTGGGGCTTGTTTGGGGTATCTTCACCCCAACCAGAAGAGCAAAGAGATGCTCCTCAACCTACTGAACTTTATGAAAATATTCACTTTGATATTCCTTCGGGTATGATAGAAAAACTGTTAGCTAATCCTTTTGCAGGAGACGGAACATTGCATCCCGACTTACACCTTATCTTTGTGGATGAAGTTTGTGGATTATTTAAGCTTGCAGGTATTCCCGATGATGTTGTCAAAAGGAAGGTCTTCCCTTTTGGAAGATCATGGATGTCGCCTAGAGGGGGGGTGAATAGGCGCTTTAAAATAATTACGGTTGAGGCTTGAACAAATGCGGAATAAACCTAGCGGTTAATTTGTCAAGCACAAAACCTACAACAACTAGGCTCACCTATGTGCACCAACAACTTATGATAAGCAAGAAAAACTACTTAGGTGATAGCAAGATATATGACAAGAAACAATATGGCTATCACAAAGTAAAGTGCATAAGTAAAGGGCTCGGGTAAGAGATAACCGAGGTACGCGGAGATGACGATGTATCCCGAAGTTCACACCCTTGCGGATGCTAATCTCCGTTTGGAGCGGTGTGGAGGCACAATGCTCCCCAAGAAGCCACTAGGGACACCGTAATCTCCTCACGCCCTCGCACAATGCAAGATGCCGTGATTCCACTAAGGGACCCTTGAGGGCGGTCACGAACCCGCATAAATGGCAACCCTTGGGGCGGTCACCGAACCCAGACACTTTGGCAACCCTTGGGGCGGTCACGGTACCATCAAATTGCTCGTGGCGATCTCCACAACCTAATTGGAGACCCGACGCTTGCTGGAGCTTTACACCACAATGATTGAGCTCCAAGCACCACCAACCGCCTAGGGCGCCAAAGCACCCAAGAGGAACAAGCTCAAGGGCACCAAGCACCCAAGAGTAATAAGCTTCTCAACTCAGAACTTCCACGTATCACGTGGAGAACTCAGATCGATGCACCAAATGCAATGGCAAGGGCACACGGAGTGCCCAAGTCCTTCTCTCCCAAATCCCACCAAAGCAACTAATGCTAGGGAGGAAAATGAGAGGAAGAACGAAAGAAGAACACGAAGAACTCCAAGATCTAGATCCAAGGGGTTCCCTCAATTAGAGGAGAAAGTGATTGGTGGAAACGTGGATCTAGATCTCTCTCTCTTTTCCCTCAAGAACTAGCAAGAATCATTGGAGGGATTGAGAGTTAGCAAGCTCAAGAAGGTCAACAATGGGGAAGAACACGAGCTCAAAGGATTAGATCTCAAGGGGAAGAAGACCCCTTTATAGGTGGGGAGAAAAACCAACCGTTATCCCCTCACTCAGCTCAAGACGACGCGGTACTATCAAGACGGAGCTGCGGTACTATCATGTCGGCTGCGGTACTACCGCAAGTGCAAAGCATCGCCGATGAAGGCCTGTTGCATTAGGTAACGAAACGGTAGAACCGCCGAGCGGTACTACCGCTTCCTACGAGACTACCGTAAGGCAGGCTACACTAGCCGCAGAGAAAGCATGTATAAAAATTACCTGCACCTACTTCCGCCGAGGGAGGACCTGCGCAAAAATCCGCACGGTACTACCAAGACATGAAGAGCGGTACTACAGAGGGCGTGGATGTAAAAATTACATCCGCCCCTACTTCCGCTCATGCTGCTAAGCCTGGCCAGAGCCCACGGTACTACCGCGCCCGCGGCACGGTACTACCGCGTAGGGCACGGATGTAAAAAATTACATCCGCCCCTACTACCGCTCGAGTAGTTGCGCCTGGCCTGAGGCCACGGTACTACCGCTTCCACAGAGCGGTACTACCATGAGCACCTCCAGTACTACCGCGGTGGACTGCGGTACTACCGCAAGGGCCTGCGGTACTACCGCTCCGGAGAGCAGTACTACCGCATGCCCCAGATTAGCAACACTAGGAGTCCTTCATTTTGCAGAGAAGACAACAGAGGGAAACAATAAAACCAGAACTGCCATAACTTCTACAAATGAGCTCTGAATTGAGCAAACTCAAGCTTGTTGGAAACAAGACAACGAGTAGCATCGAAACAAACAAAGGAGTGAAACCTCCAACAGAGAAGAAAAGGCATATCCTCCAACATCGAAAACATCATAGAAGATGCAAGTGAACTCCGTTTTCGATGAGCTCGAGCTTGTCATAAACATGACCATAAGCTCCAAATCTCACAAGGAGAAGAACCAAACAAGAACCAAAATAGATGATGCAAGGATGCAATGGTTTGAGCTCTCTACGAATGATACGATCAAGCTACTCATCGAGAGCCCCCCTTGATAGTACGACAATCGATCCTATAACCCGGTCTCCCAACTACCAACATGAGACCGGTAAAATAGAAAACCTATCAAGGGCAAACCTTTGCCTTGCACATGGTCCACTTGAGCTAGACGATGACGATCTTGACTCCCTCAAGTTGGACCACCTTTCTTGATTGTGTTGGCTCGATGAAGACTAGTTGATTGCTCCCCCATACTCCACTATGGGTGAGCCACTCTTCCGCTTATCTTCACAAGTCCATTGTCACCACAATGGACGACAAGCTTCAAGCACTTGATCTCTTCGTGATGCATCACTTGAACTTGCACACCGCAACCTAACCCCACAAAGAACTCTCACGAAGACCATGGGTTAGTACACAAAGTGCAATGGATAATGCTTACCATACCATGGGATCACTTGATCCCTCTCGATACATCTTCTATGCTTTGTGAGTTGATCAACTTGATTCACTCTTGACTTAGTCTTGATCAACCTTGAATCTTTCCAACTCTATTCGCTTGGATGATGTATGACCAATCTTTGGATAATTCCTTAATAGCACCTTGGTCAACACATAAACTCCTTGAAACCAACACATGGACTTCAAGAAATGCCTATGGACAAATCCTTCAAATATAACTCAATGCAACCATTAGTCCATAGAGAATGTCATCAATTACCAAAACCACACATGGGGGCACCGCATGTCCTTTCACCTCTATCTTTGAAGGGAGATGCAATGACATGGTATAGGCTATGCGATGATACGAGATCTTGGAATTATAAGCGACTGAAGTTGGAATTTCACCAGAAGTTTTATCCTATGCATCTTGTTCATCGTGATCGTAATTACATATATAATTGCTGGCCTCACGAAGGAGAAAGCATCGCTCAAGCTTGGGGGAGGCTTAAGTCAATGTTGTATTCATGCCCCAATCATGAGCTCTCTCGGGAAATGATTATTCAGAATTTTTATGCTCGGCTTTCTCTTGATAATCGCGACTTGCTCGATACTTCCTGTGTTGGTTCCTATATGCTGAAGACTATTGATTTCAAATGGGACTTATTGGAGAGAATTAAACACAACTCTGAAGATTGGGGTTCCGACGATGGTAAGGAGTCAGGTATGACACCTAAGTTCGATTGTGTTAAATCTTTTATGGACACCGATGCTTTCCGTGGATTTAGCTCTAAGTATGGACTTGACTCGAGATAGTAGCTACTTTTTGTGAAACTTTTGCTACTCACGTTGATCGCCCTAACGAGAAGTGGTTTAAATATCATCCTCCTGTTGAAGTGAAAGTAGTTGCACCTATTACAGTCGAAGAAAAGACTATTACCTACAGTGATCCTATTGTTCCTACTGCTTATGTAGAAAAACCTCCTTTTCCTGTTAGGATAAAAGATCATGCCAAAGCTTCGACTGTTGTTTGTAAGAGTAATACTAGGACTTATACACCTCCTGAGCAAATTAATGTTGAACCTAGTATTGCCATGGTTAAAGATCTCTTGGATGAGGACTTAGATGGGCATGTTATTTCTTTCTTGGGTGAGATTGATATTGCTAGACATGATACTAAGACACGTAGACCTGTTGTAGGCACGCCTGTTATTTCTATTAAAATAGAAGATCATTGTTATCATGGCTTATGTGATATGGGTGCTAGTGCTAGTGCGATACCTTATGATCTATATAAAGAAATTATGCACGGTATTGCACCTATTGAATTGGAAGACATTGATGTTACTATTAAGCTTGCTAATAGGGACGCCATTAAACCTATTGGGATTGTTAGAGATGTTGAAGTCTTGTGTGGGAAGATTAAATACCCTGCTGATTTTCTTGTTCTTGCTTCCCCACAAGATGATTTTTGTCCCATTATTTTTTGTAGACCCTTCTTGAATACTGCTAGTGCTAAGATTAATTGTGAAAAAAATATCGCCATCAAGTTGGCATAGATGGTATGTCTCATGAGTTCAATTTTGCTAAGTTTAGTAGACAACCTCGTGAAAGGGAACCACCTAGTAAAGATGAGATTATTGGTCTTGCTTCCATTGTTGTTCCTCCAACTGATCCGTTAGAACATGAAGGAAAGGAAAGAAATAGATGAAGTGTTCCTTAAACAAGAACCTATGCTGAAACAGAACCTTCCCGTTGAAATTCTTGGCGATCCCCCTCCACCCAAGGGTGATCTCGTGTTTGAACTCAAACCCTTACCTGATAATCTTAAGTATGCTTATCTTGATGAAAAAGAAATATATCCTGTTATTATTAGTGCTAACCTTTCAGAGAAGGAAGAAGAAAGATTATTGAAAACTCTGAAGAAGCACCGAGCTGCTATTGGATATACTCTGGATGATCTTAAGGGCATTAGTCCCACATTATGTCAACACAAAATTTCATTGGAGAAAGATGCCAACCCAGTTAGAGATCCTCAAAGACATTAAATCCCAAAATGAAGGAGGTGGTAAGAAAGGAGATTCTAAAACTCCTTGAGGCAGGTATTATTTATCACGTTGCTGATAGTGAATGGGTAAGCCCTGTCCATTGTGTCCCTAAAAAGGAAGGTATTACCGTTGTTCCTAATGATAAAGATGAATTGATCCCGCAAAGAATTATTACAGGTTATGGGATGGTAATTGATTTTCGTAAGTTAAATAAAGCTACTAAGAAAGATCATTACCCTTTACCTTTTATTGATCAAATGCTAGAAAGGCTATCCAAACACACACATTTTTGCTTTCTAGATGGTTATTCTAGCTTCTCTCAAATACCTGTGTCCGTGAAGGATCAATCTAAAACTACTTTTACTTGCCCTTTTGGTACTTTTGCTTATAGATGTATGCCTTTTGGTTTATGTAATGCACCTGATACTTTTCAAAGATGCATGATGGCTATATTTTCTGATTTTTGTGAAAAGATTTGTGAGGTATTCATGGATGATTTCTCCGTCTATGGATCCTCTTTTGATGATTGTTTGAGCAACCTTGGTCGAGTTTTGCAGAGATGCGAAGACACTACTCTCGTCCTGAATTGGGAAAAGTGTCACTTTATGGTTAATGAAGGCATTGTCTTGGGGCACAAGATCTCCGAGAGAGGTATTGAAGTTAAGCCAAAGTTGATGCTATTAAAAAGATGCCATGTCCCAAGGACATAAAAGGTATAAGAAGTTTCCTTGGTCATGCCGGCTTTTATAGGAGGTTCATTAAGGACTTTTCTAAAATCTCTAGGCCTCTGACTAATTTATTCCAAAAAGATATTCCTTTTGTCTTTGATGATGATTGTGTAGAAGCATTTGAAACACTTAAGAAAGCCTTGATCACTGCACCTATTGTTCAGCCACCTGATTGGAATTTACCTTTCGAAATTATGTGCGATGCTAGTCATTATGCTGTAGGTGTTGTTTTAGGGCAAAGAGTCGATAAGAAATTGAATGTTATCCACTATGCTAGTAAGACTCTTGATATCGCCTGAGAAATTATGCTACTCTTGAAAAAGAGTTCTTAGCAGTTGTGTTTGCATGTGATAAGTTTAGACCTTATATAGTTGATTTCAAAGTTACTATTCACACTGATCATGTTGCTATTAAATATCTTATGGAAAAGAAAGATGCTAAGCCTAGACTCATTAGATGGGTTCTCTTGCTCCAAGAATTCGACTTGCATATTATTGATAGAAAGGGAGCTGAGAACCCCGTTGCATATAACTTGTCTAGGTTAGAGAATGTTCTTGATGACCCACTGCCTATTAATGATAGCTTCCTTGATGAACAATTAGCAGTCGTCAATGCTTCTCGTACTGCTCCTTGGTATGCTGATTATGCTAATTACATTGTTGCTAAATATATACCGCCTAGTTTCACATACCAGCAAAAGAAAAAGTTCTTTTATGATTTAAGACATTACTTCTGGGACGATCCACACCTTTATAAAGAAGGAGTAGATGGTATTATTAGACGCGTTGTGTGCCCGAGCATGAACAGGAACAAATCCTACGCAAGTGTCACTCTGAATCCTATGGAGGACACCACGCTGGAGATAGAACTGCACACAAGATACTACAGTCTGGTTTTTATTGGCCTACTCTTTTCAAAGATGCTCGTAAGTTTGTCTTATCTTGTGATGAATGTCAAAGAATAGGTAACATTGGTAGACGTCAAGAAATGCCTATGAATTATTCTCTTGTTATTGAACCGTTTGATGTTTGGGGCTTTGATTATATGGGACCTTTTCCTGCCTCCAATGGTTATACACATATTCTAGTTGCTGTTGATTACGTTACTAAGTGGGTAGAAGCTATTCCAACTAGTAGTGCTGATCATAACACTTCTATTAAAATGCTTAAAGAAGTTATCTTTCCGAGGTTTGGAGTCCCTAGATATCTTATGACTGATGGTGGTTCACACTTTATTCATGGTGCTTTCCGTAAGATGCTTGCTAAGTATGATGTCAATCATAGAATCGCATCTCCTTATCACCCATGATCTAGTGGTCAAGTAGAGTTGAGCAACAGAGAGCTCAAATTAATTTTGCAAAAGACCGTGAATAGATCCGTAAAGAATTGGTCCAAAAACTTGATGATGCATTATGGGCCTATAGAACTGCATACAAAAATCCTATGGGTATGTCTCCATATAAGATGGTTTATGGAAAAGCATGTCATTTACCTCTTGAACTTGAACATAAAGCATATTGGGCTATTAAAGAGCTCAATTATGACCTCAAACTTGCTGGTGAGAAGAGGTTGTTTGATATTAGCTCACTTGATGAATGGAGAACCCAAGCATATGAGAATGCCAAGCTTTTCAAAGAAAAAGTCAAACGCTGGCATGATAAGAGGATACAAAAGCATGAGTTTAACGTAGGATATTATGTGTTATTGTTCAACTCTCGTTTAAGATTTTTTGCTGGAAAACTTCTCTCAAAATGGGAAGGTCCCTACGTTATCGAGCAGGTCTATCGTTCTGGTGCTATAAAAATCAACAACTTCGAAGGCACAAATCCGAGGGTGGTAAATGGTCAAAGAATTAAACATTATATTTCAGGTAATCTTATCAGTGTTGAAACTAATATTATCGAAACCATAACCCCTAAATCAACAACTTCTAAATTTTGGAATGTTATAAACAAATAGATAGATTTGATTGATTGCTTGATTGATTGACTGAAAGTGAGTGATTTCGAAACTTTTGAAAGTTAGATGAGAGGGAATAAAAGGACTTTCCCAAACTTTCATTTTGCTTTTATGATCTTCGGGAATTCAAATACTCTTCATCACAAAACCCTGGAGAGAAGATGACATGACTTCTTCCATTTATTTAAATGACAAGGGTGTTGAAAATATTTGAATTCCATTTGAAAACATTTCCAATTCTGAAACTTTATGCAACTCGATGATTTTCACGGCGAAGATAAAATGACTTCTTCAAAACATATGAAATATGAGTTGGGAGTTTCAAAGAATTAAGTTCAAAGTTCTTTTGAATTTATTTTTCAATTTGGAGTTATTGAGTTTTATTCAAATTATTTTTCTCCAAAAATAAAATACATGGAAAAATAGGGTAACATGATTCCCTACCTCAGAAAATTGGAGAGAAATTAATTTGAAGTCATTTTGGTATTTTAAAAAAATGATTTTTGTTGGATTTTATTAGAGCAATAGCACTCTTTGTTTTATTTGAATTTGTGTGTATTTTATTTGAAACTAGAATAAAGTTCATCATGTAGGAAATCTTTTTCTGAAAATTTTGATATATTATATGCCTATATAATATATTTATTTATTTGGTTTTATCATTTTTCTTTCGTCTGAAAAAAAATTAAAACAAAAAAAAGGGAGCACAGCGCCTTGGGCCAACGGCCCAAGCCGCCATTATTGCTACCGTCGGTCAAGGCCAAGCCAACGCACGACGCACCACGCACCTAGGGGAGCCAGGAGCCCCAAGTTTCCTATTCTTTTATGATTCCTATTAGAATTTGACCCCGTTTTGTTATTCCGTTTTTTATTCCTAGGATTCCTAATCCTAATCTATTTCTTGTCCCCTACCCCAAGCAAAACCCCTCCCCTCCCCAATATAAATATCCAAGCACCCCCCCTCCAACACATCAAATCAACTCTCCTCTCCTCTCCTCCACAAGAAGAAGCAGAAGAAGAAGCACCGCCCGGCCGCCCCACATAGCCGCCGCCACACACCGCTGCCGCTTTTGCCACCGCCGCCGCCACTTGCCGCCGCCGCCCTTACGCCGCTGCCACGGAGCTCCTCCCTCTTCGAGGTACTAGCCTCAGCCAGCCACGCTTTCTAGATCGGTTTTCTAGATCGATTTCCGCCCGCTTAGATCGGTTTTTCGCTTTTGGTTTTCTTTCCGAAACCCTAGATCGGTTTTCGCCGGTTTTTCTTTCCGGTTTTGTTTAGCGGCGTCGCCGATAGATTTTTCTTTTATTTTTAATTTCCGTCATGGACCTATCCGTAGTCCCTAATCTTCAAACGTTCATAACTTTTTACTCGTAAGTCGGAATCCAACGAAACCAACGCCCACTTCTTCGTTATGATCTCCTCTATCCACTAATACAACTCAAACATGTTTTTGAAAGTTTTAAAATTTGTATTCAAACAGATTTGTATTTGAACTTCGTTTGATGATAACTTGAGTTTCGTAACTCCGATTTAGTTGATTCTTTTTGCTAATCGAAGCTCTTGACCTAAACTTTCTGATAAGGCCAAATTCACATAATTTTGGTACTGTTAGAAATTGTTTTATGCTGCAAGATTTATTATATTTGGTTTTGACGTTCTCCTAATTGTTTTCTTCGTTCTTTCCGATCTTTTGAGTGATTGCTTATGTGTGGTTACTATTGTTGATTACGATAGATTGACCGGAGTGTGACGAGTAGAGCTATCAAGAGTTTTGAGTGCGAATCATCTTCATCAACTTTGTGCAAGTAACACTTTGATCATACTCTTCTCATACCCAGCTTTATGCATTAGATCTATTCCTCAAACACTTGCATGGTTAGGATCTAATTAAATTGTGGGATGGGAAGTAGATTGAGGTAGTACCTATTACCTGTTTTACTTATGAACCTTTGGGAGTTACTTCTACGTTTTCTTATTACGCCATGTGATGCTAGTAGACGTGGATTGGGTGAGTGATATCCATGACAGATGTGAGATTGTTAATTAATGGTTTATCTAAGGTGGCAACTTAAACACACATCTGGGTGGATTGAGGCACCTGGTTTCTATCAGGACTTGCCTGTATTTCTTCGGACCGCCACCCAGGCCCAAAGGGATCATGAGATTATTCAAACTAGAAACTTACGTGTGCAGCCACAAGCCATTATGGGCTCTGGCATAGTTGACTAAGTTGTGCGAACTCTTACGGGTAGGCTAGCTGATGTAGGGGATGTAGGTTGGTACGATCTACCCACATGTAAGGTGCTAGCGCTTCTGAAAGACTATGTCTCGGTCATCCGTTTCTCAAACACCATGTAGTGCGAGAAACCAAACGGAGGCGATCGAGTCTTGTGGGGAAAAGTGCGCAAACCTCTGCAGAGTGTACAAACTAATCATGATTAGCCGTGTCCCCGGTTATGGACATTTTGAGTATCTAGTACCTGGATATCCTGTTGATCTCATCAATGCTACTTAATATAATTTGTTGGGTTTAATGAGTACTTTTAATTGGGATTGAGGATGTCAACCATTCTCAATGTTTAACAACCACCATGATAGTTAAATAAATTTATTCCTTTGCAAGAGGGAAAAATTGGCTTTTCGCAAAAAACCTTATAACCATAGAGCTTTTCCACCAGCCGTATATGCATGTAGTATAGGCTTATTCTTTCATTACTCTCTATGTGTTACATTGCCAGCATATTCCATGTGCTGACCCGTTCTCGGGCTGCAACTTTTCATGTTGCAGAATTTTCGCATTTACGAGTAAGTGATACGTTAGGGTTACGATTTCCTATACTCAACTTTGCCGTTGGTGTTGATGGGAATCCACAACCTTGTTAAGCTTCCGCTATATGTTGGATTGAGGTAATAGTATTTACGTTACTTTATACATGTGATTTACCTCTGTTATAAATCCTTCGAGTACTGTGTGTGTCAGCATACCGATCCAGGGATGACACGAAAGCACAGAGACTTGATCCATTCGGGTCGGGTCGCTACAAGATGGTATCAGAGCACATGTTGACTGTAGGACGTGACCCTAGAAACCGACAAGCCCATAGGAAAGATTTTTCTCTACAACTTCATTTTCAAAAAGATCTTTTACCTCTCTTCTCTTCTGAGCTTATTAAAATATTCATTTTTAGTGAAACCATAACACTTTTCATTTTGACCACTCGAAGATTTGTTGGTGAGACCACTCCAAGGAGACAAGATATCGGACAACTAAGACCATTTGGAATGAAGATGATTTTACCGTGTAAACGGAAACTACAACGGTGAAGACTCAAGACTAGGAGATTTGAAGGCTCCAAATAAATTCGGATTTGTATGACCTAGGAAGGTTACGCTTATGGAACTTGGCAGACTATGGAAGTTATCAATAACCGAGATCAAGGTGTATCGGAGAAAGATCGGAACATGGAGCATTAGAATTCAAAGCTTTGTCAGAAAACCCTAAGGCAGGAGATATCAACTATGGAATGATAGCTCATGAAAATGACAAGAGCAGAAACACGCTATCCATGATGTTATCGCCCGCCTATGCTATTGTCACCGTGCGGAGTTAAGCATGCAGATGCATGGGAGGATTGGATGGTGGAAAGCTGATGGAGCATCTATCTGCAAACGTTGGAGTTTTAATCTTAGCTGGTGTATCACCAGGATCTGAAATATTACATTAGGGAGTTTAAGATGGACCTTCGAGAAGCTGTATTTGACAAGGAGGCAAATTCGTGAAGCACTTGGAACCGTAAGTTGAAAGTAGCTTTGGAGGAGCCAAACCTTGAGACATCAAAGATTTGTCAGGAACTGAAGGATAGTAGGACCATGGTCCATGTCAAGGAAGTTGAAATCAGAAGTTTGGAATGCCACTCCAGAAATATTAAAGGACGCCGCAAGAGACTTCACGTCAACAGAGATGATTTGGCAAAAGAACTTGAGAAGGACAATCATGATCAGAAGAAGCCATCGGAGACTTGACCAAGACTTGAAGAGTTTTGATGGCATTGAAGATTCATTTGACCTTTAGAAGACCAAACCCTGTTACATACCTACGTTAGATGCGACGATTGTGAGCTGTCATTTGTTTGATGTTTTTCCGACAGCCACAATAAAATCTGCCTTTTCAAAACTTTTGTTTGTCTTGTGTGCATCCCTCTCGATCCCTCTTATCCCACCCCAAACCCATGGACCCAATAGAGGATGAATGGAGATGAGCTTATATTTTCTGGACCAATGAGTCAATTGGAGACAGACCAATGGATTCAAAACATGGAGAATCACATGAAGAACAACCCTATAGCAGAAAGGATATGACCCAAAGATGCTCGAGTGCTTTAAAAGAGGTGCTGCTATTTGGTGGAGGATGTACCAAACGATCAATGGATGGCAAGGAGTAACCACTTGGAAGGAATTTAAGTTGACTTTGCCAAAGTCTCGTCTTGTGTCCCAGAAATTGAGGCCTTATGGAAAAGGATATGAAGAAAACTTGTGCATACAAGCTTTGTGGAGAAATAGGATATAACCATAAATAAAACAAGGACGAATACCCTCATAATCGGAGGATTACCAAAGGAGTTAGCCGAGGATCTCAAGGAACTTCAGTTGGAGATTGTTCCCAAAGGTTTCGTTGCAGTAATGGAAGTTCAGTTTACATTGTTGGAAAAGATCCGTGAAGCTCAGAAGGATGACAAAGAGATTGCTGAGGTAAAAGAGAGGATGAGCAAAGGAAAAGCCAAAGGTTTTCGTAAGGATGAGCACGACACCTTATGGTTTGAGGACAGTGTACATATACCCAATAATGCAAAGATCATGAAGTTAATACTTCAGGAGGCTCATGACTCACCATACTTGATTCGCCCTGGAAACACCAAGATGTATTTGGATTTGAAGGAGTGTTTCTGGTGGACTGGTATGAAGAAGGATATTATGGAGTATGTAGTCGTAAGTGATGCATGCCAGAGAAAGTAAAAGCAGAGCATCAGAAGCCAGCAGGATTACTACAGCCTATGCCGATACCCGAATGGAAGTGGGATAAGCTTGGCATGATTTCATTTTCGGATTTCCCAGAACCCGATTGGGATATGATTCTATCTGGGTAGTAGTTGATTTGCTTGACCAAAGTGGCTCACTTTATCCCGGTGAAAACCACCTATACAAGTGCGAAGTTGGCCAAGATATATATTTGAGAAAGGATCGTATGTCTGCATGGAGTTCCGAGGACCATCGTAGAGGAACACAGTTTACCTCAAAGTTTTGGAAACCGCTGCACTAGACTTTGGGTACTAGGCTAGAGTTCAGTACAGCCTTTCATCCGCAGACAGATGGATAAACCAAGAGAGTCAATCAGATACCGGAGGACATGTTGAGAGCGCAGCGCTTAAATTTCGGATCTAGCAGTGATGATAATCTACCTTACGCTGAGTTCTCATACAACAACAGCTACCAAGCCAGTTTGAAGATGGCCCTTTTAAAGCTTTGTATGGGAGAAGGAGCCGCATAATCGTTGATGTGGGATGAAGTTGCAGACCGTCGGTTGTTTGGACCAAATATGATCAAGGAGTCAAGAGAATGTTAAGTTGATTCGAGATAGATCAAGATAGCTCACCAGTGTAAGAGTTATGCAGACTCAAAAATGCAAGGAGGTAGTCTATGAAATCGGAGACAGAGCATATCTTTGTGTGCCACCTCTGCGAGGAGTTAAACGATTTGGAGTTAAGGGAAAGTTAGCCCGAGATTTGTAGGACCATACCGAAGTTTTGGAGCGTATGGGAGAATAGGCTAACAAGTTGGAGTCACCCAAGGACTGTTAGGAGTTCAGATGTGTTTCACGCTTCCCAGCTTGAAGAAGTGCCATGCGAGATGGCCAATATTCCCCTGTAAGAACGCTTGACCCTGGAAAGGATAATGATGTTCCACGAAGTGGAGTATGGACTTCATAAGTATAAGTTTTTTTTTATCTTGGTATGTGGAACATCCCACGAGGATGAAGAGATGAATTACTATTCGATATAAAGGAGGTATGATGTTGGAAGTATGGATCAATGGAAATTCCATAAAGAGTCTGAGTAATCATGTCCCCGTTTGGTGCAAATATAAGGAAAAGAGACAGTACATTTGGATGGATTTTAAGTATGCCAGGAAGTTGGATGTTGGGATAATGATCAGTTGCCCAGATGATGAGTTCAAGAATTGCAAGTGATGAGATGGGCCATAACCCACGTGCCCCAGGACCTGCCAAGAAGCAAGCACATTCTTGCTGAAGGAAAAACCCTGGAAGAAGTTACGACTTGTATCAACCGACGATTCTATAGGAGTTTACGCAAAACCTGAGAGTTGTTAAGGAATGATAGATGTCTGTTTGTCCTGCAGAATCAATGGATTTTCCGAACTTGGTTCGTCGACAAGAGAAATTCTGCAATGCTTGTGAGGATGACCGAGTGTTAGAATGCGAGATTCGCTAAACCATGTACAAGGTAATGATTTGGGGTGCGGGATGGATTGATCACCATACCGACTTACTCTTATTATTCGCTTTGCTATATGGAATGGTAAATCTGAGTGACTTACCTATAGTAGAGAGACGATTTATCAAAACCCTGTTTAAACCTTAGAATGGTATAAGCATTTTTCCCTTGTACAAGGCAGCTTTTGCCAACCGTAGGTTATACGGTGAGGTTCAACCTGCACTGCTTTCATGCAGGACAAACCATAAATCGTTGACCACCATGAGATACCGATATTTGTTTAGAATTGGCGCTGCATCTGCCTAAGAAGACCCAATTTCGGGATAACCTTACCAAGAGGAAAGGACAAAGGAATTGAGGAAAAGGTTATGCCACTACCGGAAGAGCCCAGAGCAGGGATTATCCTTAATATCTGAGAAGACCGACACTGTCAACGATAAGGATGGAGTATATGAGTTTTGATGGAACCGTAACAATGTTTCTAAGGGTGGTAGCACCGAGACCCCGGAGACGATCGATGGATTTTGAGAAGACCCCAAACCCTAACCTATTTCTTGTTAGTTTCTCCGAATCTCGAGGACGAGATTCATTTTAAGGTGGTAGTTTGTAACATCCCAAAATTCTAAATTTTGGAATGTTATAAACAAATAGATAGATTTGATTGATTGCTTGATTGATTGGTGAAAGTGAGTGATTTGAAACTTTTTGAAAGTTAGATGAGAGGGAATAAAAGGACTTTCCCAAACTTTCATTTTGCTTTTATGATCTTCGGGAATTCAAATACTCTTCATCACAAAACCCTGGAGAGAAGATGACATGACTTCTTCCATTTATTTAAATGACAAGGGGTGTTGAAAATATTTGAATTCCATTTGGAAAACATTTCCAATTCTGAAACTTTATGCAACTCGATGATTTTCACGAGCGAAGATAAAATGACTTCTTCAAAACATATGAAATATGAGTTGGGAGTTTCAAAGAATTAAGTTCAAAGTTCTTTTGAATTTATTTTTCAATTTGGAGTTATTGGAGTTTTATTCAAATTATTTTTCTCCAAAAATAAAATACATGGAAAAATAGGGTAACATGATTCCCTACCTCAGAAAATTGGAGAGAAATTAATTTGAAGTCATTTTGGTATTTAAAAAAAATGATTTTTGTTGGATTTTATTAGAGCAATAGCACTCTTTGTTTTATTTGAATTTGTGTGTATTTTATTTGAAACTAGAATAAAGTTCATCATGTAGGAAATCTTTTTCTGAAAATTTTGATATATTATATGCCTATATAATATATTTATTTATTTGGTTTTATCATTTTTCTTTCGTCTGAAAAAAAATTTAAAAAAAAAAGGAGCGCAGCGCCTTGGGCCAAAGGCCCAAGCCGCCACACAAGCCACCGGCCGGCCGAAGGCCAAGCCAACGCACGCACGCACCACGCACCTAGGGGAGCCAGGAGCCCCAAGTTTCCTATTCTTTTACGATTCCTAGTAGAATTTGACCCCGCTTTTGTTATTCCGCTTTTTTTATTCCTAGGATTCCTAATCCTAATCTATTTCTTGTCCCCTACCCCAAGCAAAACCCTCCCTCCCCAATATAAATACCCAAGCACCCTCCCTCCAACACATCAAATCAACTCTCCTCTCCTCTCTCTCCACAAAGAAGAAGAAGAAGAAGTTAGCAGGCCCTGCCGCCGCCCACATAGCCGCCGCCACACCGCTGGCCGCCTTTGCCACCGCCGCCGCCACTTGCCGCCGCCGCTCTACGCCGCCACGGAGCTCCTCGCCTCTTCGAGGTACTAGCCTCAAGGCCACACGCTTTTCTAGATCGGTTTTCTAGATCGATTTCGCCCGCTTTTCTAGATCGGTTTTTCGTTTCGGTTTTCTTTCCAAACCCTAGATCGGTTTTCTCGCCGGTTTTTCTTTCCGGTTTTGTTTAGCGGCGTTAAGCTCGATAGATTTTTCTTTTTATTTTTAATTTCCGTCATGGACCTATCCGTAGTCCCTAATCTTCAAACGTTCATAACTTTTTACTCGTAAGTCGGAATCCAATGAAACCAACGCCCACTTCTTTGTTATGATCTCCTCTATCCACTAATACAACTCAAACATGTTTTTGAAAGTTTTAAAATTTGTATTCAAACAGATTTGTATTTGAACTTCGTTTGATCATAACTTGAGTTTCGTAACTCCGATTTAGTTGATTCTTTTTGCTAATCGAAGCTCTTGACCTAAACTTTCTGATAAGGCCAAATTCACATAATTTTGGTACTGTTAGAAATTGTTTTATGCTGCAAGAGTTATTAGATTTGGTTTTGACGTTCTCCGAATTGTTTTCTTCGTTCTTTCCGATCTTTTGAGTGATTGCTTATGTGTGGTTACTATTGCTTGATTACGATAGATTGACCGGAGTGTGACGAGTAGAGCTATCAAGAGTTTTGAGTGCGAATCATCTTCATCAACTTTGCGTGCAAGTAACACTTTGATCATACTCTTCTCATACCCAGCTTTTATGCATTAGATCTATTCCTCAAACACTTGCATGGTTAGGATCTAATTAAATTATGGGATGGGAAGTAGATTGAGGTAGTACCTATTACCTGTTTTACTTATGAACCTTTGGGAGTTACTTCTCGCTTTGCTTATTACGCCATGCTATGCTAGTAGACGTGGATTGGGTGAGTGATATCCATGATGATGTGAGATTGTTAATTAATGGTTTATCTAAGGTGGCAACTTAAACACACATCCGGGTGGATTGAGGCACCTGGTTTCTATCAGGACTTGCCTGTATTTCTTCGGACCGCCACCTGTGCCCAAAGGGATCATGAGATTATTCAAACTAGAAACTTCCGTGTGCAGCCACAAGCCATTATGGGCTCGCATAGTTGACTAAGTTGTGCGAACTCTTACGGGTAGGCTAGCTGATGTAGGGGATGTAGGTTGGTACGGTCTACCCACATGTAAGGTGCTAGCGCTCGAAAGACTATGTCTCGGTCATCCGCTTTCTCAAACACCATGTAGTGCGAGAAACCAAACGGAGGCGATCAAGTCTTGTGGGGAAAAGTGCGCAAACCTCTGCAGAGTGTACAAACTAATCATGATTAGCCGTGTCCCCGGTTATGGACATTTTGAGTATCTAGTACCTGGATATCTTGTTGATCTCATCACGTTACTTAATATAATTTGTTGGGTTTAATGAGTACTTTTAATTGGGATTGAGGATGCTGTCAACCATTCTCAATGTTTAACAACCAACATGATAGTTAAATAAATTTATTCCTTTGCAGTAGGGAAAAATTGGCTTTTCGCAAAACCTTATAACCATAGAGCTTTTCCACCAGCCGTATATGCATGTAGTATAGGCTTATTCTTTCATTACTCTCTATGTGTTACATTGCCAGCATATTCCATGTCTTGACCCGTTTTGGGCTGCAACTTTTCATGTTGCAGAATTTTCGAACGACGAGTAAGTGATACGTTAGGGTTACGATTTCCTATACTCAACTTTGCCGTTGGTGTTGATGGGAATCCACAACCTTGTTAAGCTTCCGCTATATTTTGGATTGAGGTAATAGTATTTACGTTACTTTATACATGTGATTTACCTCTGTTATAAATCCTTCGAGTACTGTGTGTGTCAGCATACCGATCCAAGGATGACACGAAAGCACAGAGACTTGATCCATTCGGGTCGGGTCGCTATAATTTCTTTCTTATGAAAATATGAAAAAGAGTTTCACTTGTTCTCCAGAAGCTATGCAGCATCCTTGGGTAAAAGGAGCCTTGTCCGTTACGGGCAAGCTCCGTAAAGAAACTATGGACCTCAAACAACAAGTCAATAAGCTCGAGGAGGAGAACCGTATCTCAAGGGCATAATCGCCAAGAAGATCATAACACCAACCGTGAAGAAGGAGAAATAATCACATGGGTATGGGCACTCCCCTTGGCAACTGCCAAGCTTGGGGGAGGTGCCCCGGTATCATATCACCATCACACTCCTATTTTTACCGCTTTATTTAGTTCGATCCTTTTAGTAGTATCTTGATCTAGTAGTTTGAAGTTTTTGATATCAAGTAGTTTTGAGTTTTGCATTGTGATCTCTTTATGTAAGAGAGTCCGTGTGCTATCCATAATAAAGATTAGTGTTGAGTCAAGGGCTTTGCCATGTTGCTATGATCTTGAGAAAGTAGAAAGAACAAAAGAGTTCATATTGATCTGATGGATAGTGATAACTTCACACATAGAAAGTATGAGGCATAAAAATTGTTGAGAGTTGATGAACGTAGCCTTGGTCATCGTTGCAATTAATAGGAAGTGATAAGGAAAGAGGGGTTCACATATAAATATATTATCTTGGACATATTTTATGATTGTGAAGCACTCATTAAGTATGACATGCTAAAAGAGTTGACGTTGGACAAGGAAGACAACGTAATGGTTTATGTTTTCCGACATCTCAGTTAAAGTATATTGGCATTGACCTTCCAAACATGTTTAGCTTGCCTTTCCCCTCATGCTAGCTAAATTCCTTGCACCAAGTAGAGATACTACTTGTGCTTCCAAATATCCTTAAACCCAGTTTTGCCATGAGAGTCCACCATACCTACCTATGGATTGAGTAAGATCCTTCAAGTAAGTTGTCATCGGTGCAAGCAATAAAAATTGCTCTCCAAATATGTATGACTTATTAGTGCAGAGAAAATAAACTTTATACGAACTTGTTGTGGAAGTAATAAAAGCGACAATCGCATAATAAAGGTCCACATACAAGGGGCAATATAAAGTGACATTCTTTTGCACTAAGACTTTATGCATCAACCCTAAACGCGCATGACAACCTCTGCTTCCCTCTACGAAGGGCCTATATTTTACTTTATGTTTTACTTTATGCTTGAGTCAAGGTGATGCTCACCTTTCCCTTTTTATTTTTATCCTTTGGCAAGCTCCTCGTGTTTGAAAGATCATGGTACATATATCCAATTGGATGTAAGTTGGCATAGGCTATTATTGTTGACATCACCTAAAGGTGAATACGTTGGGAGGCAACACAATAAGCCCCTATCTTTCTCAGTGTCCGGCTGAAACTCTATAACCACAAGTATTGCGTGAGTGTTAAAAATTATAGGGGACTACGAGATAGTTGAGTATGTGAGCTTGCTGAAAAGCTATATTATTGATTCTTTCTGATGTTATGATAAATTACAATTGCTTCAATGACTAAGATTATAGTTTGTTAGTTCCCAATTAAGTTTTTGAACCATACTTGACATTGTGAATTGCTTATTACTTGAGCATAGGAAATCATATGACAAAATCCATATATGTTGATGTTATTAGAATGATCATGACGCCCTCATCTCCGTATTTTATTTTTATCGACACCTCTATCTCTAAACATGTGGACATATTTTTCGATTTCGGCTTCCGCTTGAGGACAAGCGAGGTCTAAGATTGGGGGAGTTGATACGTCCATTTTGCATCATGCTTTTATATCAATATTTATTGCATTATGGGTTGTTATTACACATTATATCTCAATACTTATGGCTAGTCTCTCTTATTTTACAAGGTTTACCATGAAGAGGGGGAATGTCGGCAGCTCGAATTCTGGCTAGAAAAGGAGCAAACGTTGGAAACCTATTCTCCACAACTCCAAAAGTCCTGAAACTCCACGAAACAACTTTTTGAATTATTTAAGAATTTATGAGCGAAAGAAATAGGCCAGGGGGCCCACACTGTCCAGAGATGTGAGGGCGCCCAGAGGGCGCGCCCCCTATCTCCTGGGCCCCCTGGTGGGCCTCCGGCGTCCATCTTCTGCTATATCATCACTTTTACCCTGGAAAAAATCGTGGGCAAGCTTACGG
The DNA here is from genome assembly GCA_021605145.1 of Aegilops bicornis. Lineage (NCBI taxonomy): Eukaryota > Viridiplantae > Streptophyta > Magnoliopsida > Poales > Poaceae > Aegilops > Aegilops bicornis. The sequence goes on from CM038675.1 coordinate 196,674,054, forward strand.
GACGAAACTCTGCCGCCACGAGGCGGAACCTTGGCGGAATCAATCTAGGGCTCTGGCGGAGCTGTTCTGCCAGGGACAATTCTCCGGAGGGGGAAATCATCACCAACGTCATCACTAACGATCCTCTCATCGAGAGGGGTCAATCTCCATCAACATCTTCACCAGCACCATCTCCTCTCAAAACCCTAGTTCATCTCTTGTATCCAATCTTGTATCAAAACCACAAATTGGTACATGTGGGTTGCTAGTAGTGTTGATTACTCCTTGTAGTTGATGCTAATTGGTTTACTTGGTGGAAGATCATATGTTCAGATCCTTTATGCATATTATTACTCCTCTGATTATGAACATGTATATGCTTTGTGAGTAGTTACGTTTGTTCACGAGGACATGGGTGAAGTCTTGCTATTAGTAGTCATGTGAATTTGGTATTCGATTCGATATTTTGATGAGATGTATGTTGTCTTTCCTCTAGTGGTGTTATGTGAACGTCGACTACATGACACTTCACCATTATTTGGGCCTAGAGGAAGGCATAGGGAAGTAATAAGTAGATGATGGGTTGCCAGAGTGATGTAAGCTTAAACCCTAGTTTATGCGTTGTTTCGTTAGGGGTTGATATGGACCCATATGTTTAATGTTGTGGTTAGGTTTACCTTAATACTCTTTTTGTAGTTGCGGATGCTTGCAATAGGGGTTAATCATAAGTGGGATGCTTGTCCAAGTTAGGACAGTACCCAAGTACCGTCCACCCAAATATCAAATTATCAAAGTACCGAACGCGAATCTTACTTAACGTGATGAAAACTAGCTTGACGATAATTCCCAATGTGTCCTCGAGCTCCTTCTTCATTATTAGAATTTGTCCAGGCTTATCCTTTGCTACATAAAGGATTGGGCCACCTTGCTGCACTTTATTTACTTTTTGCTCGTTACTATTTATCTTATCACAAAACTATCTATCACTTACTATTTCAGTGCTTGCATAGAAAACCTTACTGAAAACCGCCTATCATTTCCTTCTGCTCCTCGTTGGGTTCGACACTCTTACTTATCGAAAGGACTACGATAGATCAACTATACTTGTGGGTCATCAGACAACACCAATAATAAAACATGCAACTCAAACCAATCTTGATCATCAAATAGCCCGTAGGACAAAACAGGTCTACTCAAACATCATAGGATAGCCATACATCATTGGGAAATAATATATAGCGTTGAACACCATGTTTAAGTAGAGATTACAGCGGGTAAGAGAGAGTTTACACCACTGCATAGAGGGGGGAAGTGTTGGTGATGATGGCGGTGAAGTTGTTGGTGAAGATGGCGGTGATGATGATGGCCCCCGCAGCGCTCCGGCGCCACCGGAAGCAAGGGGGAGAGGGCCCCCTTCTTCTTCTTCTTCCTTGACCTCCTCCCTAGATGGGAGAAGGGTTTCCCCTCTGGTACTTGGCTCCCATGGCGTGGGAGGGGCGAGAGCCCCTCCGAGATTGGATCTATCTCTCTGTCTCTCTCTATTTCTGCGTTCTCGTCTGGCTCTGTTTCACCGTTTCGTGTATATATGGAGATCCGTAACTCCGATTGGAGTGAAACCTTCGCCGTGATTTTTTCCCAAAAATTAGCTTTCTTGCAGCAAAAGAAGAGTGTCAACCACCTTACGGGTGGCCCACGAGGGTAGGGGGCGCGCCCCCCTACCTTGTGGCCACCTCGGTCTCTGCCTTGCGTGGATTTTTCTTCCGGAATTTTCCAAATATTCCAAAAATAAGCTCTGTCCATTTTTATCCCGTTTGGACTCCGTTTGATATGGATATTCTGCGAAACCAAAAACATGCAATGCATGTGAACTGCACTGGGCAATTGGATCAATATGTTAGTCCCAAAAATAATGTAAAAAGTTGCCAAAAGTATATGAAAGTTGAATAATATTGGCATGAAACAATCAAAAATTATAGATACGACTGAGACGTATCAGCATCCCCAAGCTTAATTCCTGCTCGTCCTTGAGTAGGTAAATGATAAAAAAGATAATTTTTATGTGGAATGCTACCTAGCATAATCTTGATCATATGTCTAATCATGGCATGAATATTAAGACACGAGTGATTCAAAGCAATAGTCTATCCTTTGACATAAAAATAATAATACTTCAAGCATACCAACCAAGCGATTATGTCTTATTGAAATAACATAGTCAAAGAAAGCTCATCCCTACAAAATCATATAGTCTGGCTATGCTCCATCTTCACCACACAAAATATTCACATCATGCACAACCCCGATGACAAGCCAAGCAATTGGTTCATACTTTTGACGTTTCTCTAACCTTTTCATAAGTGGAATAGAATATGATGATGGGCATTATGTGGAGAAGACAAAAAAGGAGAAAGTATCACATCAACTAGGTGTATCAACGGGCTATGGAGATGCCCATTAATAGATATCAATGTGAGGAGTAGGGATTGCCATGCAACGGATGCCCTAGAGCTATAAGTATATGAAAGCTCAAACTGAAACTAAATGGGTGTGCATCCAACTTGCTTGCTCATGAAGACCTAGGGCGTTTGAGGAAGCCCATCGTTGGAATATACAAGCCAAGTTCTATAATAAAAATTCCCACTAGTATATGAAAGTGATAACTTAAGAGACTCTCTATATGAAGAACATGGTGCTACTTTGAAGCACAAGTGTGGTAAAAGGATAGTAACATTGCCCCTTCTCTCTTTTTCTCTCATTTATTTTCTTTTTTTTCTTTTTTTTGGGGGGCCTTATCTTTTTTTTGGCCTTCCTCTTTTTTTATTTTTTTCGTCCGGAGTCTCATCCCGACTTGTGGGGGAATCATAGTCTCCATCATCCTTTCCTCACTGGGGCAATGCTCTAATAATGATGATCATCACACTTTTATTTACTTACAACTCAATATTACAACTCGATATCTAGAACAAAGATATGACTCCATATGAATGCCTCCGTGAATGTGCGGGATGTGCAATGATCTAGGGTAGCAATGCCATCAAAAAACGGACAAGCCATGAAAACATCATGGTAGCTATCTTACGATCATGCAAAGCAATATGACAATGAATGCTCAAGTCATGTATATGATGATGATGGAAGTTGCATGGCAATATATCTCGGAATGGCTATGGAAATTCCATGATAGGTAGGTATGGTGGCTATTTTGAGGAAGATATAATGAGGCTTATGTGTGACAGAGCGTATCGTATCACGGGGTTTGGATGCACCGTGAAGTTTGCACCAACTCTCGAGGTGAGAAAGGGCAATGCACGGCATCAAGAGGCTATCAATGATGGAAGGGTGAGAGTTCGTATAATCCATGGACTCAACATTAGTCATAAAGAACTCACATACTTATTGCAAAAATCTATTATTCATCGAAACAAAGTACTACGTGCATGCTCCTAGGGGGATAGATTGGTAGGAAAAGACCATCGCTCGTCCCCGACCGCCACTCATAAGGAAGGCAATCAATAAACACCTCATGCTCTGACTTCGTTACATAACGGTTCACCATACATGCATGCTACAGGACTTGCAAACCTCAACACAAGTATTTCTCAATTTCACAATTACTCAACTAGCACGACTCTAATATCACCACCTTTATATCGCAAAACTATTGCAAGGAATCAAACATATCATATTCAGCGATCTACAAGTTTTATGTAGGGTTTTATGACTAACCATGTGAATGACCAGTTCCTGTCATCTCTCTAAATAGATATAAGTGAAGCAAGAGAGTTTAATTCTTTCTACAAAAGATATGCCCAAGCTCTAACAAATATAAGTGAAGCAAAAGAGCATTCTACAAATGGCGGTTGTCTATGTGAAGAGAAACAGGCAATCCAAACTTCAAATGATATAAGTGAAGCACATGAAGCATTCTATAAAGCCATACTCAAAGAACATAAGTGAAGTGCAAAGAGCATTCTATAAATCAACCAAGGACCATCTCATACCAGCATGGTGCATAAAATAAAAGTGAAAACTAAAGCAAAAGACGCTCCAAGATTTGCACATATCACATGAACGAAACGAATCTGAAAACATACCAATACTTGTTGAAGAAAGAGGGGATGCCTTCCGGGGCATCCCCAAGCTTAGACGCTTGAGTCTCCTTGAATATTTACTTGGAGTGTCTCGGGCATACCCAAGCTTGAGCTCTTGCCTCTCTTCCTTCTTCTCACATCGAAACCTTCTCGATCATCGAACACTTCATCCACACAAAACTTCAACAGAAAACTCGGTAAGATCTGTTAGTATAATAAAGCAAATCACTACTGTAAGTACTGTTGCAAACCAATTCATATTTTTTTTGCATTTTTTCTACTGTAATATAACTTTTTCATGGCTTAATCCACTGATATAAATTGATAGTTTCATCAAAACAAGCAAACTATGCATCAAAAACAGAATCTGTCTAAAACAGAATAGTCTGTAGCAATCTTAACATTAAACATACTTCTGATAATTGACAACTTCTGCCAAAATTAGGAAAAATAAAAAATTTGTATAGAAAGACAGTGCAAAAAGAATCAGAACCATTTAACGTTCTAGTAAAAAATTAAAAATCGCACACTACAGCCAAAGTTTCTGTCCTGCACCGCACAAACCAACAAGCATTGTAAACATCCTAAAGGCAAACCTTGGCACATTATTTTTATAATACAATGGAATTGTACAAGGGGATATTTATTTTTGTTAGAAAAGTTTCTGTAATCAAGATTCACAAAATTTCCGTGAGCATGAACAAAGTTCAAGGCTAGCTCCAACTTCAACAATGCTTGTCTTTCTCACTTTCGCTTTTCTTTTTGAAAAGTTTTGGGTTCCCCTCTTTATTTTTGTTGTTTTTAAACTATATGAAAGCACTCAGCAGAAATAAATGACTCTCTAAAACTTCCGGGTTGTCTCCCTGGCAGCGCTTTCTTTAAAGCCATTAAGCTAGGCATATAGTGCTCAAGTAGTGAACCCACCCGGATCCCAAGGTATATCAAAGCCAATTTTAATTAGCAATGATTTGGCATTTAGTAGTGAGCACAAAGCAACATATATCATGTAATGACGAAGTCTAACTCTCTTCCTATGCATCGGCGTGTCATAAAAGAACAATTCATGCACATAAAGTAAAGGCCAATGCATAGTATAAACAGTTTCTTGCAATTTTATCGTGTTGGAAACATAGAGAGGTGGAGATATAGTTCCTCTCTCGTAATAATTGCAAGTAGGAGCAGCAAGCACATGCATATTATATCTATCAAAATCATCATGTGCAATGGTATAAGGCAACCCATCAATATAATCCTTAATAAGTGAAAACTTCTCCGATATAATCAACAGGATCATAATAGTCATCATAGCAATCATCCTTCGGTAAGCACGAAGGGGAATTAAACAATGTATGAGTTGAAGAGTTACTCTCATTAGAAGGTGGGCACGGGTAGCTAATCCTCTCTTCCTCCTTTTGTTCTTTGTTCTCCTCCTCATCTTTTTCATCCAATGAGCTCATAGTTTCATCAATTTCTTCTTCCATAGATTCCTGCAAAATATAGTCTCTTCTTGGACAGCGGAAACTTTCTCAATGAGTGCATTAATATCGGCATGTATTCATAATTCTCATAACAATATTTGAGGATAGCTAAATTTTCAGTTCTATAAGCAGCATCATCAAAATCTTCAAACTCTTTAAACAAAGATTCAATTTCATAAGCACCCATAAAAGCAACAAATTCTTCTATTTGCTCCACATCATAGTAATCATATATACCATTAGCATAAGAAGCTAAGGTTTTATTATCATTAAATTTGCATGAAAAGGGAAGGTGTGGAGCCTTCATCCTAGAGCAACAAGTATAATCATACTCCAAGCATAGTTGTCTAGAATACCACTTCAATATATGAATTTGATCCCATAATAGTTTCCCTTTTTGAGTCAAGCGATAATCCCTAAAGTATTCACGTTGATCCAACGTTACTCCCATTACATAATTGAATGGGGTTTTCTCAGGATTATTAAAGTAGTACATAATATCTTTCACATACCCAGCATCGAGGGTTTTAGGAGGTTCCCCATCTCCATGAGTAGCAAGTACACCTAGTTTTTTTGGTATTTCGTGTTCCATATCCATAACTAAAGATAAAGAACAACTAAGAACAGCAAATAAAAATTACTTAGTGATAAAGCAAACAAGCACACGAGAATATTCACCCCACGCTATGACTCCTAAAGAACGGGCGCGGAAAAAGGTCTTGATAACCCACAAGTAGGGGGATCAATTGTAGCCTCTTTCGATAAGTAAGAGTGTCGAACCCAACGAGGAGCTAAAGGTAGAACAAATATTCCCTCAAGTTCTATCGACCACCGATACAACTCTACGCACGGTTGACGTTCGCTTTACCTAGAACAAGTATGAAACTAGAAGTACTTTGTAGGTGTTTTCGGATAGGTTTGCAAGAAAGTAAAGAGCGAGTAAATAAAAGCTAGGGGCTGTTTAGATGAAGACACAACTAAATTAGTTTTAGTAAAGAGTTTGTTGTCACGAGAAAGTTATTTGTCCCTAGGCAATCGATAACTAGACCGGTAATCATTATTGCAATTTTATTTGAGGGAGAGGCATAAGCTAACATACTTTCTCTACTTGGATCATATGCACTTATGATTGGAACACTAGCAAGCATCCGCAACTACTAAAGATCATTAAGGTAAAACCCAACCATAGCATTAAAGCATCAAGTCCCCTTTATCCCATACGCAAACAACCTACTTACTCGGATCTGTGCTTCTGTCACTCACGCCACCCACCATAAGCAAATCATGAACATATTACAAACCCTACAGAGGGAATCCCTCACGCTTGCACGACATGGAGAGCACCATAGGACAACACCAATAATAAAACATGCAACTCAAACCAATCTTGATCATCAAATAGCCCGTAGGACAAAACAGATATACTCAAACATCATAGGATAGCCATACATCATTGGGAAATAATATATAGCGTTGAACACCATGTTTAAGTAGAGATTACAGCGGGTAAGAGAGAGGCTACACCGCTGCATAGAGGGGGGAAGAGTTGGTGATGATGGCGGTGAAGTTGTTGGTGAAGATGACGGTGATGATGATGGCCCCGGCAGCCCCAAGACCACGGAAGCAAGGGGAGAGGGCCCCTTCTTCTTCTTCTTCCTTGACCTCCTCCCTAGATGGGAGAAGGGTTTCCCCTCTGGTCCTTGGCTCCCATGGCATGGGAGGGGCAAGAGCCCCTCCGAGATTGGATCTATCTCTCTGTCTCTCTCTGTTTATGCGTTCTCGTCTGGCTCTGTTTCACCGTTGCGTTTATATATGGAGATTCGTAACTCCGATGTGACTGAAACCTTCGCCGTGATTTTTTCCTGAAAATTAGCTTTCTTGCGGCAAAAGAAGAGCGTCAACCGGCTTATGGGTGGCCCACGAGGGTAGGGGCGCGCTTAGGGGGGCAGGCGCGCCCCCTACCTCGTGGCCACCTCGCGTGGATTTTTCTTCCGGAATTTTCCAAATATTCCAAAAATAAGCTCCGTCCATTTTTATCCCGTTTGGACTCCGTTTGATATGGATATTCTGCGAAACCAAAAACATGCAATGACATGTGAACTGCACTGAGCAATCGGATCAATATGTTAGTCCCAAAAATAATGTAAAAAGTTGCCAAGAAGTATATGAAAGTTGAATAATATTGGCATGGAACAATAAAAAATTATAGATACGACGGAGACGTATCAGACTCCACGGGATACTGTTCATCTCCACCGTCGACCTCCTCCAGCCTCCACGGGCTACCGTCGACCTCCTCCAGTCTCCACGGGCTCCTGTTCATCCAGCCTCCACCGCGCGCTACTCCACCGGCCATCGCTCAACCACCCTCCACCGCTTCACTGTTCATCCAGCCCTCCACACCACGGGGGTCCTGTTCAACCACCCCTCCACGGGCACTCCTCCACCCTCTACTATTCATCCAGCCCTCCACCACACCACGGGGTCCTGTTCATCCACAGGCAACGCCACCGCTCACTGTTCATCCCAGAGGCAGCATCGATCGGCTTCAGTTAGCAGCAGTAGCGAAGGAATCGCTCGATCGGGTTCAGTTAACAGCCATCGATCGATCGCTCGGGTTTAGTAACGCGTAGCCTGTAGTGCAATCGCCGGGTTGAGTTAGAGCCCAACGCCTCGCTTCGGGTTCGATTAGAGCCAACGCCGCACACACGCTGCAGCGTGCGTGTACGAGAGAAAGCGCGATCGCTTCGGCCCCAACCTCCCACCATAACCGGGAACTCCCCGAAATTTTCCTCCCCCTCGCTTCTGCCATGGTTTTTTCCATCATGGACGGCCCAAAGAATGTCATGGAGCTGCGTCTCCGGCCCGCCCAGGACGAAAAGCCCATTTTCTGTCAACATTTTTTGTCATAGAAGTAAGAGCCCACCACATCGATGATGATACCAGGTTTTGTCACAATTATCGTCATAGAAGTGTCATATGTATGACAGGAAAAAAATTCGTTCGGCCCAAAATGTCATGGATGTGTCTTTTTTTTTAGTGAATATCACCGCGGGAATCCGCGAGTTGAATGCCACAACACATATCAAGTGAATAATTAGGATACCTCATTGTCACCTCAAGTATTCATATTGCAAGACATATATCATGTGTTCTCATCTTTGAATATTCAATCCGACAAGAAAAAACTTTGAAGGGTAAAGATTCAATTCATCATAACAAGAGTATAGAGGGGAGAAACATCATATGATCCGACTATACTAACAAAGCCCATGATATAGATCACGAGAGAGAGAGAGAGAGAGAGAGAGAGAGATCAAACACATAGCTACTGGTACAAACCCTCAGCCCCGAGGGTGGACTACTCCCTTCTCATCGTGGTGGCCGCCGGGATGATGAAGATGGCCACCGGAGATGATTCCCCCCTCCGGCAGGGTGCCGGAATGGGGTCTAGATTGGATCTCGTGGATACAGAGGCCTTGCAGCGGCGGAACTTCTCATCTAGGGCTACCCCGAAGGGTTTCGGAATATTTGGGAATTTATAGTGCAAAGAGGGGGTGCGGGAGGCCACCGAGGTGGGCACAACCCACCTGGGCGCATATGGACACCACTAGCGGGCGTGAGTTGATGGACGCATATGCAAATGTACCATTGATTACATACAACAAGTCATCAACCCACAATGACAATGAGGATACACGTTGGATTATAGATCATTTCCAACAAAACATTCTAGTAAAGTAAAGTTTCTATCACACAACAAATAACAAAGCGATGAAATGAACTTCAGCTCAACCACTCGTCGGCGTTGGAAACGCTTGCTTTGAACCAGAAGTGATTCTCTAGGAAGGGCCAGCTACTGTCAATCTCAAGACCAACGCAGGACTGATCATCCAGGCTGAAGCGGCCTATGTCAGGACCCATATTGGGATGGTAGGGAAGCATAGAAATGTCCAAGGTATAGATACAGTTGCTTCTCATAAATGGTAGTAACGATGTGTCAACAGCAGCTAGATCGCCTTCCACCATCATTGGATAGTTTTGTCCAAGGAAGAGCGAGTTTCCTCCAAGACTTTCAATCTTGAACTGTGGAGAAGGTGTTGGCGCTAGTACAATAGTATCCATCCCGAATACCCTGCAACGGATGTTGGAATAGGTCCAGAGAGTGTGACCATGCGAGACAACACCTGCTTCCTTAGTAACATCAGAAGTGCCTTGTATACAGACAAAAGAGGTGATCCATCGGAATAAGTTGCCAGGCGCCACTGAGTATATGGGTCCTGCTCGTGATCATCAGCATCATCATCTCCCCCTTGGTTATAAAATTTTTCAAGTATAGGTGGTGGAATGTTCACATGACCTTGGAAACACAAGAAGGTTAATTAGTAAAGGGAAACTAGCTAACCCGCATGCATGTGGATGAAACAATTATAATTACTTGGAATACAAACGCATCAAAAGCATCAGATTCCATGCAAAACAAAGTGCCACGAGTGGTGGCAGCAAACACAAGACCCTCGTATTGAATTGCATCACAGTACTCATCCATGTATAGAAATTGATTTTTGAGCAATATCCATCAAGGCGTGGGAGTAAGGACGGCAACAAGCTTGTCGAAGATAGCAACAACTTCATAGTTCGTGTAATCCCAAGAGCGGTTGGGAACTCGACAAATTGCTATCTTCCAGAGACGATGTACCACCATGATCGTATTTGAACTCACATAGAATACCGGTGTACTCAACCTCTGGGAAACAGTCTGAGATTTTTGGAAGTGGAACCCGGTGACGAGTGTACACATTCACAAGTTCCCACTCGCAGTTGTACCCAATATAAACAACACAATCTCCATTTGCGCCTGCCCAAGCCTTGCCCTCAAGCGATGGCATCTTAACATCATACGTATCATTATCAAGCGGCATCAACTTGCACAAGGCGAGGCTTCCGTCAGTCCAAGCGCCGGTCAAGAGGTCACGGCGAAGAAGATAGGGGAGATCAAACCGCTCCTGGACCCTTGGGTTCCTTGTAATGATGTTATTAGTTGAGTCAAGAATGGTCTTGAACGAACTTGCCATGCTAGTCGAGGTGATGACGTCGCACCGATCAATGAGTTCCTCCACCACGTCATCTTTCAGATCGGGGCAAGAATAACGGGGTCGTTTCCGGCCTGTTCCCTCCATGGAGAAGATGATCGAACAATGGCGGAAGGAAGGGTGAAGGCAAATGGAGGGAGGAAGAGTGTGCGAAAGCAGTTCCAAATCGAGAGGGAAAGGCGAAGAGGCAGTGGACGGTTGCCACGGTACACGAAGAGGCGCCTGGGGAGCGAACGGTTGCCACAGAGGTCACACACTGACGACAAGGGCCGAGTGAACCGCATGCGTATATCGCACACACCTTGATCTGGCTGACCGTTTCTTTTGTGTTGCCTAATCACAAACAGTTCATCCGAGTAAACCGCATGATGTATATCGCACACAGCTTCATCTGGCTGCCCATTTCTTTTGTGTAACATCCCAAATTTCCTATTTGGAATGTTTTACAATTATAGCTAAGCATCTATGCATTCTGTTTGAATTTGAGTGGCATTTGAAGTTTCAGAAGTTTTGGAGTTGTTGGAATTTGAATTCAAATTTTGGCAGTAGCAATTATTTCAAAACTATGCCTAACAATACTTGAGACAAAGTATGAGAGGAGTAAACATGACACTCCAAAAATGTCAGAAGAAAACATTGCCAAAAAGTTTGAATTCAAATTTGAGTTTTATTTGGAATTTTAGAAAAATGATTTTTATAAAGTTTGAGTTTTTGCCCCTGGAAAAATGTTCAAATTATAGGGAATATTCCCCTGATCATTTTGATATATATATGTCCTATATAAAATATTTATATTTACTATGTTTTTCTCTCTCTCTCTTTAATTCAAAAAAAAGGGGAAAAGAAAACCCAGCGCCACCAGCCAACTGCCCAGCCAAAGACCTAGGCGGCCCACCCAGTTGCCAACTGCCCAGCCACCAGCGCAGCCCACCCGAGCCACAACCCCTTCCCATTCGGTCGCCTGATCGAATCCCTCTCTCTCTATCCCGCCGACACCTGCCCCACCCGTCATCTTCCCTTGCCCAAGTCAACTCATGACGCCGCCTGGGAATCCGGGGATCCCGGATCGCCTCCCGATTCGCCCCTCCTCCAAGCCGGTTCCCCCCTATATAACCCCCTCGCCTGTTCCGCCCCTCGCCTAACCCTCCCTCTCGCCGCAATCGCTCATGGAGCGCCGCCTTGGCGCCATTGCCACCGCCCGCCATCCCCGACCTCGAGCTCCCCGACTCCACCGTCGACTCCCCCTCGCTCCGCCGCACCCGCCGGAGGTCTCCGCCGTCGTCCCCGACCACCGGAGCCACCGCACCGTCGCCGCCGTCGCCGTCGACCACCGCGGTAAGTCGCCGGAGATGCCCCACCGTCCGATCTAAACGTAGGGTCCAGATTAGAACCCCGAAGGGGTACGGTTTAATTCAAATAGGCCCGATTAGTTTCGGTTTATTTGGTTTTATTTAGGTTTAGTTTAGACCGGCCCGACTCGGTTTATTCCCTCGGGAACGTTTTAGTTATATAACGCCTGAGCGTTAGATAGGCCCGTAGCGCCAGTTTTTTTTTCTTTTTAGTTTTATTTTTCGTTTCTGTTTTTGACAGAATAGTTTCAGTTTTGTAAACTCCATATCTTTTAGGTTACTTAATATTTTTAATTGATTCTTTTTTTGTTAGTTTGCAAATTTGTTGTAGTTTCTGTAGAATATATGTTTGGCCATGTTAAAATTATTTAAAATTGCTTTATTTTAGATTTAGATAGAATAGTAAATCTGCTATAAAAGGAGTTAGGAATATTATTTTTTAATGATTCTTTTTGTCACAACTTTGTTTTGACATTGCTTAACCGTAGGAATTTATTTGGGCATTTTAGGATTAATAAAAAATAGTTTTAACCAGGATCATGTTATTCCTAATTATTTAACTAGCTACTGTTTTCCTATTGTTTTAATTAGCAAATAAATTTATTTTTCCTATGTGATAGATTATTCTAGGTTAGTTTCTGTAACTTTAGAGCATGAACTTTCATTTATAATAAATAAAACTTTTATTTTATTTTTCCTCCTAGAAATTGCTTTAGGCCTAATAGGAGTTTTATAATAGATTTTAAGGTCATTCTTTTTGCTCCTAGTTGCTTGATGAATTCTTTTCTGTTAGGTAGCATAAACCCATGCTTAGGTTCTGTTAAGAAAAAAATTTGTAGTGCAAAACTATTTTAATTGTTGCTTGATGTAGGAAAACTTTGAGTTGGATTTCTTCGAATTTTCTTTTGGGTTTTGATTCGATTGTTTTGTGTGTTTCATATTAGCAAGCTGTTATGTAAGTGATCATATGCTATATGCTTATTATGACTGTTGTTTGCCTCGGTAGAATTTCCGGAGTGCGAAGCTTGCTACCACGAGTCCCTAGCTTACGAAGATCGTCAGCAAGGCAAGTCATTGATCATGTTTCTTTACAATACCTATGATTTTGTTGCATTAGAATTATACCTCCCCACCATGCATGTAGTAGGTGAAATTTTGAAATTATGTACTTGAGTAGTATCATGAGGTAGGATGAACCAATTCCCCTCGTTACCATGACCCGGGACGAAGTAGTTTAATATTGCTATGCTCGTAGACGGGATTGGTTGAGTGAATTCATAAGGGAGATGTGAGAGTCAATATGATGACAACCCCATGAACTTCAAGCTCAAGATGGACTTCGGAATTCACTACTGGGTGGAGGACGGTTGACGGGCACCCTGGAAAATCCAGTGATTGGCCGGGATGCATGGAGAAGCGCCATGACATCTTGCGGAAAGCTTCACCCAGCCACGAAGAGACGGATGGATACCCCATTGACCGGAAGCTTACCTGTGCAGCCGCAAGCCATTATGGGCTCGCTTGGTCAACCCTAGTTGTGACTACGGCCGGACGGTGCTACGAGATGTAGAAGAACGGTAGGATTGGATGGGCACCGCAATGGCCAGAGGAACTCTTCGAAGACCCTGTTGCGTTCATCCCGCCTTCAAACACCAGGAAGTGCGAAGACTTAAAAGGAGGGAACGATTCTTGCGGGTAAAGTCATAAACCTCTGCAGAGAAAAGATCTAATCGATTAGCCGTGTCCCGATTGTTACGGACAATTTGAGCCTCTGGAACTTGGAAGTATTCGGAAATCTCAACACTAAAAATTAATGAATTAATTGAGGGGTTATGACTTAATAGTTTGGGAATGAGACATTGGTTGGTGGAACCATCTCAATAACTACCAACAATTTTGTAGTTTTTGCAAACAAGTCCTTATTGTAGGGAAAACTGGCTTTTCAAAAAAAAAATGATGAAACTTAGAGCCCCACAGCCAAATTGCATATAGTGTTAGTAATTTTATTATTGTTCTCTCTTCATGACTTGCCGCATATTCAAAATCTTGACCTACACGGCTGCAACGTCTTATGTTGCAGGAGTATTCCGATCAGGATTGAGGCTACGATCCGCGCTTGGCGATTGCCCTTTGGAGTCGGATGGACTCGCTTATTCTTCTACGCCCGCAGCTTTACTTAGTTTATTTCTCATGAGTTGGCCTTGGCCGAATTTATTCCATTGTAATAAAGACTCGATATGAGAATCGTGTAATAAATTCAGGTGTGATTGAACTTTGATTATTTCATCAATGTACTGTGAGTGCCAGCATGATCTTGGGATGGTACAGACACAGAGACTTGACCGATTTTGGGTCAGGTCGCTACACTTTTGTGTTGCCTAATCACAAATAGTTCATCCGAGTGAACCGTATGCTATGTATCGCACACGCCTTCATCTGGCTACCCGTTTCTTTTGTTCCTCCTCATCACAAACAATTAATTAAACTGAACCGTATGCCTGCATCTCACACACAATTAAAATCTGAACCGTGTTTGATGCATCCTTCATCGCAAACGTTTTATACATTTTTGATGGTTTTCATACACCATCTTTTGCGATTATTGCATCGCACACAGTTTCTCGAAGGGTCTCTGATCGTAGTGTCGCATTAGCAGCATCCTGCAATTGTGTTTGATGAACGCGGTCACATCATTAGGAGAATGATGTGATGGACAAGACCCATCCGTTAGCTTAGCATAATGATCGTTAAGTTTTATTGCTATTGCTTTCTTCATGACTTATACAATGTTCCTTTAACTATGAGATTATGCAACTCCCGAATACCAGAGGAATAACTAGTGTGCTGTCAAACGTCAAAACGTAAATGGGTGATTATAAAGATGCTCTACAGGTATCTCCGAAGGTTTTTTGTTTGGTTGGCATAGATCGAGATTAGGATTTGTCACGCCGAGTATCGGAGAGGTTTCTCTCGGCCCTCTAGGTAATGCACATCATAATAAGCCTTGCAAGCAATGTGACTAATGAGTTAGTTGCGGGATGATGAATTACAGAACGAGTAAAGAGACTTGCCGGTAACGAGATTGAACTAGGTATGAGGATACCGTCGATCGAATCTCGGGCAAGTAACATACCGATGACAAAGGGAATAACGTATGTTGTCATAACAGTTCGACCGATAAAGATCTTTGTAGAATATGTGGGAACCAATATGAGCATCCAGGTTCCGCTATTGGTTATTGACCGGAGAGGTGTCTCGGTCATGTCTACATAGTTCTCGAACCCGTAGGGTCCGCACGCTTAGCGTTCGATGATGATTTGTATTATGAGTTATGTGTTTTGGTGACCGAAGATTGTTCGGAGTCCCGGATGAGATCACGGACATGACGAGGAGTCTCCAAATGGTTGAGAGGTAAAGATTGATATATTGGATGATAGTATTCGGACACAGGAAGTGTCGGGGAATGTATCGGGTACGTATCGGAGTACCAAGGGGGTTACCGGAACCCCCCGGGGGAAAGATATGGGCCATATGGGCCATAGGAGGGAGGCAAGGCAACCCACAAGGGGTTCCCCCCCCCCCCATTGGGAGTCCAACTTGGACTAGGGGAGGGGGCGCGGCCCCCCTTTCCTTCTCCTTCTCCCTCTCCTTCCCCCTGTCCCTCTCCAGTAAAAGGAAGGGGGTCCTAATTGGACTTGGTGTCCTAGTAGGACTCCTCCCCACTTGGGGGCGCGCCTAGGGCCGGCCTCCTCTCCCTCCCTCCTTTATATACGGGGGCAGGGGGCGCCTCTAAGAGACATCAATTATTCTTATCCATGTGCGGTGGCCCCCTCCACCGTTAACTCCTTCAGTCATATTGTCGTAGTGCTTAGGCGAAGGCCTGCGCGGATAACTTCACCATCACCATCACCATGCCGTCGAGCTGACGAAACTCTCCCTCAACACTGATACGTCTCCAACGTATCTATAATTTATGAAGTATTCATGCTAATATATTATCATTCTTGGATGTTTTACAATCATTTTATAGCAACTTTATATCATTTTTTGGGATTTATCTATTGGCCCAATGCCCACTGCCAGTTTCTGTTTTTTGCTATTTTTTACATCGCAGGAAATCAACATCAAACGGAGTCCAAACACCGCGAAACTTTTTATGGATTTTTTATGGACCAGAAGACCACCAGTGGGCCAGAGCATCACCTTGGGGGGTGCCCAGTGGGGGGCACAACCCACCAGGGCGCGCATGGGGGCCCAGGTGCGCCCAGGTGGGTTGTGCCCACCTCGGTGGCCTCTTACACCCCTTCTTCGCCCTATAAATTCCCAAATATTCCAAAAACCCTCGGGGTTAACCTAGATCAGAAGTTCCGCCACGCAGGCCTCCTCAGCCACCGAAACCAATCTAGACTGCGTTAAGCACCGTCAAGGGGGGAATCATCTCCGGTGGCCATCTTCATCATCCCGGCGGCCACCATGATGAGGAGGGAGTAGTCCACCCTCAGGGCTGAGGGTTTGTACCAGTATCTATGTGTTTAATATCTCTCTCTCTCTCGTTCTTGAGATGGCACAATCTTGATGTATCACGAGCTTTGTTAATGTAGTTGGATCATATGGTGTTTTCCCCTCTCTATCTTGTTGTGATGAATTAAGTTTCTCCCTTTGAGATTTCGTTGTTATCGGATTGAATACTTTTATGGATTAGAGAGCACTTGATATATGTCTTGCATATGAATACTTGTGGTGACAATGCGGTATCATATTGATTCACTTGATATGTGTTTTGGCATTCAACTCTCGGATTCCCGCGGTGACATTGGGGTAATCTATGCATAGGGGTTAATGCACGTTCTCGTCATTTGTTTCTCCGGTAGAAATCGTGGGGCACTCTTTGAGGTTCTTTGTGTTGGACTGAGTATTATGAATCTGAAATTATTTGGTGTTATTTTAGTACGAACTCTTGGATAGATCGATCAGAAAGAATAGCTTCGAGGTGGTGTCGTACCCTACAAACGATTTCTTCTTATGTTCTCTGCTAGATAGGAACCTTGGAGTGATTCTTCGTTGCACGTTGAGGGATGGTTATATGATCCAATTATATTATCATTGTTGAGAGATTGCACTAGTGAAAGTACGGACCCTAGGCGTCATTTTCGAGCATTGCAATACCATTTTTGTGCCCGTTTACTATTTGCTACCTTGCTCTTTTTATTTATTCAGATTATAAAAATATATTTCTACCATCAATATTACACTTTTATCACCATCTCTTCGCCGAACTAGTGCACCTATACAATTTGCCATTGTATCGGGTGTGTTGGGGACACAAGAGATCTCTTGTATTTGGTTGCAGGGTTGTTCGAGAGAGACCATCTTCATCCTACACCTCCCACGGATTGATAAACCTTAGGTCATCCACTTGAGCGAAAATTGCTACTGTCCTACAAAACTCTGCGCTTGGAGGCCCAACATGAGTCTACAAGAATAAAGTTGCGTAGTAGACATCAAGCTCTTTTCTGGTGTTGTTGCCGGGAAGGTGAGTGCTTGAAGGTATATCTTTATATCTTGCAATTGAATATTTTAGTTTCTTGTTTTATCACTAGTTTGGTTTATAAAAGAAAACTACAAAAAAATGGAATTGAGGTTGTATCATATTATTCATCTTTATAATGTATTTCATGAAAATGATGGAAAGGAAAACTGTGCTCAATTAATAGAATAAGAATTCAATAGAATATTTGGTATAAATTATGAGCATGATTGCAATGTTGTTAGTATGAATTCTTTGAATATCCATGATGCTAGTAATATGCAAATCCATAAGCTTGGGGATGCTATGTTTGATCAAGATGGTATTTTTATTCCCCCAAGTTTTGATGTGCAAATTTGTTATAATGGTAGCATGCCTCCTATTTATGATGATTACAATGATGAATGTGGATTTGGAAGAGTGTCAACTCTAGGTAATGATCCCACTATTTTGGAGGGTGTTGAATCTTATCAACATGATGAAAGTGGATTTGGAGAGGTCATGACTTTATTTAGTGATGAATCCACCATTTTGGATGAGGCTTCAATTGACTATGATAACAAAGTTCCTATCTATGATGATTATGCTGAGGGCATGTATGCTATAAAGAATAATGATAACCATGAAATTTGTCACCATGATTTTAATTTTCAATCCCATGATAGTTATTTTGTTGAGTTTGCTCCCACTAGTATTCATGAGAATAAATTTGCTTATGTGGAGAGCAACAAAATTTCTATACTTATGCATCATGAAAAGAATGATTTATTTGATAGTAATATTGTTGAATTCATTCATGATGCTACTGAAAAATTATCATGAAAGAGGAGCATATGCTTGTAGGTATTGCAATAATATCAAGTTTCTTCTCTATGTGTTGAAAATATTGAAGTTGCACTTGTTTTTCCTTCCTATGCTAGTCGATTCTTGCTACCATAATTTGTTTTCTCACAAAATCACTATGCATAGGAAGTGGGTTATACTTAAATGTGCTAGTCATATGCTTCATGATGCTCTCTTTGTGTTTCAATTCTTATCTTCTATGTGAGCATCCTTGAAATCATCACTCCTAGATAAAAGGCATTAAAGAAAAGCGCTTGTTGGGAGACAACCCAACACTTTTACCTACTGTTTTTATGTGTTCACATGATTATGCTACTAATCATCTTTTATTGCTTTTGTTTCAATAAAGTGCCAAGTAAAGCCTTTGGGATAGTGTGGATGATAGTTGACTTGAATCTATGCAAAAACAGAAACTTTTGCACTCAGTCCAGGAATTTTGAAAATTCACTGGAACGTGCTTTTGATCTGAATTTTTTATAGGTGATGGATATACAAATTATCTACGTTGTCCTAATTTTTCAGAATTTTTGGAGTAGCAGAAGTATGGTTGGAGTACAGATTACTTCAGATTGTTCTGTTTTTGACAGATTCTGTTTTCAATGCATAGTTTGCTTGTTTCCTAGTTTCTATGGATTATATTGCTCAATATAAATTGTGGAAATGATATTCTACAGTAGGAATTGTTTGGAAACAATTATGAATCTTGTCTTTGACGGTACCAAAGTGAAATGGTTTGCTCTTTATCATACTAACCAATCTCACGAAGTTCCGTTAAGTTTTGTGTGATTGAATTTTTTAAGTTTTGGGTGAGATTTCAATATGAGGATAATAAGGAGTGACAAGACCCTAAGCTTCGGGATGCCCAAGGCACTCCAAGATAATATTCTAGGAAGATCCAAGCAACTAAGCTTGGGGATGCCCCGGAAGGCATCCCCTCTTTCGTCTCCAACATTATCGGTAACCTCACTTGGGGCTAAATTTGCATTCGTCACATTATATGTGTTTTGCTTGGAGAGTCATTTTATTTTGTTAGGATTTGCTTTCTGTTATCTATAATAATGGTTTGCATCTTTTACTTCAATAAAAATGTCAAGTATAACCTTTGCCATGCTTATTTTGCAAGTATACATGTTGTTTCAAAACAGAAAGTTTATCGCTGTTGCAAAAATTCCCTATAAAAGTCAGAATGTGATAAAATGTTGAAACTGTTTGCACAATAAGCTCTGACAAATTTTCTACACTGTGGTAAATTTTCAGAATTTTTGGAGTTAGGGAAGTATGATGAATCTTGCATTCTTTATACACTGTACTGTTTTGGCAGATTGTTGTTATGTTTGCATTGTATGCATATGTTTGCTTGTTTACTGATTCTATTCGAGGATAGGAGTATTAAATATACAGAGGCATTCAGTATGATGAATAATCATTTTAGTGATTTTCTACAGTAGAGAATGATAAGGTTTTTGCATTGATTTATACTAACTTATCTCACGAGTTCTTGTTGAGTTTTGTGTGGATGTAGTTTTTAGGATTTAGGGAAATTGTGATATAAAAGGAATTAAGGATACACAAAAGCTCAAGCTTGGGGATGCCCAAGGCATCCCAAGTTAACATTCCAAGAAGTCTCAAGCATCTAAGCTTGGGGATGCCCCGGTAGGCATCCCACCTTTCTTATTCCACAATTATCGGTTAGTATCGGTTGATCCTAAGTTTTTGCTTCTTCACATGATGTGTGATATTGTTGGAATGTCATTTTATTTTGTTTTGCTTTCTGTTTTAATAAAATACTTAGATCTGAAAGTTTTAAATAAGAGAGAGTCCTCACATAGCTATCTATTTACTTAACTACTCGCAAGATCTTCACTTATATCTTTTTGGAGTAGTTTGTCATTTACTCTTGTGCTTCACTTATATCCTATGAGTAAATTATTGAATAAATTGAATGTAATGAAGTTGAAATTATATTTTCATATCATGCCTAGTGGTAGCTTCACATTGGGTTTAGAAAGTGAAATCTTTAGAAGCTTGACTGTCAGAATATTGGTCATACAAGCAATTCATGAATGATTAGTAGAAGGAAGAGAACTTTCACATGCAAATACACTATCGTGGAAATCTTTTGTGATTGTGAGCCCCCATCAAAATATTATATGCCACAATTGTTGACGTTGGACAAGGAAGACAACATAATGATTTATGTTTGTTCATATTCACATAGAAGTTATATTTTCATAGATCCTTCAACATGTGGTGTTTTCCCCCATCTTTGCTAGCCAAAAATTCCGCACCAAGTAGAGATACTACTTGTGCATCCCAATACCCTTAAACCCAAATCTTATTTTCAAGAGTTCACCATACCTACCTAAGGATTGAGTAAGATCCTTAAAGTAAGTTGTCATCGGTGCAATAAGGCAATAAAAATTGCTTCTAAAAGTGTGAGATCATTTAGTGTAAGAGAAAATTGAGCGTTGTACGAACTTGTGATGGCAAAGAATAAAAGCGATAGACTACATAATAAAGGTTGCCATCACAAGGGGAAATATAATGTGATGTTCTTTTGCACTAAGGGGTTGAGCATACAAACAAATAAGTGCATGGCAACCTCTGCTTCCTTCTGCGAAGGGCCTATCTTTTACTTTATGTATTTACTTTTATGCAAGAGTCAAAGTTTTTCTCTCTATTCCTTTTTATTTTTCTCCTTTGGCAAGCATCATGTGGTGAGGAAAGATCTAGGCACATATGTCCAGTTGAATATGGGTAGCATGAGTTATTATTGTTGACATCACCCTTGAGGTGAATACGTTGGGAGGCGAAACTATGAGCCCCTATCTTTCTATGTGTCCGGTTCAAATGTTTTGCTCATGTGTATGCGGTGAGTGTTAGCAATCATAGAAGACTATATGATGGTTGAGTATGTGGAGCTCTTACTTAAACTCTGTTGAATAAGTTGAATTACAATTGCTTGGTGACTAAGAACATAGGTTGTTGAGTTTCAAGAGAATTCATTGTTTGAACCTTAACATGTGAATTGGTTGCTACTTTAACATGAGAAGTTTTATAAGAAAGAATTGTTGTTATGGTGCTAGGAAAAGTGATTGAAATTATCATTGATCAAACTTATGCACTTTGCTAGCATTCACACTTCATAAAAAATTTCTTCTATCATTTACCTACTCGAGGACGAGTAGGAATTAAGCTTGGGGATGCTGATACGTCTCCAACGTATCTATAATTTATGAAGTATTCATGTTGTTATTTTATCATTCTTGGATGTTTTACAATCATTTTATAGCAACTTTATATCATTTTTTGGGACTAACCTATTGACCCAGTGCCCAGTGCCAGTTGTTATTTTTTCCTTGTTTTTTACATCGCCGGAAATCAACATCAAACGGAGTCCAAACACCGCGAAAATTTTTGTTGATTTTTTATGACCACCAGTGGGCCAGAGCAACACCTGGGGGGTGCCCCGAGGGGGGCACAACCCGCCCAGGTGGGTTGTGCCCACCTCGGTGGCCTCCCGCACCCCTTCTTCGCCCTATAAATTCCCAAATATTCCAAAAACCCTCGGGGTTAACCTAGATCAGAAGTTCTGCCGCCGCAGGCCTCTATAGCCACCGAAAACCAATCTAGACCCCGTTCCGGCACCCTGCCGGAGTGGGCAATCATCTCCGTTGGCCATCTTCATCATCCCAGCGGCCACCATTATGAGGAGGGAGTAGTCCACCCTCGGGGTTGAGGGTTTGTACCAGTAGCTATGTGTTTAATCTCTCTCGTTGAGATGGCACAATCTTGATGTATCACGGGCTTTGTTAATGTAGTTGGATCATATGGTGTTTTCCCCTCTCTATCTTGTTGTGATGAATTGAGTTTTTCCCTTTGATGTTTCGTTGTTATCGGATTGAATACTTTTATGGATTTGAGAGCACTTGATATATGTCTTGCATATGAATACTCGTGGTGAAAATGGGATTATCTATGCATAGGGGTTGATGCACATTCTCGTCTTTTATTTCTCCGGTAGAAATCTTGGGGCACTTTTTGTGGTTCTTTGTGTTGGATTGAGTATTATGAATCTGAAATTATTTGGTGTTATTTTAGTACGAACTCTTGGATAGATCGATCGGAAAGAATAGCTTTGAGGTGGTTTCGTACCCTACAAACGATTTCTTCTTATGTTCTCTGCTAGATAGGAACCTTGGAGTGATTCTTCTTTGTACGTTGAGGGATGGTTATATGATCCAATTATATTAGCATTGTTGAGAGATTGCACTAGTGAAACTATGGACCCTAGGCCTCATTTTCAAGCATTGCAATACTGTTTTTGTGCCTGTTTACTATTTGCTACCTTGCTGTTTTTATTTATTCAGACTATAAAAATATATTTCTACCATCAATATTACACTTTTATCACCATCTCTTCGCCGAACTAGTGCACCTATACAATTTGCCATTGTATTGGGTGTGTTGGGGACACAAGAGATTTCTTGTATTTGGTTGCAGAGTTGTTCGAGAGATACCATCTTCATCCTACACCTCCCACGGATTGATAAACCTTAGGTCATCCACTTGAGGGAAAATTGCTATTGTCCTACAAAATTCTGCGCTTGGAGGCCCAACACGAGTCTACAAGTGCTTAGTAGACATCAGACACTTTGCTGGATCAAGAGTTCGAGGGACGTCATCGAGCTGAACGTGTGCAGAACTCGGAGGTGCCGTACGTTCGGTGATTGATCGGTTGGATCAAGAAGACGTTCGACTACATCAACCGCGTTAAGCTAACGCTTCCTCTTTTGGTCTACGAGGGTACGTGGACACACTCTCCCTCTCTCATTGCTTTGCATCTCCTAGATAGATCTTGTGTGATCGTACAATTTTTTTTGAAATTGCATGCTACGTTTCCCAACAAAGTACTCAAACTTGTAATTGGAAAAAAAAGGGAGAGACAAGTTACATGCCAATGTCGAGTTAGGGAAGGAGAAGGTCATGGCGACATGGGTGGAGAAGCAACCGGCCTTTAGGCCGGTGCGGGGCGTCGGAGGAGCCTCCTTCTTACTTCTTCCTTCTCTCGGCCCTTCTTCTACGTTGCAGATGACCTTGTTGCAGCAATGGATATGTGACAACTTGTGGGAATAGATGGGAGTTGATGATGATTGCTTTCTGGCGTCTAGGGCTGGGGGTGTATAGATAGTTGTTCTACATGGGTCTCCTCGGTGAATGTAGCTACCCCCCTTTGATCCAAGGGCTCAAGTTGAGCCAAATCCTCTCTCAAATCATCCTGATGGTCAAGAAAGTCGTGGGAATAAGAGGGGACGAAGTCCTTAAAGAATCACGAAAGTTAGGGTTATTTTTGTGGCTAGCCAAGGCCCATGACGACAAGCGTCCGGGCAAGCAAAGCCCAGGTGAAAACGCCACATAACGCCCACGTAAGGAAAAAACAAAAGGCCAAAAAGCAAAACAAAAGGCGTGCAAAAAAAACAAATCATGAGGATGCAACACGTGGTGGCGGTTGGGAGCACCACATGGTGTGCCCCCAAAAGTGACCACTACGTGAACCCCGGAAGAGACACCCCTTAGATAGTTTCTCCCACATAGTTGTTGTCTCGCATAAATCAATACATAGCCCGGCAGCCTTTATGACACACCTTTTTACCTTCTTGTGACCTGGCTATTGAGACCTCCTATACGACACCTTATGCGCCAGTTTTGCCTAGCGATGCTCACACGCAAGGTCATCTCGGCCAGCCCATTAAGCACGCGACACCCTCGTTCGCTCTCTCACTCGATTATTGCTACTAGCTCGGTCATCAGTTGACCATTGCACCATTGACTGATCGTCGTCAACCACATTGACTTCATATTTGAATTTTTTTTGAAAAAAGATTCAATTAGAAAAATAAAAGACAGATACAAAAAAGTTCATGAATTTATAAAAGGTCACGAATTTGCAAAAGTTCACAGATTTGAAAAAAGTTCACAATTTTGAATAAAGGTCTTCGAAAAAAGTTTGCAGATTTGAGTTAAGTTCAAGGATTTCATAGAAGTTTTTTTGAATACCAAATCATGGATAAATAAATTCGCCAATTTGAAAAAAGGTCATGAATACAAAAATGTTTACGGATTTGAAAAAAGTTCACAATTTAAAGAAAAGTCCATGAACTTAAGAATTGAATTAGAAAAAAGCACACATTTAAAAAAGGTTCACGAATTTGGAAAAAAAATAGAAATTGGGAAAAACTTCATGAATTCGAAAATGAAAAGTTCATCAGAATGAAAAGAAAAAAAACAAGAACCAGCCTAGAAAGGACAGAAACAAAACTATGTGTGGTGAAAAAGAATTTAAAAATCCCGCACTTCGAAACCGACTACGATCCACTGGATCGCAACCTCCGGCGTAGGCCACCGGCCACCAGCAACAAGCAACTTAGTTTAAGGTCAACAGTACACCATGGACAGCTGCCACAACTATCCACGTAGGCTTGGGTGGTCCAAAATGGCTCGATGTGATGCCTGTGGACCAAAACAAATGTCTGCAGAGGAGCCCGACTCCTCCGTGAGCAAATAATAAAAAATGAGAGAGGGAGGAAGAAAAATAGAGAAAGTTAAGCATGCCTGGGTGTGAAGTAGGCAAGCTCTCAACCCATGCGATAAAAAAGAATAAGAAAAGAACGACTGCGGACCCGTGAGGAAGTCTATTGCATTGAGTGTTTGTTTTGAGTGATATTGCTTCAACATACTATATCTAGCTGGAAAGGATGGGGCTATACCTATGGCTTCCTCCATAGTCCATACCTTTATAGAAACCCAAAAGGCGGCGATTTTAAGTATGAGTTAAGCACTTTGCAAATATATGTTGAGATTTTGTTTTGGATGATACAAAAAAGTAAACTATGTGAACATTTCTTATATTGCATAATTTTTTAAATGGCACAAACAGATGTTTCAAAAGTTTGAACACTTTTCAAATGTAACGGTTTTGCTGGAACTCAGCTAGCAGAGTTTTATTTATGGTCTCAGCCACTTTTGTGACCGTCCGATCGCCACGCACGAGATTGTGTCGTCCTTGTGGGTTTGTGTCGTCCGAGGGACGCGGCTGCGGGTGTCGTACAGAGGGCAGCCCATGTGCATGAGTGCTACCTTTTGTTTTTTGTCTACGGAGCGGGCTACGTGGGCTTTTTCTTACCCAACCAAAAAAAAGAGAGGATGATCTAAGGATGTGAATAGTTTTTAGTTGTTTGCATTCCTCTTTTGAATCGCACAGGGGAAGCCATGTGAATCGTTGTTATTGTCATTTTTTATTTTTTTTAATCATGTTATTGTCATTTGTTGACCGTAGGTGCCATGGTCAGATCTTTTCAAACGACTTTCCGTTTCAGATTTTTATAGCCTGGTTAATTGTTTTCTTCTGAATTAATTGCTATTTTTTAACTTTTTCTTTTAGTTTTTAAAATTTTCTTATTCACTATTTAGTAGTAAATTGTTCTACTCTTTCCTTTTCCTAATTAAGTGTATTCATTTATTTCAGCTTAATATTTATTTTGTTACAATTAATTAAAGATTGGATGTTCAGGCTTTTTTAGTGGGGGATTGACTGTTTAGGCTTTCACTTTTTGTGTTTCTCTTCCTTTTTATTTTCTATATTTTCATTTTTCGATTTTCATATTTCAATTATTTTTTACATTTTATTTTTCATTTTTATTAAATATGTTTTGTGTCTTATTTTGTTTTCCTTCTTATTCTAATGACATCATTACTCAAGTCGGGTCACAACTACAAGTTTTTAAATGTGGTCACAATTGCAAGTTTTTAAGTGGGGTCACAATTGCAAGTATTCAAAGTCGGGGCGTAACTGCAAGTTTTTAAATGTGGTCGCAACTTCAAGTTTTTAAGTGGGGTCGCAGCTGCAAGTACTCTAGGTCACAACTGCAAGTGTTTAACTGTGGTCACAACTGCAAGTACTCACAGTCAGGTCGCAACTGCAAGTATTCAAAGTCGGCTCGCAACTGCAAGTGTTTTAACTATGGTCGTAACTGCAAGTTTTCAGGTTGGGTAGTTTTCAAGTGGGGTCGTAAATGCATGTTCTTAAATGTGGCCGCAACTGGAAATATTCAAATTCGAGTCGCAATTGTAAGTATTCAAAGTCGGATCTGAAAGTGCTAGTTATCGACTAGAGGGGGGGTGAATAGGCGATTTTTGGGAAAGTCTTCAAAACACGGATGTTTCGAAGACAAACAATAGAAACAACCTAATTGATATGCAGCGGAAGATAAACTACAACAAGCAAACCATAGTCAGGTATGCAATAACGTGAAAGTACAGGACTAATAGCAGCTTGGTAGTAAGGATCAAGATGGAAGATAGTGTGAAGCCAATCAACAAAAGTAGTCAAGCAATGAAGTCAAACAGGTATGACAAATAGGCAATGACTTCACGAAGACAAACTCTAAGTAAGGAGAGGGAGAAGATAGAACCAGTCACTTGTTGAAGACACACGATTTGTTGGACCAGTTCGATTCTTTGTGTCAACTGTACATCCGTTAGGGAGGCTGAGATTCAACTCGAAGACCGCGTCTTCACCTTATTCCCCTTGAGCTAAGGACACACGGTCCTCGCCCAATCACTCTGGTAAGTCTTCAAGGTAGACTTCGAACCTCTGACAATCCACAATGACTCTTGGATGCTCAGAACGCGACGCCTAACCGGGCTGGAGGATTCACAGTCCTCAAGTGTAATAAGTCTTCAGTCACATGCATGTAAAGACTTGATGATGCCTAACACTCTTTGGCTCTGGGTGTGCAGGCTTTGTCCTCGCAAGGATTTCTCTCTCTCTCAAAGGCTTCGAGGTGGGTTGCTCTCAAACGACAAAAGCCATGCACTAACTCTGAGCAGCCACCAATTTATGGTGTAGGGGGTGGGCTATTTATAGCCACTAGGCAACCCTACCTGATATGTCCGAAATGACCCTGGGTCACTAAGGAATTGACACGTGTTCCAACAGTCAGATTTCAAACACACACGGCAACTTCACTTGGGCTACAAGCAAAGCTGACTCATCCAGCTCTGGATAAGTTTTGCTCTCATTGTCTTCGCTCGAAGACATAGGATTTGGGTTGAGCATCACTTCAGTCATTCCGACTTTGATCACTTGGACCCCACTTAACAGTATGGTGGTTCCTATGACTCAACAAAGAAGAAAAGGAAACAACGAAACGACACAGTCTTCGCGCTCCATAGTCTTCACTCAATGTCTTCTCATGTCATAGTCTTCAATGTGAATATCTTCACATGCCACCATTGTCGTCAATGTCTTCATATATTTTTAGTGGTCATCTCCGGTAGGTAAACCGAATCAATGGGGGACACTACCTGCGTTATCCTGCAATTCTCACAAACGCATTAGTCCCTCAACCACATTTGTCGTCAATACTCCAAAACCAACTAGGGGTGGCACTAGATGCACTTACAATCTCCCCCTTTTGGTGATTGATGACAAACTGGTTGAAGTTTTCAACGGGGATAAAGTATGTGAAATTATAAAGGATAGGGAATTGTCTTCATAAGTGGCAAAGGCTCCCCCTAAAGATGTGCATATAAGTAGTTTGCTTTTGGAATGCAAGTGCACATGGCAGGTTGTACTTGTGGAGATCCTCTTCAACTTATGAAGATAATTCATCATGCATGAAATGATATAACTAAGAGAATGATATGCATAATGAAAAATGGACGTCTGCAGAATGATCTAAGTGCGGAAGTTATCATCGCACATGCGGAATTTATCATCGCACCAGAGTAAAGCAAATAAGTAGCAGACGACCATTGAGTTTAAGTGTTACAACTCAAAGAACCAAATGTATCAAAAGCGAGAGTTGTAAACACTAGGCAAAATATTATGCAACCGCCCTTATGAACCCGCTTGAAGACTATCAAACTCATATGCTTCTCCCCCTTTTGTCAATGAAGGACCAAAAGGTTTGAAGACATAGAGCGTCTACTCGTCCTCTTGAAGTAGATGATGCAGCAGGGTTGTCGTTGTTGGTTGGCGGTGCGCATTTAACTTGGTGCAAAGTGTCAATGCGTGCGAAGTAGGGGCGGTGAAGTAGCATCATCTTCATCATCGATCACCGGGCATTGGCGGTTGCGCGGAGGAAGAATAGTCGAGTCTTCAAGTGATGGAGTTCGACGTGGGACTGCATTCCGTGGAGGAGTGGAGTCAAACTTGAAGCGTTCAGTGAAGCCATCGTCTTGAAGATCTGCTTGACAGGCAGGTCAAACTCTTCCATGATCGCCGACAGGTCTCGTGAGTGACAAAAGCATTCTTGGTGGCAAGGTTTCGAATGCGATTGATGTCCACCAAGAGGCTTTGCATTTGTCGCTTGAGCCAGGAGTGATGCTTATCATGTTTCTGATGCAGTGCCACAAGAAGTTCTCGATCATTGAGGATGCGAGAGCGCTTCCTGGGCCTTTGGCCAATTGTGCTCTCAGTAGCTTCACCGCAAGACGGTGAGGCAGACGTGTGTTCCCAGCCGGAGGATAGACACGAGATACTTCTTGGGCGCCTTCCATGGGTTGAGAGAAGCTATGGTGATCTGCATTACGAAGACAAAGTGGCGCTTTTGGTGCTCGGGGTATATGGCTTCAATCGACATATCAACCTCTGGTAGAAAGATCGGATGATTGCGGCGGAGGGCTGATAGTTGATAGCAGAGTGCATCTTGATGAGGCGCATGACCCATGGAGCATAAAATTTCAGACCAAAAAGATCCGATCCAGACGCAGCCAATTGCGGATGAAGAATTCTTGCGTATTGAAGTCGATGCCATTGAGGATGTAAAAGACCAATGTATTCATGGCTCCTTCAAGTTTTGCAGATGATGAATGCCCTTTGATAGGCCATAGAGTTCGCCTGATGATGTGATATATTGTACGAGGCAGATACTCAAGGTCATCAACAAGGAATTCCTGAGGGTATTCAGCGTCATGTGGCAGTGGCTTCATCATGCTCAACATCTGACTCATGTTGGGCTCTGGCTTATGGAAGATGCTCTCCAGTGCATCGCGGTGGAGTTGACAACCAGGTTCAAACAGCTCTCCGGGAGTGGGTAGGCCTGTGAGCTCAATGACGTCAAGAGCTTTGGCTTCATGATGAACATTTCTGTCATCCACTCGAGAACCCATGTCTTCGTGTCTCTGTAGTAGCAGCGGATGTGGAGGGTAGCATAGAATTGAAGCAAAAGTTCTTCATTCCGGTGTTCTTTATGCATTATGAAGCCGAGCAGACAAAGCATCATGAAAGCAATCAAGTGCTTCTTCTAAGCACGACAGTCCGTCAATGGCTTGATGTCGAGGCGCATATGAGGAAAATGCGCCCTTGATCATACGTAACGCAGGAGTAATAGCCGTTCTTGATAACTCGAAACGGTCAGATGATATCCTTGGCCTTGTGTAGGGGTTCTTTGCTCTGTCAAAGAAAGTGTTGTGGGCTTTGAAACCATTTGCATTGAAAGACCCTGTAGAGGTGGCAGTGCCTAGAAACCTTGGCAGTCGTGGCTTTGGCTTCTAGACCAGAGGCCTATGCCCAACATGATATTCAAACTGAGGACTAGAGGCATGAGGCGGAGGGACCAGAACGGGCCATCTTACTGTGATTAACTGTCCATAGTTGTATGCTTGCTCAATTGTGTAGGGCCTTGGTGGCGGAACTGGAGGCGATGGCAACAAGCGAGGCTTCAGCAGCTCGGCAGATGCTTGAGGCAGTTGCCTCATTGGCTTCAGGCACATTTGGTGCAGGCTCCACATTTGCTTCAGCCATGACTGTGTCATTGGCTTCATTGGTGTTGGAGGTGGCAGCCGCAATGTTTTCAACCTCCACTTGAGGAGCTGGAGGGTCGGGCACTGGCGCGTTGATATCAGGAATAACTTCTTCGATAACAGGGGATGTAGGGACACGTTCTTCTTCTTCTTGGGTGTCTTCGGCTGATGCAGCCGGATTGTCTTCAGCAGCTTTGGCTTCATACTCGGAGGCATTCACAGTTGGAGTGGCTTCTGAAAACACTTGACGTGCAACAGGTTGGTGGTGCACTTCTCCTTCTGGAACGCTCGGAAGAGGGACTTGAGGCCTTGGTCCTTTGCGAAGCCTTTGTAGAACAGGCGACGCCTTGGGAGATGGAGTAGGCAAGCCCTCATCCTCTTCAACTTGCACAGATGGTGTGGCTTGTTGTTGTTGGGGAGTACTGGGGGAGTCTTGTTGTTGCGGGCGATCAGCCCATGAAGCATCCTGAGCAATTGGCGTCAGAGGATGACCAATGCTGATGATTTCATTGCTGTTGCATTTAACAGCGATGATACCACATTGTATTCAATTTGAGGAAGAACTTCATCATCTTCAACATTGTCATGGTGACCAATGTCTTGGCGGTGATGGGATCAAGCTGCTGGAATCTCTTCGACAGGAGCCTCTCTGGAAGCAGGCTCATGAACAGTCATGCGTAGTTCTTGGGTTGCAGATGCAGGACGAACCACTGAGATGTGTTCAACAACAAGGGGCTCTGTGGGAGCAGCCCGATTCTTCTTGGTCTTGAGCTTCTTCTTGGAGGGAGCAGCATCAGAGGCTTCAGGATGTTTCCTTTTACGGCTTGACCTCGGCCAGCCCTCATCTTCTTACATTGAAGCGGTTGACTGACTTTTGGCTTCGAGCCACCATGCTGCTTGGGAAGACTATGCGGGTTCTTCCTGCCTTGAAGCTGCAGCTTGGTGGGTTGAAGACTTCTTTTTCTTTGCAGCCATTCGGGGTCAATGCCAGACGGCCAAGAGCCTTGGCGCTTCTCGGCCTCATTGTAGGCTAGCACACACTTGTCACCAGACTCTTCATGCGCTCACGAGAGCCTCTGGCTTCTTCGCGCTTCTTTAGAAAGGCTTCTTTGAGGTCGTGCAGCATGACCTTGAAGTTTTTGACATCTTGCACGCTGAGTGCAGCCATATGCTTCTTGAACTGAGCCTTCTCATAGTCAATCTTATGCTTCAGTTCAACAATGCGCCGAGCAAGAGCTAGCTCGAAGCAATGGCTCCATTGAAAGAGACGCCGAGGCCAATAGGAAGTTGCAGATCTTCAAAGCTGATGTTTGGGGTGTCAAACCACTCATCAATGAAGTGATGGATGATTGCCACATCAAAGAGAGGCAAATTGTTGAAAATTTCTGCTTCTTCCTTGCTCTTGATAAGTTGCTCAAGGGCATCATCTGCAAGATCTTCATCACTGGACAGATCAATGTGCTCTTCTCGCAGAATGGCAGCAGGAGTCAGTGTCAGATCAGTATTCTTGAAAATTTTCTTTCTCTTCTCCGTCTTCTTGGAGATACGGGATTGATCTTCAGACTGCACACTGGCTTCAGGATGTGCATTAGCCAGTGGCTTCACACGTGAAGCTTTTGGAGGAGCAGCTGACTTTGAAGCCTTTACTTTCTTTTGCTTCTGCGGCTTTGGAGCAGGTGCAGGAGCAGGAGCTGGGACTTCATCAGATTCAGCATCGTCATCAGAGTGATCCACTTTGGCACCTTGGACCAAGATGTAAGTGATGAGGCCATCAAGGTTTGAAAAGGGGCCGATGACATTGGGTTCTGCATTACGTGAGCCGTCAGCACGGGGAGCAGAGGGACCAGGATTGAAGTATAATCCCAATTACTTCTTGTTTTCCTTGGCCGAAGCCTTTGCGTGCTGGAAGTTGCGCTTGAAGAGATTATCGTCACGACACCAGAGCAATGACGTTGGGTCGGCATTCTCAGGCTGAGGTCCACGGACCATACAAGGATAGAAACCCTGTGCAATAGTTTCAGCCCTGTTCTTGGGTGGAAGGCCTCGAAAGAGAATATCACCCCAAGGGCTTTTGATAGCATTCTTCTCGGCATATTCCTGGGTTGCAAAATTGTACTTGAACCATTGTTCAGCCCAATATCGACGAATCCATTGGATTCGCATCTTGCGCTGATTGTAATTCTCTTCGGGATCTGTCTTGTAAAGTTCTGCGAGGTCATCAGGCAGATCTTTTGAGGTTCCCCCATGACGCTGTCTGCCGCCCTTCCTAACTGATTTTTCTGCAGCCATGAATTTCAAACTGAATGGCTTCAATACGTTCAGAGGCTTCAAAGGCTTGCGTTTGCTGGACAAACAGGAACTGGCTTCGGGAGAGTTAATTTGATGCTGTAAGAATTCTGCAAACGAATGCAAACTATGAGAACCAAGGGATTCTCCCACGGACATGTACCTGTGACAGCATTAGAGATGCGAGGGAAGGGGAAGAGGTCATATGCATTCTCAGAAGATTTTGAAGATAAATCAGTTTGAAGACATTGACCTCATGATGCGAAGACATTCACTTATACGCCGAGAGTTGGTTCCAGATTTATGCGAATCCGTGAATAAGTACAAG
Source organism: Aegilops bicornis (assembly GCA_021605145.1). Taxonomy (NCBI): domain Eukaryota; kingdom Viridiplantae; phylum Streptophyta; class Magnoliopsida; order Poales; family Poaceae; genus Aegilops; species Aegilops bicornis. The sequence goes on from CM038675.1 coordinate 196,706,836, forward strand.
TGAGGAATCTAACTAGTTGTGAAGCTTAAGTGAATATACTAGGCAGTATGAGATGCAGACACAATAGATCTAACATTGTATAGGCAAAAACCAATTTTGGTAAGAAGGATGAATCTTTGAGGATCAAAAAGATGGTAAAAATAGAGTTATATTTACCACTTGAAGAACTGCTAGACGGGAAGAAAAGGAGGCCGAGCAGTTCAATCCACCGTGCCCTAACTTGGCGACGGAGGACACCTACGGCGGCGGCAGAGAGGACGATGTTCATGGCCGGCGTGAGGACGGAGTCGGAGAAGTCGCGGCAGCTAAGCGCTTCGTCGCCGGCGTCGTCGAGATCTAGCGGTGGCGCTAGGGTTTTGACGAGGTGGAGAGGTGGAAGAAGATTTTCTTTACAGCAGGGGACATGTATTTATAAGGTGGTGTGGGGCATAGTGCAATTACGCAGGTGCCCCTGGCGGTTCACATCTGAGGGGCACGTGGCAAGCAAGAAACATACTCTGAGTTGTCCCACGTTCCCACGCCCGCCAAGTTTGTCGGATGGTCGTTCCGGCTTCTCCAGATTTCAACAGTAAGGATGAATCATTTAAAAACAGACTTAAAGTTTGTCTCTGTGTCTTCTGCTGACAAGGACACAGAGAAGACATTCGACAGTTTCAATAGAATGCATATGATTTGGACAGATAGAGTTTGAGATAGAAAGCATAGAGAGATTAGGGTCCGATCACATTCACTTAGTTCAAAAGATTCAACTAGGAAGACATAGCTATAAGTGAATGTTGTAGAGGACAGAACAATATGTGTGTGTGTATATATATATATATATATATATATATATATATATATATATATATATATATCAGAAAGAAAACAAAACAAAATAGAGAAGAAAATCAAGAAGATAGGTTGAATTTGAAGACAAATCAAATGCGAAGATATTGCAGAAATAACGCCATGAGTGAAACACTTCAAACAGAGAAATTTGGTGGTGGCGTTACACATCGTATAGGAAGTATTAGACCCGAACACGGCGCACAATTATCGTGGCGCTCCGAAGTCAAATTCCACGTTAATGTATTCACACTCAAAATGTAAGTCTTCATTGATTGAAGATATACTTTACTTCGTGTGTTGCACATCTAAGTCATCAACATGCATAAGTGTTAGGATGTGTGCTTGATCACAGGAAATTTGAGGATTCCAAGATATTTAGCTCACACCGTAACTTGCAAAACCTTTTCTCATCCAAGGGCTTTTGTGAAGATATCTGCCAATTGCTCTTCAGTGTTGACGTGAATGATGTCAATATCTTTCTTCATGACATGATCCGTGAGAAAATGATGATGAATTTCAATGTGCTTTGTCTTCGAGTGCTGGACTGGATTGTTGGCAATCTTAATGGCGCTTTCGTTGTTGCAGAAGAGAGGTACTTGTTTCAGATTGATGCCATAGTCCTTGAGAGTTTGCTTCATCCATAGAAGCCGAGCACAAAGAAGATCCAAAGCAATGTATTCAGATTCAGCAGTTGAGAGTGATACACAGTTACGCTTCTTTGAAGACCAATGACAAGTGATCGTCCCGTAAAGTGACATGTGCCTGATGTAGACTTGCGATCCACCTTGTCACCAGCATAATCAGCATCCGAAAATCCAACCAAATCAAATTTTGTGCCCTTTGGATACCATAATCCGAGTGTTGGGGTGTGAGCCAAATATCGAAGAATTCGCTACACAGCTAAGTGATGCTATTCCTTTGGTACCACTTGGAATCGAGCACACATGCAAACACTAAGCATAATATCTGGCCTAGATGCACATAGGTAAAGTAAGGAACCAATCATGGAGCGGTATACCTTTTGATCGAACTCTTTACCATTGTCGTCGGGACCCAGATGGTGTTTGGCTGGCATTGGTGTCGTGTATCCTTTGCAATCTTGCATTCCAAATTTCTTCAGACAATCTTGGAGGTATTTTTCTTGAGATATAAAGATGTCATTCCTTTGCTAACGAATTTGAAGACCAAGGAAGAACTTGAGCTCTCCCATCATGGACATCTGATACTGTTCTTGCATCATGTATCCAAATTCATCACTATACTTCTGGTTGGTGCAGACGAAGATAATGTCATCCACATATATTTGGCATACAAACAGTTCACCATCATATGTCTTCGTGAAGAGTGTGGGATCAAGGGATCCAGGTTTGAAGCCTTTTCTCTTCAGGAAGTCTTTGATCGTATCATACCAGGCGCGAGGAGCTTGTTTGAGGCCTCACAGTGCTTTATTTAGCTTGTACACCATATCAGGATGTTTTGGATCTTCAAAGCCAGGTGGTTGAGCGACATATACTTCTTCTTCAATCTTGCCGTTGAGAAATGCACTCTTCACATTCATTTGATATAGCAAGATGTTGTGGCGGTTAGCATAGGCTAGTAGTATGCGAATAGCTTCAAGCCTAGCTACAGGAGCAAATGTTTCATCGAAGTCAATTCCTTCAACTTGAGTATATCCTTGAGCCACAAGACGTGCTTTGTTTCTGACGACTTGACCATGCTCATCTTGCTTGTTTTGATATATCCATTTTGTGCCGATTATGTTATGCTTGCGAGGGTCGGGACGCTTGAAAAGTTCCCAAATATTGTTCAGCTTGAACTGTTGAAGTTCTTCTTGCATAGCTTGTATCCATTCTGGTTCCATAAAGGCTTCAGCAACTTTCTTGGGTTCTGATATTGACACAAAAGAAAAGTGCCCACAGAAATTTGCTAGCTGTGTTGCTCTTGAGCGAGTAAGCGGACCAGGTGCATTGATGATATCTATTATCTTCTCAATCTGTACTTCATTTGCAACTCGAGGATGAACTGGAGGAAGACTTTGCTCATGCTGATCATTGTCATCATTGGGAGGATTGTCTTCAGGCTGAGCATTGTCTTACGGTTGGTTAGGTGCAGAAATGATAACTTCTTCTTCAGGTTGTGCTTCAGAAGGCATGATTTCACCAGTTCCCATCAGCTTGATAGATTCGCTGGGTGGAGCTTCGTCTAGTGTACTTGGCAGCAGCTCTCTTTGTGAACCATTGGTTTCATCAAATCGCACGTCCACTATTTCGACGATTTTGTAGAGATAGAGGTTGAAGACTCTGTAGGAGTGCGAGTCCTTTCCGTAACCGAGCATGAAGCCTTCGTGAGCTTTGGGTTCAAATTTTGACTTGTGATGGGGATCCTTGATCCAGCACTTAGCCCCAAATACTCAAGTAGGCGACATTTGGCTTCTTGCCAAGAAGGAGCTCATATGATGTTTTGTTCGAAGCTTATGGATGTAAACACGGTTGATGACGTGACATCTTTGTATCAATAGCTTCGTGCCGTAACTTTCTTGGTGTCTTGTACTCGTCGAGCATTGTTCGAGCCATCTCAATGAGGGTTCTGTTCTTGCGCTCCACGATGCCATTTCTTTGAGGTGTGTATGGAGCAGAGAACTCATGAGTGATTCCCATGGTATCCAGATAAAGATCAAGTCCGGTGTTCTTGAATTTCAGTGCCGTTGTCACTTCTGATATGCTTGATCTTGACGCTATAATTGTTCATTGCTCGATTGGCGAAGCGTCTGAAGACATCTTGCACTTCAGTCTTGTAGAGAATTATGTGCACCCATGTGTATCTTGAGTAGTCATCAACAATGATGAAGCCATAGAGACAAGCAGTTGTTGTGAGGGTAGAGTAGTGAGTAGGGCCAAATAAATCCATGTGTAAAAGCTCGAAGGGTAGAGATGTCGTCATGATTATCTTCGAGTCGTGCTATGACCTAGTCATATTTCCAAATTCGCAGGCACCACACAAATGATCCTTCTTGAACTTGACGCCTTGATGCCTATGACATGCTTCTTCTTGGCGGCGTGTGTAAGTTCCTCATGCCAAGATGCCCTGACCTCCGATGCGAGAGCCAAAGATTTTGAAGCTTTTGCAAGAAGACATACGGCAAGCTGTGGACCTGTTGAGAAATCTACCATGTATAGATCAGCTTTCCTATACCCTTCAAAGACTAGAGACTTGTCAGATTCCATTAGTACAAGGCAACGATATTTTCCGAATATCACAATCATGTTCAAGTCACAAAGCATTGAGACAGACATCAAGTTGAAACCAAGGGATTCAACAAGCATCACTATCCATGTGTTGATCCTTTGAGATTGCAACTCTACCTAGACCCAATACCTTGCTTTTACCAGTGTCAGCAAATGTGATGTGACTCTTGTCTGATGGACGTAAGGTTGAGTCCATGAGAAGACTTCGATCACCGGTCATATGATTAGTGCATCCACTGTCCATAATCCATTCTGAAGCATGAGGTGTCATACCCTACAGTACAGTTAGGGGGATAGACTTCACCAAGAGCATTGTGAAGCATAAACATTTGACGGTCAAGTGGATTATTGAAGCTTAAATCAAGATTAGGACAGATAGGATGAATGGCAAACAATTCAGGAACAAAATACATAGTGAGACCATTTGGGCATTTGATCTTGTGCCCTACAAGATGTTTTAGGTCCCACAATATCATCGGACCCTTTCTCGCAACAAAAGTTAATTCTTCTTAACCACCCACATCTTCAGGGGTGGCTTAGAAGCAATGAGTCTAAGTGCAGCATCTGAGAACTTCGGCTTTGGAGCCCTAGCAAATAGCTTTGCTGGAGATGAATGATACTCATATGAATAAGCATAAAAGTTCTTAGTTCTATGAACATAGCGGTTTGAAGACACACGCTCATATTCATAGATTTGAGTACGGTTTCCCTGCAAAACATTGGCGTTAGGGTTACTCAGGTGAGTCCTCTGTCTGTATGAAGCCTTTGGACCATATGACGCCTTAGATCTGGGGTTTGTCTTCTTCCCAGGTGGTGTCATGATGACATTCACTGGAAGATTCTCAAGACAGCTTTTGGGAACCCAGATCTTCTTCATAGGTGGTCCATTCCTGCAGTTAGTACCAATATACCGCAAACACTTCACCATTACGATTCTTGAACAACTTATAGTTTGCATCAAAGGATTCATCAATGATAATAGGGTTAGCAGGTAAAGCCAGATAAGGTGGATGGATCCTTTGAAGGTCCCTTTGCGACAACCCATGTGGTTTTGGGATACTTGCTAAGGCTTCCAAAGAGGAACCATCGACATTCATTTTCCTCTCGAACCCAACACCCTCTTTCCTAGGGTTTCGGTTGAATCTGCTTTTGAGGACATCGCAAAGTGTCCGATGTCCTTCGGACTTTTATACATCCCTGTTTCAAGCAATGTCTTCAACCTAGCATTTTCATCAGCAATAGCAGTGGTATCCTCCGCAGAGGGGTTAGTTACCACATTAGTAGTTGAAGACAATGCAAAAGTAGCAGCAGTTGAACATTCAGCATAGTAGAGCTTTTCATGAGTAGTTGAGAGCGTTTCATGACGACTTTCAAGTTCTTGGTACTTAGCATGAAGATTTTTAATGTCTTCAACTAAGGACTGTGAACGTGTCATTTCCGCGTCCAACAGGTCATCGCTTTTGTCTAACAGTTTTTGAGTATGTTCCATAGCTCTTTGTTGTTCGGTTGCAATTTTAGCAAGTGTTTTGTAGCTGGGTTTGGATTCACAATCAAAGTCATCTTCACTTGATGTTTGAAAGTAAGCATCACATGATTTTACCTTGGCACCACGTGCCATGAAGCAGTAGGTGGGAGCAGGCTCGTCCTTGTCATCGCCTTGACGTTGGTGTGGAAGTCATTGTCTTCAGTGTTGAAGATGGACTTGGCAACATAGGTTGTGGCTAAATCCAGACTTGCAACGCCAGGGTCGGACTCCTCTTCAGACTCCACCTCCACCTCCTCAGAAGCAGACTTCTCCTCTGAATCCATTTCCTTGCCAACAAAAGCACGAGCCTTGCCAGATGAGCTCTTCTTATGCGATGAAGACTTAGATGAGGACTTGGAAGAAGACTATGAAGATTTCTTCTTCTTCTTGTCATTAAAATCATATTCCTTGCTCTTCTTCTTCTTCTTCTCATTGTCCCACTGTGGACACTCAGAGATATAGTGTCCAGTTTTCTTGCACTTGTGACATGTTCTCTTCTTGTAGTCATGAGTGGAAGCTTCATCATTTCTTGAGCTGGATCGTGAAGACTTTTGAAGCCTTTCTTCCTAGTGAACTTGGAACTTCTTCACAAGCATAGCAAGTTCCTTTCCAATGTCTTGAGGATCATCGTAACCGCAATGATTCTTCTTCAGATGAGGAAACAACTTTTGCCTTCAAAGCGCGAGTTCGTCCATAGTTGGGACCATAGATATCTCTTTTCTCAGAAAGCTGGAACTCATGTGTGTTGAGCCTCTCAAGTATATCAGACGGATCGAGTGTCTTGAAGTCAGGGCACTCTTGTATCATGAGGGCAAGGGTGTCAAAGGAGCTGTCAAGTGATCTCAGTAGTGTCTTGATGATTTCATGCTTGGTGATCTCAGTGGCGCCGAGAGCATGAAGCTCATTTGTGATGTCTGTGAGGCGATCAAACGTGAGCTGGACATTTTCATTTTCATTTCTCTTGAAGCGGTTGAAGAGGTTGCGAAGAAAACTGATCCTTTGATCTCTCTGGGTTGAGACGCCTTCGTTGACCTTGGATAGCCAGTCCCAGACTAGCTTCGATGTTTCCAGAGCACTCACACGGCCATACTGTCCTTTGGTCAGATGACCACAGATGATGTTCTTTGCAGTAGAGTCCAGTTGAATGAACTTCTTGACATCAGAAGGGGTGACACCTTCACCAGATTTAGGAACGTCATTCTTGACGACATACCAAAGGTCGAAATCAATGGCTTCAAGATGCATGCGCATCTTATTCTTCCAGTAGGGATAGTCAGTTCCATCGAACACGGGGCAAGCAGCGGAGACTTTGATTATCCCTGTAGTCGACATAGCTAAAACTCCAGGTGGTTAAACCAAATCACACAGAACAAGGGAGTACCTGGCTCTGATACCAATTGAAAGTGCTAGTTATCGACTAGAGGGGGGTGAATAGGAGATTTTTGGGAAAGTCTTCAAAACACGGATGTTTCGAAGACAAACAATAGAAACAACCTAATTGATATGCAGCGGAAGATAAACTACAACAAGCAAACCATAGTCAGGTATGCAATAACGTGAAAGTACAAGACTAATAGCAGCTTGGTAGTAAGGATCAAGATGGAAGATAGTGTGAAGCCAATCAACAAAAGTAGTCAAGCAATGAATTCAAACAGGTATGACAAATAGGCAATGACTTCACGAAGACAAACTCTAAGTAAGGAGAGGGAGAAGTTAGAACCAGTCACTTGTTGAAGACACAGGATTTGTTGGACCAGTTCCAGTTGTTGTGTCAATTGTACATCTGGTTAGGGAGGCTGAGATTCAACTCAGAAGACCGCGTCTTCACCTTATTCCCCTTGAGCTAAGGACACACAGTCCTCGCCCAATCACTCTGGTAAGTCTTCAAGGTAGACTTACGAACCTTCACAGACTGCGTTCACCGGCAATCCACAATGACTCTTGGATGCTCAGAACGCGACGCTTAACCGGCTGGAGGATTCACAGTCCTCAAGTGTAATAAATCTTCAGGTTACACAGACAGAAAGACTTCAGTGATGCCTAACACTCTTTGGCTCTGGGTGTTTGGGCTTTATCCTCGCAAGGATTTCTCTCTCTCAAAGGCTTCGAGGTGGGTTGCTCTCAAACGACAAAAGCCGTGCACTAACTCTGAGCAGCCACCAATTTATGGTGTAGGGGTGGGCTATTTATAGCCACTAGGCAACCCGACACGATATGTTCGAAATGACCACAGGTCACTAAGGAACCGACACGTGTTCCAACGGTCGATTTCAAACACACACGGCAACTTTACTTGGGCTACAAGCAAAGCTGACTCATCCACTCTGGATAAGTTTTGCTCTCATTGTCTTCGTCGAAGACATAGGATTTGGGTTGAGCATCACTTGGTCATTCTGAATTTGATCACTTGGACCCCACTTAACGAAGACGGTGGTTCCTATGACTCAACAAAGAAGAAAAGGAAACAACGAAGCGACAACATCTTGGCGCTCCATAGTCTTCACTCAATGTCTTCTCATGTCATAGTATTCAATGTGAATATCTTCACATTCCACCATTGTCGTCAATGTCTTCATACATTATTATGGGTCATCTCCGGTAGGTAAAACGAATCAATGGGGGACACTACCTGTGTTATCCTGCAATTCTCACAAACGCATTAGTCCCTCAACCACATTTGTCGTCAATACTCCAAAACCAACTAGGGGTGGCACTAGATGCACTTACAGGATCGCAACTGCAAGTATTCAAAGTTGGATCGTAACGGCAAGTATTCAAAGTCGGGTTGCAATTGCAAGTTTTCAAGTGAGGTCGCAACTATAAATTTTTAAATGTGGTCGCAACTGCAAGTATTCAAAGTCGGGTTGCAACTGCAAGTTTTCAAATGTCAAATTGCAACTGCAAGTATTCAAAGTCGGGTCGCAACTGTTGGGGATATGACTATTTGTGTAAACCGCCCAGGAGGGGCCACGTTACACAAAGAGGACTCATCAGAGGAAGCCCAAGTACAAGCATGAAGATGGCGCCTCAACAAGGGGCCTAAGGCCCACAGGCGACTTAAGGGCCGTTGTAGTAAACCGCCATAATGGCATGACTTGTATCATAAGGTAGACTTGACTAGTCACCGATCCGGACACTGTTTATGAGCCGGCCGGGACTGTAAGCGGCAGGGTGTCAACCCGTGTATATAAGGTGACGACCCGCCGGCAGCTTAGGGCAGGAAACAACCCTTCGAGAACCGGGCATAGCATATCTCGCTCCCTGGTCATCGAAACCTCAAGCAATACCAACCCAACTAGACGTAGGCTTACCTTCACCGTAAGGAGCCGAACTAGTATAAACCCTCTCGTGTCCTTTGTCCCGATTAACCCCTTTAAGCTTCCTAGTTGCGATGGCTCCACGATTAAGTCCTTGCAAGAGGACATCTGCCGTGACAAATCCATGACAGTTGGCGCCCACCATGGGGCGGTATGCAGTGGATTTGAGTTCTTGAAGGGCAGCTTCGAAGGGCTCAAGGGATACGCAGTGGGCCGGATGACCAAGAGTCGTCGCGGCAAGATCTACATCGAGAACGAAGGCTGGGGCCCCGAGGCCGACTCAATTGAGTACGGGTACCGGGTCCCCTTTGGCGGAATTCACATCTTCATCGGCCGGATTGGTGAGCCGGGCCCAGAGCCGGATAGCTGTACCGACCTCATTGAGACGGCTCAGCGTGCGAGACCCACTCAGATTCAACCTGTGATGAAGCGTGCCTTTGTTGGCTGTGTTCATGGAGAGGCACTTTCGGAAGGATCTAAAGATGGCGAAGAGACGGCCGTCCCATCAGATGATGATTCATCCTCCGGTTCAACAGACTCTCTGTATCAGGTCCAAGAAGGCATGCTAGGGGGCTGTTCTGACGACTCTAGCGTTCCAGATTGCTATGAGCCGCCAAGCTGGGCAGGAGTCTTCATGGCTGGTACCCAACCCGGCCAAAACTCGACGGCTGCGACAACAATAACGTCCGGGTTAGGAGCGGCCGGGGCAGGAGGCCCCAGCGGCCCTGCTCAAAAGAGATAGATCTTATGGACAAGTTGACGGCCTTGTTAACCTCCACGGTTATTCCTGCAAATCGAGATGAGCATAACGTGGAGGTGGCAAAGGTGCGTGAGGAGATAGCTGAGCCAAGGAGGCCTTGGCGGTGAGGACACCAGGTAGGCTGCGGAGCGGGCGGCTTTAGATGCAGGTAGCAGCGACTCGATCGAGGCTTTCGACTTAACATGAGTCTGAATGCATCCAATGAGGTGATGAGAAGGAGACATCAGAAAACCCAGTCCCGTATGCCTTCGGTTTATGATCCTCGGAATCTTTTCACGACACCCGGAGCTGGTCCTAGCAATCCGCCCGAAGCCAATCAATTTATGACACCCGGAGCAGGAGGGCCGGTTCAGCCTCGAGAGACGGCACCTCTTCACGGGAGCATGGCCCCGCCGATACATACCAACACCTCCGGCCACTTTTCCAACCCCATGGAGAACCTGATAGCAGCATCGGCGCGTCTGGCGGCTCTTCCAGTGGATGGTGGTGACCCGACGGCGATGGAAACCCGGAGGGTTAGGGAGCTTCTTCAGACGGCCTTGGCATAGCAAGAGGCCTATTCTCACAGCAGGGACATGATTCATTCCACTCCTCAGCCTTGGGTAGCGCCTCGACCAAATCGGAGTCCGAGTTCTGGCCAGACACATGGAGTCGGAGGCTTTATCAAGTAATGCCCAGTCGCAACCAACCCGGCGGCTATAACCCGGTGCAGGATCGATTACGTCGGGGAGGATGAGCAGGCGGCTCAATTAGCGGCTCGGCAGACGGCGTATGATGGTTTCCCAGAGTATCCAATGACTTCTGTTGGAGCAGGGGTGGCCACTAGAACCGGTGGTGTCCCTTGTCTGGTGCCGGCTCTGCGAGATGTGCGTCTGCCCAAGGATTTCAAGGGTCCTCGAAAGTTACAAGATGGCCATGGAATTATTGGAAGTCAGCGACGTGGCAATGGCTAAGTATTTCACCATGATGTTAGATGGAACGGCCCAAACTTGGTTGAAAAGCTTGCCTCCCAATTCCATCAGTTCATGGGCCGAGTTAAAGGCCCGGTTCATCCAGAACTTTAAAGATACTTGGCACTTGGGGGCTAATGTATGCTTAAAGAATTTCTTAACCTATTTTACCGGGTCATGTATATTAAGTCTCAAGAACTTTACAAGTAAAGGCACTTGACACTTGGGGGCTAATGTGTAACCCAAATTCAAAGTTTCATGCTATCACCGAGTTAAATATATTCAATTTAAGCCGGACAAAACTAACAGTAAGTAGATTTCTAAGTCTACAACATATTCATTCATAAGCAATAGACTTGGGGGCTGATACAATAAGTAAGGTTCAGGAAAAAGTTAAAGTTATACCTCAGATTTATGTTGTATTTGCTTCACCATGTCAATTTCCAGGTCACGGCTATTGTGCACTTGGTTCAGATAGCCGAGACTATATCACCAATGCTTAGGTGAGTATAATCGGTGATGTCCTGTTTGGTTTTCCGACTTTGGGCAAACTCCTCCTTGGCGATGCATCGAGCAAGGGCGATGAGGCTGGCCCGGTTCAACATATTGGCTTTTCGAAATTCAACTTCGGTTGATCGTCTTGACCGGGCTAGGAATTTCCGGCTTATCGGAATCGTGGACAACGTCTTCTGCAGCGGTCGAGGTTGACACCGGAATATCAAAAGCAGTTCGGCGGTGGCTGATGAGTGGAGCTATCAGGAACGGATGAGTCAATTGCCGGTTCAGTGACCACCGGGTCTCGGGACAAATTATTGTTTTTGGCCCTCTTGCTAGGCTTCGCTTGCAGGCTGTCAGTCAAAGTGGAAGGATGAGTACCAACGAATAAGTATGAAAGAACTTAAGGTAAGAAAGGTGGCATTACCCAGGAGCTGTTTTAAAAGCCGGCATGTTTGATTGCATCGACTCGCCGGAAGACGGAGAGGTATCCTGATAATTGGAGTCAGATGAATTGAGGGGTCGGCGAATTAGACCCGCCAAAGGAAAAGCAGAATGTAAATTGGAGATAACCTCGGTCCGGCGCTTCCTGGTTATATCGGGTAAGCCGGAGGAGAGTTCTGCGTCTTGAGTGGCCCGAGTTTGCCTCCGGTTCTCAAGTTGTTGTTGCTTCAAAAGAAATTGAGGATCTTGGTAAGCTAGAGGGTGTGAAAACCTTACTTTCTGGGTCACCCTTCGGATTTTTTGTGTTGGCAAAGGCTCTGAGTCAGAGAAAATTATAGTTACACCTTCGCCAGCTGCTTGACTGTTTCCAGTATCCTCCTGAAAGGATCAAATGTCAGTAAAGTAATGGCAAAGGAGTTAAAGAAAATTTAAAAGGATTACCTCTTCCTCATTCGAAGAATAGTCATCCAATTTAAACATGTCGGAGGCGCTGGGTTTCTTCTTCTTAGAGGTGCCCGTCCTGGCGGCTTTTCTTTTCGATTTCTTGGCATACGGCACATTTAGCAACCTCATGGCCACACTTGACCTTCCAGAAATCATCACCGGCTGTGGAAGCAGATAAAGAATCATAAGTATAAGAAGGTAACATATAAAAGAGTATTTGTGAAGACTGGTAACTTATCATAGAGCCGAAGTTCTTCTTACAGAAGGAAGTAAGCGAAGGCATTCTGGTTCTGATGCCTTCCTTCAACAGAGATTGGATCAGTAGCATCTACCGCATCATCGATAAATCATCTAAGCTATGATGCATCGAGTCATCCTTTTCGCCTGTATAAGTACACATTAAGCCGGAGCGGCGGCTTAATGGTAGTATCCGCCAGGTGACCCAGACTCGAACCAGATCGATGCCATTTAAACCGTTCCCTAGAAGAGCTTCGATCTTCTTGATGGTGGGGTTGAGAGGCAGGCGTTCAACACGGATAACTTATCTGCCGGCGGATGATTGGATTCGAGACGCAGGCGTGAAAGCCGGGCGGTGGCTTCTCGTCGGCCGGTGATGTATCTTGGCGGTAGAACCACGTCTGGTTCCGATCTTTCGGGTGACTTGGCAGCTCAAAGCATAAGGAAAAGACAATCTCTTCGCTTGGATGGAGATGCCGCCAAGTTCAAGACTAGGCCCGTTAGCACGTTCGTTTTGCGGTTCAAATAAAAAGTTCTACGAACAAAAGCAGATTTGGTTCTTCTCGGTACACTTCGCAGAAAACTTGAAAATTGCAGAGATTTGACACGGAATTGGGCCCGATGTCTTGAGCTCTAAGGTCAAAGAAATTCAGAACTTCTCTGAAAAATTTTGAGCCGGGAGGGGCAAATCCTCGGTTCATGTGATCCGTGAAAACTATCACTTCCTCGTCTTTTGGCTGAGGCTTTTCTTCGGATGGGTCAGGAACACGATAAGACATGACCTCCTTTTTTGGCAGATGGCCAGACTTCACAAATTCAGCGATTTACTCTTAGTATTTGTGGATTGGACCCAGTTGCAGGTTACAGGAACTTTTGCCGCCTTAGGTGCCATGACAACAGTTGGCCTATTACAAAATAAGAAGTTCCGGTTCAAATTTTAACCCGGGAGGAAAATATCCAAATTACTGAAGGTAGCGGCTTACGAAGGGGCCTAATGATATAAGGGTGATTGTGCAACAATATTTAAGCCGCTACAAACATCAAGAGCGATTCAAAATTTTTAAAGTCATTAGAAGACGGCAAGGATTGCAGCTCAGTATCACTTATTTAAACCGGACACCTGGACAGTTGTGTTTAAGGGCATTTACCAGAAGAAGCTTTCCGGGTGATAGAAACAAGTTTCACAGATGACAGCTATTATTTTGGATCAAATTATTGTTACGAAAGAAATTTTTCTAGACCTAAAACAGAGCAGAGAAGTTCACGACTTTTCGAAAAAAGTTCCCAAACAAGGGAGATGAGATCTTTTTTATGCAAGATCAACACAAACAACTACCGCAGCAGTTCTGCACAGTTTTTACGATCTAAGCAGGCTGTGGAGGTGCAAGCTAGCAAGGGTTTGCGTCGGGCGGTGATGAACGCTGACGAACTCATGAAAGTTTCGATGCAGATCTAAAGAAGGGAAAGGAGAGGAACTCACGGATGAACTCGAGCTGCGGAGGTTCGCCGTTGATTTCTGGTCCGAGTCAGGCTGATGCAGCGGCCTGAGTCGATGAAGACGAGGGGTTCGACGGCAGCGGCGGAGCTTGAGTGACGAAGAAGAGAGGAAGAAGACGACTGGAAGGAGAAGAATGAAAGACCAAGTCGCGCCTATTTATAGGGAGAAGATAAGCGAGACGGTGCGGAAACAAGGAGATAAGAATTACTATCCGGTGACCCCGACGCCTCGATTTTCGGAACAATCAATAAAAGCAGAGATCCGTTGAAGGATACGATGGAATAGAAAATTGAATTAAGGAAAGGATGACGTCACGCCGGGTTAAGACGGATCCAGAAGATGACGTCATGGCGGGTTAAAGAAAACCCTTTGGATAGTCAGTGGACTGAAGATTTATTCTTTAAATATATTTTTAGATTGACATGAACAGGTTGAGATCAACTCGGGGCCTAATGTTGGGGATATGACTATTTGTGTAAACCGCCCGGGGAGGGCGGGTTACACAAAGAGGACTCATCGAGAGAAGCCCAAGTACAAGCATGAAGATGGCGCCTCAACAAGGAGCCTAAGGCCTACAAAGCGACTTAAGGCCCGTTGTAGTAAACCGCCATAATGGCATGACTTGTATCATAAGGTAGACTTGACTAGTCACCAGGACACTTGTTTATGAGCCGGTTTGGGACTACAGAAGCGGCAGGGCGTCAACCCGTGTATATAAGGGGACGACCCGCCGGCGGCTTAGGGCAAGAAACAACCCTTCAAGAACCGGGCATAGCGTATTTCGCTCCCTGGTCATCGAAACCTCAAGCAATACCAACCCAACTAGACGTAGGCTTACCTTCACCGTAAGGAGCCGAACTAGTATAAACCCTCTCGTGTCCTTTGTCCCAATTAACCCCTTTAAGCTTTCTAGTTGCGATGGCTCCACGATTAAGTCCTTGCAAAAGGACATCTGCCGTGACAAATTCACGACATCAACTTTAAGTTTTCAAGTGGGGTCGCAATAGAAGGTTTTCAAAGTTTTGAATGGCAGCTGCAAGTTTTTAAGTGGGTTGCACCTGGAAGTTTTCAAGTTGGGGTCACAACTGCAAGTTGTAAATCAAGTCGCAATTGCATGTTTCAGATCCGGCCGCAATTCGTTAAAAACATTCTTGGATATTTTTCTCTTAAATATAGTTACTACTCACGGTCTTTTAGGGTCGATTTTTTCTTCTCAGTGTGTCTTCTTTTTTCAACCCAAATTCACGTGATGACAAACCCATCTAATTTTTTTTTCTTTTGTATATTTTTTGTAAATAGATAAAGAAAAAATTGCCCAACCCAACGAGAAAAAGAGATGCCAGACAAAGAAGTACGTAGCGACCAATCCCTTTTTCTTTTGCATGGGGCATGTGAGCTCAGGTGCCAGGCAAAACCATCAACACAGCAAAAACAGAGCAAAAAAGCCCGACAAATATGTGCGCCAAACCACTCGAGCCTCTAGACTTTTACAAAGGAATAACAGGAAACGGGCCGGGAAAACAGCAAACGGGCTTCCGCTCAAACTCAGAAATAGAAAACGGGCTGACACAACTAGTTAATGACATCAGCACATAGGTGATTGAAACCATACTATAACTCAGCTAGCTGAGTTCCAGGCGGTCCCCAAATGTAATGTACATTTTGTGGCTGGTACAGGACATTTTTATGATCTACATGAACATTTCTTTATGTTGTATAACATTTTTAAAGGTCACGTGTATTTTTTTAAACGCTGCGTGAACACTTTTCAAAATGGCACATAATTGTTTAGTGGTGCAAATATTTTCTAGATGTTGTGTGAACATTTTTCACACTGCATCAACATTTTTAAATGTGTGTGGTAAATACTTTGAAAATGAAGTAAATCAATTTTTTGTATGCATGTACTTAGTATTTCCAGAACAAAAACAAAAGTAAAAAAAAGTGCATCACGTCAACATGTTTTTCCATTTCCAAAAAAAACATGCAGGTGACAGAGCGGCAGACCACACGTCCACACCGTGGCACACGGGCAGGCAAGCAGAAGGCGAGCACCACGGCGTGCGTGCACCAGCCGCTCCCCCCGCTATCTACCGGATCGCAACCTCCACGCGGAGGCCACCGGCCACCACCACCACCGAGCAACTTATAGAAACCCAAAAGGCGGCGATCTTTCCCGGCCAAAGCGATCATGATTGGGGAGCTTTTGCATGATCCGCGATAACTAAAGCTTGCGGGCGAGTGCGCGACGAGCCTGTCAATTTCTGTCCATACTCTCGCGCTGACGAGCTCAACTGCCCAGGTAGGTGGGTGCCGGTGCCGGTGGGTTCTAGCTAAGCAAAACCCCATGGTTAATGATTGCGAGCTCCTCCTTTCCAAATCCACCCCGCAGCTCTTGTCTGAGATTTCCTAAAAGAAATGTTATTGTCCGAGAGAGCGGAACAGTAGATCGGAAGTTGACCTGGAGCGAGTGGGCGGTGAACGGGCTGACTTCGACATTGGGCGTCCAGGTGTCCCGGCTCAATGGCGCATGGCACCCTCACGCCACGGTTCCCCGAAACGCACCCGCGATCTGCTGCGTGATGAGGACATCGCGTAATAGTCAACTGGAATCAGTACCACCATTTCGGCACCGTCTCTGCACTGCACCGACCCTGTCTTGTGGAAGGAACGCACAAGTCAGAAGCTTGCGGTTGCGATGTCACGCAACCTGTGCTGTGCTAATTTGTTCCAGAACCAGAAGCGATCGGAAGCTTCCATAAGCCTTTGAGACCGCTTCCAGTAGCGTGTGCCATGATATTGTCATCGTGAGGACTGAGGACTATCTAACCGGAAGACACAATCAGAGCGATGGAAACATCAACCCAATAGCATCAACGACTGCAGTAACAAATTTCATAGACCATGATCCATCCAACAGACCCCTCTACCTATCAACAACTCCATAGACCATGGACGACTCATGACGACATGTGCATATAAAAAACGAACGTGATCGTGTCAGCCCTCCACTGAGACACTAGATCTCCCCCCGTTCATAATGCCAGCCAGCATTCAATTCCACCCACATGACCACGCTGCTGCTACAAAAATGGATCGATCCATCGCAGAATCTCAAACGCAAAAAATACTGTGATAATCTGACACGCAAATAAATGAACTACTCAGTATACACAGACACATGAAGCTTTTTTACAGCATGCTCAGCTGACAGGCGCCAATACAGTTGCCCACATGTCAGCGGAAAGGAGCCCCTATCTGGCCCACCAAATTCCTTCTCCAGTTTACAAGTAAAGCTAAAGGGGGGAAAGCCCCGAAAAAATGGCCTCTGACTGAGGAATCTGGGACGGACGATCGGAATATGCGGGACGGCGGTTGGTCTCACCGGAAGCGGCCGCCGTCGGCGAGCTTCCAGGACCGGCAGTGGTGGAGCGACGAGCCGGAGGAGGGCTGGTGGAGCGGCGACGGCCGGAGCTCGCCGGACAGCGCGGGGGCGTCCGGAGGGTGGCCTCCGCGGTGGTGGTTCCGCGCCGGGCTGGGGCGGACGAGCGGGCTGATGCACACCGCGAAGCCCGACACGCCGGCCCCGGCGCCGCCCAGGAGGCGACGGCAGGGGGTCTTCCGCATCGGCGACGGCCGCCACGGCGAGTCCGCCACCGAGCCGCCCTCCTCGCTGTCCTCGTACGAGCACCGCACCGGCGAGAGCCCCCGGTTGCTGATCACGCGGGAGGACCGCCGCCGCGGGGGCAGCGGCGACTCCGTAGCCGCCGGCTCATCCTTCCGTCGCCCGCGCGCGCGCGGCATGATCCCCGCGAGCCAAGATCCGTGCCTCCGCTCCCCGCCCTTCCCCTCCGATCCGTCTTGGTGGTGGCGGTGACCCCCGAAGAGCGAGGCGAGGGCGGAGAGCTTGCTGCTCCGCCGCCGCCTGATCTGGAACCCGATGTCGCCCTCCTCGAAGCCGGTGCCGGGCCCGACCTGGGGCGTCCGGAAGAAGAGGCGGCTGGACGGGTGGCGCCACGGCCCGGGCCCCGAGGCGGCGTCGGACTTGCGGGGGCAGACGTACGGCGACACCGACCTCGGGAAGAGCGGCACCGGGGCCGGCTCCGGCGGCGGCGTCGGGGGCAGCGAGGGCGCCTGGTTCTGCGCGGCGGCGAGCGCGAGCAGGCGGCCGCGGAGGCAGGCCGCGCACACGCCGACCGCGCTCTCGTAGGGGTGCGTCCGGCACCTCATGGCTCCCTCCTCGCCGCTGCCCTGCGCATTGCCTTTGCTGGCTGGGCCTGGGCGCGGTGGTGACCGTGGTGTGGCGTGGCGGACCCGGGGGGGGAGGGAGGGAGGCCGGGGTGGAGGAGCGGGGAGGTCTTGTAGGCTGGCAAAGTGGAGTCGGGGTGGTTTTCAAATGGCTTTGTTTGTTTAGGGTGGAGAGATGCGTCTGCGGGAGTAATTTAGTTGGGTTTTTAAGCGGATCAGTCGGGCTTTTTTAACATCGATGCATGTATAAGTCATATATACACGCCAAGCATACACTCATCCATATGAACGCATATACGCACACCACCCCTACGAAAGACCTCCGAAAGATGGCCAGTATGTTATCTTGAAATTTACGGTTGCCGGAGGCACCTCGTCGTCGATTTTAACGCCTCCTCCCAATCGAACGCCAAGATCGCCGAAAATTCTAAAATAAATCCAAAAATAAATACGGGCATCAGGATTTAAACTCTGATGGGCTTGGGATACCACAGTCCATCTAACCATCAAGCACAGGTTGGTTCGCCGGATCAGTCGGGCTAATTGGTTAAGAGCGAGTATCCTAGTCGGATGTGGACCGCCCTATCGATCTGTCGATCTGTGATGCTACTCCACTGTAGTAGTAGTGCTTTGGACTCCACGTACTGTCGTCTACCGCTAAAGTAACGTAACCGAGCTACTACCACTGCCTTAGCGTGATCAGTATAGTAGCAGAGCTTTGATTTTCCAGAACAGTTTTGGAGCTACATACTCTCTTATTTCTTTTTTTTTAACACTGAAGCTACATGCTGTAGTATACTTGGGATATCTAGCGGTCTTGGATTTTATGGACCCCTCCTGTTAAAGCTGCGTTGGACTGGGACGTTTGACAGCCTCGTGACCCGACGCGACACACTCCTGCTCTCGAAAGAACGTATACTCTACTTCCAAAGAGTAGTGGCGGTGCATGTAACGGGGGAGATACTCTCTTCCGGAGCGGCAAACGTACACGTGAACCCCTTCATCTTTCGGTCGGGCGTAGCGTAGCGGCCCATTCCGCTCGTCACGTTCTTCTCCTGATGCCAGCGGCGTGCGTAGCCAGCCACCCACTCGCTCCGGTCACCCACTCGGCCACTCCAACGTTCTCAACCATCGCCCACTGGCGCTACGTACGTTGACCAGGCCAGGAGGAAGCAACGCGTCTTCTTCACTTCACGACTTCACGTGCCCTCGGGTTCCAGAAGCGGCTGCCCTGCCCTCCTCGCAGCGGCGCGTGCAGCAGAGCAGAGTTCCACTTGGGACAGGTCAGTGCATGCAGCAGCACAGTTATCACCATTCACCGGCCTCACGGGCACGCAACAAAAGTTCCACGTACGTACCCGAGGCCGAGGATGAAAAAATTGCCGTGGCGGTGTGGGCGAGGAGGACAGAACCTCCTCCTCTGCTCGGCCAGTTTCTTCTCTTCTGGCCTCTTCTGCTTCACATGTCACGTCCTCTTTAAGCCCATTGAAGGTCGCCCCACACCCCAACCACCTGGGGTAGAAAAGAAAACGGACCGGAGCCCGACGTCGTCGAGTGTGGTTTCGTGAGCACGGCCGCTCTCGATCCTGCCGGTTCAACGGGGCATTGAAGCGGGCGCGCCGGACGTGGACGGGCATACGGACATGCCCGGAGCCCCGTGATCTCGGGGAAAGGTGGCGGGTGACGGAATGGTGCCCTCTCGACTCACGAGCCTCGATGGCAGCTGCAAATGCGATCGCCTTCTCCGAGTCGGCTGTCGGTACTTCGATGCGCTCGTTTTGTCATGCCACGGTCCGGCTCGCTGTCTTTGTGACCCGGGGTACGGCTGCCCATTTTCTTCCTCCTGATGAATGGATGGATCATGGATGGATGGACGGCTTTGCTTTCGGTACGTACGCCCCTTTTGAAAAGTTTGTGGTTTTGGGATGTAGATCGATGGTGGAGATTAAACCGAGTCTACGAGTTTTAAGGCGCAACATGGTCGAGCGCTCCTCATAGGGCGTGTTTGGTTTAAGTTGGAACAGTTCCTGCATTACATACACTTGTCAACCCAACCTGGTTGAGCAAAAACATGTCCTAATACGCCATCTGTAAATTGTTTGGTTGCCTGCATCTAGTGTCCGTGTATTAGGTAATACGCAAGTGCACTTAGTTTGGTTGCCTGCATTGGCCCGAGCGGCACATGAACACGACGTTTGATTACATACGGCGTACATGTTGTGCTTACCTTGTACCCTAGTTGATGAGCTTACCCACAATGATCACACCTATAGCACACTGACACCACAACACAACAATGGCGATGAATTGGGCGAAGATGATGAAGTTCTTCAGCTTCAGCCCAAACTGACAATCCACCTTGACACCTCCAACCTTGCCACTGTCAACATTGCTGCCTCTGTGCTTTCGCACCCAGTCGGAGTAAGCTTGTTACATTGTTCCGCCTAGTCTTGAACCCTCTATGGCTCTTGTTGCTATCTGATGCCACTTGTGCAATCGGCTTCTTCTCATGAGCTGTAAACAATCTGGAGCCTTACATTGAACACGGCAATACCACTTGCCCTAGTAATGCACAAGAGCAAGAGTTGAAGCACCGGATCTCGGGTTAAGCAAAACCCTCAAGATTCGAACACTGGTGTGCGCACGAAGATCTCCCCTATCAAATCATGCCTCAGCCTCACCGGGATCTCTAAGCTTAGCTCGACGAACTCGCAACACAAGAGACACAAGATTTATACTGGTTCGGGCCACTGATGTGGTGTAATACCCTAGGCGATGAATTGGGCGAAGATGATGAAGTTCTTCGGCTTCAGCACAAACTGACGATCCACCTTGACACCTCCAACCTTGCCACTGTCAACATTGCTGCCTCTGTGCTTTCGCACCCAGTCGGAGTAAGCTTGTTCTGTTGTCTGCCTAGTCTTGAACCCTCTATGGCTGTTGTTGCTATACGATGCCACTTGTGCACTAGCTTCTTCCCATGAACTGTAAACCACTGGAGCCTTACCGCTGAACACGGCAATACCACTTGCCCTAGTAATGCACGAGAGCAAGAGTTGAAGCAGCTGTCGGATCTCGGGTTCCGGCAAAACCCTCAAGGTCCGAACACTGGGGTGCGCATGAAGATCTCCCCTACCAAATCATGCCCTCAGCCTCACCGGGATCTCTAAGCTTAGCTCGACGAACTCGCAACACAAGAGACACAAGATTTATACTGGTTTGGGCCACTGATGTGGTGTAATACCCTAGGCGATGAATTGCGCGAAGATGATGAAGTTCTTCGGCTTCAGCACAAACTGACGATCCACCTTGACACCTCCAACCTTGCCACTGTCAACATTGCTGCCTCTGTGCTTTCGCACCCAGTCGGAGTAAGCTTGGTCTGCTGTCTGCCTAGTCTTGAACCCTCTATGGCTGCTGTTGCTATACGATGTCACTTGTGCACTGGCTTCTTCCCATGAACTGTAAACCCCTGAAGCCTTACCGATGAACACGGCATACCACTTGCCCTAGTAATGCACAAGAGCAAGAGTTGAAGCATCTGTCGGATCTCGGGTTCCGGCAAAACCCTCAAGGTTCGAACACTGGGGTGCGCACGAAGATCTCCCCCTACCAAATCACGCCCCGAGCCTCACCGGGATCTCTAAGCTTAGCTCGACGAACTCGCAACACAAGAGACACAAGATTTATACTGGTTTGGCCCACCGATGTGGTGTAATACCCTACTCCAGTGTGGTGGATTGCCTCTTGGGCTGCGGATGAACAATACAAGGGGAAGAACAACCTCCTGAGGAGAGATGCTCTTGTGCTTGGTGGGTGTGAGGATGGGTTGGATCTAGTCCAAGATGAGATGCCTCCTACTATGGTGGCTAGCCCTATTTATAGAGGCCCTGGTCCTCTTCCCAAATATTGAGCGGGAAGGGATATGGAAACCTTTGCTTGACGCCTCGATACTCCTCGCCTGCGCTTGCCTCCTTAGCACCAAAGAGGAAGCAAGGACCTCAGGCGTCTTTGGCGCTCACCGTCTCGATCGTCATAGCTTGCGTCATGAGAACCTCGCGAGGTTTGCCTTGCCTTGATCTCTACGCCCTCATGAGCCAGCTGGTGAGGCCTCTCCCGAGGAGGTCTTACGTAAATGCGCCTTGTGAGGCTTGGCCCCTCGTGAGGGTCCCGAATGCTTGTTGGTGAAGATGGGCAGACGGGCCTGGCTCGCAGAGCCACGCCAGGCCGCAGGCGAGCAAGTCTGGGACCCCGTTCCTTAACGCCGACAAGAGCCCCGGGCCCAAGGCGCGCTTGGACTTGGCTTCGAGGCGAAGCCAAAGGGCAAGTGTGCAGCACCGCGGGCTCCAACAGCCTGCGGCCTTGGTCGACGCGTGGCGGTTGATTGGACGTGGGCGTCTCCGCTTCCCCATGCTGCCTCGGCAACTGCCCGACTTGACGAGTCCCTGCTGCATGCAAGGACAAACCATCATTACCTGTGATCATGGGGGGTGCTGGTTGGCCTTCTCCTGCTATAAATGGGGAGTGGGGGCAGAGTCCCCGTCGCCCATCTCTTCCCATTCCGCTCGCTTCTCCCCCTTTGCTCCATTGCCAGTAGCGACACCAATGGCTCCCATCCGAAGGTTTTCCATCGTGGAGAAAGGAAAGACTCCCCGCGATAAGCCAGGGCCGCTTCCGCCAAAGAAGAGGCCGGTCCACTACCGTGACGTGGTGGTGATGCAGGAGGTGACAAGGCCTTGGTGCGAGCGGCCTCCTCCTGGGTATCCGTTACCCCTGTACGCCCAAGCTGAGGGCTCAAGAGGAAGAGGCGGTGAGCGGCGCCGCGCGCGCCGCGGCCATGGTCACCGCACCGCGGTGGCACGCGTCACCACCCCCGGAGTCCATGCCGCGGACTCTTCGCGCGAACTTGTGCTGTGGGCGGCGATGCCTCCGCGCACTTGGATCCGCTTCCCTTCCTTCTTCTCTGTCGAGATGCCGCCGAGGGGGCCCCTCGAGCTTTGGCTGCAGCACGCAGACTGTGACGCGCCAGCGACTGGAGCGGAAGTTGAGGCCGTCCCCTCGGGCAAGATCTTCATGACCCGAGGCTGGGGTGAGGTCGCTCGAGTGTGCCGTGCGGAAGGTGCCCTCGTGATCCACTTCGAGTACGACAGCGCCTCCACGCTGTCCTTCAAGGTCTTCGACGCGGAAGGCCGCCGCCTAGAGTGCTGCTCCGGAAGGGGCCGTCAGGACGACGTTGTAGCAGGGGCAGGGCCTGCTATCCGCACCGCCAGCAGCTCCTCTGGAAGCGGCAACGACGCTTGGGAGTCCAGCGATTCTCCCGAGCTCTACAAGACTCCAGAGACGAGCGACGACATCTATGTGCCCCCAAGCTCTCGCCGCGCCCGGAGCAAGGCTGCAGCGTCCGGCCGTTGCCGCCGCTGATCTGGATGAGGTTGGTGCCAGCCTCCCGTGGCCCACTGTTGATGATGGCGTCGGCCACCTGGGCGCGTATAGATAGGGCTCCTAGAAGTTCTTTCCTTTTGTTCCCTGCGAGAAATCGAGAAGTACCCCGCGGGGGTGTGTAAAGGGTCCGCCATGTCCTTTGTTGATATTATCCTTATTATGAACTTGTGTTGTGCGTGTCCCGTTTTGGCTCGGTTTCCCCTTTCCAACCTCGCGACGACTTGGTGCTCTACATCGTGTGTCTCGGTCCCCGTGCAGGCCGGGCTGCCACTGGTATGCCAGGTCGCGATGCCGTGGTCAAGGCCAGGAGGTGAGCGGCCCGAGGTCCAGTGAGAGCCCCTGAGGCACGATGCTCAGGAGGTCTCCTTTAGCGCGCAAGCGACCGCCGAGAGGTAGGAAAGGGAGATTATGTTGCCGTAGCGGGGCAACACAAATGAGAACTCTTTGTCGTAGCGATTGGTTGACCCGAGCGTGAAACTTATCTTGGCAGTCCAGGGTCGGTCCTTCGCGAGGAGCCAGACTCGTGCATAGGCGGTCGTAGCATAGCCAGGTCAGGCCCGTACGAGTCTCCTCCTCTTCCCCACGCTCTTCTTCATGTTCTACGTCCTCAGTTCCCGGCCCTCGAGCGAGCTCAGCTGCCGCTTATATGTCAGGTCGTGATGCCGTGGTCAAGGCCAGGGGGTGAGGGCTGGAGAGACAGTAAGAGTCCAGAGTCACGATGCTCAGGGGCCCCCCTTTTAACGCGCAAGCGGATTACATGGGAGAAGAGGGAGCCCGCGGTGCCGCCTGCCGCGGTCCTCAAGAGGTTCCTGCAAGGCTGCAAGTCAGCACGAGGAAGGGCGCAGATTGCCATCATAATCGCCGGCCGGCCACTGGTCGCTCCGCAAGAGAATGAAGGCACTGAGGGCCTGGTGAGGTGGCACGCGCGGGGTGTGCTGCGGCCAGAGCTCGACCTCTCAGATTTGTCGACGTTGCAGGGACGGACCCAAGCACAAGCGCCGTGCCAGCGTGAGCAGCTCTCGTGGTAGGTGACAATCAAGCAGGTGATAGTCATAGATAGATTAAGCATGAAAAGCAAACTTGCTCAAGTAAACGCAGGGGAGATACATGCCACTGGGTCAGGCCCGAGCGGCTTGGGGATGATGCAGCCCGATGGGCGCCCCCAGCAAGGTAAGCTAAAGACATAAAAAGGGATGCACGCGGCAGGGACGGTCCCACGCGGCCTGGGAATGATGCAGCCCTGAGGGCGCTCCCAGCTAAATAAACTTGGAAAATGTCACCTGGTTCCTTGCCGAAGGGATGTTGGGGCAGCTGAAGGTGCGCGGCGAAGGGGTTGCTCCTCACGAGCCACCGAGGCCCCGAGCCCCGGGAGGCTCCGGGGGCCCGGGCGGTTCCTTGAGGACCGTCTCCATCTCCACCAGGAATGCATGGTGCCTGGCCTCCTGAGCCGCCAGGACGCGCCGCAAGTTATGTTGGTAGGCGAATGCCACGCTCGGCAGGCCGAATGGCATGCGAACGTAGCTGTGTGGCGGGCCCTCGCAGCGTCCCACGTGCGAAGGCCAGAAGAGCTCCTGAGACACGGCCCTGTTGAGCCCTGGGACGTCGATGCAGACGCGCAGCCCAAAGATCTCGCTGGATGGGGGCTGCGCCCGATTGAGCAGCGATCGCCAAGCATGGCCCTTGCATCCTGCAGTTCTGAGTGGTCTTGGTAATGAACTCTCGAGCACCGGGCGCCTCGCCTGTGTCCTCTGAGGAGACGTGCCATGAAGCACGCCTCCAAATGATGCCCGAGCGCCTCCCCGTAATGTTGGCAAGGTCTGAGGCCCTCCAGAAGAGAGCCTCTGAGCCCTGACCAAGGAGGGCACCGGGCGCGCCTTCCTATGCGATAGAGGGAGGCGCCCCAAGTGCGGGCGCCGATCCTGACGTGGCACCACTTGAGGCGCCGCTCCCCTGAGGCCCTGTGCAGAGCAGTTGCTTCTTCTTCTTGGGGATGGCCTCAGGAGGGTACTCGCCCTTGCTGTCGGGGTCTTCGATTGCTGCAGCTTGGAAGGCACGCTCAAGGGAGCACACCTCATCTCTTTCTTCGCAGGGGACTGTGATGATTCCGCCGCTTCCTAGCATCTTGAGGACGTTGTAGCCGTGGTGGGTCACCGCCATGAACTTGGCCTGGGCTGGATACCCGAGGATGGCATTGTATGGCAGACGGATGTGGGCGACGTCGAAGTCGATGAGCTCGGTGCGGTAGTTGTCGCGTTGTCCGAAGGTGACTGGGAGGCGGACCTGTCCTATCGGGGTGGTGGAGCCATCACCACTCCCCGAGAAAGGCTTGGTAGGCTGAAGCTGATCGTAGGTCACTTGAAGGTTATCGAACATCTCGACGGACAGGACGTTAAGCCCTGCGCCGCCGTCTATGAGAGTCTTGGTGACTTGCATGTTGCTGATGACGGGTGAACAAAGCATTGGGAGAGAGCCAGCGGTGGCCGTGCACTTGAGCTGGTCTGCCGAGCTGAAGGTAATAGCGCACTTGGACCACCTGAGTGGGTGTGTGGCCTCGAGCTTCGGGAGGACTGCGTTCATCTCGTGAGCAAACTGCTTGAAGATACGCTGTGAGGATGGGGCTTGAGCTCCACCCAAGATGCAGGCGATAGCACGCGGCTCCTGGAAGCCCCCAGCCCCCTCGTCTTGATGGTGGTCGTCGTTCCTTCTTGGTGGTGGCGGCAGCGGAGGAAGACCGGTGTTGCCTTGAGGGCAATCCTCATGAGGCTGATCCCTCCAGGCGCCCTCGCAAAGCTGATCTTGCCAGCGGTCCTCACGAGGCCGGTCGCGCCACTCCTGGCGTGGGCCCCGGTCATCCCAGCGTCCTCCGCTGCGTCCTCCTCATCGGCTGTAGCCTCGGTCGTTGCGTTTGGGGCGTCGACCGAAGCATCCGTCGCGAATGGCCCTAAGCTCTTGACAATTGTTGGTGTTGTGGTTGTGCACGTTGTGGAAGGCACAAAATGGTCGGATGCTCTTGGATGACTCAGGCTGGTCCCTGCCGCGCTTCGTGTCCGGCTCCGCCACGAGCACGGCCGCTCCCTTGCGCTTCACGTCCTTGGACTTGGCTTTCTTCTCCTCCAGGTCGACACCTGGGAGCTCAAGAAGGGAAAGGCGCCCTTTCTCAGCCCTTGCGCACTTGGTCGCCAGGTTGAACAGCTCCAGGGACGTGCACAGCTCCTCGTGGATGGCGAGTTCCTCCTTCATCTTGATGTCACGGACGCCATCAGAAAACACTGAGATGATGGCCTCGTCTGTCACCTTGGGGATCTTGAGGCGAACGTTGTTGAAGCGCTGGATGTACTTCTGGAGGGTCTCCCCTGGCTGCTGCTTTATGCGGCGCAGGTCACCCACGGCCAGAGGACGGTCGCGAGTGCCCTGGAAGTTGGCGACGAAGCGGTCGCGCATCTCGTTCCAGGAGGAGATCGAGCCGGGAGGCAGGTTCAGGAGCCATGAGCGTGCGCCATCCTTAAGAGCCATGGGGAACCAGTTCTCCATGACTTTCTCGTCGCCGTTGGCCACCTCGATGCTCAGCTCGTAGAGCTGCAGGAACTCCGCGGGGTCGGGGGTGCCGTCGTAGTGCGGAGGCAGGTCTGGCTTGAACTTGCCCGGCCATGTGATGCTCAGGAGTGAAGGCGCGGCAGCCCACGGTGGCCACCGGGACCGTTTGCTGATGTGGAGCATGGTCTTGATGCCCGCGCACCGCCACCGCAGGCGGCGCACGGTCTTGTTGTAGCGGCGTCGGGAGCACAGGAGCGTTCTCCCGCGGCCGCGGGACTTCTTGGCAGCTTGTTTCTTCGCCCGCGGGCGCCGGACGTGGTGGGTCGCGCAGGGGGGCCGCGCGTCTTGCCGCCAGGGCACCGTCTTGAGGCAGAGGTGGTGGAGGCGCTCCATGAGCCACGTCACCTGCAGCTGGCGGAGGGCGAGGTAGCGAGAGGGACGGCACAGGGGAGCCCCCAGCGGCACTGACAAGCTCGGCGATGCGGTCAAGCCAGTCCTCGTAGAGGTCGTCGATGGGCCGGTAGCGCAGGAGTTCGCGTGCCATGCACAGCACGGCCTGCGAGGCCGTGGGAGCGCGACGGGCGTGAGACGATGAGCCGGCCGGGGTCAGCGTCGGAGTGGCGGTGCGGCCGTCTCGCCGCACCGAGGGGTGCAGCGAGGACGCTTGCTGCTCGATCCCCGCCGGGCCGGTGACGGCGTTGGCGGCAGGTGACGGAGAACGACGGGGTGGCCCGCCGACGGGAGCCGTCTGAACGGCGGGGGCGGTGAGGGGGGTGAAGGAAATATGCCCTAGAGGCAATAATAAAGTTATTATTTATTTCCTTATATCATGATAAATGTTTATTATTCATGCTAGAATTGTATTAACCGGAAACATAATACATGTGTGAATACATAGACAAACAGAGTGTCACTAGTATGCCTCTACTTGACTAGCTCGTTAATCGAAGATGGTTATGTTTCCTAACCATAGACATGAGTTGTCATTTGATTAACGGGATCACATCATTAGGAGAATGATCTGATTGACTTGACCCATTCCGTTAGCCTAGCACTTGATCGTTTAGTATGTTGCTTATGCTTTCTTCATGACTTATACAAAGTTCTTGAAACTATGAGATTATGCAACTCCGTTTACTGCAGAGGAACACTTTGTGTGCTACCAAACGTCACAACGTAACTGGGTGATTATAAAGGTACTCTACAGGTGTCTCCAAAAGTATATGTTGAGTTGGCATGAATCGAGATTAGGTTTTGTCACTCCGATTGTCGGAGAGGTATCTCTGGGCCTTCTCGGTAATACACATCACATAAGCCTTGCAAGCATTGCAACTAATAAGTTAGTTGTGAGATGATGTATTACGGAACGAGTAAAGAGACTTACCGGTAACGAGATTGAACTAGGTATTGGACACCGACGATCGAATCTCGGTAAGTAACATACCGATGACAAAGGAACAACGATATCGTTATGCGGTTTGACCGATAAAGATCTTCGTAGAATATGTAGGAACCAATATGGGCATCCAGGTTCCGCTATTGGTTATTGACCGAGAATGGTTCTTGGTCATGTCTACATAGTTCTCGAACCCGTAGGGTCCGCACGCTTAACGTTTCGGCGATGCTTATATTATGAGTTTATGAGTTTTGATGTACCGAAGGAGTTCGAGTCCCGGATGAGATCGGGGACATGACGAGGAGTCTCGAAATGGTCGAGACGTAAAGATCGATATATTGGACGACTATATTCGGAGTTCGGAAAGGTTCCGAGTCATTCGGGTATTTTCGAGTACCGGAGAGTTACGGGAATTCGCCGGGAGAAGTATTGGGCCTTATTGGGCCTGCGGGAAAGAGAGAGGATGCCTAGGGCAGGCTGCGCGCCCCCATTTGCCCTAGTCCGAAGTGGGCTAAGGGGAGGGGCCGCACCCCCTCCTTCCTTCCCTTCTCTTTTCCTCTTCCTAGTCTCCTACTCCTAATACATGGAAGGATCCCTAGTTGGACTAGGAAAGGGGACATCCTACTCCCGGTGGGAGTAGGACTCCCCTATGGCGCGCCTCCTCCCTAGGCCGGCCTCCTCCTCCCTCCCTCCTTTATATCTGAGGCAGGGCACCCCATGAACACACACGTTGATCTACGGATCGTTCCTTAGCCGTGTGCGGTGCCCCCCTCCACCATATTCCACTTCGGTCATATCGTCGCGGAGCTTAGGCGAAGCCCTGCGCCGGAGAAGTCATATCGTCGCGGAGCTTAGGCGAAGCCCTGCGTCGATGGAGCATCATCATCGTCACCACGCCGTCGTGCTGACGGAACTCATCCCCGACGCTTTCTTTGGATCGGAGCCCGGGGATCGTCATCGAGCTGAGCGATGTCTTTGAACACGGAGGTGCCATACGTTCGGTACTTGGATCGGTCGGATCGTGAAGACGTCGACTACATCAACCGCGTTGTTATAACGCTTCCGCTTTCGGTCTCACGAGTGTCGTGGACAGACACTCTCCCCTCTCGTTGCTATGCCATCACCATGGTCCCGTGTGTGCGAGGAATTTTTTGAAATTACTACGTTCCCCATGATGGCATCCGAGCCTAGGTTTTATGCGTTGATGTTATATGCACGAGTAGAACACAAGTGAGTTGTGGACGGTATAAGTCATACTACCTACCAAAGCATGTCATACTTTGGTTCAGCGGTATTGTTGGATGAAGCGGCCCGGACCGACATTACGCCAGACGCTTACGCGAGACTGGTTCTACCGACGTGCTTTGCACACAATTGGGCTGGCGGGTGTCGGTTTCTCCAACTTTAGTTGAACCGAGTGTGACTACGCCGGTCCTTGCGAAGGTTAAAGCGGAGTCTATTTGACAAACTATCGTTGTGGTTTTGATGCGAGGTGAGAACGGTTCTTGCTAAGCCCGTAGCAGCCACGTAAAATTTGCAACAACAAAGTAGAGGACGTCTAACTTGTTTTTGCAGGGCATGTTGTGATGTGATATGGTCAAGACGTGATGCTATATTTTATTGTATGAGATGATCATGTTTTGTAACCGAAGTTATCGGCAACTGGCAGGAGCCATATGGTTGTCGCTTTATTGTATGAAATGCAAACGCACTGTAATTGCTTTACTTTATCACTAAGCGGTAGCGATAGTCGTAGAAGCAATAGATGGCGTGAACGACAACGATGCTACGATGGAGATCAAGGTGTCGCGCCGGTGACGATGGTGATCACGACGGTGCTTCGGAGATGGGGATCACAAGCACAAGATGATGATGGCCATATCATATCACTTATATTGATTGCATGTGATGTTTATCCTTTATGCATCTTATCTTGCTTTGATTGACGGTAGCATTATAAGATGATCTCTCACTAAAATTATCAAGAAGTGTTCTCCACGAGTATGCACCGTTGCTAAAAGTTCGTAGTACCCAGACACCACGTGATGATCGGTGTGATAAGTTCTACGTCCATCTACAACGGGTGCAAGCCAGTTTTGCACACGCAGAATACTCGAGTTAAACTTGACGAGCCTAGCATATGCAGATATGGCCTCGGAACACGGAGACCGAAAGGTCGGCGTGAATCATATAGTAGATATGATCAACATAGTGATGTTCACCATTGAAACTACTCCATCTCACGTGATGATCGGACATGGTTTAGTTGATTTGGATCACGTAATCACTTAGATGACTAGAGAGATGTCTATCTAAGTGGGAGTTCTTAAGTAATATGATTAATTGAACTTTAATTTATCATGAACTTAGTCCTGGTAGTATTTTGCAAATTATGTTGTAGATCAATAGCTCGCGTTCTTGCTCCCCTATGTTTTTATATGTGTTCCTAGAGAAAATTGTATTGAAAGATGTTAGTAGCAATGATGCGGATTGGATCCGTGATCTGAGGTTTATCCTCATTGCTGCACAGAAGAATTATGTCCTTAATGCACCGCTAGGTGACAGACCTATTGCAGGAGCAGATGCAGACGTTATGAACGTTTGGCTAGCTCAATATGAGCAGATGCAGATGTTATGAACGTTTGGCTAGCTCAATATGATGACTACTTGATAGTTTAGTGCACCATGCTTAACAGCTTAGAATCGGGACTTCAAAGACGTTTTGAACGTCATGGACCATAGGAGATGTTCCAGGAATTGAAGTTAATATTTCAAGCAAATACCCGAGTTGAGAGATATGAAGTCTCCAACAAGTTCTATAGCTAAAAGATGGAGGAGAATCGCTCAACTAGTGAGCATGTGCTCAGATTGTCTCGAGTACTTCAATCGCTTGAATCAAGTGGAAGTTAATCTTCCGGATAAGATAGTGATTGACAGAATTCTCTAGTCACCATCACTAAGTTAGTAGAACTTCGTGATGAACTATAGTATGCAAGGGATGATGAAAAGATTCTCGAGCTCTTCGCGATGCTAAAATCGGCGAAGGTAGAAATCAAGAAAAACATCAAGTGTTGATGGTTGACAAGACCACTAGTCTCAAGGAAAATGGCAAAGGGAAGAAGGGGAACTTCAAAAGGAACGGCAAGCAAGTTGCTGCTCGAGTGAAGAAGCCCAAGTCTAGACCTAAGCACGAGATCGAGTACTTTTGCTGCAATGGAACTGGTCACTTGAAGCGAACTACCCTGAATATTTGGTGGATAAGAAGGATGGCAAAGTGAACAAGGTTATATTTGATATACAGGTTATTGATGTGTGCCTTACTAGTGTTTATAGTAGCCCACAGTATTTGATACTGCTCGGTTGCTAAGATTAGTAACTTCGAAGCAGGAGTTACTGAATAAACAGAGACTAGTTAAAGGGAAGTGACGATGAGTGTTGGAAGTAGTTCCAAGATTGATATGATCATCATCGCACACTCCTATACTTTCGGGATTAGTGTTAAACCTAAATAAATGTTATTTGGTGTTTGCGTTGAACATGAATATGATTTGATCATGTTTATTGCAAAACGGTTATTCATTTAAAGTCAAAGAATAATTGTTGTTCTGTTTAAATGAATAAAACCTTCAATGGTCATACACCCAATAAAAATAGTTTGTTGGATCTCGATCGTGGTAATACACATATTCATAATATTGATGCCAAAAGATGCAAAGTTAATAATGATAGTGCAACTTATTTGTGGCACTCCCGTTTAGGTCATATTGGTGTAAAACGCATGAAGAAACTCCATGCTGATGAGTTTTTGGAATCACTTGATTATGAATCACTTGATGCTTGCGAACCATGCCTTATGGGCAAGATGACTAAAGACTACATTCTCGGAACAATGGAGCGAGCAAATGACTTATTGGAAATAATACATCTTGATGTATGCGGTCCGATGAGTGTTAAAGCTCACGGCAAGTATCGTTATTTTCGACCTTCACAAGATGATTTGAGCAGATATGAGTATATCTACTTAATGAAGCACAAGTCGAAACATTTGAAAAGTTCAAATAATTTCAGAGTGAAGTGGAGAATCATCGTAATAAGAAAATAAAGTTTCTACGATCTGATCGTGGAGGAGAATATTTGAGATTCTGAGTTTGGCCTTCATATAAAACAATGTGGAATAGTTTCACGGCTCACGCCACATGGAACACCATAACGTAATGGTGTGTCCGAACGTCATAACCGTACTTTATTTTGATATGGTGCGATCAATGATATCTCTTACCGATTTACCAATATCGTTTTGGGGTTATGCATTAGAGACAGCTGCATTCACGTTTAATAGGGCACCATCTAAATCCGTTGAGATGACACCGTATGAACTATGGTTTAACAAAGAAACCTAAGCTGTCGTTTCTTAAAAGTTTGGAGTTGTGATGCTTATGTGAAAAAGTTTTCAACCGATAAGCTCGAACCCAAATCGGAGAAGTGCGTCTTCATAGAATACCCAAAGGTAACTATTGGGTACACCTTCTATCACAGATCCGAAGGCAAGTTATTCGTTGCTAAGATGGATCCTTTCTAGAGAAGAAGTTTCTCTCGAAAGAAGTGAGTGGGAGGAAAGTAGAACTTGATAAGGTAATTGTACCTTCTCCCTAATTGGAAAGTAGTTCATCACGTAAATCAGTTCCGTGATTCCTACACCAATTAGTGAGGAAGCTAATGATGATGATCATGAAACTTCAGATCAAGTTACTACAAACCTCGTAGGTCTTCCAGAGTAAGATCCGCACTGTGAGTGGTACGGTAATCATGTTCGGAAGTCATGTTACTAGACCATGATGAACCTACGAACTATGAGGAGGCGATGATGAGCCCAGATTCATGAAATGGCTTGAGGCCATGAAATGCGAGATGGGATCCATGTATGAGAACAAAGTATGGACTTTGATGGAGTTGCCCAATGATCGGCAAGCCATATTATATAAATGGATTTTCAAGAGGAAGACAGATGCTGATAGTAGTGTTACTATCTACAAAGCTCGACTTGTCGCAAAAAGGTTTTCGACAAGTTCAAGGTGTTGACTACAATGAGATTTTCTCAATTGTAGCGATTCTTAAAGTCTGTCTGAATCATGTTAGCAATTGCCACATTTTATGAAATCTGGCAAATGGATGTCAAAACTACATTCTTTAATGGATTTATTAAAGAAGAGTTGTATATGATGCAACCAGAAGTTTTTGTCAATCCTAAAGGAGCTAACAAAATGTGCAAGCTCCAGCGATCCATCAATGGACTGGTGCAAGCATCTCGGAGTTGGAATATACGCTTTGATGTGTTGATCAAAGCATATGATTTTATCTGAGACTTTTGGAAAGGCCTGTATTTACAAGAAAGTGAGTGGGAGCACTACAACATTTACGATAAGTATATGTGAATGACATATTGTTGATCGGAAATGATGTAGAATTATTCTGCAAAGAATAAAGGAGTGTTTGAAAGGAGTTTTTCAAAGAAGGACCTCGGTGAAGCTGCTTACATATTGAGCATCAAGATCTATAGAGATAGATCAAGACGCTAGATAAGTTTTTCAATGAATACATACCTTGACAAGATTTTGAAGTAGTTCAAAATGGAACAATCAAAGAAAGAGTTCTTGCCTGTGTTACAAGGTGTGAGATTGAGTAAGACTCAAAACCCGACCATGGCGGAAGGTAGAAAGAGAATGAAAGTCATTCCCTATGCATCAGCCATAGGTTCTATAAAGTATGTCATCTTTGTGTACGGATCTATTGCATACCCTACCACTAAGCTTGGCAAGGGAGTGCAATAGTGATCTAGGAGTAGATCAATGGACATCGGTCAAAATTATCCTTAGTAGAATAAGGATATGTTTCTCGATTATGGAAGTGAAAAAAGGTTCGTCGTAAAGGGTTACGTCGATGCAAGTTATAACACTAATCTAGATGACTCTGAGTCTCAATCTGGATACATGTTGAAAGTGGGAGCAATTAGCTAGAGTAGCTCCGTGCAGAGCATTGTAGACATAGAAATTTGCAAAATACTTACGGCTCTGAATATGACAGACCCGTTGACTAAAATTATCTCACAAGCAAAACATGATCACACCTTAGTACTCTTTGGGTGTTAATCACATAGCGATGTGAACTAGATTACTGACTCTAGTAAAACCTTTGGGTGTTGGTCACATGTCGATGTGAACTATGGGTGTTAACCACATATAGATGTGAACTATTGATGTTAAATCACATGGCGATGTGAACTAGATTATTGACTCTAGTGCAAGTGGGAGACTGAAGGAAATATGCCCTAGAGGCAATAATAAAGTTATTATTTATTTCCTTATATCATGATAAATGTTTATTATTCATGCTAGAATTGTATTAACCGGAAACATAATACATGTGTGAATACATAGACAAACAGAGTGTCACTAGTATGCCTCTACTTGACTAGCTCGTTAATCGAAGATGGTTATGTTTCCTAACCATAGACATGAGTTGTCATTTGATTAACGGGATCACATCATTAGAAGAATGATCTGATTGACTTGACCCATTCCGTTAGCCTAGCACTTGATCGTTTAGTATGTTGCTTATGCTTTCTTCATGACTTATACAAAGTTCTTGAAACTATGAGATTATGCAACTCCGTTTACGGAGGAACACTTTGTGTGCTACCAAACGTCACAACGTAACTGGGTGATTATAAAGGTACTCTCTGGTGTCTCCAAAAGTATATGTTGAGTTGGCATGAATCGAGATTAGGTTTTGTCACTCCGATTGTCGGAGAGGTATCTCTGGGCCTTCTCGGTAATACACATCACATAAGCCTTGCAAGCATTGCAACTAATAAGTTAGTTGTGAGATGATGTATTACGAACGAGTAAAGAGACTTACCGGTAACGAGATTGAACTAGGTATTGGACACCGACGATCGAATCTCGGGTAAGTAACATACCGATGACAAAGGGAACAACGTATCGTTATGCGGTTTGACCGATAAAGATCTTCGTAGACTATGTAGGAACCAATATGGGCATCCAGGTTCCGCTATTGGTTATTGACCGAGAATGGTTCTAGGTCATGTCTACATAGTTCTCGAACCCGTAGGGTCCGCAACGCTAAAGTTTCGATGTGGTTATATTATGAGTTTATGAGTTTTGATGTACCGATGGGGTTCGGAGTCCCAGATGAGATCGGGGACATGAAGAGGAGTCTCGATATGGTCGAGAAGTAAAGATCGATTTATTTGACGACTATATTCGGAGTTCGGAAAGGTTCCGAGTCATTCGGGTATTTTTCGGAGTACCGGAGAGTTACGGGAATTCGCCGGGGAGAAGTATTGGGCCTTATTGGGCCTGCGGGAAAGAGAGAGAGGATGCCTAGGGCAGGCTGCGCGCCCCCCTTTGCCCTAGTCCGGGTGGGCTAAGGGAGGGCCGCACCCTCCTTCCTTACCTTCTCTTTTCCTCTTCCTAGTCTCCTACTCCTAATACATGGAAGGATCCCTAGTTGGACTAGGAAAGGGAATCCTACTCGGTGGGAGTAGGACCCCCCTATGGCGCGCCTCCTCCCTAGGCCGGTCTCCTCCTCCCTCCCTCCTTTATATACGGGGGCAGGGGCACCCCATGAACACACAAGTTGATCTACGGATCGTTCCTTAGCCGTGTGCGGTGCCCCCTCCACCATATTCCACTTCGGTCATATCGTCGCGGAGCTTAGGCGAAGCCCTGCGCCGGTGAAGTCATATCGTCACAGTGCTTAGGCGAAGCCCTGCGTCGGTGGAGCATCATCATCGTCACCACGCTGTCGTGCTGACGGAACTCATCCCCGACGCTTTGCTGGATCGGAGCCCGGGGATCGTCATCGAGCTGAGCGATGTCTTTGAACACGGAGGTGCCGTACGTTCGGTACTTGAATCGGTCGGATCGTGAAGACGTGCGACTACATCAACCGCGTTGTTATAACGCTTCGCTTTCGGTCTCACGAGTGCGTGGACAGACACTCTCCCCTCTCGTTGCTATGCCATCACCATGGTCCTGTGTGTGCGTAGGAAATTTTTTGAAATTACTACGTTCCCCAACAGGCGGCCCAGCGCTCAGCGTGAGCTCGGTGAGCGTCCGCCATGGAGACGACGAAGAGACGCAGATCGATGGAAGGGAAGCTTCGGCGCACCCCTACCTGACGCGCCAAATGTCGGATCTCAGGTTCCAACAAAACCCTCAAGGTTCAAACACTGGGGTGCGCACAAAGATCTCCCCCTACCAAATCACGCCCTCAGCCTCACCGGGATCTCTAAGCTTAGCTCGACGAACTCGCAACACAAGAGGCACAAGATTTATACTGGTTCAGGCCACCGATGTGGTGTAATACCCTACTCTAGTATGGTGGATTGCCTCTTGGGCTGCAGATGAACAGTACAAGGGGAAGAACGGCCTCCTGAGGAGAGGTTCTCTTGTGCTTTGTGGGTGTGAGGATGGGTTGGACCTAGTCCAAGATGAGATGCCTCCTACTATGGTGCGTAGCCCTATTTATAGAGGCCCTGGTCCTCTTCCCAAATATTGAGCGGGAAGGGATCCCACAACGACCAATTTGAAAGGGGACAGCTTGTACAAGCTATCCTGACTAAAGGTGGTCTTCGCCTGCCAAAGGCTCTGGTGGTGACGCCGGCTTGGGCTCCACGATGACCTCCGTCTTGCGTCCTGCTGGTCTTGGTCTCGTTGCATCGATATGGGAACCTTTGCTTGACGCCTCGGTACTCCTCGCCTGCGCTTGCCTCCTTAGCACCAAAGATGAAGCAAGAACATTGCGCGCGCTGGCGCTCGCCTGGTCTCGATCGTCATGGCTTGCGTCATGAGAACCTCGCGAGGTTTGCCTTGCCTTGATCTCTCCGCCCCTCGCGAGCCAGCCTTGTGAGTCCGCTCCCGAGAAGGTCTTGTGTCGTCCGCCTCGCGAGGCTTGGCCCCTCGCGAGGGTCCCGAATGCTCGTTGGTGAAGATGGGCCGTACGGGCCCGCTCGCAGAGCCACGTCGTGAGCCGCAGGGAGGAAAGTGTGGGGACCCCCGTTCCCAGAACACCGACAGCGACAAATCAATGGAGCACACAAGTAGCAAGCAAAGTAGCACACAAACAATAATGGAGTAGAAGAGAAAAAGTAAGCATGCATGATCATACGGCATAGCAAGTTCTACCTAGCACTACCTTGGTGTTAACCTACCACCACATCCAAAAGAGGGTGTCATCCTAGCACTGCAAGTTCACCATCAGCGTGAGGGGTTAGTATATACCACCTCACCAAAATATACAGACCATCAAATAGTTTTTCAACCCTAGCTACACAAAATGTACGTCGTCATCGTCATCGTCGTCACCACCGCCATCACCGTCGGGGATCATGCACGCTCACAGGCAGCACTACTCTAGTAGTAGTGCTTGCCCAGCCAGCTCCTGAGCCACAACACCCTATGAGCATCTGCCATGGCAACGAACCCAACACCCTGGGCCTTGTTGTCAAGCAGGTGGTTGATAGCTGCCATGAGAGCCTCGTCACTAAAGCCACTCTGGGTCATGACAGCGCCATACAGGTCAGGGTGGACGCTGAGGGGCTTGCACTTCCTGATGGCTGTTGCCATCTCCTCCTCCATCAGGCCTCCTCTCTTCCTCTTCCTATCATGGACGGGGTCAAATGGCTTGTCGAAGGGCTTCACGAAGGGCTTGTCAGGGCCATCAAGTACCTCGACGTCCGGGGTCCCAGGGAAGTCTGGCATGGGAGAAACAAGAGGCTCCCCGAGCCCATGGCATGCTTCCGAGTTGCCATCCCAAAGGATAAGATGTGTTGCATCTGGCTGTAGTTCTGTATGGGTGTGTTGAGGAACTCAGCGTCCCTTGAGTGGTCCCAAGAATGAAACACAAGTGTTGTTAGTTGCGATTAGGAGTAGGCAATGATGGACAGTATGAAAAGGAAGAGGGTTGTGAGCTAACTGCGACATGGCCGGTGTAGTGCTCTGCCTCCAGAACTATGGAGCAAGTGTTCTCATCCCATGAGGCACCTCTAAGGTGTCTCAGCTTGGACACTTGGATTCATCGACCTCTCCACTTCCTCAGGTGGTTGTACACCTGGATGGCAGACACCTCCTGCCCACAGAACTCAAACACCTGCTTCGCAACGGTGTTCAAGTGCACCTCCTTGAAGCCCTTGTTAGTCCTAACTCCACTAGAGATGAGCTCACACATCTTGTTCAGCACGAACGTGGACATGAACGGCTTCCACTTCATGCTGTTCGACCTACCATCCTTCTTTGCCTTTGCTGTTGCTACCTTGAGTGCAGCGGCAGCAGCAGGACGAGTTGGCTCAACGAGCACTACTAGCACATAGAGCGAATCAGACGCGAACACCTCTGAATCAGGTGCCATCTCGGACATAGGATGCAAGTCCTCGACAAACGATGGAGCAAACTGGCTGTCGGACAGGACAAGGGCCTGACTAAGATCTTGCGTCTGTGTGGTCATGTCCTACAATCGTAGCACGCATTGACGATGCATAGCACACAACATACCGGACAATCCATGAAAGCAGGAGCATACATGTACATGGTTCATCACTATCGTATCAAGAACATGCTTCATCACTTTCATACTAAGCACATGGTTCATCGCTATCATACTAAGCATACCAGACATGAGTACGAACATACATTTACAACAAACAGCATGCTACAAATTGGCCACCAATAGCTACAAATCACAGATCTAAGCACGAATCAACACAAGCACAAGGTTCAACTTCAAACTCTACTACTAATCTAGCCTACCACATGCTTGAACATCTAGCCCTACCACAAATTGCAACTGCAGCATAGCAATCAACCATATGAGCTCATAGATCAGACCACTAATCAACCATGCATCTAGATCAAACCCTAGCTGCAGCTCAGATCTAGCTAAAAGGAACAGAGAAAAAGGGGGTTTGAACTCACAGAGGCCATGGCTGCAGCTCGAGGACGAGGGGGGACGGTAGTAGAAGATCAACGCCAGCCGGTGAAGGAGCGCCGACGCCGTGGACCACCGGGCGATGAAGATGCGTCGCTTACCTGCTCGTCGGTGCCGATGCGCGTCGGCAGGAAAGCTTGAACGGGGGGAGAATGGTGGCAGGAGTTGGGGCGGCGAGGGAGGGGGCTAAATAGGGGTGGACTCGGTGGGAGGTGAGCCGAAATCCTTCCGCCGATTTTTCGGCGACGCAGGCGAGCTCACGCCATCTCCATGGTCGCACGAGGAAAGAAGTGCGTCGCCCTCCCCTGCCTCGCAAGCTATTGCCGATTCGGGTGTTTCCCTAGGCCTGGCCTGCACATGCTTTAAGTTTCGTGCCATGCGGGCCGCACAGTAAACACAGGCAACCCAATGGGCCAAGTTCTTCCCGCGCGGGCCAGGCTGGGCCATATGCAGGCAACCAACACGCCCTTACTTCTTTGAGTCTATCTTTCCCTCTCAGATTGTAACTTATTGTTCACTCTCTTTGGGTCCCGATATATTATCTCTTTTTGTGCATCCACCATTAGTTTTACCTCTGCTCTTTTCTGTTTCTCACCCTAAAAAAATCCATCCACGTGACAGATATTTTAGTCACCGCGGTGTCACGTGATACGTCTCCAACGTATCTATAATTTATGAAGTATTCATGCTATTATACTATCCTTCTAGGATGTTTTATATGCATTTATATGATATTTTGTATGATTTTTGGGACTAACCTATTAATCTAGAGCCCAGTGCCAGTTTTTGTTTTCTCCTTGTTTTAGAGTATCGCGGAAAAGGAAAACTAAATGGAGTCCAACTGACGTGCCACTTGACGGAGATCATTTCTGGACCAGGAGAAGCCCACGAAGTACCAGAAGCAGGCCATAAGAGTCCAGGCTGCCCACGAGGGTGGGGGGCGCGCCCACCCCCTAGGGCGTGCCCCCCTGCCTCGTGGACAGCCCGGAGACCCTCCTGACGTGAAATCAATGCAAAACTCTTGTATATATACCCAAATTCCAAAAAGAAACCTAGATCAGAAGTTCCGCCGCCGCAAGCCTCTGTAGCCACGAGAAGTCAACCTAGGCCCTCTCTGGCACCCTGCCGGAGGGGGCCAACATCACCGGTGGCCATGGAGGAGTATCCCGGAGGGGCCATCATCACCATGAAGTCCATGGAGGAGGAAGCACAAGGGGGAGAACCTCTCGTCCTCTCTTCCGGTGGCGCCGGAGTGCCATCGGGAGGGGATCATCGCCACGGTGATCATCTTCATCAACATCACCATCATCATCACCATCCTCACCTCTTTTATGCGGTCCACTCTCCCGCACCCCGCTGTAATCCCTACTTGAACATGGTGCTTTATGCCACATATTATGATCCAATGATGTGTTGCCATCCTATGATGTTTTGAGTAGATATCTTTTGTCTTTGGGTTGATTGATGATCTAGATTAGTATGAGTTGTATGTTTTACTTTGGTGCTGTCCTATGGTGCCCTCCGTGTCGCGCAAGCGTGAGGGATTCCCGTTGTAGGGTGTTGCAATACGTTCATGATTCGCTTATAGTGGGTTGGTGAGTGACTGAAACACAAACCCGAGTAAGAGGGATTGTTGCGTATGGGAATAAAGAGGACTTGATGCTTTAATGCTATGGTTGAGTTTTACCTTAATGATCTTTAGTAGTTGCGGATGCTTGCTAGAGTTCCAATCATAAGTGCATATGATCCAAGTAGAGAAAGTATGTTAGCTTATGCCTCTTCCTCATATGAAATTGCAATGATGACTACCGGTCTTGTTAATAATTGCCTAGGACAATTCCACACATCAATCCACCATTTTCCACACTCGCTATCTATATTATTTAGTAATATATTCTAACTTTACGATAGCAGCACCTACTTTTATATTTTAGCTCTCCGATATCATACAAAGTTATTCTTTTCATACCCACAACGTAGTTTTATTTCTCGTCTCTAGTTGGAAGCAAACGTTTGGTGTACGTAGAGTCGTATCAGTGGCAG
This sequence comes from Aegilops bicornis, assembly GCA_021605145.1. Lineage (NCBI taxonomy): Eukaryota > Viridiplantae > Streptophyta > Magnoliopsida > Poales > Poaceae > Aegilops > Aegilops bicornis. The sequence goes on from CM038675.1 coordinate 196,748,249, forward strand.
ATAGGGCTTGAGAGAATATTGATCTTACCTTTAGCTCCTTGTGGGTTCGACACTCCATACTTATCACCTCCACCTTTGGAAATTGCTACGATTATTCCCTGCACTTGGGGACTATCAAGCTCTTTTCTGGCGCCGTTGCCGGGGAGCAATAGCGTGGGGTTGATATTCTCGTGTGTGCTTGTTTGCTTTCTTCACTAAGTAGATTTTGTTTTTCCTTTTTGTTTCTGTTTAGTTGTGGGTGAAACGTACAAAAAAATTTAAAATAATGAAAATACAAAAAAAATTTACTTGCCTTTCATGCCTAAAAAGTATTTCAAAAAGAGAAGCGATTGGAAAGTTATGCATTGAAGAAGTGAGTGTCGACCTTGAGCACTTCTGTTCATGATCACGGAAACAATGTAAAAATTTTCATGGAAGTTTCTCTGTAAATAATTATCCCCTTGTATATATTCATTGTATTATAAAAATAATGTGCCAAGCTTTGGTTTTAGGATGATTAGATTGCTTGTTTACTTTGTGCAGAACAAAAACAGAAACTTTGGCTGTAGTGCGTGAATTTACATTTTTTACTGGAAAGTCAAATGGGTCTGAAACTTTTTGCACATTAATTCTGTACAAATTTTTCAAATTTTAAAATTTAGTTCATAATTTTAGGAGTTACAGAAGTTTGCTAAACTTCCAGATTACTACAGACCGTCCTGTTTAAGACAGATTCTGTTTTTGATGCATTGCTTGCTTGTTTTGATGAAACTATCGGTCTCTATCAGTGGATTAAGCCATGGAAAAGTTATATTACAGTAGCTATAATGCAAAATCAAAATATGAATTGGTTTGCAACAGTACTTATAGTAGTGATTTGCTTTGTTATACTAACGGATCTCACAAAGTTTTTGTTAAGTTTTTGTGGATGAAGTGTTCGAAGAACAAGGAGTTACTGATGTGAGAAGAATAAAGAGAAGCAAGAGTTCAATATTGGGGATGCCCAAGGCACCCCAAGTAAATATTTCAAAGGATACTCAAGCATCTAAGCTTGGGGATGCCCCGGTTGGCATCCCATCTTTCTTCTTCAACAATTATCGGTATACCTCGGTTTTTGTTTTGTTCACATGATTTGTGTCCTTTGTGTTTTTGTTTTTCCTTTAAGAACCATGCTAGCATGAGATGTCCCTTCATAAATTTATAGAATACCTCATGTGCTTCACTTAAATCTTTTAAGTATGATCTTATAGAATTGCTCTTTGTGCTTCACTTAAATCTTTTTGAGTATGGTTTTATAGAATGCTTCATGTGCTTCACTTATATATTTTGAGCTTGGATATTGGTTAGTTGTAGAATGATCCATGAACTTCACTTATATCTTTTGGAGTATGAATAATACTATCATTTAAAGTGGGTTTGGAAGAGTGTCAACTTTAGGAATTAGTGATTCCACTATTTTGGAGGGTGTTGAATCTTAGTGTGATATTTATGAAAGTGGATTTGGAAGAGTGTCAACTTTAGCTAGTAATGATTCCACTATTTCGGAAGAGGTTCCAATTGAGTATGAGAACAAATTTTTTATCCATGATGCTACTGAAAATTATTATGAGGGAGGAATACATGCTTGTAGGAGTTGCAATAATATCAAGTTTCCTCCCTATGTGCTTAAAGTTTTGAAGTTATACTTGTTTTGCCTTCCAATTGTAGTTGATTCTTGTTCCCATAAGTTGTGTGCTCACAAAATCCCTAGGCATAGGAAGTTGGTTAGAATCAATTGTGCTAGTCATATTCTTCATGATGCTCTCTTTATGTTTCAATTCTTTTCTTTTATGTGAGCATCATTGAAATCATCATGCCTAGCTAAAAGGCATTAAAGAAAAGCGCTTGTTGGGAGACAACCCAATATTTACCCTTACTGTTTTTGTGTGTTTACATTATTAAGCTACTGTATTAATCATGTTTTATAGCTTTTGTTTCAATAAAGTGCCAAGTAAGACCTTTGGGAAGACTTGGGAGAAAGTCAATGTGATCTTGCTGTAAAAAACAGAAACTTTGTGCTCACGAGATTAGCTGTCATTTTTTACAGAAGAGTTATTTTAGTTGATTCTTTTTGCAGAAGATCAATAGAAAAATTCCTCTCGTACACCAATTTATTTCATAATTTTTGGAGTAGCAGAAGTATGGTTATTGTTAATATCATTACAGACTGTTCTGTTTCTGACAGATTCTGTTTTCATTGCATAGTTTGCTTGTTTTCTAGTTTCTATGGCTTATATTCCTCAATATAAATTGTAGAAATGATATGGTACAGTAGGCATTGTGTGAGAAAAATTATGAACCTTTTATTTAACAGTACCAAAGTGAATGGTTTGCTCTTTATCATACTAACCTATCTCATGAAGTTACGTTAAGTTTTGTGTGATTGAAGTTTTCAAGCTTTGGGTGAGATATCGATATGAGGAGAATAAGGAGTAGAAAGACCCTAAGCTTGGGGATGCCCAAGACACCCCATGGTAATATTCAAGTAAGACTCAAGCGCCTAAGCTTGGGGATGCCCCGGAAGGCATCCCCTCTTTCGTCTTCAAAACTATCGGTATACCTTACTCGGAGCTATATTTTTATTCGTCACATGATATGTGTTTTGCTTGGAGCGTATTTTAAATTTTACTTGCTGTTTGAATAAAATCATTGGATCTTAATTATTGAATGAAAAAGAATCCTCCCATGGCTAGTTAATTATTTGACTACTCAGTGTTCTCCAGTCTTATCTTTTGGAGTAGTTTGTCATTTTCTCATGTGCTTCATGTATATCCTATGAGTAAATGGTTGAATAAATTGAATGTCATAAATCTGAATCTATATATGTTTCATATGCTTATAATATTGGGAGTAATGACTTCACACATAATAAGTATAGGTAGTAAACTTGTTGAAAGTTAGCAAACGTAGAATTGGTCACTTGAACAATTCATGAAAGAATATTGAAGGGAGAGGGATTTCACATATAAATATACTATCTTGGTCATCTTTTGTAATTGTGAGCACTCATTAAAATATGACATGCTAAAAGGTTGATGCTGGACAAGGAAGACAATGTAATGGGTTATGTTTTCTTATATCTGAAATAAAGTATATTGTCATGGATCGCCAACACGTTGAGCTTGCCTTCCCCCCTCATGCTAGCCAAATTCTTTGCACCAAGTAGAGATACTACTTGTGCTTCCCAAAACCCTTAAACCAGTTTTGCCATGAGAGTCCACCATATCTACCTATGGATTGAGTAAGATCCTTCAAGTAAGTTGTCATCGGTGCAAGCAATAAAAATTGCTCTCTAAATATGTATGATTGATTGGTGTGGAGGAAATAAGCTTTATACTATCTTGTGATGTGGAAGAAATAAAAGCGACAGACTGCATAATAAAGGTTCATATCACAAGGGGCAATATAAAGTGACGTTCTTTCACATTATGATTTTGTGCATCCAACCTTGAAAGCGCATGGCAACCTCTGCTTCCCTCTGAGAAGGGCCTATATTTTATTATTATCTTCTACCTTATGCAAGAGTCATGGTGATCTTCACCTTTCCTATTTACATTTTATCCTTTGGCAAGCACGAAGTGTTGGAAAGATCATGATATATATATCTAATTGGATGTAAGTTAGCATGAGTTATTATTGTTGACATTACCCTTGAGGTAAAAGGTTGGGAGGCGAAACTATAAGCCCCTATCTTTCTCTGTGTCCGATTAATACTCCATAACCACAAGTATTGCGTGAGTGTTAGCAATTGTGAAAGACTAAATGATAGTTGAGTATGTGGAGTTTGCTAAATCAAAGCTCTGACATAGACTCTTCCTGAAAATAAGATCAATTGCAATTGTTTGATGACCGAGAATATTGTTTGTTAGTTTTCAAGAAAGTTTATGATCTATACTTTAAACATGTGATTTGCTTGTTATTTGATCATGAAAAGTTTTATGAGATGAGCTATTGTTATGACATATAATGATGCTAGAAAAGGTGATTGGAATTATCATTGATCAAACTTATGCACTTGCTAGCATTCACACTTCATAAATTATTTCTTTTATCATTTACCTACTCGAGGACGAGCAGGAATTAAGCTTGGGGATGCTGATACGTCTCCAACGTATCTATAATTTATGAAGTATTCATGCTATTATACTATCCTTCTAGGATGTTTTATATGCATTTATATGATATTTTATATGATTTTTGGGACTAACCTATTAACCTAGAACCCAAAGTGCCAGTTTCGCTTTTCTCCTTGTTTTAGAGTATCACAAAAAAGGAAAACTAAATGGAGTCCAATTGACGTGCCACTTGACGGAGATCATTTTTGGACCAGAAGAAGCCCACGAAGTACCACAAGCAGGCCAGAAGAGTCCCGAGCTGCCCACGAGGATGGGGGGCGCGCCCACCCCCCTAGGGCGCGCCCCCTGCCTCGTGGACAGCCCGGAGACCCCCTGACATGAAATCAACGCAAAACTCTTCTATATATACCCAAACTTCCAGAAAGAAACCTAGATTGGAAGTTCCGCCGCCGCAAGCCTCTGTAGCCATGAGAAGTCAATCTAGGCCCTCTCCGGCACCCTGTTGGAGGGGGCCATCATCACCGCTGGCCATGGAGGAGTATCCCGGAGGGGCCATCATCACCATGGAGGCCATGGAGGAGGAAGCACAAGGGGGAGAACCTCTCGTCCTCTCTTCCGGTGGCGCCGGAGTGCCATCGGGAGGGGAATCATCGCCACGGTGATCGTCTTCATCAACATCACCATCATCATCACCATCCTCACCTCTTTTACGCGGTCCACTCTCCAGCATCACGCGCGGCCTCCCCTTCTCCCACTTGTTTCCTAGCACTTGGCGGTTCTTCATTGGCATGGTAGCTCGTCAATCCTCCCCCGCATCTTTTTTTCTCTTCATCCAATTGGATGGATTGTTGGAGCTTGAATCATAATTTTTCTTCAACCTCTTTTTATTGTTCTTGAGGTCATCCACAAGGTATTGCCACTTTGGTTTGTGATTCAATTTCATTCAACAATGACTTAAATTGAATGGCTTCTTCTTGGTTTGTTGGTATAAAGTATCTGCTCATGGTTGTCCGCGCCCGTTGGAGCAGTTGTGAGTCACACGCCGTCTTCGGTGCCTTCGGTTGCGTCCAGCCGTCTGGAAACCCTCCCCATTTGAACGACTAAATGTTGCAGGTCGCGGGCGGGTGGACCTTGTTGGCAGCAAGTAGGACGCGCGCGAGGCTACCAGCCGGCGACACATCCACGTCGATGTGCCACTTCCTTGGCTACAACTTCCTTCGTTGTCGCTTCCCACTTGCACTGGATGGCACGCCGCTCCCTGATGACCCACAAGTATAGGGGATCTATCGTAGTCCTTTCGATAAGTAAAAGTGTCGAACCCAACGAGGACCAGAAGGAAATGATAAGCGGTTTTCAGCAAGGTATTCTCTGCAAGCACTGAAATTATAGGTAACAGATAGTTTCGTGATAAGGTGATTTGTAACGAGCAACAAGTAACAAGTGTGAATAAACTGCAGCAAGATGTCCCAATCCTTTTTGTAGCAAAGGACAAGCCTGGACAAACTCTTATATAGAGAAAACCGCTCCCGAGGACACATGGGAATTATCGTCAAGCTAGTTTTCATCACGTTCATATGATTCGCGTTCGATACTTTGATAATTTGATATGTGGGTGGACCGGTGCTTGGGTGCTGTCCTTACTTGGACAAGCATCCCACTTATGATTAACCCCTATTGCAAGCATCCGCAACTACAAAAGAAGTATTAAGGTAAACCTAACCATAGCATGAAACATATGGATCCAAATCAGCCCCTTACAAAGCAACTCACAAACTAGGGTTTAAGCTTCTGTCACTCTAGCAACCCGTCATCTACTTATTACTTCCCAATGCCTTCCTCTAGACCCAAATAATGGTGAAGTGTCACGTAGTCGACGTTCACATAACACCACTAGAGGAGAGACAACATACATCTCATCAAAATATCGAACGAGTACCAAATTCACATGACTACTAATAGCAAGACTTCACCCATGTCCTCAGGAACAAACGTAACTACTCACAAAGCATATTCATGTTCATAATCAGAGGGGTATTAATATGCATAATGGATCTGAACATATGATCTTCCACCAAATAAAACAACTAGCATCAACTACAAGGAGTAATCAACACTACTAGCAACCCACAGGTACCAATGTCAGACTTAGAGACAAGAATTGGATACAAGAGATGAACTAGGGTTTGAGAGGAGATGGTGCTGGTGAAGATGTTGATGGAGATTGGCCCCCTCCCGATGAGAGGAGCGTTGGTGATGACGATGGAGATGATTTCCCCCTCCCGGAGGGAAGTGTCCCCGGCAGAACAGCTCCGCTAGAGCCCTAGATTGGTTCCGCCAAGGTTCCGCCTCGTGGCGTGAGTCTCATCAAAAGCTTGTTTATGATTTTTTCTCGGACGAAAGACTTCATATAGCGAGAAGATGGGCACGGAGGGCCATCGGGGCCCACGAGGCGTGGCGCGCTTGTGGGGTAGGGCGCGCCCTACCCTCGTGCCCAGGGTGTGGGTCCCCTCTGGTATTTTCTTCGCTCAATGTTTTTTTATTATTTCCAAAAATAACTTTTGTGGAGTTTCAGGACTTTTGGAGCTATGCAGAATAGGTCTCTAATATTTGCTCCCTTTCCAGCCCAGAATTCCAGTTGCCGGCATTCTCCCTCTTTATATAAACCTTGCAAAATAAGAGAAAATAGGCATAAGTATTGTGACATAATGTGTAATAACAGCCCATAATGCAATAAATATCAATATAAAAGCATGATGCAAAATGGACGTATCAACTCCCCCAAGCCTAGACCTCGCTTGTCCTCAAGCGGAAGCCTATAATGATAAATATGTCCACATGTTTAGATATAGAGGTGTGATAAAATAAAATACGGACATGAGGGCATCATGATAATTCTTATAAAAGCAACATATATGGATATTGTCATATTATTTCTTATGCTCAAGTAATAATCTATTCACAATGTCAAGTATGAATGAGAAACTTCATTGAGAACCAACAAACTATAATCTTAGTCATTGAAGCAATTGCAACTTATCATAACATTGGAAAGAGTCTATGTAAGAGCTTTTCAGCAAGTCCACATACTCAACTATCATTTAGTGTTTCACAATTGCTAACACTCACGCAATACTTGTGGTTACGGAGTTTTAATCGGACACAGAGAAAGATAGGGGCTTATAATTTCGCCTCCCAACCTTTTACCTCAAGGGTAATGTCAACAATAATAGCTCATGCTAACTTACATCCAATTAGATATATATATCAGGATCTTTCCAACACAATGTGCTTGCCAAAGGATAAAATGTAAAAATGAAGGGTGAAGATCACCGTGACTCTTGCATAAGGTAAAAGTAAAAGATAGGCCCTTCGTAGAGGGAAGCAGAGGTTGTCATGCGCTTTCATGGTTGGATGCACGAAATCTTAATGCAAAAGAACGTCACTTTATATTGCCACTTGTGATATGGACCTTTATTATGCAGTCTGTCGCTTTTATTTCTTCGATATCACAAGATCGTATAAATCTTATTTCCTCCACACTAATCAATCATACATATTTACAGAACAATTTTTATTGCTTGCACCGATGACAACTTACTTGAAGAATCTTACTCAATCCATAGGTAGATATGGTGGGCTCTCAGGCAAAACTGGGTTTAAGGGAATTCGGAAGCACAAGTAGTATCTCTACTTGGTGCAAAGAATTTGGCTATCATGAGGGGGAAAGGCAAGCTCAACATGTTGGATGATCCATGACAATATACTTTATTTCAGATATAAGAAAACATAACCCATTACGTTTTCTTCCTTGTCCAACATCAACTCTTTAGCATGTCATACTTTAATGAGTGCTCACAATCATAAAAGATGTCCAAGATAGTATATTTATATGTGAAACCTCTATTTCTTTATTACTTCTACTAATTGCGACGATGACCAAAACTGAGTTTGTCAACTCTCAACAACTTTTAATCATCATACTATTTCTATGTGAAGTCATTACTCTCCATAAGATCACTATGATCTCTTTATTTCCTTTTATTCATTCTCTTTTCTTTTATTCCCTCAAGATCATAGCAAAATAATCAAGCCCTTGACTCAACACTAATCTTTATTATATATAGCTCACAGACTCGATTACATAGAGGGATCATAAAGCAAAACTCAAAACTAAATCATACTAAAAAATTTATTCTACTAGAACAAGATATTACTAAAAGGATCAAACTAAGAAAAACGGTAAAGATAGGAGTGTGATGGTGATACGATACCGGGGCACCTCCCCCAAGCTTGGCAGTTGCCAAGGGGAGTGCCCATACCCATGTGATTGTGTCTCCTTCCTCGGAAGTGGTGGTGATGGGGTTGTTGATGAAGTAGGCTTGTCGTCCATCTTCCAAGGCATAGGATCACCATCATAGAAGGATGAACGAGTCTCCGAGATCCTCAAATCTGCAGCCAAACTTATCCTCTTGAATCTATATTCATACTCACAGTTTTGGCTTTGCAGGTCATAGATCTGGGCTTGGAGGTGCTCGATTTTCTTGTGAAGATTGAAGATGGCCTCCCCAATGTCCTTGGCATCCAGCTTGTGGTTGTTGGTGAACTCCGTGATCATTATGTGATTGGCGTCGAGTCCGCGCTCCACCATCTCCTGGCACTTGAAAACTTGTTGCTCCATTGCCTCGAGCCTTGTCTCCATGCTTCCGGTCTTCCTTGGTCCCTCAACATCGCGGATGTGCAACAACCCCTCACGCATCTCAATGGTTTGAGGATGTTGCAGCACTTCCGCGAGGTAGGGGTTGATGACCTTCTCGAACAACTTGTCCTTTGGGGCACTTGGAGACGTCATGGTGATCTAGATCTGTCAAAAAACAGCTCGAAACAAGAACAGAGGATAATTGCGTGATACGGTGGTCAAAACCTTTGCGAGATTATATAATGAATTTTTACCGACCAAAAGAAGTATCTTGCAAGAAAACGGAGTCCGGAGAGCGCACGAGGTGCCCACGAGGCAAGGGGCGCGCCCAGGGGGGTAGGGCGCGCCCTCCACCCTCGTGGAGGCCTCATGTCCTTCCCGGATTGCTTCTTATTTTCCTATTTTCCTAAATATTCCAAAACGGAGAAAAATTGCCATTAGAACTGTTTTGGAGTCGGTTTACTTACTGTACCACATACCTATTACTTTTTAGAGTCTGAAACGTTCTGGAAAGTGTCGCTTATGTATTCCTCCCGGGTTACGGTTTCAATAACATTAGTTTCAACATTTATAGGGTTACCTGAGATATAATGTTTGATTCTTTGACCGTTTACCACCTTCGGGTTTGTGCCTTCGAAGTTGTTGATTTTTATGGCACCGGAACAATAGACCTCCTCGATAACGTAAGGACCTTCCCATTTAGAGAGAAGTTTTCCTGCAAAAAATCTTAAACGAGAGTTGTATAACAATACATAATCATCTACATTAAACTCACGCATTTGTATCCTTTTGTCATCCATCTTTTAACTTTTTCTTTGAATAACTTGGCATTCTCATAGGCCTGGGTTCTCCATTCATCAAGTGAGCTAATGTCAAATAACCTCTTCTCACCGGCAAGTTTGAAATCATAATTGAGCTCTTTAATAGCCCAATATGCATTATGTTCTAGTTCGAGAGGTAAGTGGCATGCTTTTCCATAAACCATTTTATACGGAGACATACCCATAGGATTTTTATATGCAGTTCTATAGGCCCATAATGCATCATCAAGTTTCTTGGACCAATTCTTTCTGGATCTGTTAATGCCTTTTGCAAAATTAATTTAAGCTCGCTATTGCTCAATTCTACTTGACCACTAGACTGTGGGTGATAAGGAGATGCAATTATATGATTAACATCATACTTAGCAAGCATTTTACGAAAAGCGCCATGAATAAAATGTGAACCACCATCAGTCATTAAATATCCAGGGACTCCAAACCTCGAAAAAATAACTTCTTTAAGCATCTTAATGGAAGTGTTATGATCAGCACTACTAGTTGGAATAGCTTCTACCCACTTAGTAACGTAATCAACAGCAACTAAAATATGTGTATATCCATAAGAGGCAGGAAATGGTCCCATATAATCAAAGCCCCAAACATCAAATGGTTCAATAACAAGTGATTAATTCACAAGCATTTCTTGACGTCTACTAATATTACCAATTTTTTGACATTCATCACAAGATAATACAAACTTACGAGCATCCTTGAAGAGAGTAGGCCAATAAAAACCGGATTGCAATACCTTATGTGCAGTTCTATCTCCAAATGGTGTCCTCCATAAGCTTCGGAGTGACACTTGCGTAGGATTTGTTCCTGTTCATGCTCAGGTACACAACGTCTAATAACACCATCTACTCCTTATTTATAAAGGTGTGGATCATCCCAAAAGTAATGTCTCAAATCATAGAAAAACTTTTTCTTTTGCTGGTATGTGAAACTAGGGGGTATGAATTTAGCAACAATGTAATTAGCATAATCAACATACCATGGAGTAGTACGAGAAGCATTTATGACATTTAACTGTTCATCAGGAAAGCTATCATCAATAGGTAGTGGGTCATCAAGAACATTCTCTAACCTAGACAAGTTGTTCCAAGAACGGGTTCTCAGCTCCTTTCTATCAATAATATGCAAATCAAATTCTTGTAGCAAGAGAACCCATCTAATCAGTCTAGGTTTAGCATCTTTCTTTTCCATAAGGTATTTAATAGCAGCATGATCGGTGTGAATAGTTACTTTAGAATCAACAATATAAGGTCTGAACTTATCACAAGCAAATACAACTGCTAAGAATTCTTTTTCAGTAGTAGCATAATTTCTCTGGGCATTGTCTAGGGTTTTACTAGCATATTGAATAACATTTAATTTCTTATCAACTCTTTACCCTAGAACAGCACCTACATCATAATCACTAGCATCACACATAATTTCAAAGGGTAAATTCCAATCAGGTGGCTGAACAATAGGTGCAGAAATTAATGCTTTCTTAAGTATTCCAAATGCTTCTACACAATCATCATCAAAGACAAATGGTACATCTTTTTGTAATAGATTAGTCAGAGGCTGAGAAACTTTTGAGAAGTCCTTAATGAACCTCCTATAAAAACCGGCATGACCAAGGAAACTTCTTATACCTTTGATGTCCTTGGGACACGGCATCTTTTCAATAGCATCAACTTTAGCTTTATCAACTTCAATACCTCTTTCAGAAATTTTATGCCCCAAGACAATACCTTAATTAACCATAAAGTTGCACTTCTCCCAATTCAAGACAAGAGTAGTTTCTTCACATCTCTGCAAAACTCGATCAAGGTTGCTCAAGCAATCATCAAAAGAGGATCCATAAACGGAGAAATCGTCCATGAAAACCTCACAAATATTTTCACAAAAGTCAGAAAGGTAGCAGGTGGATTACATAAACCAAAGGGCATACTTCTATAAGCAAAGGTACCGAAAGGGCAAGTAAAAGTAGTCTTTGCTTGATCATCAGCTGACACAGGTGTTTGAGAGAAACCAAAATAACCATCTAGAAAGCAAAAATGTGTATATTTGGATAATATTTCTAGCATTTGATCAATGAATGGCAAGGGGTAATGATCTTTTTAGTAGCTTTATTTAATTTACAGAAATCAATTACCATCCTATAACCTGTAATAATTCTTTGCGGAATCAATTCATCTTTATCATTAGGAATGACAGTAATACCTCCCTTCTTAGGGACACAATGGACATGACTTACCCACTGACTATCAGCCACGGGATAAATTATACCTGCCTCAAGGAGCTTTAGTATTTCCTTTCTTACCACCTCTTTCATCTTAGGATTCAGCCGTCGTTGATCATCAATAACTGGTTTGGCATCTTTCTCCAAATTTATTTTGTGTTGACATAGAGTGGGACTAATGCCCTTAAGATCATCAAGAGTATATCCAATAGCAGCACGGTGCTTCTTCAGAGTTCTCAATATTTTCTTCCTCCTTCTCTGAAAGGTTAGCACTAATAATAATAGGATATATCTTCTTTTCATCAAGATAAGCATATTTAAGAGTATCTTGCAATGGTTTAAGCTCAAACGCGGGATCACCCTTGGGTGGAGGAGGATCCCCTAAGATTTCAACAGGCAAATTGTGTTTCAGAATAGGTCCCAGTTTAAAGAATACTTCATCTATTTCCCTTCTTTCATTCGTAAACATACCATTTTCATGGTCTAGTAAATATTGTTCTAAAGGATCATTAGGAGGCACGACAATAGAAGCAAGACCAATAATTTCATCTTTACTAGGCAATTCTTCATCACGGGGTTGTCTACGAAATTTAGAAAAATTAAACTCATGAGACATATCGTCCAAACCAATAGTAACAACATCCTTCTTGCAATCTATCTTAGCATTAACAGTATTCAAGAAGGGTCTACCAAATATAATGGGACAAAAGCTATCTTGAGGGGAACCAAGAACAAGAAAATCAGGAGTATATTTAGTTTTCCCACACAAGACTTCAACATCTCTAACAATCCCAATTGGCGAAATAATATCTCTATTGGCAAGCTTAATGGTAACATCAATTTCTTCTAACTCAACGGGTGCAATATCATGCATAATTTCTTTGTATAAGTCAATAGGTATTGCACTAGCACTAGCACCCATATCACACAAGCCATGATAACAATGATCTCCTATTTTAACAGAAATAACAAGCATGCCTACCATAGGTCTATGTTTATCTTTAGCACTAGGTTTAGCAATTCTAGCAGTCTCATCACAGAAATAAATAACATGCCCATCAATATTATCAGCCAAGAGATCTTTAACCATAGAAATATTAGGTTCAACTTTAACCTGCTCAGGAGGTTTGTGTGTCCTATTATTACTTTTGTTGACTACAGTTAAGCTTTAGCATGATCCTTAATTCTAAGAGGGAAAGGTGGTTTCTCAACATAAGCAGTAGGAACAATAGGATCATTATAAGGGATAGTCTTTTCTTCAACTTTAATAGGTGCAACTACTTTTACTTCAACGGGAGGATTATATTTAAACCACTTCTCCTTAGGTAGATCAACATGAGCAGCAAAAGATTCATAAAAAGAAGCTACTATCTTAGAGTCAAGTCCATAATTAGTGCTAAATTTACGGAAAACATCGGTATCCATAAAAGATTTAACACAATCAAACTTAGGTGTTATACCAGACTCCTTACCTTCATCGAGATCCCAATCTTCAGAGTTGCGTTTATTTCTTCCCAATAAATCCCATTTGAATTCAATAGTCTTCATCATAAAGGAACCAGCACAAGAAGTATCGAGCATGGTGCCATTGTTGTCAGAAAGCCGAGCATAATTTTTTTGAATAATCATTTCTCTCGAGAGCTCATGATTAGGGCATGAATATAACATTGACTTAAGCCTCCCCCAAGCTTGAGTGGTGCTTTCTCCTTCACGAGGCCAAAAATTATATATATAATTACGATCACGATGAACAATATGGATAGGATAAAACTTCTGATGAAATTCCAATTTCAATCGTTTGTAGTTCCATGATCCCATATCATCACATAGCCTATACCATGTCAATGCATCTCCCTTGAAAGATAAAGGGAAGACCTTCTTATTGATAACATCATCGGGCATACCTGCAAGCTTAAATAATCCACAAACTTCATCCACATAGATTAAGTGCTCATCCGAATGTAATGGTCTGTCTCCTGCAAAAGGATTAGCTAGCAGTTTTTCTATCATACCCGAAGGAATTTCAAAGTAGACATTTTTAGTAGGTTCAGTAGGTTGAGGAGCAACTATTTGCTCTACTGGTCGGGGTGAAGATACCCCGAACAAGCCCCTCAAAGGATTACTTTCCATAGTAACGAGTGACAGTAAATTTCAGCACACTATATAAATTTTTCCTTACCAAATTCCACCTACCAAAGGCGCTTCCCCGGCAACGGCGCCAGAAAAGAGTCTTGATGACCCACAAGTATAGGGGATCTATCGTAGTCCTTTTTGATAAGTAAGAGTGTCAAACCCAACGAGGAGCAGAAGGAAATGATAAGCGGTTTTCAGCAAGGTATTCTCTGCAAGCACTGAAATTATAGGTAACAGATAGTTTTGTGATAAGGTAATTTGTAATGAGCAACAAGTAACAAGTTTGAATAAAGTGCAGCAAGATGTCCCAATCCTTTTTGTAGCAAAGGACAAGCCTGGACAAACTCTTATATAGAGAAAAGTGCTCCCGAGGACACATGGGAATTATCGTCAAGCTAGTTTTCATCACGTTCATATGATTCGCGTTCGGTACTTTGATAATTTGATATGTGGGTGGACCGGTGCTTGGGTGCTGTCCTTACTTGGACAAGCATACCACTTATGATTAACCCCTATTGCAAGCATCCGCAACTACAAAAGAACTATTAAGGTAAACCTAACCATAGCATGAAACATATGGATCCAAATCAGCCCCTTACAAAGCAACTCATAAACTAGGGTTTAAGCTTCTGTCACTCTAGCAACCCATCATCTACTTATTACTTCCCAATGCCTTCCTCTAGGCCCAAATAATGGTGAAGTGTCATGTAGTCGATGTTCACATAACACCACTAGAGGAGAGACAAAATACATCTCATCAAAATATTGAACGAGTACCAAATTCACATGACTACTAATAGCAAGACTTCTCCCATGTCCTCAGGAACAAACGTAACTACTCACAAAGCATATTCATGTTCATAATCAGGGGGGTATTAATATGCATAATGGATCTGAACATATGGTCTTCCACCAAATAAACCAACTAGCATCAACTACAAGGAGTAATCAACACTACTAGCAACCCATAGGTACCAATCTCAGACTTAGAGACAAGAATTGGATACAAGAGATGAACTAGGGTTTGAGTGGAGATGGTGCTGGTGAAGATGTTGATGGAGATTGGCCCCCTCCCGATGAGAGGAGCGTTGGTGATGACGATGGCGATGATTTCCCCCTCCCGGAGGGAAGTGTCCCCGGTAGAACAGCTCCGCCAGAGCCCAAGATTGGTTCCGCCAAGGTTCCACCTCGTGGCGGCGGAGTCTCGTCTCGAAAGCTTGCTTATGATTTTTTCTCGGACGAAAGACTTCATATAGCAGAATATGGGCACCGGAGGGCCACCAGGGGGCCCACGATGCAGGGGGCGCGCCTAGGGGGGTAGGGCGCGCCCCCACCCTTGTGCCCAGGGTGTGGGTCCCCTCTGGTATTTTCTTCGCTCAGTATTTTTCATTATTTCCAAAAATAACTTCCGTGGAGTTTCAGGACTTTTGGAGCTGTGCAGAATAGGTCTCTAATATTTGCTCCCTTTCCAGCCCAGAATTCCAGCTGCCGGCATTCTCCCTCTTTATGTAAACCTTGCCAAATAAGAGAAAATAGGCATAATTATTGTGACATAATGTGTAATAACAACCCATAATGCAATAAATATCAATATAAAAGCATGATGCAAAATGGACATATCACTCCATTCGGAAGACGTTCTCTGCTTTGCAGCTGACCGCCATAGACAAGGCAGAAACAAACTCTGTCAAGCCATCACTCATGTCAGTGGGGGGCGTACTCGATGACGACATCTACAACAACGACTCGGATGTGAGAGCAAAGGTGGAGGACGATGATGTCTCGGACGTAGGAAATGGTGGACATGCGCGTGAGGAGGGCAATCAATTGGATGGACACGGTCTCGTGGAATTTGGGGTGGGTCCGGTCTATCTGGTACAATGTGACGAACACGCCAGATGCGTCCGGGCCTCCCCATATTCGCCCTAGGTATGGATTGAATTTGAGGGGGCGGTTAGCCCTGATGGATAAGGTCGGTTTGAGGGAGCTGGCTGGGTCGCAATTTGTTGACCGGTCACTGAGCGAACCATTTTCCCAGACGTATAGGAGGCATTTGAGGAGCCCAGCTGTAGATGCTCTTAGTTCAATTGAGTGCTAGATATATGGATGCCTGGTCTTTCAATCTTATGTGTGTATCCATTCACATCATAAAATACATTAATGACTAGATGTATGGATGAATCTAAATTCAATGACCACTTCATTTCATGGCTTGGTACTCCACAAGTAAAATCAAAGCTATCCAAGATAAAACCATGGTAGTTGCCACTGCCAGCGAAACACCGGTGACTTGAGATCATACAAAATAACTTTGGAGATTAAAAATAGTTTAAGTTTTCAGGGATAATATTGTAAATTTCATCCGGGGCAGACCCAGTTAACTTCAATCTGCTAACATCATCTTTGAACTCCGTATTTCTCGTGTCAGTTAGTTCCATTTATTATTGGAGTATATCAACATCGGTTCTTTGATTTTCCATGCTCACATCATACATAACATACTGATCAGAGGTGGAGAATAAATAGAGTAATTAAAGTTTTAAGGGATAATACTATCTGTTTCATATGGTGAAGATTGGGTTAGCTTCGATCTACTAATGCCATGATCGACCGCCAAATCTCCGGCATCCGTTAGTTCATTTGACTACGAGATATATGGACATATGTTCTTTGGTTTATGTCTGTAACCATTCACATTATCAAATACATTGACGAATCAATGTGTAGTTGGATTTAAGTGCAAACTGGGCCACTTCATTTGCTGGATTGGTACTCAGTGAGGGAAACAATTCTATCCAAGATGAAACCATGATGGTTGCCACCAGCCATCAAAACATCAATGATTGAGACCGTGTAAACCACAGAGATCAATAATGGGCATTGAAAAAAGTCTTGAAGTTTGAAGTGATAGTATTGCACATTTGATATGGTTCACATCGGGTAACTTCGACATACCAACGCCACAACTGATCTCCTTATTTGTCATGTCAGTTAGTTCCATTGATTGTTGAATATATCGACATCCGTTCTTCATTTGTGTGTGTGTCGATTCACATCGTAAAATACATTAATGAATGGTTGTATGGGTGAATCAAATATATCCAAGATAAAACCGCGACAGTTGCCACCGACCAGCAAAACACCGGTGATTAAGACCATACAGATTGATGATATATATTAGAATGGTACTTAAGTCTTAAGGAATAATATTGACAAGTTCATATGGTGCAGATTGGATACTTCCATCTACTAACGCCATGGTCGATCTTCTTATTTCTCGCGTCGGTTAGTATCATTCATTACTGTATATATGGATGTCATATCTCCAGTTATATGTGTGTATTAATTCACATCATTGATACAATCATGAATGGATATATGGAAGAGTCTGAATGCAAGTGGCGGTGAGTATTGTACAGTTCATACAGTGCACACGAGTCAACTCGGTCTACCAACGACGCCACACATGATGACATGAGTCAACTCGATCTACCAGCACCACAACTGATCTCCTTATTGCTTGCGTCAGTTAGTTCTATTGATTTTCCCTCCTTTTCGGTTTACATGGCTCAACTAAAAAATCTCACCAACCAAGGTAGATGATGAGTGGTGAAATAATTTTGGTAGTTTGCAAAAATACTCAATTAGTGCGCTCATTTTCATCAAACAATTGTGTTTACCAATGCATTAATTGTAATGCATACATGCATCACCAATAAATCACTAAGAAGTTCTACATGCATTGGTGAGTTTTCTTTTAAGCCCTGCATGTAGTGATTTAATGCATCTCGGTATCTAAGCATGTGATGTGAAGCAATAGAAATGAGACTTATAAAACAGGAAAACTGAAGCTTTGAGATAAGCCTTATAAACCGGAAAGGAGGTAGTAGATAAGTATATGGATGTCGGTTCTTCGTTTCTGTGCATGTATCCGTTCACACCATTAAATATATTAGTGAAACGTTGTATAGTTGAATTTAAATGCAAATGGGGTCATTTCATCTGCTTGATTCGTATTAGAGGAGGAAATCAAGTATATCCAAGATAAAAACCATGACTGTTTCCACCAGCCATCGAAACACCGGTGATTTAAGATCATATAGATCAATGATAAAGACTAAAAATAATATTTAAGCCTTAAGGAATAATATTGTCAATTTCGTATGATGCGAATGGGTCAATTTCCATCTACTAACACCTTCACCAATCCCCTTATTTCTCGTATCCGTAGTTCTGTTGATTACTGAATATATGGACATTCGTTCTTCAGTTACAAGCATGTATGCATTCGGATTATTGAATACATTAATGAATCGATATACGGGTGAATCTAAATGCAAGTGTCGCCTCATCAGATGTATTGGTACTAGACAAGGAAATCAAATATAACCCGAATGAAACCATGACAGTTGTATCGACCATCAAAACACCATTTGTTATGTTATGGTCCAAATTCAAGTACAAAGATAAAGGCTAACTTCAGACTTCGCTTCACTCCGCTTCGGCCCCCGCGGTACGGATTAGTATTGACCTAGGTCACCTGTGTCATATATATCCTTTGTAAGCCGCCGCGCGAGATGAGATGATCAGTTGTAAATCCCCGTCTTTCGTAACCTTCCCCGACATAGTGAAGATTTGTTGGCTGGCGCCCGTGGTTTTTCCCCTTCTGTTGGAAGGATTTTCCACATTAAAATTGTGTGCCTCCAGTGTTGATTTTTGTTCTTCATCGTATGATTTGCCTGTCGTATCTCTAACACCAGTGACTTGAGACCATATAGATCAACGATTGGGATTAAAAGAGTACTTAAGTTTGAAGTAATAATATTGCCAAGTTCATACAATGCAGATCTAGTCAACTTTCATGTACTGACACCATGGTTGTTCTTCTTTTCCCTTTGCGTCAGTTAGTTTCACTGACTACTGGATATATGGATGTCAATTCTCTCGTTATATGTGTGTATCCTTTCACATCATCAAAATACATTAATGAATGGATGTATATGTTAATCTAAATGCAACTATCATTTCACCTGGTAGATTGCTACTAGATAACCATGGTAGGTGCCACCGGCTAGCGGAATGATAACCCACAAGTATAGGGGATCGCAATAGTTTTCGAGGATAGAGTATTCAACCCAGATTTATTGATTCGACACAAGGGGAGCCAAAGAATATTCACGAGTATCAGCAGTTGGGTTGTCAATTCAACCACACCTGAAAGACTTAATATCTGCAGCAAAGTTTTTAGTAGCAAAGTAGTATGGAAGTAACAGTAACAGTGACAGAAGTAATGCTAACAGTTTTGTAGCAATTGTAACAGTGGCAACGTGAAAGTAACTTAGCAAAGATCAATATGTGAAAAGCTCGTAGGCAATGGATCAGTGATGGATATTATGTCGGATGTCATTCATCATGCAACCGTTATAACCTAGGGTGACACAGAACTACCTCCAGTTCATCAATATAATGTAGGCATGTATTCGTATATAGTCATACGTGCTTATGGAAAAGAACTTGCATGACATCTTTTGTCCTACCCTCCCGTGGCAGCGGGGTCCTAACGGAAACTAATGGATATTAAGGCCTCCTTTTAATAGAGAACTGGAACAAGGCATTAGCACTTAGTGAATACATGAACTCCTCAAACTACGGTATTCACCGAAAAGTATCCCAATTATTGTCACCTTGGGGTATGCGGATCATAACTCGTAATAGGTGTCTACAACTTGCAAGATAGGATCAAGAACACACACCACACACACACACACACACACACACATATATATATATATGTATATTCATGAAAAAATAATAGGTTCAGATCTGAAATCATGGCACTCGGGCCCTAGTGACAAGCATTAAGTATAGCAGAGTCATAGCAATATCAATCTCAGAACATAGTGGATACTAGGGATCAAACCCTAACAAAAATAACTCGATTACAAGATAAATCTCATCCAACCCATCACTGTCCAGCAAGACTATGATGGAATTACCCACTCCCGGCGGTGAGCATCATGAAATTGGTGAAGGAGGAAGGTTGGTGATGATGATGGCCATTGTCGGTGTCAAAACCGGCGGATCTCGGGTAGGGGGTCCCGAACTGTGCGTCTAGGCGGATGGTAACAGAAGACAAGGGACACGATGTTTTTACCCGGGTTCGGGCCCTCTCGATGAGGTAAAACCCTACTCCTGCTTGATTAATATTCATGATATGGGTAGTACAAGAGTAGATCTACCACGAGATCAGAGAGGCTAAACCCTAGAAGCTAGCCTATGGTATGATTGTTGTCCGTCCTATGGACTAAAACCCTCCGGTTTATATAGGCACCGAATAGGGTTAGGGTTACACAGAGTCGGTTACAATGGTAGGAGATCTACATATCCGTATCGCCAAGCTTGCCTTCCACGCCAAGGAAAGTCCCATCCGGACACGGGACGAAGTCTTCAATCTTGTATCTTCATAGTCAGGGAGTCCGACCAAAGGTCATAGTCTGGCCATCCGGACACCCCCTAATCCAGGACTCCCTCAGTAGCCCCTGAACCAGGCTTCAATTACGACGAGTCCGGCGCGCATATTGTCTTCGGCATTGCAAGGCGGGTTCCTCCTCCGAATACTTCAGAGAAGATTTTGAACACAAGGATAGTGTCCGGCTCTGCAAAATAAGTTCCACATACCACCGTAGAGAGAATAATATTAACACAAGTTCAATCACGACGTATCCCGCGGCTCGACATCACACCACGGCCAAGCCTTTATTCGAACTGCTTTTCTTGTCCCACCTCGGTAGCGTTTAGCGAGGCGGTTTCCTTGGCATGTCTTGTCAAAGCAGAGATCGTGTCCCCTTATTCCGGGATTCTCATCAATACGGGCGTAGGTAACCCAACCGTGCTCGTTGGCACGCCTCCTCTATCAAAGGCGAGTCCCGAACGGTCACGGGGAGGGCTCTTGGTATTCGACCTCCCTATAAAGAGACCAAGGCCCCGTTCCTTTTTTCCAATCTCCATCAAATCCGCCACTCGCCTCGAGTTCCAACACCCAAAGCTCTAGATTTAGGCGCTTCAGACCTTCGATGATGTCCGGCTCCGACCTCCAAGGCCAGTGGATGTCTTCCTCTGTCATGGAAAAAGACATCCTAAAGCTAAGAGATGCCAGGTATCTAACCGGCGAAATCTCGCATAGGCTGCCTGCTCAAGGGCAGGTTATTCCCACTCCCAAGCCCGGTGAAAGCGTGGTGTTCGCGTCTCACTTCCTTCGGGGGCTAAGCTTCCCGACGGACCCCTTCGTGAGGGGGCTCATGTTTTATTACGGCTTGGAATTTCACGACTTGGATCCGGAGTCCATCCTCCACATCTCATCATTCATCATCGTGTGTGAAGCCTTCCTCCGCATTACCCCTCACTTCAGATTGTGGCTCAAGACCTTCAAGGTGGAGCCGAAGATGATCAAGGGGCAACAGGCAGAGTGCGGAGGGGCTGTTATAATCAAGAATGCTGACGCTCCATGGCCCGAGGGCTCTTTTCAAGAGGAGCTCAGCCTATGGCAACGAGAGTGGTTTTGTATCACAGCTCCCAGGGGCACCAAATGGGTGGCGCCACCTGCCTTTCGCTCGGGTCCTCCACCACAGCTGGCGTCGTGGGTCAATAAAGGGCTTGACTGGGGGCCGTCCAAGGACGTGCCCTTGTTGCAGGGCCGCATTCGAGACCTCCTAGAGAGAGAGAGATCAATCTGGTCGTAGTAACGCATGTCATGCTGATTCGTCGCATTCTGCCCTGCAAACGTCGCCCTCTCCGCGTGTGGGAGTTCAATCCGAAGGGACCACGAGCTCTCCAACATTTTATGGGCGCAACGCCCATGGATATGAATAAACTATTCTTTGGATCACCAACAATGTGTCCGGACTTGATCGAGGACGCAGGTCTGAGCTGCAATCGCCCGGATACTCAAGTAAGTAGTTCCGTACCCGGACACGCTATCCGTACATTTATCATAAACCTGCCCTTAAAAGAGTTGTCCCTTAAAGAGGATTGGATAGCGAAAGCAAAACTGATTAGGTGTCCGGCCCCCTCCCTGAGACCACGCCGGATCCTGTGTTAAACAAGATGCTGGAAGTTGCACCCTTGGAAGAAGGCGAAGGGGGGAACAAGGAAGCTACTGCCTCCGCGAAGGAGGTTATCAAGCAAGGAGGGATCGAGAATCCCTCCATCCAAGGGGAGAAGAGGACCGCCTCTGAAGATCTGGAGACCAAGGCCTCGAAGCGCGGGAAAAAAATCCTCGCCAGAGGGTCCTGCGCCGGAAGATGTCCCGGCCGCATTATTCCCCTAAGGAGATCAGCCCTCCAGCGAGCCGTAAGTAGAGAGGGTAGTTTTTCCTAAAATAAGAGACATCCCTATTTTATCTCTGAAGATGACCAAAATTTTACCTTGTAGTTCAGATCTCAGCCCTTCTCAGCAGAGCTCGTCTTCGGGGGATCTTCGTCCGGAGATGATGGAGAGTGGAATGCCTCCCGCTGCCATGCCGCCTAACGAGGCGGACGATCCCGAGGTGTCATTGCGGAGGGTTTCCCCGAATCTGGCGAGGGTGGAGGGCAGTCGTAGGGCCCCCCAGAGCCCTCCGTGTCCGGCCTTCGAAAAAGGCCATCAGACGAGTCCGGCACCTCCTGGTGCACGGTCGGCGGGGTTGAAGGGTCTGCTCGGGTGAGTGTCTATCTCAGAGGATCGCCGTGCACTGATGGGTACGGTGATTGAAAAGATTTCGTCCGCGGAAAGCGGGTTATACGAGGCCGCCAGGAGTTTACTAACGGGTTTTGAGGTACGTGCAATGACGTACCTTTTGATGGTTCCGCATATATAAGGTGCGCCTTGTGTAGATAGTAGCCCCTGAGACTTGGTGCGTTGTCAAAAATGACGGCGTGCCGAGGATCATGATCCTAGTTATAATATGTCGCCCTTCCAATGTAGGTGGCGGATCGTCCGGTGGCTAGCCGGACTGACGAATTTGCCGAACTAAAGCGGCAACTTGACGTGGCGGATGCCGACATCGCGCTTGTTGATAAGCGGCTTGACGAGTCACAAGGTATGCGGTTTCTCCGTGGACACCTGGTAAGGGAGCTTAATGCCCGTTCCTTACAATATGTATGCTTGATGCAGATGGTGCCGCTGCCATGGAGAGCCTTCCGGCGGAGCTTGCCCGAGCCAAGGAGCAGGCCAGAAAAAGTGATGCGGCCACCTTAAAGGCGGCCGAAGAGCTAAAAGCCGAACAGGCCGCTCACTACCGAAGCAAGAAAGAGATGGCCGTGAAGTTGAAGGATGCTACCGACCGCTGCGAGCTTCTTGAAAAAGAAGGTCGAGCGAAGCAAGAGGACCTGAAGAAGGCAACCACCGAGGCCAAGGATGCTCGCTCTGCGATGAGAGCTATGAAGGAGGAGTTGCGTCAGGCCAGAGATATCGCGGCTGGAAAACCCTTTCTGCTGCGGAGGCAATTCACGGATCCTAAATATGCTCAGTTGGACCGGCTGTGGAGTTCGGAGGATGCTTATCTGGACTTGGCGGCGAGTGCCGCGGATGCGGCCGAACACTTCGGTGATCAAAAGGATCACAAGATGGAAGAGCTCTTTTGGTCGCAGTTCCGTAGTCCGGAGCGTCCACTTCCACTAACCGATCGTTTGGCCGAATGGGCAGAGCTGAATAGATTGTCCGGTCTTGCCATGAAGGCCGTCGTGACTCATTTGTGGCCAAAGGGCCCGAGCCGAAGAGTTATTTTGGGTTGGTGCAGCAGTTCCTTGGTGTGGTGCCGTATATTAAAGCAATGAGGCGGTCGGCATGCATAGAGGGTGCGCAGATGGCTCTTGCCCGTGTCAAGACATACTGGGCGGAGATGAAGGCCACCGATGTTGCATCCCAAGATTCGGACGGAAGCTGAGTACCTGTCGAGCACTATTTTCAGGAAGTTCTGCAGGGCGCTCGTTTAATAGAGACGTAGTGCTCGAAGGATATTATGTTCGAATAACATGAATTATTGTGAAACAATGTTTCGATGGAATATAAAAGCTTTTTATACTTGTGCTTTCAAGAATTAAAATACCTCCCGTGCGGCCGTTAATGTATATGTGTATATAACCTGAAAGATGGCAGTCCTTGGCTTCAGCCCCCACGCATATAATGCGGGGGTGTTTGCAGAAAACGCATTTTCACACTTGACCCAACGTCTTGGTCCTACAAAGGAGGTTATAGCCCAGCAAACTAGGCAACCCTTTATCACTTTCACTTAACCATAGGAGTTCGATAGTGGGGCTACTATATAGCCCCTAAGGGCACCGCGCTCATCCGAATTCGGGGCGCGTATGTGCCTGACCGGGAAACGGCCCTTCGTCAATGCGGAGGAATTCTAAACATTCCAGCAGGTCATCGAGTGGTTGACCAGTCTCACGCTATATCATGACAGTCAGTTTTCGGCTTTCTCTACTGAGGTGCTCGCCTGGCCGAACCAGGGCACAATCACAGTAGTTCTCCTGGTGCCGCATTAGCCGATAGAATGTAACGTAAGGCAGCAAAAGACAGGAGCCGAGAAAACCCAACATTTGACCAAAGACATGATTCGGAGCTGATGCATATAAGGCCTAACTCGAGACGCCGAACACTCCCTAAGGTATTCGGGCTTTATGAAAACGGGCCGAACAACGCCCTTGGTAATAAGCCCCTGGTGTCCAGGTACGTGCAACATTCTGACGTGGCCTATGCCAAAACGCCAGCCTCCTCCTTGGTTATAGCAAGAAACTGGGGATGTGTATCAACAAGAGACAGTAAAAAAGGTTACGCAGGGTCTTAATTTGAAAAGAATCCTTGCAACGGGTCCCTACTGCACGTCTGCGCCTGTGTCTTCGTTGTGCCGTATCCTGGACGGGTGTAGCACGGTGTTCATCTGTAAAAGAGAGGAACTTAGTTGAAAAATATCGTGCGAAAATGTACGTTATACTAAATAAACAAAGTACAATTCAAAGAATGAACAAAATTGAGCTTTATTGTCTCTTGTTGTGGATGCACGTAGCCCCTTGTACGGGGGTATGCGTCTAACGAGCCCTTGTATGTTTATGCCGGACTCGTCCAGCCGTGTCCGGGGTCTAGACGACCTTTCTAAGTGCTTGTATTGGTGAAGCCGGTTTATTGTGGGGCTGTCAAGGCATCCGCACAATTTTCCGGACTCGAGGAACCCTCGAGGTTTCCCTTTAATGGGATGATGCCGCGTGGACCGGGCATTTTAAGTGTCAGAGATGCATAATGCGGCATTGCGTTAAAGCGGGCGAAAGCTTCGCGTCCCTATAGTGCTTGATAGCTACTTGTGAATGGGGCGAGGTGGAAGGTTAACTTTTCGCGGCAAAAGTTGTCGGGTGAGCCGAATACAACTTCTAGCAGTAGAGAGCCCATACAATGGGCATATGGGCCTGGCATTACCCCTTGAAAGGAAGTGTTGCTATGGCGAAATTTGGTTGGGTCTATCCCCATTTTATGACAGTGTCCTCGATATAGCAGGTTTAGATCACTGCCGCCGTCCATTAGGACTTGTGTAAATTGGAGTCCGCCAATTATCGGATCTAATATCAAGGCAGTCCAACCTGCATTCCGTATACTTCTAGAGTAATCTCGATGGTCGAAGGTGATTGGTTTTAACAACCAGTGGTGGTACTCCTCCGGGATAGGCCGTATGGCGCGTACCTCCATAGGCGCCGCTCTATTTTTCCCTTTTGCCATGTGAAGTGAGTTCACTGTTTTGATTTCTTGTGGGAAATTCTTTTGTTTTCCGGTGCGCTGCTTTTGGGGTTCGTCATCATCCTCGCTTGGTGTGTCGAGCCCCTTGTGTTCGGCGTTAAGTTTGTCGGATCGCTTGAAGACCCAACAATCTACGTGGGTGTGGTTTGCGTGCTTCCTGAGTACTGTGGATTTGGCATATCTTGTCCAAGATTTTGTTTAAGTTAGATAGCTCGTCCCTGTTATCCTTAAGGGGCAGCTTTTTATGATTCTGCCGAGAGCTTTTGAATCCGGCATTGACTGCCGTGCTTTTCGAGCTGTTTCCCTTCGTCCGACGTTGTTCCTTGCTGCGTCGTGGTTTCCCGTTTCCATCCCTGACTTCGGATGTACTTGGGCCGCTGGTGCTGCATCTTGCTAGCCAGCTATCCTCTGCCGCGCAAAAGCGGGTCATGAGGCTTGTTAATGCGGCCATTGTTCTTGGCTTTTCTTGGCCGAGGTGTCTGGCGAGCCATTCGTCTCGGACGTTGTGTTTGAAAGCTGCTAAGGCTTCGGCGTCCGGACATTCGACTATTTGGTTCTTTTTAGTAAGGAATCTGTTCCAAAATTTCCGGCTGACTCTCCGGGTTGTTGAGATATGTGACTTAAATCGTCGGCATCCGGAGGTCGGACATAAGTCCCTTGAAAATTTGCCTGAAAGGCATCCTCGAGCTCCTCCCAACTTCCAATGGTGTTTTCGGAAGGCTTTTAAGCCAATGCCGGCTTGGCCCTTTGAGCTTGAGGGTAAATATTTTATGGCGTGGAGATCATCTCCTCTAGCCATGTGTATATGGAGGATGTAATCCTCAATCCGCACCTGTGGTATGTCGTTCCGTCGTATGCCTCTATGTTTACGAGCTTGAATCCCGCTGGGAATTCATGATCCAGCACCTCATCGGTGAAACACAGGGGGTGTGCGGCACCCCTATATTTAGGTGTACCGTGATGTTCGGATACTTGATGTGTTGCTTGCTTACTAGAGCTTACTTTCTTGGCCCGTAGATAGATCTAACTGGGCCATCTTTTTGATGTGAATCCTTGTGCGGATCGCGTGCCGGCTTGTGTGCGGCGTCGTTTGCTGCTCTCTGTTTGCCATGAGGTCGTCCACCCGACCGGGTGGCCTCCTTGTTTTTTGATTGTGGGGGCTCTACGGCCTCCTCATCAAATTCGGGCAGTAGTTTTCGCTTTGGGTAGCTCTTTGTCCGGCGACAATCGCCGTATTTGTCTGCAGTGTTGAGTACTCTGCTCCATCTGATTCTGAGTGCATCTTCCGCTGTTTTGAGCTTCCGCTTCTGCTTTTTCAGGCTACGTGCAGTGGCGATGAGCCTTTTGTGGAGATTCTTCTGCTCCAGCAACTTGTCCGGCGTTAGATCGTCTAGACCGTTGTGTTCGCTGGGGACGGGTTGTTTATCTATGTTGTCCTGTTCGGACTGTTGCTCGATAGTATTTTCGTCGTCCCCCGGTTTGCCCTGCTCTATGGCTGGGTCTGTATGGTTGTTGTCTTTGTCGAGGCGGGACTTTGAGCGGCGCTTACGCTGCCGTTTTGACAGCTTTTTGAGGGAATGATCCTTCATAGCGTCCCGTTGTTCCTCATCGTTGATTCCTTTAGGTGTGTCCACCATGTACACATCATGAGATGAGGTGGTTCTCCAGTGACCTATAGGCGCTGGTTCGTGTTCTTCCTCTACATCGTCGTCCATACCGTCGATGTCTTCGGAGTTGAAGTCGAGCATGTCGGTTAAATCATCGACAGTGGCTATGAAGTGGGTGGTGGGTGGGCTTTGATTTTCTTCGTCGTCCGCATCCCAACCTTCCTGACCATAATCCGGCCAGGGCTCTCCTGACAAAGAGAGAGACTTTAGTGAATTCAGAATGTCGCCAAAGGGCGAGTGCTGAAAGATGTCCGCGTCCGTGAATTCCATCATTGGCGCCCAATCGGATTCGATTGGCAGGGGCGCGGAAGGTTCGGAGTCCGGCACCTTGGAGTTACGAGCTTCGCAAAGGAAGGGGTAGGTGTACGGCTCAATGCCGTAGAGATCGCAGCCCCCGAGGCGGTGTCCAACCACCCGTCCTCGATCAGTAGCAATCGGCTCCGAGCTAAAGGTCGAGCGGACTCGTGCGACCTCTAGGACACTGTTCGGGCGGCAGAGCTAAATCGTGCCCTCGTGATGCGGGCGCGCGCTTGGCGTGGCTCGAACCCGTCGAAGATCAAGTCTCCGCGGATGTCACCGTGTAGTTCAAACTTCCAAATCTGACCGATGGCGGGGCGTAGCTTTCAATCTGCTCCAGATGGCTGCGAATTGGCCCGCATGCAAAGCCGCCGAATCTGAAGATCTGTCCGGGAGGAAATTCTCACCACAGGAGCGCATCGTTGTTGATGATCGGAGGAGCCATCGCGCCTAAAGGTGACGACACGCAGGAACTCTCAATGAAAGCACCAATGTCGGTGTCAAAACCGTGGATCTCGGTAGGGGGTCCCGAACTGTGCCTAGGGCGGATGGTAATAGGAGACAAGGGACACGATGTTTTTACCTAGGTTCGGGCCCTCTCGATGGAGGTAAAACCCTACTCCTGCTTGATTAATATTGATGATATGGGTAGTACAAGAGTAGATCTACCACGAGATCAGAGAAGCTAAACCCTAGAAGCTAGCCTATGGTATGATTGTTGTCCGTCCTATGGACTAAAACCCTTCGGTTTATATAGGCACCGAATAGGGTTAGGGTTACACAGAGTCGGTTACAATGGTAGGAGATCTACATATCCCGATAGCCAAGCTTGCCTTCCACGCCAAGGAAAGTCCCATCCGGACACGGGACGAAGTCTTCAATCTTGTATCTTCATAGTCCAGGAGTCCGGCCAAAGGTCATAGTCCGGCCATCCGGACACCCCCTAATCCAGGACTCCCTCAGCCATGAATCCCCTTCTCTGGAGCCCAAAACAGACTCTAGATCTGCCCTCCCGATAAAGAACATGAGGTGGCGGCGGCTTCGTATCGTAAAATGCGATGAATCATTCTCAGTGATTTTTTTCTACATGGATGTGAATATATAGCGTTGGAATTAGGGTCGGAGGCGGTCCAGGGGGCCCACAAGCCTAGGGGCGCCCCCCAGGGCTTGTGGCCTCTGGGTGGCCCCTCTCTGGTTGATTCTTACGCCAGTATTTTTTATATATTCCCCAAAAATTCTTCATAGATTTTCAAGTCAATCCGAGAACTTTGATTTCTGCACAAAAATGACACCATGGCAATTCTGCTAAAAACAACGTCAATCCGGGTTAATTCCATTCAAATCATGCAAATTAGAGTCCAAAGCAAGGGCAAAAGAGTTTGGGAAAGTAGATACGATGGAGACGTATCACGGAACACTGGTGATTTGAGACCATACAAATCAACGATGGAGTTTTAAAATATCTGTTTGAGTCTCAATGAATAATATTGTCAGGTTCATATGTTGTAGATTGGATCAACTTCCATCTCTTAACCGCCATGCCTGATCCTCTCATTCTGCATGTTAGTTGGTTCCATTGATCATTGGACATATGGGCATCGATTCTTCACTTATATGTGTGTATCCATGCACGTCATCAAATACATTAATGAATGGCTGTATGGGTGAATTTAAATGCAAGTGCCACTTCATTTGATTTATTGGTACTAGACGGGCAAACCAAAGGTATCCAAGATCAAACCATCGCAATCGCCTCCATCCATCGAAACATGATGATTTGACACTGTCTGTATAAATGAAGGATATTAAAAGGAGCATTTAAGTCTTTAGGAATAATATTGTCAAGTCAACTTCCATCTATTAACTCCATGAATGATCTCCTATTTCTCACATAAATTAGTTTCATTAAATACAAGATATATGGATGTGGGTTCTTTTGTTATGTGTGTGTATCCCACATCATAGAATACATTGATGAATACATGTATCTAAATGTGAGCATCACTTCACCCAAGGGATTGGTACTCGATGAAAAGGTCAAAGCTACCCAAGATGAAACCATAACAGTTGTCGCCGCCTGATAACCAACAAGTATAGGGGATCGCAACAGTTTTTGAGGGTAGAGTATTCAACCCAAATTTATAGATTCGACACAAGGGGAGCCAAATAATATTTGAAGGTATTAGCAGCTGAGTTGTCAATTCAACCACACCTGGAGATTAATTATCTGCAGCAAGGTGATCAGTAGCAAAGTAGTTTGATAGTTTTGATAGTAGTAACAGCAACAACGGTAACAGTAACAGTGATAGCAGTAGTTTTGTACCAAGTGTAACTGTGATGATACCAATAGTAACGCAGCAAGATCAATATAAATAAATTCGTAGGCATTGGATCGGTGCCTTGTTGGATGATATTCATCATGTGATAGTTATAACCTAGGGTGATACAACACTAGCTCCAGTTCATTGATATAATGTAGGCATGTATTCCGTATATAGTCATACGTGCTTTATTAAAAGAACTTGCATGACATCGTTTGTCCTACCCTCCCGTGCCAGCGGGGTCCATATTGGAAACTAAGGGATATTAAGGCCTCCTTTTAATAGAGAACCAGGACAAAGCATTAACACATAGTGAATACATGAACTCCTCAAACTGCGGTCATCACCGGAGTGGGCCCGTTGTTGTCACTCGGGGTTCTTGGGATCATAACACGTAGTAGGTTACTATAACTTGCAAGATCGGATCTAAAACATGGATGTAATGATGAATTCATAAACGGTTCAGATTTGAGTTCATGGCACCCGGGCCCAAAGTGACAAGCATTAAGCATAGCAAAGTCATATCAACATCAATCTAAGAACATAGTGGATACTAGGGATCTGGCCCTAACAAAACTAACTTGATTACATGATGAATCTCATCCAACTCCTCACCGACTAGCGAGCCTACGAAGGAATTACTCACTCCCGGTGGGGAGCATCATGGAATTGGCGATGGAGATTGGTTGGTGATGACGAAGAACGAAGATCCCCCTCTCCGGAGCCCCAAACTGACTCTAGATCTGCCCTCCCGAGGAAGAAAAGGGCTTGGCGGCAGCTCCGTCTCATGGATCGCGATAATTCTTTCCCCCTGATTTTTTCTGGAAATATGTGAATTTATAGTATCAGGGGGTCGTCAGCAGGGCCACCAGGTGGGTACAACCCACACTACAAAAAAAAGACACATCCGTGACATTTTGGGCCGAACGAAAAACATTTTTGTCATACATATGACACTTCTATGACGATAACTGTGACAAAACCCGGTATCATCATAGATGTGGTGGGCTCCTACTTTTATGACAAAAAATCATGACAGAAAATGGGCTTTTCGTCCTGGGCGGGCCGGAGACGCAGCTGCATGACATTCTTTGGGCCTTCCATGATGGAAAAAACCGTGGTAGAAGCGAGGGCGAGGAAAATTTCGGGGATTTCCCGGTTAC
The DNA here is from genome assembly GCA_021605145.1 of Aegilops bicornis. NCBI lineage: Eukaryota > Viridiplantae > Streptophyta > Magnoliopsida > Poales > Poaceae > Aegilops > Aegilops bicornis. Next base: position 196,779,437 of record CM038675.1, read on the forward strand.
GGTGGGAGGTCGGGGGCCGAGCGATGCGCGTTTCTCGTGACACGCACGCTGCGCATGTGTGCGAGGCGTTGGCTCTAATCGAACCCGAGCGAGGCGTTGGGCTCTAATCGAACTTCGAGCGACAGACCGCAGTTACGCTACATCGAACCTGAGCGATCGATCGATGGCTGTTAACTGAACCCGATCGAGCGATTCCTTCGCTACTGCTGCTAACTGAAGCCGATCGATGCTGCCTCCGGGATGAACAGTGAGCGTTGCGGGGGGGTGGATGAACAGTGAGCGGTGGCGTTGCCTCTGGATGAACAGGACCCCGTGGTGTGGAGGGGTGGATGAACAGCAGGACCGTTCGATTCAAATCTAACGGTTACTGCTGCTAGAATCGTTTGTTGACTAAGTTGACAAGCCCTGCGTACGCGTCAACTTAGTAGGCCCACAGGTCAGCCTCCCAACCGGTGCGCCCCAGATGTCAGTGGGAGGAATCATTTTTGTTCGCGTAATAAGGAGGCAGTTGATTGCGTGCGGCCAGGCAAGCGGAGGGAGTAGGGTGGGCCGGGGAAGCCTGCTCGGCATCATAGCGGGCCACAAGAGGAGGGAGCAGGCAGTCCCGCCGGCGCTAGTTTAGGCGGCTGGAGCAGGAAGATCAGAGATTGAAGAAGCACGTCAGCCGTTGGATGGACATCCAACAGTCACTACTGCTAGAATCGCGTGTTCACTGACAATGCCTTGCGTAAACAAGCCAGCCTCGAAATCTGTGGTGTGTACAGCCCATTTGCTATTATTTTGATAATTTTTACTCATTTTCTAATTCATATGGAATTTATTGCAGCCTATTTTCCATTTTTAGAATTGCTGGCCATTTTCCGTCGCATTGTGGTCAAAAAATTAACTAAATATGAGGGAAATTCTGAAAATTTGCAAATTTTTGCTGGGGAACAAAATATTCTTAATCCAAAAATTAATAGGCATACTAAAACAAATTTAAAAATAAATTAGTACTATGTCATGTTAAATCCAATGAAATACGTATAAGATATCAGTGAAGAACAAAACAAAAAAGAAACTTATATCCCATTTGCTCTAATTTTTTGGAATTTTCAACCCTTTTGATATTACTTTTTAGGACATTGACCATACTCTTAAGCCAGGCCGAATGCATCCCTCCTCGTTTGAAATATTTGCGCCCAAGAATTGGAGAAAACAAATAGGCCTAGCTTGGGTATTCTTCAAAAAGAAATCTTGGCCTACCTATTTTTCCAAAGAACTGGTGCATGAGCATTTAGCTTTATTTATTTATTTACTTATTTATGTTTAGGGGACCATGAGCATGTACCGGGCCGGATTCATGTGAGAGCCTCCCTTCCAGCTTAATTATGGGCTTCTCTATTGGGCCTTCATCGGTGGGCTGCATGTTATCAACAAGTGGAAAATGTGTTCCATTTAAAAATAGTATGCGCTACGTACGGTACGGGGCACTAAAGGATCGAACCGTGCAACGTCTTCCAAAACATTGTGTTTGTCGTTATAACAACATATTTATTCAACCAACAGACAAAATATACTACTGATTGTACATTGAAAACAACAGCAGTAGCAACTGTGGCTGGGGTGCAATGTATAAAGAAGCAGGCCGTAAGAGTGAAGATGCAGCTCACTCTTCCAAACCAAACATCAGCCATCATTACAAAAGGGCTACCAAAAAAGAACAAGTGTATGCATCAAACTAAATAAAGATCCTACTAAACCAAGTGTACGCATCTAACTAACTGGCTCAGTTAGACGTTACTATTTATTAAGCTGTGGAGATTGGTTGACGGCTTGAACCAGATTGGTGCCTGACAGGGGAAACTCCACCAAGAAGTCAAAGTCCGATACTTGCGACCCTCTCTCCTACTTTGGGCTGCAGAGCGTGGTGGCACATATCATGGTATGGTGCTTGCAGAGACGCATGGTACGCTGTGTACACAGAGTTTTGCCTGATGAACGAAACCGCGCTGCCATCATGATCCTTGCCGTCGGCTATCTCCTGGTTAATCGGATTATTCATTCCGACAAACATAGAGCGTGTACCAAGGTTACTTACCAGCCTCCATCAAAAATTCACGAAGGCCCAGAGAAGCTAGGATCCTGCTCAAAGACCTTGCAAAGGATCGTGGATTCTATTCCATGAAACAACACGTGCAGTGCGTGCGTAACGATCATCAATCTTCGCCATTGTGCGATCGAGCCAGAACCACCGCAATCGCCATGCCGCTTTTCTTTGAAAGGTTCTGGGATTAGGAAGGGTAGGGACACCAAAGTGACCTACAACATCATATCAAGTTGGAGTCAAATAAAAAAGGGCTCTTGACTTAGTCAATCTTAAGAACAACATGTTATGAGCATGAATATTTTTTCAGCAAATGTTGACAGTAATATAAGCAAGCCATCATGATATCATAGGAAAGTAACATACTGCTGTAACATCCGTTTGTAGCGATGACTGGAGTAGGCCAGCAATACGTCCAGCCATAGAAGGAGTCGACATCGTAAATGAAGCCCTTGTGTTCAATGGCATCAGAGAACCATGGAAGATGTATGATCCTGCGATGGGCGGACGCAGATTTATCCACTTACCGCGGTGACTGGCCGATAGGCGAGACCGCGGTTGAAGAATGCAATTAGCCTGAAGTCTTTATAATTCACAGATCTTGTGGGCACTTGGCAGATTACAACCTTGAGCCAATCAAACTTGGTATCATGTTGGCTACTGTAAGATTCCGAGTATTCTGGGCCGCGGTGCCAAAGCAGTGCAGTGTTAATTGAAGGAAGGGGATCAATCGCGGTGTAGACCTCCACGAGCATCCAATGCCGCGACCGTCGATGAGCACCATCCAAGACGTGTTCATGTCGACCCAAGACATACCATTAATGTAGTTGAGGCCGACGGGATCGGATCGCAAATAAGGGGTTGATACTCGCCACCCTATGATCGTTATGTTGCGTGACACGCCGCTTTCAAGATCAGCGGCATCGGCAAGCAAGGAGCTGGCTTAAAAGCTCCTACCGAGGGCTTTGAGTAAACGGTACAGCCCCGACGAGCACACGGCGATCGGCATGGTACTGAGATTGTCCACACGCGAAACAATAAGCTTGATTACCTCTGTGGGAAGCGAATTCCAGCCACTCTTTCGGCGGACGCTGCTCGGTTCTGCCATTGTTAGTGCTTGGGTTTCAAACGAGGGGGGAGGCTCCTTAGCGGGGATGGAAGATTGGACGAGATTATGTGCGGACAAAGATGGAGAAGCGAATATGTGCTGCGGGAAGTGGACAGGTGATGATGACTACAACACCCGCTTGACTTACGAGACTCATACCAGCAGCGTAGGGTCATGTCGATGCTAGACAACTTGCTTGAGTGATCACAATACTGGTATTCCCTACAGTGCTATGCCCTAACTTGCTTGAGTAGAGTAGTAGAGTAGGACTCTACTCTACTACTAGCACCGGAGGAGTAGTATATTCTAATCTAAAATAGTTACAAACTTCAATGCCCGAGCGTGGAACGACTACGAACTGTGCTCAAAGACCGTGTCTACGTGGTGTTTGGACTTATATGCAAAAAATAGCAAGATGCCCGTGCATTGCACGGCACACCATCATCACCAACTCGATTTTTTCTCTACTCCTACTCCTATAAAAGACTCGGTTGGTGATGATGGAGGCGAGGAGGCGTGTTCAGCCAAGGCGTGCGGATGGCACAACACTATTCGATTTGTTATAAAAAACAAAGAAGAGTAGTAGAGATAGAGACATAGGGAGGAGCATGAGGTTGTGGGAGATAAGGATGAACGAGGCAAGGCCTTATCTGTAAATGTGGAGAGAGGTGCGGGTATCTTTTGTAAAATTGTCATAGTCGGCTTTCTATCCGTCAGATATAGATCGAACGGTCTATATTACAAGATGGCAGGCATACCATCATTTCTTGCAAAGCACAATAAGTGTTATTTCTTCACAAGTTTTGGATGCAGGTTGAACAGTTGAACGCTTTTGTTTGCAAAAGATACCTTTTTGTCTATTTCACCCGGATGCTTGTGAGCTCTAGAGATGAAATAATATCCGAAGAAACCTATCGATACCCGTTACACATGAGATGACCCCCACATCCTTTGTCAAAATAAACAACTCCCAGATCAATGCATTCACTCTTTGGTGCAACGCACGGGCACCTTACTACTATAGATTAGTACGACCAAAAATTGAACTAACATTATGTATAGTATGATAAATGCTGCTGCATGTCACCTAAAATTATATCATTCAAAACTATGTTCAAATATGAATCCGACGATATAGTTTTTGTTGACATGCACTAACATTTTGTCAGTTAAATCTTCAGTCAAATTCAATGGGGGACTAATAAACCACGACCGATGTAGTACAAGTGTAGAGGGCGGCACTGCACAGGAGTCTCACCTCTCACCCCGCTCGTGGTGCGGCAGTAAAGCCGTCATATCACAAAACCCAACCACTCCCAGTAATAAGTGGCCTGGTAAAATAAACGGACAAGCAACCATCACATCCCTCCGTCTTTTTTGCATTTCATCTCTCTGCATTTACTTTCTCCGGTTCATCTCGCGCACTCGATCCCTAGCTACTACTCCTAGGGCCAGTTCTTTTGGCGGCTTCCCCAGCTTTTCCCACAAGACTAGTCATAGTGGAGAGTAACAATAAGTCGCCTCGCTCATTTATTTGGGCTTCTAAACTACTGCTCCGTCCTGGTTTATTCCTCACCATTCTAATCTGTGCTAAATTTTGACCAAAGATTTAACTGGTTTATCCCTCACCATTGTAATCCCTCCGTCTAAGTGTGTAAGTCATCTTACGAAAACTAAATAATCCCAAAACACTTAGGCGCGGTGCATTAACTTCTACCTCGTTTCTTGTTTCTTGACATATCAACCAATAAGAGATAAAGAGTTTGCATGTTTTTAATGACTTGAGATATCAAACACGACATGCAGTGGTTAGTTCATTGCATGCAATACTATCAATTAGCAAATGAAAATTAACGTTTCTCATTTTATCCTCCTCCTTGGTCACGGTGCACATCCTAAGATGACTTACTCACCTAGACGGATGAAGTAGTGCATGTGACATGCACTAACATTTCATTAGTTAAATTTATGATCAAAATTTGACACAGATACAATGGGGACCAATAAACCAGGACGGAGGTAGTAGTTATGGGATTACTAATCTAGAAGCCTAAAAGAACTGGTCCCTGGTACTCCAACTAGTAGTAGTACTCAAGTTGGAATTCCAATTGCACGGCACAACTTGTTAGGCAAAAAATTCGATCTGAGGTGTAGGAAGCGGTTTGGGAATTTGCATGCCTTTCCAACGGTGAGATACTCCGTACAAAGTCTGACGGAGAAATAACCACAGAGAAGGAAGCTAAAAGTAAACAATCAAACGAGCATTTTTGCATTTGTTTTGCATTAATCGTTTCACAAGCTTGACTAGTGCTGTTTTTCTACTTTTACAAAAACCGCATCGTAATGTTAAAACATGCATTTGCACATACATAAGTAATAGTAGTACTCCCTCCATCTAGGTGTATAAGTCTTCCCTCCTTCTTGGTCACGGTGCACAACCAAAGATGACTTATTGACCTGGACGGAGGAGTAGCAATCTGCAAGCATATATCGAGAGAGACGTGTAGTGCAATAGTATATAGTAAAGTTTGTGCTATATGCACGTACTTGCAAAATGCGTACGAATACACAAGGTATCCAAACTTTCCCTTTTACATACTTAATTAAGGACGCTAAAAATTCCTGAACGTTCGGGATTTATCATTTGCGTCGCAAAACTAATGAGATCGCCTTACGAAACAAAAATTATACTCCTCCTAAAAGCCACGGCGATCGCAGGAGCGCTTGCGGCGCGCCACGAGTGCCCTGGTGCGCGGCCGTTTCCCAGCGCGCCGACACAACGCCTCTTCCTCAGCCTCGCAACTCGTGAGGTGCTGATTGGCGGCTTGCCGGCGGGCGAGCGCGATATCACCTGTGTGGTGATCCGGCGCCAACAGGTACTCCTCCTCGCTGGAAGCGTGCTCCCGGTCCATGTACCGCCAAGCGTAGATGAGGCGCTTGGGCCCGACTGCACTCAGGGCGTCGGCACGGGCGTCCTCTGCCACCCTCACGGCCCTCGCACGAGCCTTCTGCCAAAGTGACAATTGCCTGACTCTCTTGGACGCGACATAGGCCTCCCAGGCAGCTTGTTCCGTGGTGCGCTTCTCTTCCTCGGCCTTCTTCTAAGCCTCTATTTTGGCGCGCTCTGCTGGAGGCAAAGCCTCCCAGGCAGCTTGTTCCGTGGTGCGCTTCTCTTCCTCGGCCTTCTTCTAAGCCTCTATTTTGGCGCGCTCTGCTGGAGGCAAAGCCTCCCACAAGGCAACATCCATTTCTTTCCAAAGCTCCTCAAGGCTGGGGGGCTCGGTGGGTGGCACGATGTTCTCCTCGTAGCGGGGAGCCGACGCGTCCTCCGGCGCGCGTGCTGGCAAGATTGGGAACGCCGATGCGTCCACCTCGACGCGTCGTGGCGAAGAGCGGAACACCGACGCGTCCTCCTCGACTAGTGGCGGCGAGGAATAGAACGGCGACGCGTCGCATCGCGGTGAGGAGCGAAACGCCGATGCGTCCTCCTTGACTAGTGGCGGCGAGGAACGGAATGGCGGCGCGTCACGTAGCGGCGAGGAGCGGGACACCGACGCGTCCTCCTCGACTAGTGGCAGCGAGGAACGGAACGACGACGCGTGACCGTCTGCACGGTGCAGCGAGGGGCTCCTAGGGCTTGGGAGGGGCGATGCCATGGTGGTCGACGTGAGAGGGAGGGGGAGGAGATAGCGATGAACGTGGACGTGAGGGGGAGGAGATAGTGATGTCATGGGAGGCGCGGTATTTATAGCGAGCAATGGCACACCTACGTAAGATATGGATCGAGAAGATCGACTTAACTGCAGGTCGGTTGCATCACCGACATGTGGGCTGCACCCTGTTGGGCCCATATGTCGCTGACTCCAATGCACCTGCAGTTAAGTAACAGCTACGTGGGCATATTTGTTGGAGTAAATTACGAGGGAGCGAAGGGGTGGAAATATTGCTGGTCACAATGGATTGGACGAGCGTGGGGGAGGAGAGTCATGCATGCAGATTTTTTCACACGGGGTGGAGTGGTGGGACCGCCGGAGGGAGAAGGAGAGTTTGGCAGTATATTGTTTCCACACATGGAGAGGAAAATATTTGGAGACGAACGGGCTTCCTGTAGGTATGGGGAACGGTGCATAATAAGTCATCTTGCATGTCGGGCTAGGTATAGTCTCAAGTCATTAAAAACATACACGCCCCACACATGTTCATATTTCAAGGTGCAGTAAATTATTGCATGCGATGATTAAGGCTGGCCATAATGGTGGTATCTTAGCTGGTATCATGCACACGGGAATAACAAACATGCTGATGTGGGAAAGAATTAAAGAAGAGAGGGGGGTTAGAGTAACTAGTGTTCATGCATGCATTGGTAAACACATTTTTTTGTGAAGAACGACATCACTAGTTGAGTACTTTTGCAGACTTCAGAAACTATTCCATCGCCTCTACTATCTTGCTAAGAGTAGGTGAAAATTTTCAATCGAGCCCTTTAAACTAGAAGGGAGGTAGTGGTACTCTAATAGCTAACCTTGTTGTGATGACAAGATAGGACATGGCACGCACCTGGATGGAGGAACTAGTCTGCATTGTGCATTTAAGTTTTGTCTGAAGTCAATGTACCTCTACTTTCACCAGACTTATAGAAAAATGTGCCAACATTCACAATGTCAAATCAATATTTTTACACTCATTATAAAATGTAGTTCTTATACTCATTATAATCAGTATTGTAGATATTTATATTTTTAGTATAAATTTGGTCGTGGGATTTCATTGATGCCTGTCAAAGCATGGAGGAAGCGGAGCTTAGGGCTTGCATTACCGGTCTCTACATAGGTATTTCTCTTCATAATCCTGTAATTTTAGAGACTGGTTGCGCTTTTGTGGTAGCGTCTCTTGCATCGGGGGACTATGACAGGTCTGTTATGCGTGACCTGAAGATGAAAGCGTTGAGCATCTCGAAGTTGGTCAACAATCTTCAATTGTCAAAGATTAGCCATCCGACCAATAAGGTGGCACACTTAATCGCTAAGTATAGCTTTGACAATAGATTAGATGGTATTCTTGTAAATAACATACCGCCCTGTGTGGTGAATATTGTATCGAATGAGTGTACTGGTGTGGCTAGTTAATTAATATAAGGTGGTGTTCAAAAAAAGGTATAAATTTGGTCAAACACTTTGCAAACGGTTGACGGAGTAAAAAGGACCAGAGGGAGTATCATGCATGCGGACTAGGCAAAAAAAATTGCTTGTCTAAAAAAAGGCAAAAAAATTGCTCATTTATAGCCGGTCGAAGTCTCAAAGGGCGCGACCGCGCGAGGGAGGCGAAGGTCGTGGGAGGCGCGACGTTTGACGGAATTAAGTGAAGTTACATCCACGCGCCGGCATGGTGTGCGAACAGGCAGAAGCTATACCGTCATGCCTATGATATGGGTCTAGTAGACATGACATCTAGTGGGTCCCGCATAGTTTTCGAGAACTCTTTGGGGGCTTGCAGCCGTTTATCCACCGGGCAAGCCAGCAACCCCATGCCGTTCGCACGCCCTACTCATCCCCGTCTTCTACCTTACAACAGTTCGCTCCCAGTCGTCCCGTCCTTTCACATTAGTTCGCTCCCATTTTTTTTGCGGGGTTCAACAGTTCAACTTCTCCTAACCGTCCTCCAAAATCCATGGCCTCCCAAATCTCCATTGTCGCCGCTGCGTACCAGGTTAGATCCATCATCGGCGATCAGTTCATCATCATCTACACACGTGGATCTTTGACGGTGAAAGCATGGCTTGCTCGCTTCCTACACATGTTCAACAGTTCAACGGATGAGTGGGTCGCTGGGCTAGATGTTGAATACACCACAGTCCTGGGACGAGAGAAGGATCTAAAGGACGAAGAGAGGAAGAAGCCCGCCGTGATCTAGGTTTGCGTACATAACATTTGCTTGGTCTACCACATATGCCATGCCGATGTTGAGTGCCAGGATTTTAAGAACTTCCTCAAGGACAAAAGAGTGAAATTCGTTACTGTAGGCTTTAAGAACGACAGGGATGTCCTGCGTCGGATAGGTCTCGTTGGAGGCCAGCCCTTTGATCTCCAGAAGGCAAGCCTGGTGTCCTCCTCTCAACCTTCAATGCTGACTCGGCAACAGCCATGATTGATCCTTCAGACGCTAAACTGAAGAAACCTCATCACGAAGTTTCATCATGCATGGGAGTCGAAGACATTAGATGAAGATCACATCCTCAGACGCAGCAATGGATGCCTACCTTTGTTTAAATATCTACAAGGGTTGGATGAAGAAGCGAGCCCAAAGGTCGGTTCAAGCAAAGAAGCGTCAGCGAAGAGGAAGAGGAAGAGGGACGAGGACGAAGTCGAGGATGTGGACTCAGACTCCGAGTAGGTGGCAGTGCCATCGCTCATGCTGGTTCTACTGTAGTGTCAAGCGGACTAGTTGCTTAGTTTATTTTCAAGGGTGTGTTGTGCTGAGGCCCAGCAGAACTATGTTTATGTTCTTTCTCATTATTTGAACTCTTTAGTACATACAATACTACTAGTACTATGTCTTACTACTGTTCTTCTTGCAGTTGGTACTACTACTCGTATCTTCGTGTTCCTACTGTACTTAATACGTTTGTACTAGTAGTACAATTTGGGTCAATCAATTTGTGAAAGAAGTTCGACGGAGCAAAGGAAAAAGACGGAAGAAGAGGTGGAAGAAGCCCTTCTAGCCATCCATGTTGCATCAAAAGGCTCACATGAGTCGACTGACCCAAATTGCTCCTTCAGATTGCAGGATCCACGTGGCATTCAAGGTCTCGAAGGTAGATTCTGCGTCACACCGGTTTGCGAGCTCGGCCGCATGCGGCCGGCTTCCGCCACGATAGCCACCATGCGCGCCTCCTCCGCGCAGGCGGAGACGACAATGATGTCGGATGTGGGGTTCCGGCAGACCCTTAAGGTTCGAACTCTGGGGTGCGCACGAAGATCTCTCCCCTACCGATCTACGTCCGATCGCCTCGCGAGATCTAAGCTAAAAACGATGAGCAACACAAGGGACGCATGATTTATACTGGTTCGGGCCACTGGTGTGGTGTAATACCCTACTCCAGTGTGTGGTGTGGTGGATTGCCTCAGGGGCTGATGATGAACGGTACAAGGAAGAACAACCTCGCGAGAGGTGTTCTTGAGCTAATGCGATGAACTGCTTGGATGAGTTTGATCGCCTCTCTCTTTCGTGCTAGGGTTCTATCAGATGCCCTCTACGTTGTTGGCTAGCTCTATTTATAGAGGCCCTGGTCCTCTTCCCAAATATTGAGCGGGAAGGGCGCCAACAACGGCCATTTTGAAGGGGAACATCTAGTACAAGTTATCCTGACCAAATTTGGTCTTCGGCTGCCAAAAGCGCTGGCGATGACGCCGTCTTGGGCTCCACGGTGACCTCCATCCCGCCGCTCCGCTGGTCTCGGTCTTGTTGCACTGAAATGGCAACCTTTGCCTGATGCCTCGGTACTCCACGTCTGAGCTTGCTCCCTTTGCACCAAAGAGGAAACAAGGACACTGCGCAGGCCGGCGCCCGCCTGGTCTCGATCGTCATGGCTTGCGTCACGAGCACCTCGCGAGGTACCCTGCCTTGATCTCTCCGCCTCCTCACGAGCCTGCCTGGCGAGGCCGCTCCTGAGGAAGTCTTCTGTCGTCCGCCTCGCGAGGCTTGGCCCCTCGCGAGGGTCTTGAGTCTTGTGCTGATGAAGATGGGCCGCACTGGGCCACACCGCAGGCCGCAGGCAGGCAAGTCTGGGGACCCCCGTTCCCAGAACGACGACAGTAGCCCCCGAGCCCAAGGCACGCTTGGACTTGGCTTAGCGAAGAAGCGAAGGGGCAAGTGCGGAGCGCCGCGGGCCCCATCAGCCTGCGGCCTTGGGCGCCGCGTGGCGGTTGATTGGACGTGGGCGTCTCCGCTTCCCCACGCCGCCTCAACAACCGCTCGACTTGACAAGTCTCTGCATGCTGAAACGGGTCATGATTACCTGCGATCGTGGAGGCCGACGGTTGGCCTCCGCCCGGCTATAAATGCGGAAGGGCGCAAGCGCCTGCTGTACATCTCCCTTCTTGCCTCTTTCTTTCTCCCCGTCCCAGCTACTCGCCATCTCCCATGGCGCCACCAAAGAGGTTCTCGGTCGCAGAGAAGGGGAAGGGCCCGACTCTCCCCCGCCCAAACGCGGCCGAGGTCGTCCATGCAAGCATCATGTGGCCTCCGCAGCGGCTTCCCGCGGTCGCAGCGGTGATCCCCTAAGCAGCGATGGGCGCCTGGTGGTTGAGGGAAGGCACGCCGTGGCTGCGCGGCCTCCCAGGCCGTGCTTCCACTCGACGGAGGTGCTGCCGGAGTTCGTCGTGTGGTCGGCGGACCCAACCAGCACCTGGCTCCAGCTTCCTCGCTTCTTTGCAGGTGAACTTCCGGTCGGCGCTCCGGGCGGCCTCTGGCTTCAGGCGGACGGTTGTTGCAGCAGGGCCTCCTGGGCTTCGCTGGAGGTCTCTGTCGCCGGGAATGTGGCCCTGACCCGCGGCTGGCAAACATTTGCCCGCGCGCGTGGCCTGAGCCAGCGGTGCACCCTTCACTTCATGTTTGATGGCGACGCCACCCTCTACGTGAGGGTGCTCGGAGAAGACGGTCGCCGCGCTGGGTGCTGCCCCGAAGGCGACGATCGGGATGAAGATGATGGCAGACGCGTGATCGGCGGCGTTCGTGGCTCCCCAAGCTTCGGCGGCTCTCCTTCGGACAACAGCTCCTCCAGCGGTGGCCGCGACCAGCCCCCGCGCCGTCGCGCTCGCCTTGAGGGAGGCAGCGGGTCAGTCCGCCGTCGCGCCGCGGTGAAGCGTGACGAGGAGTCCGACTGAGCTCTGGAGGCAGTACGAGCCCTCGCCGCTCCAGCTTTTCCCCCTTCCCTGCGTAAGGAGAAAGTAGCGTAGGGCCCTGTGGGGACGTGTTGGACTGTTGCTATTAATTATCATGCTGTTTCTGCTATTTCCGTGCTGTGTTTTGGCGCCGCGTGCCCGCGTGCAGGAATTACTTAGCTCGGGGGAACTTGTCGCAGTCTTCGCTTCCCGAGGTTGAGGCCTTGCTGTGCGCTTCATGTCCTGCAAGGATTAGTCAGGAGTGGTAATTTCCAGTCTCGGTCGTGAAGGCGACCGACTCAGGTCCTGTGTTCGTGTCGCGATGCCCGTGAGGCACAGACTGGGAGGGGTGCTCCCGTAGTGGACTTGGATAGGGAAACCTCACACGACTGGGGCAGAAAACACTCGCGAGGGCGCTCGCGCAGCCCCCTCGCGAGACTTGTGCGAGAGAAAACAGGGCAAGTAGACGAAAAAGGCAGAGAGTCACAAGTCAAGGACGGCAACAATTCCAATAAAACTTCAAATAGGGACGAACAAGCCAACTGCAAAAAGCAAATGAAAAAGCCGCGTCCGACACCTAATCTAGTCTTCGACGTCTTCTCACCAGCGCGGAGCTAAGTGCTGCCACTGGGCGTGGAGCGGGAGCCCCGGAGGCCCGAGGGCGGCTCTCCGGAGACTCCAGGGCGTGTATAGCCCCAACTCATTATTACGTGAGAGTGTCACAGGCGGCAAGCTTCACAGGCATTGACCTTCTTCACAGGCTCCGGGCCTTTCTCAGGGAAATGAGCTTCACAGGCATTGGCCTTCTTCACAGGCACCGGGCCTTTTTCAGGGACATCAGCTTCACAGGCATTGGCCTTCTTCACAGGCACCGGGCCTTTTTCAGGGAAATCAGCTTCACATGCATTGGCCTTCTTCACAGGCACCTGGCCTTTTTTGGCTCGTCTAGCTTCACAGGCGCCGGCCTTCTTTACAGGCTCTGGGTCTTTCTTCAAGGGTAGAACTTTTGGAGGTGATGGATGTTCCACGCGTTCGGGATGGGCAACCCCTCCTGAGTCTCCAAGCGTGCGGCACCAGGCCTAGAAACGTGAACAACCTTGAACGGGCCCTCCCACATGGGCGAGAGCTTGTGCAGTCCCTCCCGGGAGAGCACCCGTCTGAGCACGAGGTCACCTACCTCGAGGGTCCTGGGGCAGATGCTGCGCCAACGGTACCACCGCAACGCTTGCTGGTATCTCGCAACCCGAAGCGCAGCCTCCCGGCGGCGTTCCTCCCCAAGCACGAGGTCCACCCCCCCGCATGGCGTCCTGCTGTGCTTCGTCGAAAGCCAGGACCCGCGCGGAGCGATGCCTGACCTCGTGAGGAAGGACCGCCTGAGCACCATAGACGAGGAAGAACGGGGTTTCGCCGGTCGACTTGGTAGTGGTAGTACGAATGGACCATAGCACAGACTGAAGTTCGTCATGCCAGCCCCTGCCGCAGGCCTCTAGCTTCTTCTTGAAGGTTCAAGTTTTGAGGCCTTTCTGGACCTCCACGTTGGCACGCTCAGCTTGGCCGTTGCTCCGAGGGTGTGCCACCGAAGGGTAGCATATCTGCGTTCCAAGGTTAGCACAATATGTTTTGAAGAGATTGCTGGTGAACTTCGAACCGTTGTTGGTGATGATGCGATTGGTTACCCCAAACTGGCTCACGAGGCCCCTGATGAACTTGACTGTTGATCCAGCCGGGATGGTGCAGACAGCTTCCACCTCTGCCCACTTGGTGAATTTGTTGATGGTGACGTAAAGGTAGCGGTAGCCCCCTGGCGCCCGAGGAAATGGGCCAAGGATGTCCAGTCCCCAAACAGCAAACGGCCAAGAGAGGGGAATGGTCTCAAGGCCCTGAGCTGGCTGGTGAATCTGCTTGGCGTGGAATTGGCAGGCTTCACAAGCCTTCACCAGCTCGATTGCGTCGTTGAGTGCTGTTGGCCAATAGAAACCGCTACGAAACGCCTTGCCGACGAGTGTGCGCGAAGATGAGTTGTGCCCGCAGGCTCCGCCGTGAATGTCTGCTAGTAGCTCTTTTCCTTTCTCTCTGGAGATGCAGCGTAGAGTAACGTCGTTCGGACGCTTCCGGTAGAGCTCTCAGTCTTGGATGTAGTAGGCTGTGGCCTGCCGCGCCACGTGTTCCGCATCCTCCTCCTTTTCCGGCAGGGTCCCTTGCACCAAGTAATCCTTGAACTCCGCGGTCCAACACCCCTCCTGAGGCTCCAGTGCCAGGAGCAGGCGTGCTCCTGAGGTCGGGCCACAGGCCGGGGCTCCCGAGGCAGGCGGTTGAGGGAGCTCCTCCCGAGGTTGTGCTGTGCTTGATAATGACGGTGCCGCTGAAGGTTTAAATAGTCGTTCTTCGAAGACGCCAGGCTCCTGGGGCAACCGCTTGGACGCCCTTTTGGCGATGTCATCAACCTCTTGATTGGTGCCGCGAGGCACATGCTGCAACTCCAGCCCCCAAAACTGTTTCTCCATCCTGCGGACCTCCGCGAGATATGCTTCCATGTGTTCATCCTTCGGCTCATATACCTTGTTGGAGAAGTTGACGAGGAGTTGTGAACCGTACTTGATGGTGAGGCACTTTACCCCCAAGGCGACTACGGCTTTCAAGCCCGCTATCAGGCCCTCATATTTTGCTATGTTGTTAGAGACCTTTTCTCCATGCTGGAAGCAAAGTTGGACGGCATAGTAGAGCTTGTCCTGAGTAGGAGATATGAGCACTGCGCCAGCCCCCACGCCTTGTCGGGAGAACGTCCCGTCGAAGTACATGATCCAGCCGTCCGGTGCTTCTCTTCCCGGGGAAAGTGACCGGTCCTCGCCCGCTTTGAGCCCCGGCGCCTCCGCCCACTCTGCCACGAAATCTGCAAGCGCGGATCCTTTGATGACTCTGGTCGTGCTGAACTCCAGCTGAAACGCTTGCAACTCGATGTTCCATTTAGCAACTCTTCTAGATGAGTTGGGGCTCCTGAGTACCCTTTCCAAGGGGTATGCTGAGATGACCTTGATGGGGTGGCCTTGGAAGTAGTGCCGCAGCTTGCGTGAGGCCACTAATAGCGCGAGGAGGAGCTTTTGGGGCATGGGGTACCGCGCCCTCGCGTCCCGTAGCACCGTGCTGACGAAGTACACAGGGTGCTCGACGAGGTTGAGGGTGCCGCCGTAGCCCGTATCTTCCGGAGGTTGAGGCGCCTCCTAAGGCGACGGAGGCCCCAACGCTTGGTCGCCTGGCGAGGCTTCCGCTGCTCCGAAAAGGCCCCCTGTAGTCTTGATCCTTATTTGCTACGGCCGTGGTCTTCGCGAGGCTTTCTTTGCTTTGCTCTGCTTCGGCCGGGGAGGCGGCTGGCACGGCCTTGGCCCGGCGCTCCTCTCTAACCGCCACCAGGGCTGCGCTGGCGGAGTAGGGGGTGGCCGCAAGGTAAAGCACCAAGGGCTCCTGAGGGCGCGGAGCTACCATCACCGGGGGCTGGTAAGGTACTTCTTGAGGTCTTGGAATGCCTTTTCGGCCTCTTGAGTCCATTCAAATGGGCCCTTCTTCTTCTTCAGCTTGAAGAAGGGCAGTGCCCGCTCCCCCAGCTTGGAGATGAAGCATCCCAGCGCGGTTACACGCCCGATGAGCTTCTGCATTTCTCTGAGGGTCTTCGGCGGACTCATGTCTTCGACTGCCTTGACCTTCTCTGGGTTAGCCTCGATGCCCCTGTGAGACACGAGGAAGCCCAAGAGCTTGCCCGAGGGGACTCCGAATACGCACTTCTCTAGATTGAGCCGTAGATCCACTTCACGGAGGCTCACGAAGGTTTCTTCCAGGTCCTGTATCAAGGTTTTTGCCTCCCGAGATTTCACCACAATGTCATCGACGTAAGCTTCAGCGTTTCTCCCGAGCTGCCGGCCCAAGGCGATGTGCATCAGCCGCTGAAAGGTCGCGCCTGCGTTGCGCAACCCAAACGGCATGCAGGTATAGCAGTACACTCCACACGGGGTCAGGAAGGCCGTTTTCTCCATGTCTCCTACCGCCATCTTGATCTGGTGATAGCCCGAGAAGGCATCCAAGAAGCACAATAGGTCACACTCGGCAGTAGAGTCGACGATCTGGTCGATGCGAGGGAGCGGGAATGGATCCTGTGGGAAGGCCTTATTGAGGTTGGTGAAGTCGACGCACATGCGTTCCTTTCCTCCCTTTTTTGGCACAACAACAGGGTTGGCCAGCCATTCAGGATAGCGGACCTCGCGAATGACGCCCGTTGCCTCTAGTTTGCGGGTTTCTTGGACGATGAAGGCCTGCTTCTCAGTGGACTGTCACCTTGCCTTCTGCTTCACGGGGCGCACGTTGGGGCACACGTTGAGATGATGCTCAATCACATCTCTTGGGACCCCTGCCAGCTAATCTGCTTCCCACGCAAACACCTCCTTGTTTGTGCGCAGGAATTTCACCAAGGCCTCCTCTTGCTCAGGGTCGAGGTTGGCGCCTATGATGAAGGCGGCGCCCGTGGGCCCATCCTCGTCGACCGGTACCTGCTTGGTCTCCGCCTTGTCTTGGGTGAATAGTTGCTTCTTCTTAGCCGGCGCAGTCCCCTTGGGTTCGAGGGCATCTGCGCTGACGGGCTGCGCCACTGCGGCCGTCTTGAAAGCAAGCTTTAGCGCCTGCATCGCATCCCGTGTGTCTCCGGGCACGGTAAGGACGCCGCTGCTCCCGGGCATCTTCATGAGGTTGTACGCCGGGTGAGTCGCTGCCATGAACTGGGCCAAGTCTGGGTAGTCGAGGATGGCGTTGTATGGAAGGCCGATGGGGGCGATGTCGAAGTCGACCAGCTCCGTGCAGAAGTTGTCGTGGGTGCCGAAGGTCACCAAGAGGCGGATCTACCCCAGGGAGCCGGTGGAACCGCCTCCGACGCCTAAGAAGGGCTTGCTGGGTTGAAGCCGCCCTAGCGGTACGTGGAGGAAGCAGAAGGCCTCCACCGAGAGCACGTTGAGGCCGGCACCACCGTCGATGAGGCTCCTGGTGACGGCCACCTAGATGATGGTGGGGGTGCATAGCATCGGGAGTGCGCCCGAACTGGCGGTGTTGGAGGGGTGATCATCCGAGCTGAAGGTCAGATCGGCCTTGGGTACCACCCAGCCCGGGGGGGTTTCACGGCGCTTGAGGACGGCGCCGATCTGGCGGACGAACGGCTTGACGTGGCGGCTCGCAGGTGGTGCCTGCGATCCGCCTAGGATGGCTGCGACAACCGGAGGTGCCGGCGCGGCATGATGGGCGAGGAAGAGGTTGCGCAACTCCCCCCAGGAGGCCGGGGAAGCCGCCGGCAGGTGGAGCAGCCACATGCGCGGGACGCCAGTGAGGGCCATGGGCAGCCAGTTCGCCATGACCTTGTCGTCGCCTCCGGCCTTGAGGACGGCTTCTCCATACGCCAGCAGGAAGGCCGGCGGGTCGGCCGCACCGTCGTAGCGCGGCGGCATGTCTGGCTCAGACTTGTTCGGCCAACGCACCTGTCGCAAGGCGGGGGCCAAGGCTCCGGGCCCCCTGGTTCCCGCGCCGGCGTCGACAGCTAGAGCGGGCGGCGCGTTGCTCACCATGAGGGGGAGCGCGGTGCCGATGGAGAACGGGTCAACAGAAGGGAGAGCTCCGGCACACCGCCTACCTGGCGCGCCAAATGTCGGATGTGGGGTTCCGGCAGACCCTTAAGGTTCAAACTCTGGGGTGCGCACGGAGATCTCTCCCCTACCGATCTACGTCCGATCGCCTCGCGAGATCTAAGCTGAAAACGATGAGCAACACAAGGGACGCAAGACTTATACTGGTTCGAGCCACCGGTGTGGTGTAATACCCTACTCCAGTGTGTGGTGTGGTGGATTGCCTCAGGGGCTGATGATGAACGGTACAAGGAAGAACAACCTCGCAAGAGGTGTTCTTGAGCTAATGCGATGAACTGCTTGGGTTAGTTCGATCGCCTCTCTCTTTCCGGCTAGGGTTCTATCAGATGCCCTCTACGGTGGTGGCTAGCTCTATTTATAGAGGCCCTCGTTCCCTTCGCAAATATTGAGCGGGAAGGGCGCCAACAACGGCCATTTTGAAGGGGAACATCTAGTACAAGTTATCCTGACTAAAGTTGGTCTTCGGCTTCCAAAAGCGCTGGCAATGACGCTGTCTTGGGCTCCACGGTGACCTCCATCCCGCCGCTCCACTGGTCTCGGTCTCGTTGCACTGAAATGGCAACCTTTGCCTGATGCCTCGGTGCTCCACGTCGGAGCTTGCTCCCTTTGCACCAAAGAGGAAACAAGGACACTGCGTAGGCCGGCGCCCGCCTGGTCTCGATCGTCATGGCTTGCGTCACGAGCACCTCGCGAGGTACCCTGCCTTGATCTCTCCGCCTCCTCGCGAGCCTGCCTGGCGAGGCCGCTCCTGAGGAAGTCTTATGTCGTTCGCCCAACGAGGCTTGGCCCCTCGCGAGGGTCTTGAGTCTTGTGCTGATGAAGATGGGCCGCACTGGGCCACGCTACAGGCCGCAGGCAGGCAAGCCCCGTACCCAGAACGCCGACAAATGACACGCTAGTTCCTCCTCGCCGGCGTGATGGAGCACGCGCTCGTCCTCCTCTTCGTACGCTGCGTGCATAGACACGGCTCCACCAGCTGCTCGCATGCTTGGCAGTGCGGCGGCATCGCGAGGAGGGACTGCAGATGATGTGAGCGGGCGAGCCTTCGGCTTCATGGCACAGGGATGGCGGTGACACGGCGGTGATGGGCGAGAAATTGTTGGCCGGAGCAGGCGCGCACCGGCATGCGCAACGACGGCGGTGGCAATATCGATGAGTGCGCGTGTGGGAGTTTACTTTAATTTTATATATAAGGTTGGTCAAACTTAAAAGAAAACCATACTAGTGCACATAAACATTAGACTTAGGCAGCGCTTTTATTAGTTAGTACCATAACCACGATAAGTAATCCAGTGCAAGCGCGTGAACCGCGGCCGCGCGGTCGAACGAACGGTGCGTCACCGTGTCGCGCTCGAAGGACATCCACCGAACCTTTTTGTGTGTGTGAAAACAATCCTCGAATATTACTCAACTTTTTTTTCCTGTGAAAGTTCTTGACGCTGCAATATTTCCATATATTTGAATTTAGCTCCGATTCGTGTTTATTTGGATTTGGACGCTTTTAGGTGCGCCTAGTTTTTTTTTTAATACTGATTTTGTGTGTGTGACTGAGAGAACATGTGTATGTGTCCATATGTGTGTTGTGGCGGAAGGGCAATGTGGAGACGGTGTGCGTGTGATCTGAGACATAGAGAGGTGTGAATGTGCAAATGATCATGCATGAGTGAGACATAGGCAGAGATCTTGCGTCGTTGTGTATACATGAGAGAACGGTCTTCTAGTTTACTTGTGTGTGTGTGAGAGAGAGAGAGAGAGAGGGAGAGAGAGAGAGAGGAGCATCCGTAACACAACAACCATCTCTCTCGATTCGTCCGTCCCTCGCACGATCGCATGCGACACATGCATCAACGCGCACATTTTGACACCCTCACCCAGCCCCTGCCCACCTCAAGGCCCACACAATCTCTTCGTGAATATCCATTTCTCTCCTTAGGTTTGTTTTCTCTCAATATCTAACACACAGACACACACACACACACACAGAGACACACACGCAGCACAACACACACACACACACACTCCCCCGAGCATACAATTCATCCCCATCCAAGGTTATACGGCGACCACTCTCGCTTGTGCTTCTTTGCACCCCAACATGCACAACACCTCAATCATCAAAGAGGGCATCGAGCAGATCGAAGACGGCGACCACACCGCGCTAGAGAATGCGGGGTCATTTGGAAGCAGGGTGATGTGACGATGACTGACTGACTCCTCCCCCACCCTCTCTCTTTCTTGCACAAAATTACCAATCCCTCTCTCCCCCGCACAAAATTGTCAATCCCTCAACCCATGAGATCCTTCCCCTCTCGTCAATGTTTTTCCAGCTCTCTCATCAAACATGTTATCTCTTCTCCTTCCACGTATACAGAATCCAGATGCACACGCATCTCATGTATATTACATGTATCCATCTTCCTCACAGACCTAACTTCTTCCTCTCTTTCTCTCTCTATCTCTCTCTCTGTGTCTCGTTAGGTTTGTCTCCTACTCTCTCTTCCAGACACATACAATCTTTCCTGCCCTATCTGCTCCATCTTCAAAAGTTCTCTTTGCACGTTTCATTCACACATTGGGATATGTCAAAATGTTGCTTCTATAATGGCTGATGTAGAGTTATGGTTGTTTTTGTTGCATCCTACAAAGTAATAACTATGAAATGCATTTAGATTCTCATTTGACTGGGATTATGTGAGTTTGAGCATGTTGTGAAGTACTATAGACCTTGTATACATCTTGGGATTCGAGCAATGATTGTAACTATTGAATTGTATAGACCATTACATTCAAAGTCAATAGCCTAATATATTTATTTCACAATTTCAAAAATGATTAGTTCACTACAAACTAAGAAAACAAATGTGTACTCCTCCGTTTGTATTTAAGTCCGCGTATTAGCATTGGTCAAAGTCAAGTTTTGTAAACTCTCGTAAAGCTTATAAAAAATATTAACATATACAATAACAAATAAATACCATTAGATTCATTATTGAATGTACTTTCACATCATACATATTTGTTATGGTAAATGTTTATATTTTTCTATAAACTTGGTCAAACTTTAGGAAGTTTGACTTTGGTCAAACCTAATATGCAGAGTTTACTACTACTACTCGCTAGTTGCTTAGCGAATCACTCGACACGCCACACGGGAGTCTAGTGTCACAAAATTTTGAGGTCGGCAGGAAAATCTCCCGCGACCACGATTCGAGCGATGGGAAGTTACCATCATAGCCTTGAACAGGCCTACGGATGAGGCTTGGTAGGGGGTTGTTTTCGTAACTTCAGGTTCACCCTACCCAGCCAACCCCACCCCGGCACCCAGAGTAGTACACCTGAATACTCCCCATTTTCTATCCCCACCACAAAATAGACTTCTCCACGGCACCGCAGCCTTAGTGCTCCTCCCCTTTACATCGGCACACTCGTCCACCGCAGTGCATCTGCCTCATCGACGACCTTGTACGCCGCACTGGAGCCGGTCCACCATCGTCGTCGTACACGGAGCCTCTTCCCCGGCATCGTCTTCCATGGTCTCGGATCTGCTTCCCGGAATCCGACGCCAAGCGCAGAAGTACCACCGTCGTGGACAATGAACTGACTCCCGTTGCCGACCATGACTCACAGAGGCCGCCGCGACCATCGTTATCCTCCTTGATTGGTAATGTGTGTATTGAATCACTTAGCAGTACATGTGCAGTTCCAATTTTTTTCATACCTACCCTTCAAATTTCCTGGGTGCTATTGTTCCCGTAAAAGTAATTGGTTATAGCCTCCATTGTCCAACAGAATATCAGCTTGTAATTGTGCGTCGCTCCTGTATCATGCTATGCTTGGGTAGGTTTTTCATCTGCAACCAGTAGTGTGGCAAATAATGGAAAGGTTTTTAGAACTAGCAAGATGCCCATGCATTGCATGCATCAAGATGCATTTGTATGAGTAGTTTATCTTGTGGGAGAAAAGAATGAACGAGGGAAGGGCTTATTTGCAAATCTGGAGAGGGGTATGGGTATCTTTTTGCAAAATTCCCATTTGTTTCCTTCCTATCTCGAGATATAAATCGGACGGCCTACATTGCAAGAAAAAAGTATAGAGAAAAAAAAGTAGACAGTAAAGGAAGTAGAGATAAATATTAAATATTAAATATAAAATAAATATAACAGTAGAGAAGAGAGTAGAGATAGCAGAGACGTGGGAAAGGATCGCGCGCGTGCGGGAAAAAGCGGCCGGACGTGCGCTAGTTTTGGCACGCGGCGTCCGACGCGCTTTATAAAATCCAACGCCCTCCCACCGCTCTATGCCTTGCCACCGCTCTCTCCCCGCTCTGTGCCTCGCCACCGCTCTCTCCCCGCTCTTTTTCGCCTCACCGCCGCCGCGCCACCATGCCGCCGCGTCGCCGGGAAACTTGGGGATACCGCGGCGTCCGCGCGCGCCCCTCCGGCGGCTTCTCCGCCGAGATCCGGTTCCGCGTGATGCGCCTCGGCCTCGGCAATTTCGACACCGCCAACGAGGCCACCCGCGCGGTGTGGCGCCTCCGGTGGCCTCATAGAACATTGAACTTCCCCAAAGTGCCGACGCGGGAGCGGGCGCAGGAGCTCGCGCCTCTGCCATGGCTTAGCACCGACGAGGATCATCACGACAACCGGAGGCGGGAGCACCGTCTCGGCATCACCGAGATGGACGAGGAAGCCATGGCGCTATGGCGCCAACACTTCCCGTAGGACATCATCAACGAGCGCGAGTTCTACGCGCAAAGAAGGGCGGAGAGGGATAAGAGGATGGTGGAGCGAGCCGCCTATCACGAGGACAAGCGTAGGCGAAAAGCGAACGCTCAATTAAACATGAGGCTAGGAGCAGCGTCGCCCTGGGAATCCGACGATGATCGGTATCTTCACGCCTACAGTCATGCATCGGAGGAGGAAATCATCGAGGAGGAGTCGGACGACGAGGAGTAGTTGAATTATCTTTTTTTTATCTATCTATGCTGAGAACTATCCTCTACTCTCTAGTATCTACTTCTTGATCTCAGCACTGTAAACGCTTTTTTAAAGTGCCACGCGTTGCGATTCTGTTAGAGATGCTCTAACATGGCGTATTTAGTGCTTTAATGTTGCCCACAAGATGCGCGAGTATTACTAGTAGTATATTTTTCTTGCCATGTTGAGATTTTAAAACCACGAAAAGTAACATACGCAGAGGAGCAATGAAGACCAAACACAGGATATTCGGGACATCTTCAAGGAGCGTGGCAAGTTAAAGAGGAGCTGCACCGAACTCAGAAACGAGCTTTGGTAAGTAACACCCTTTCAATTACTTTTGTGTAGCCTCGTGTTCTTCGATGTGTATATGTTGTAGTTTCTGTTTCTCTTAAGCCTGGTGTTCTTTGATGTGTAATAAGAAGAGTCTTAATCGTCCTAATGCTTCCGTTTTTAGCTTGATGTAGGAAGTGGGTGTTCTCACCTTGTAGTCTATTTTATTTTTTATTTCCTTTTGAATTCACTTCTCTGAGTTCTGTTTATCTGGCTTCTACTAAATGGATCTAGGTTGCTCTGAGTATTGATCTAAAAAAGAAGTAACTTCATGTCAGGATGCGCCTCTGCGAGGAGGGAAGTATGGTCAACCTCGAGATCATGTTTCCAAAATGAGGCTGGATTACACACAAGGTGCCGCTTCCTAATGATGCTGGATTACACACAAGCCGTGGAGTCATCACTGTTCGTGTCCTCGTGGCATTAGTAAAGGCTGAAAGAAAGCCGCAGCAGCCCTTGAGAATGTAGCTGAGTTCTGAAGAAGTTTAAAAGAGCAATCAGATGCTCTCTTCACCCAAGCCAAAGAAGATATGGAAGAAGCCAGAAATAAGCTAGCAGAGGCAGAGCAGGCTAGGCGTCTCCTGCTATCTAAAACTGTTGTCAATACAAAATTTCCTTCATAATAGCTAGGTTCAAATGTTTATCCAGTCGGCATGCATGTTGTGATGTCCGTGCATCTACTGATGTGGCACAAAATGTTTTTTAGGGTCATGTAATAACAGCAATTACTTTCCAAACAACAACAGACGAAGCATTGGACATGGTATAGTTCACGCGCAAGCCCGACATTCCAAGTTCAACTTCCACATCAAACTCATGTTCACAGATATCTGCACATTCATACATAATGTCCACAACCATGATTCACTTCAAAGCCAAAAAAAATGTGAGGAGAGTTATAAATAAAGAAAATCCTCTACTAGTTCCTGCTACCAGTGCGAGCACAAGAAGTCAAGACCATGCATAAATTAATTATATTTTAATCATTTTTTGTGTTCTAAAATGCATGTCGGCTCGCGGAAGGACGTGTTGCCGGCACACGCGCGGATTCAATGAAGGCAGGCGGGGCAGTCTTAAGCTGGTTGCATGCGGCGAGGAGGCGTGCTCAGCCGGGCCTGCAGCGAGTGCCTCTTGGCCGGCGCGCCGGTTCAATGCATGCGCTATGAGAGGACGCGTCCTGTCAGAACAATCACTCCCTCCAGTCCTTTTTTGTTTGGGTATAACAAAATCTCGTTTTCCATTCACATTTTACAAGTAAAATTCATGGACAAACTTTGACCCAAAGTACGATGGGGACTAGTAAACCGTAATGGAGGTAGTAGTTTTTTAATCAAAGAAGGGTTTCCTTCCGATTTTCATTACTGAAAACCAGCATCTAAATCTAAACCATAGTATTTGCCCTAGAACTACCAGGTTAAACATCTCGCAACATAAACCCATACAACCTCCATCGCAAAAAAAAAACCATACAACCATACGCCAAGGAGGCACGTAGTACTATGAATTCCATTTTCGCTCCATACCAATCGTTCTAAAAACTACTTACTACTTATAACGCGCCATTGAAAATCAGAATTCTTAACCCCGCTAAAAAATTATATTTTAAACGTGGCTACTTGATCTGTGGCAACTGGCGAGCGACCGCGCTCCAAGTCGTTCACCTGTGGTCCCGACCATCAACTCCTATGGATCAAATTATCACGCGAGCTGACTATTCCTAAAGAGGTGCTCCACCACGTACCCGGTACCCGCGAATGCAACAATCTTGCACCTAGGGTTTTAGGGTTTATTTATTAACGTCGCCTTTACGTAACACTCATGTGTGCGAGACAGCGAGAGGCCGACTGCGTATGCGGCGCCTTCTTCTCTTCGTATATGTACTCCACCGCTTGTCCGGTGTCCAAAAATTATAATAACTACTAGCAATGTGCCAATGCGTTGCCACACATCAAAGTAGATTAATACATATTCACCGATTTGATAGAAAAAAAGTCTAGTTTTGGAATACGTATATCACTAAAAATATGTTATGTTTCACTCAAAATATATTCCTTTGCCGGTTTTGATGAGATATGGGAGGAATGTTGTTGGTTTCAAGATTCGAGAAGTGGTATATGTCTAATTTCTACTCTTACTAGCAAGATGCCCGTGCGTTGCACGGAACATCAAGATCTTGCGGGAGAAAAGGATGAACGAGGGAAGGCCTTATATGCAAATGTGGTGAAGAGTGTGGGTAAATTTCCATATTTTCCTTCCTATCCGTCAGATATAAATCGGACGACCTACATTGCAGGATGGCACGCCCACCATCATCACCATCTCTATTTTTTATCCCTACTCTTATAAAAAGCATTGTCGGTGATGATCGTGTGCCTGCCATCCTGCGATATAGGTCGTTCGATCTATATCTGACGGATAGGAAGGAAACTATGGCAATTTTGCAAAAAGATACCCACACCCCTCTCCACATTTGCAAATAAGGCCTTCCTCGCTCATCCTTTTCCCCACAAGATAAACTACTCATACAAATGCATCTTGATGTTCCGTGCAACGCATGGGCATCTTGCTAGTTGTTGCAAAAACCCCATGTGTGTGTGAGAGAGAGGGAGAGTGGAGGAGGACGGAGTGCATGTGTGACAAAGACACAAGGAGTGTGTGTGCGATAGGTATCAGCTTAAAATGAGGCCATAGTGTGTGTGTGCACGATCGAGAGGGCGTGTCTCAAGAAGGGAAGAAAAATCTACATAGATACAAGGAGCGGGAGAGAGACATGTATGCGATGGTGGAAGCACGAGTGTGCGGGTGTATAAACCTATCTAGAGGCTAGCTAGTCGATAAATGTTTGTGAGAGAAATACAAGTCGGGGTGCGAAAGCGAGAGTTTTGTGTGTGTGAGAGAGAGACGGTAGTCGGGAAGGGGAGTGGAAGCAGGAGTTGTGTGTGTGTGTCTGTGAGAGAGAGAGAGAGAGGAGATGGTAGTCGGGGTTGTCTGATCGGTAAACAAATGAATAATGTCAGTCTGGGATGGAGACGAAAAGGAGACCGCAACAAATGTTGTGTCTACAGGAGAGAGAGAGAGAGAGAGAGAGTAATTTTAGTGGTATGAGTCATATGTAGAGACATATAGGGTGTGTGAGAGAATCCCATAGAGAGAAAGACAAAGTGAAAGACGAGTGGAGACTATGTGTGTGGCGGTGAAAAAGAAAGCTTAGGTACCGAGTGATACCAGAGAACAGTAGAGACGTGAGAGATAATGAAAACTGTGTAATGTATAATGATAGGGAGAGTGCGACACTTCTCAAGGGAGACGTCGAGAGACCATATTTGCGAGGATAGGAGAAACATGAAGTGAGCGTGCGGGTGAGCTGGAGAAAAGAGAGTGATAGCTACCTGAAGGAACATGCATGCGAGAGACATGGGCGTGAAAGGTGTGAACAAAAAAGGGATTCAAATATTTGAATTCAAGATGATGATACATGTAATCCATACTCGAACCAAAATTGATCTATCAAACATGCATACTCATATGAATTCACGCACATCTATGTTATCTAATATGTAGATATTACTGATCCATACATTTTAGTAGAACATAATTTGGTTAATTTTTTCGAATTCAACCTTAAGATTTCGAGATCGTTGTATTTGTAAATCATATTATACATATAAAGGAGCATAATTCTTTGTTGTGCTTTTGAAAGTATATATATAAAAAGATGTATGTAGAATGTAATTCCAATTGAAAATGGATCCCGCCCGAAAAAAATAGAATACAAACGGGATTCGAATTGAGTTGGCACGGTAAACGTGCACTCTCAAAATTTGAACGAAGCAGGGAAAGTCGCAGTAACCGCCCGAAACAAAAATCTGCGAGATGGAAATCACTACTGCCTATCCCAAGCACGCAAAGCTTAGCTGCTGGATTTCTATAGGTTTCGATAGGGGTAGGTTTGTAATTTCACCCAAACGTGACGTAACCGCCTCTCACCCGGATTCATACACGGTGGGCGCCAAAACACAGTGTGTAGTCGGCCAAATCGACTCCTCCCGATTCATATTCATACATAGTGGGCGCCAAAACAAACTCACGCCGGCAAATATTCGTGTATGCGAGATTACCGCCCTATCCCCAACCGACTAATGTTCTTTGTGATGTAGTAGAAATTTGAAACGGGGGCTAAGTTTGTAAATTTCCTCGCATTTGAGACAAGCGCGCCCTGAATACATGGTTCCCCCTTCCTCTCTACCTCCATTTTCCCCATTCGTACTCCGTGGGCGCCAAAACACGCTCTCCACCCCACCCTCCTCCGTCCACCGCCGTCCGCCACCCCATCCACCGCCGTCCTCCTCCACCATGCCAGAGCTGAGACCCCGACACCGCCGTCCATTACAAGATATCGACCTCTCTCATCCACGGCTTCGGACCGGGATCCTTGCATCCCGTCCTCTCGCTTCATCCCCGCCGTCGTCCACCTTGCCGGCGCCGCTCCTACGACCTTCTTGTCCACCGCTACCGCCGCCACCGCCTACCCTCCTAGATCTGCTTCCACGCGGCCGACCAAATTATCGCTACCGCAGCACCGTCACATTCTCGGTAGATGCATACACGGCGCCGCACTGCAGGCGGTACTTTTCAGATTCGCTCAACTTATTTATCGCAGCAAGAAAATAGTTCGCCAACGCTTTACTCGATTTCTTGTCTTGGTTCCGGTTGCCTTTGTCCGGTTTGCACCTTGTAACCGCCATGGCACGCTCAACACCATACTCGCAATGCTTATGGTTTTCCCCTTTATATTCCACACTAGTTAAATCACAGTAGACTAAATTTCAAAATTGGGTCAGTCGATTTTTCAGAGCTCGCCGGAGTTCGCCGGTGCGATCAAAGGGGCTCGGGTGGTTGTGGGGCCTCGCCGAACGAATAACACAGGCGATGGGGGCCGGTGGTCCGGCCGGCGGCCCGTGCGGTGTTCAGTATGGGAAGAATCGGAGATGAGGAAGAAGAAGCGTTAGGAGACGTAGGATCTTCATCCAACCGCCTGAAATGGTTGAGAGACAGCTGGGAGTTGCATTCTTAATGCGCTCTGGTTCATAATGTGTGGGCACTGGGCAACCAACATTTTATTATCCAAAATCTGCTTGCTCTTCTTTACCATGTTCCTCTTCCGTTCTTCTTTAATATGTACTCTCTCCGTTCCTAAATACAAGTATTTGTATAGATTCCACCATGGACTACATATGGAGCAAAATGAGTGAATCTACACTCTAAAATGTATTTGGATACATCTGTGTGTGATCCATAGTGGAAATCTCTACCAAGACTTATATTTTGGAACGGAGGGAGTATGATAGTAGTACAGTATGTTCCTTGTACTAAAGATGAGCAGGGACATTTGCAGTGTAGAGGTCTATATGGTCGGTTGTGATGGACACTTTGAGCCTCTTTGATTCGTAGGATCTTGTAAGCATAGGAATAGGATTTGTAGTGGCCTGCCCACTTGAATCCTATAAGTATAGCAGGGAAATGCAGGGAGTTGTGTCGCCTTTGAGAGCTACACTGATATTAATAGTACCGCTCCTTCACTTGAAGAGAGATGGTATCCGAAGCCTTTCTAGCCGTACCGGCAATACTAGCACATATGTTCCAGCAAGTTCCACTTTGCTGAATTTACTCTGATGCTTAATGTTTTCCCGTTATATCTACACTATGACCTGTGTAGCTGCTTTGTGTCGCACTGGCAGCAGTCCACTCTTGAAGCTAAACACTGCAATGACTTACAAAATTGGCACCAAGGCATTGAGTGCCATTCTGGATGCTATGAAACTCATACGCTCCCGACCTGTTGATTCTTGTTCAGAATATGATCCTAATGACTATTCTAACCTCGAGGAGTCAAAGGCAGATGGCTTGTCCTGTTTACCCATCAAGGTGCTTGTTCTAATTTGGCAATGTTTTATTGATTGCGGGTATCTTGCATATGTTGTCTTGCATTTCCTCTACTTTGTTTCACCGCCATCTACTTAGTTTACTCATAATATATGTCGAGATGCCATGCCCATCCATTATCAATACATATTCCATCTGTCATCATACCATGTTTTTTCACTCAAATGATGTTCTTGTGTATCAGACATCAAAAAGAAAGAGGGTGATTTCCGAACCTGAAGGAGCACCAGCAAAGTCCTTGAAAAACGTGGTGGTGCCGGAGAAATCAGATAGCACCCCACTTATATTGGTTGTACAACCAGTGACACAAAACATAGGACCGACTCCAGCAGACTGTACCCATACTTCACTGGCCACACCTCTAGCCCCACCACACAGGACCTGCACTCCAAAGAAAAGGTATACCGATTTCATTTGCCATAGCACCAAATTGTACCACGTAAAAATCCCACTCCAGCAAAAAAGTACAACAAGTCCACCGATCAAGACCTATCCCAACTACAGAGACGGCCAATTCCTGCAGATTGGAACCCCATTCCATTTATTCCCAGTTTAAAAGACAATGCTTTCAATGTTGTTAGGGACTACGTGCATATATTACCATCATGGGAAGATTATTGTGAAGACAAACACCATTTTCACATCTTCCTGTCCAACTTACGTGTAAGTGCTATTATTCATGGTTATTATTTTCCTGTTTTTACGCTGATTGAACACATCAATGATTTACATTACATTGTTGTAACTAGGCGAGGGTCAATCTGGATAGTCATGACGAGCAAAGCTTGCTTGTGCTTTTCAAGGAAGCATTGCAAAAGATCGGTGTTACCTAAGGAAATCACACTTTGATGGCAAGTCTATAAACGAATTTCCGGTGAAGTCTCCTGCTAAATTTAGAAGACATTGAATGGAAAAACCTTGGTATGCACTTTGGTCTTGTTCCCGGATGAGGTAATTGTCTATGAAATCACATGACAATTTGAACTTCTACTTTTCCGCATGTGCCTTATGGATCTTTTGCAGGAAATCTGCTCGAAGAAGAATTCGGTTTGACAAGAACAACGAGGATATCGCAAATATGCTGCCCGCTGCTTTGCTCTTGTTAGTACCTGTTGTCCTGTATCACTGTACTTGCATACATACCTGGTTCATTATGTGACAGCAGTATGCATGATAGCTTGCTTATCAATTGTTCGCTCCAAATTATCTTATCTGTATGAATGCTTACATTAGTGTAGAATATATCCAATGCCAATGTTTTTTAGCTCTGCATTGTTCTTGTAAGTACATGATGTCCTTTATCAGTGTACTTATAATGACAGGTAGTTGTTCATGTACCATCACTCTGCAGCTTATTTTCCTTTGCCCTCCATTTTCTACACATTAGATCTATATTTGCTCTCACCATAAGGTTGGTACTGAAGAAGTTTAGCTATGCATTTCTCTTGGCTGTACCTTTTGCCTGTATCGCCGCACTTACATTTATGGCTACTTGGTTATGTAGCATCACTATTCATCTTATCTTAAATATTCTCCATT
This sequence comes from Aegilops bicornis, assembly GCA_021605145.1. Taxonomy (NCBI): domain Eukaryota; kingdom Viridiplantae; phylum Streptophyta; class Magnoliopsida; order Poales; family Poaceae; genus Aegilops; species Aegilops bicornis. Next base: position 196,809,973 of record CM038675.1, read on the forward strand.
TTTTCGTATATTATCACATCTATATTTACTCTTAACAAAATGTAGAATAAAGGCAATGCTTTTGAAGAAAATTCTGTGGTAAACTTCTTGAATTGCCCCCCCCCCCATCAGCATGGACAAGGCCTTTATAGAGCCTGTCTTCACTAATAATGTAAGTTTGTCCATCTCAAGCCTTCAAACTTTGTTGTATATATTTGGTTAGGCATGATCAAAACAAATTTGTTTATTTTGGTGTTTGCAACAAATTGCTTGTTTAAAGTTTATTATGTAGTTCATAAACAAAAGTTTGCCCTTTCTCAATTTAAGTTTTCAGTTGCACAACCAAGTTCCCTCTTCATACCATGTAAATTAAACTATACAGAGCAAGTGATCTTCTTTTGCACTGCATGTATGCTTCTGTTCTTCATCCGTAATCCAGTGGTGTGGTGAACCTACCCACTACAAAGACAATGTCATATTCTGCAATGTCTTAACTATGAACAATGTCATATCATTCTAATATTATTTAAACCGTCTCTTTATTTGCCAATCTGAAATGGTATAAATTGACAGACACTAACCATTGATACTTATGAGTTCTTGATATATAATCCAGTGGTGTCGTGAAGCTACCAACTCCTTCACAATGTCATTTCCTGCCATGTCTTGACCTGAACAATACCATATTGTGTTAATGCAATTTTAAACTATGTCACTTTATTCGTCAGTAAGAAATGTGATGAATTGTCAGCACTGATACTTTTATGTGCAAAACCTGTCATCTGTCTGCTTGTTTATCTTTCAGAGTGAGGAAGATATAAGTGTTGAACAAGTGCAGTCTCATCATCTTGTTTCACTTCTTGGCAGGCTCCCAAAGAGGGCTAACCTTTCTTGAACTCTATTGAAGTGCTGTCGGTTTTGTATATTATTTTGTCGGCATGCTTATTTGCAATGGTGACGATGTTTGATGCCCAGTGTATGTAATCTGTTGTCTGCTTGTGCTTTATTATCATAGTGGCGAACTTTGATGCCCAGTGGATGTAATATGCCGTAATTTCTTTATTGTATAGTCTAGGTTTTTTCTTATTCACGAAGCTGCCGTTATTTTACTGTATATATATCCCGTCATCGCAGTAAACCGACCAAACCGTAAAATTAAGGTACATAATCGGGCCATCATGCAAACACGATGTAGGTTTGGCACGAAACATGCCGAACAGCTCACGCCGGCAAAGACACCGAAATGAACCCCGCCCATGATTGTGTGAATCAAATCACGGCTTTTTAACAGTTAAAATTGTCTCGGTCCTTGTTTGGCCCAATCGACATATCGCGAAAGCGTGACGGATGCAAACCGGGCCGTAGTTAGGCCCAACTATATGACAGGCTTTTAACAGGCCGAAATTAATATAGGGCCGAAATGTTAAACGGGCCCTTAACAGGCCAAAACTAATATAAGGCCTAATTACTAAGTGGGCCTTTAGTAAGTGGGCCCAAAAGCATAGTGTCCAGTTGACGGGCCGAATCTGATGTGGGCCATAATTGAGCCCAAAGCCTCTTAAAGGGCTGGACCTGATTTGGGCCGTAATTTGGCCCAGAACATGGTAGGCTTTTAACGGGCCGGATCTCATGTGGGCCACTATTAGGCCCAGAGCATGGCAGGCCATTAATGGACCGGATCAAATATGGGCCAGCATTTGGCACAAAACATGGCAGCCAGTTAATGGGCCGGCCTACTAGGGACCTCAAAATCTTGTGGGCCTACAGCTGGGCCGGCCCATTAATGTCGGCGAAATCTCGTGGGCCTTTAGCTGGGCTGGCCCATTATGATCCGCAAGAATCTTGTGGGCCTTTACCCGGGCTGGCCCATTATGGCACACAAAAATCTTGTGGGCCTTTACCTGGCCGTCCCATTATGGCCCACAAAATCTTGTGGGCCTTTAGCTGGGCCATCCCATTATGGTCCGCAAAATCTCATGGGCCTTTAGCTGGGCCGGCCCATTATGGTCCGCAAAATCTTGTGGGCCTTCAGTTGGGCCGGTCCACGTGTCAACATATCATAGGCGCGTCTCGCCCATTGGATGAGTGACACCTATGCCAACACGGACCTGACACGTGTCTCCTCCAGCCAATGATGATTTTACACGTGGAAAATCCCCATTGGTCGGGGCTGTTAACGGGTAGATCCAAAACCCGACCCGATAGCTTAACGACGTTCCGTTACGGTGGATGCCACGTGTCGGTCACCCTTGACGAAAGCACTTCTGCGACGCACGATTTATTGTCATGGAAGTGGACACTTCCATGATGATAATTTTGGTAATGTCATGGAACACTTCTACGACATCACATGTATGACTATCTTGATTCTGTCATAAATTTGTCATGGATGTACATGTATGATAAAAACGCAACCTACTGTGACAAACACATATCATCACAGAAGTGTATTTTTTTTGTAGTGCCACCTGGGCGCGCCAGGAGAGGGGGTGCGCCCTTGTGCGTTGTGCCCAACCAGGGGCCCCTCTCTAGTGGGTCTTGGCTTCAGAAATTCTTATTATTGATATACAAAATCCTCGCAAAGTTTCGTTCCATTCCGAGAACTTTTATTTCTGCACAAAAACAACACCATGGTAGTTCTGCTGAAAACAGCGTTAGTCCGGGGTTAGTTTCATTCAAATCATACAAATTAGAGTCCAAAACAAGAGGAAAAGCGTGTGAAAAAGTATATACGTTAGAGACGTATCAACTCCCCCAAGCTTAAATCTTTGCTTGTCCTCAAGCAATTTGACAATCCCCAAGTGCAGGGAATCATCGTAGCAATTCCAGATGGTGGAAGTGATAAGTATGGAGTGTCGAACCCACAAGGAGCTAAAGGTAAGATCAATATTCTCTCAAGTCCTATCTGCCACTGATACGATTCTACGTACACCGAACGTTTGCTTCCAACTAGAAACGAGAAATAAAACTACGTTGTGGGTATGAAGAGGATAACTTTGCATGGTATCAGAGAGCTAAAATATAAAAGTAGGTGTTGTTATCATAAAGTTAGAATATATTACTTAAGTATTATAAATAGCGAGTGTGGAATAATGATGGGTCGGTGTGCGGAATTATCCTAGGCAATTGTTAACAAGAACGTTAGTCGTCATTGCAATTTCATATGAGGGAGAGGCATAAGCTAACATACTTTCTCTTCTGGGATCATATGCACTTATGATTGGAACTCTAGCAAGCATCCGCAACTACTAAAGATCATTAATGTAAAACCCAACCGTAGCATTAAAGCATCAAGTCCCCTTTATCCTATACGCAACAACCCCCTTAATCGGGTTTATGCTTCTTTCACTCAAGCAACCCACTATAAGTGAATCATGAACGTATTGCAACACCCTACAGCAGGAATCCCTCACGCTTGCGCGACACGGAGGGCACAATAAGAGAACACCAAAATAAAACATACAACTCGTACCAATCTAGATCATTAATCAACCCAAAGACAAATGATATCTACTCAAAACATCTTAGGATGGCAACACATCATTGGATCATAATATGTGGCATAAAGCACCATGTTCAAGTAGGGCTTCTGTTGAGGGTGCGGTAGAGTGGACCGCGTAAAATAGATGAGGCTGGTGATGATGATGGTGATGTTGATGAAGACGATCACCGCGGCAATGATTCCCCTCCCGATGGCACTCCGGCGCCATCGAGAGATTGAGGAGGAGAGGTTCTCCCCCTTGTGCTTCGTCCTCCATGGCCTCCCCCTAGATGGGGAGAGGTTCTTCCTCTGGTCCTTGGCCTTCATGGCAATGATGGCCCCTCCGGGATTATCCTCCATGGCCTCCGGTGATGATGGCCCCCTTCGACAGGGTGCCAAAGGGGGCCTAGATTGATTCCTCGTGGCTACAGAGGCTTGCGGCGGCGGAACTTCCGATCTAGGTTATTTTCTGGAGGTTTCTATATTTATAGAAATTTTTGGCATAGGTCTCACGTCAGGGGGGTCTCCGAGTCGTCCACGAGATTGGGGCCCATGCCCAGGGGGGTGGGCACGCACCCATCCTCGTGGACAGCCCGGGACTCTTCTGGCCCAACTCTTTTGCTCCGGGGGCTTCTTTTGGTCCCTAAAAAAACATCAAAAATTGGCACGTCAATTGGACTCCGTTTGGTATCCCTTTTCTACGATACTCAAAAACAAGGAAAAAACAGAAACTGGCACTCGGCTCTAGGTTCACTAGATGACACCCCGCGCGTTGCTGCGGGAATTTGTGGTAGTATATAGGGGGATTTATAGGGTGAGAAATAGTGGAATTTATGAAAACAATAATATAAATACATGTCTACTTGAACCTTTGAACGGTATAAAAAGTCAGGCAAAATAAAATATGGTTGAGTATCTCCATATTTGCGTAATTAGAAGCGTAGCGACCCGACCTCAGATGGTCAAGTCTCTGTGCTTCAGTGTCATCCCTGGATCGATAATCTTTGACACACAAGATTTCGAAGGATTTATAACAGAGTAGCAATCACACACTTATTACATCGAATGTCTCAGAAGAGAACTTATTACAATAATATGGCTTAAGGCCATCTAATGCGATAACAGCGGAAGGCTTGGAAGATAAAGTGAGTCCATCAACTCCAACGACATAGCTGAGTTGCAAGGCAACGACCTAACGAACCTTACACCTCGTCTGAAAAGTCTGCAACATAATACGTTGCAGCCCGAGAACGGGCCAGCACATGGAATATGCTGGCAATATAACACAAAAGAGCAAGAATAGAATGATGCTATCACTACATGCATATTTGGCTGGTGGAAAGCTCTAGGGTTATAGTTTTGCGAAAAGCAGATTTTTTTCCTACAACAAAGGAATAGATTTTAATTTAACTATCATGGTGGTCGAAACATCGAGAAGGTATAACCCGAACTCAATCCCAATTAAAGTAGTTAACAACCCAACAATATTAATTAAGAGTGATGAGATACATGTGATAACTCAAGTACTAGATACTCAAAATTTGTCCATAACCGGGACACGGCTAACCATGATTAGATTGTACACTCTGCAGAGGTTTATGACTTTTCCCCACAAGACTCGATCGCCTCCGTTGATTTCTTGCACTACATGGTGTTTGAGAAACGGATGAACGAGGCACAGTCTTTCAGAAACATTAACTCTCTACTCCGGGTAGACCGTACCAAACCTACAAAACCCACTACCTCCTGATCTACCTCTTCAAGAGCTTCACGTAACTTACTCAACTATGCTAGAAGCCATAGTAGCTTGTGGCTGCACACGGAAGTTTCTAGCATGAATAATCTCAGTTCCCTTTGAGCCTGGGTGGCGGTCCATAGGAAGATCACACGGGTACCCCGGGATTTCCAAAAAAATATACAGGCAACACTGGGTACCCCAGGTGCCTCAATCCACCCAGATGTGTATTTAAGTTGCCACCTTAAGTTAAACCATTAATTAACAATCTCACATCTGTCATGGATTTCACTCACCCAAACCACGTCTACGAGCATAGCATAGTAATATAAGCAACACATAGAAGTAAATCCGAAGGGTTTGATAGTAACATGGCAATAGGTTCTACCTCAACTACTACTTCCCAACCCACAAGTTAATGACATCCTAACCATGCAATGTTTGAGGGTTGAGCTAATGCATAAAAACTGGGTATGAAAAGAGTATGATCAAAGTGTTACTTGCCTTGCTGACGATCCGCGAATCCTAGAGACTCGTAGTAACACGCTTCGTACTCCGGGAATTCTATTGCAGGCAAACATTAACATACATAAGAAACAAGCAAAGATGCACCAGCAAAACTTCAATTAAAAGAGGTTGACCAGAAATTTCAACTTAAGAACTCCGGTTCGCAAAAAGAATCAAACCAAACGGAGCAACGAAACTCAAAGAGCAAAAGAAACAAGATCCATTTACTAATCTGAACTAGGGTCAAATTTTACAGTATCAAAATCTTGTTTAAGTTGTTTAAACAGAAAGAGGGTCTCGAGACGAAGATCTAGGCACTTGAATCGCCTGATTCCGACTAACGAGCGAAAAGACAAACAGAAACTAAGATCGGATCAGAAATCGCGATCAGAAAAATCGCGGAATAAATCCGAGAAAAAGAAAAACTGACGAACAGACTAACGAACGAACGTTCGTTATCTGGATCTAAACGAAGAACGCGTTCGTTAAAACGAACGAACGAGCGAACGCTCGCTAAATAAATAAACTGGAGAAAAAAACCTATCTATTAAAAAAACGAAAACTAGGGTGTTCTAAAAAACCGAAACGGTTTTCTTTAGAAAACCGGGGCGGCAAGGCGGCTACCTCGGCTCGGCTCCGGCAGGGTTCCGGCGCAAAGGCGGGGCGGCGTGGGGTGGCGGGGCGACGACGGCGACGGGAAGCGGTGGCTCTGGCGCTGGCGACGGCCGCGGGCTCGGGCGGCTCCGGCCCGGGCGGCGGTGGTGGGTGGTGGTGGCGGGGTGGCGGGTATTTAAAGAGAAGTGCGGCTTGGAGGAGGGGCAAGGCGGCGTGAGTCCGGCTCGGACTCCGGTCCGGCGTGGTGGCGGCGCAGCGTGGGAGGCGGCGGCGTGGGCCCGGCTGGCTCGGCTGGCCTTTGGCCCACCGGCATGGATTTTTTTAAATAATTCACTACGTAGAAAATAAATCCTATAAAGTAAAATATAAAACCTAAAAATGCCAAAACAAATTTTCACTGTCTAAATGAAATATTTAGAACGAGATGAACATTTTCTTGGCCCTAAAATGCAAATTTTTAAAACGTGCAATTTTTCTAATGCAAATAAAATGCAAATAAAATCAAATAAAATCCTACAAATGGTTTTAACAATTTTCCTCCAATATTTCGATTGTTTTGGAGAAGTCATATTATCTCCTCTCATATATTTTTATATGAATTATTTTTCGGAGAGAAAAATTATTAAAACCAAAATCCTCGTTTCATTATTTGATAAAAATCAAATATGAAAACCGGAAAATCCCCAACTCTCTCCGAGGGTCCTTGAGTTGCTCAGGATTTCGAGGATTTCGGAACGAAGATGCAATAAAATATGATATGCAAGAATGACCTATGTATAACATTCCAAATTGAAAATTTGGGATGTTACAAACCTACCCCCCTTAAGATGAATCTCGTCCTCGAGATTCGGGTTGGCTAGAAAATAGGTGCGGGTGGTCTTTGCGAAGATCATCCTCTCGTTCCCAGGTGGCTTCCTCCTCGGTATGATGGCTCCACTGAACTTTGCAAAACTTGATAACCTTGCTGCGAGTGACTCGGCTGGCAAAGTCAAGAATCTTCACTTGCTTCTCCTCATAAGTCAAATCACTGTCCAGCTAAATGTCCTCCAAGGGTAGTGTATCTCTTAACGTATATCGGCCATCTCAGCATGACACTTCTTCAGCTGTGAGACGTGGAACACATCGTGAACTCCTGACAATCCTTCTGGTAATTCCAGCTTGTAGGCAACTTCTCCCATCCGCTCCAAAACATGGTACGATCCTACAAATCTCGAAGCTAATTTTCCCTTAACTCCAAAATGTTTCACTCCTCGCAAGGGTGATACTCGCAGATATGCTCTGTCTCCAATCTCATAGGTTACCTCCTTGCATTTCGTGTCTGCGCAACTTTTCTGCCTGGACTGAGCTATCTTCAGTCTATCCCAAATCAACTTGACCTTCTCCTCCGACTCTTTGATCAAATCTGGTCCAAACAACTGTCGGTCTCCTACCTCATCCCACATCAAGGGTGTTCTGCATCTGCGTCCATACAGAGCTTCAAATGGTGCCATCTTCAAACTGGCCTGGTAGCTATTGTTGTAGGAGAACTCTGCGTAAGGCAAATTGTCATCCCAACTAGATCCATAATCTAGCGCACAGGCTCTCAACATATCCTCCAGAATCTGATTGACTCTTTACATACGTCCATCATTTTGCGGCTGAAATCTTTGTCTTTGAACTCCAATCTCGTACCCAAGGTCTGGTGTAACTAATGCCAAAACTTTGAAGTAAACTGTGTTCCTCTATCTGATACAATGGTCCTCGGAACTCCATGCAAACATACGATCATGGACATATGTATCTTGGCCAACTTTGCACTTGTATAAGTGCTTTTCACTGGAATGAAGTGAGACACTTTTGTCAAGCGATCCACTACTACCCATATTGAGTCATATCCTGCTTTGGTCCTGGGTAATCCGGTGATAAAATCCATGCCAAGTTTATCCCACTTCCATTCGGGTATCAGCATAGGCTGTTCCAGTCCTGCTGGCTTCTGATGCTCTGCCTTCACTCTCTGACATACATCACATACAGCTACATACTCTGCGAAATCCTTCTTCATACCGGTCAACCAGAAACGTTCCTTCAAAACCAAATACATCTTGGTGTTTCCGGGGTGTATCGAGTATGGTGAGTCATGAGCCTCCTGAAGTATTAACTTCCCGATCTCTGGGTTATTGGGCACATAAACTCGGTCCTCAAACCATAAGGTATCATGCTCATCCTCGCGAAAACCTTTGGCCTTTCCTTTGCTCATCTTCTCCTTTATCTCAACAATCTCTTTGTCTTCCTTCTGAGCTTCTCAAATCTTGTCCAACAATGTAGACTGAACTTCCATTGTTGCAACGAAACCTCTTGGAACAATCTCTAATCGAAGTTCCATGATATCCTCAACTAACTCCTTCGGCACTCCCTTAATTTCAAGGATATTAGCATAACTCTTCTGGCTCAAAGTGTCTGCTATGACATTGGCCTTTCCTGGGTGATAGTGTAGCTTCATATCGTAATCCTTTATAAGCTCCAACCATCTCCTCTGTCTAAGGTTCAGCTCCTTTTGCGTGAAAATGTACTTCAAACTCTTATGATCAGTGTACACATCACAACGGTTTCCAATAAGGTAGTATCCAAGTCTTCAAAGCATGCACTACGGCTGCTAGCTCCAAATCATGTGTGGCATAGTTCAACTCATGGGGCTTTAGTTGTTGTGAGGCATACGAAACAGCTCTTCCGTCCTGCATAAGCACACATCCAAGTCCTAAGCGAGAGGCGTCACAATAAACTTGGAACTCCTTATGTATATCTGGTAGTGTTAGCAGTGGGGCTGTAGTCAAACGTTTCTTCAACTCCTGAAAACTTGCCTCACAATCCTCTGTCCATTTAAACTTAGTATCCTTCTTCAATAGTTCAATCATTGGCTTAGCAATCTTGGAAAAGTTCTCTATGAATCTCCGATAATATCCCGCGAGTCCAAGGAAACTGCGGATCTCGCCAACTGAAGTGGGTGCCAACCATTCAGTGACTGACTGAACCTTGCTGGGGTCTACTGCTATACCTTCTCCTGATATAACATGCCCAAGAAATCCAACTTCCTTCAACCAAGATTCGCACTTGCTGAACTTGGCATATAACTGGTGTTCTCTGAGTTTCTCGAGAACTAAAAGCAAATGCTCCTTGTGCTCCTCTTCTTCTTCAAGTATACCATAATATCATCAATAAACACCACAACAAAATTATCCAAGTACTCCATGAACACCTTGTTCATCATGCTCATGAAATAGGCAGGGGCGTTAGTCAGTCCAAACGACATGACCGTATACTCGTATAATCCATACCGCGTGGTGAACGCTGTCTTTGGTATATCCTTCTCTCGAATCTTCAACTGATGGTATCCCGGTCGTAGGTCGATCTTTGAAAACACCTTAGCTCCTTGTAGCTGATCAAACAAATCATTGATCATCGGTAGTGGATACTTGTTCTTAATCGTTACTTCATTCAAGGCTCGGTAATCAACAACCATCCTCAGGGATTTATCCTTCTTCTCGACCAAAAGTACTGGAGCTCCCCAAGGTGATGAACTCCTTTGAATATAACCTTTCTCCAACAACTCCTTGATCTGTTTCTTAATTTCCTCCAGATCATTTGCGGGCATCCGATAGGGTCTCTTGGATATTGGCCTGGTAGCTGGCAATAGCTCTATCAAAAACTCAATGTCTCGATCCGGTGGCATGCCTGGTAACTCTTCTGGGAAAACATCCGGGTAATTCTTTACTACAGGCACTTCCTCCTGAACAACTCCCGTGAGGGCATTCACTTGGCTCCTCCTAGGCACATGCCTAGACACATACTTAATCCTTTTTTCTTCCGGGGTGGTAAGATAAATTGATTTGCTAGCACAGTCAATGCTTCCTCCATACTTTGACATCCAGTCCATACCTAATATCACATCCAATCCTTGTGACTCCAAGATAATTAGGTCGGACGGAAAAACATGCGTCCCGATGGTTAGGGGTATCTGGTTGCACCATCGGCTAGCCATGTACTCTGCTCCAGGTGAACTCACTAAAAGAGGGGTCCTAAGGGTTTGGGTTGGAAGTTTAAACTTATCCACAAATCCCCTTGATATGTATGAATGCGATGCACCAGTATCGAAAAGAACAAGAGCGGTAAATGACTTAACCAAAAACTTACCTATTACCGCGGCCGGCTGCTCTTCAACCTCCTCCACGTTAACGTGGTTCACTTGTCCTTTGTTGAATGGATTGGGCTTCTTCCCAGCGCTCCCATTTCTGTTTCCATTCCTTCCTTTAGGACAATCATTGGCATAGTGCCCTGTCTTCCCGCACTTAAATCAAGTAACTTGACTTAGGTCTCTTTTGGCGGGTGTAGCTGGATTGGAGCGGTTCTGATTGTTATTAACTCCGTTCCATTTCCATTCTTAGCACCATTGTGGTTATGCGATCCTCCTCCAAAGGTGGTTGTGACCTCCATGGTTATGAACGAGTCCTCCCGAAGTTCGGGGTTAAGCGGGGCTTCTGCTGAGCTCTGAGTTATACTTCCCTTGTCCATACTTCCTCTTACGGCTCTCAATCTGCTGCGCTTCCTTCAATCATAAGTGCCTTGTCTACCAACTCCTGGTAGTTGTTGAAAGTTGCCACCATCAACTGCATGCTCATCTCATCATTCAGCCCTTCCATAAACTTCTCCTGCTTCGCGGCATCTGTGGCCACATCATCAGGAGCATAGAGTGATAACTTGCTAAAATCATCCACGTACTAAGCCACAGTACGGTTCCCCTGGCGTAGGTTGCGAAACTCGTGCTTCTTCATCTGCATGGCTCCAGTTGAGACATGGGCTGTGCGAAAAGCTTGCTGAAACTGGTCCCAAGTAACATTGGCTATAGGAAAAGTAGCCGTGTAATTCTCCCACCATGCGGCTGCTGGTCCATCCAATTGAAGTGCGGCAAGGCGCACCTTCTCAGCCTCTGTGCATCCGGCGGTGGTTAACTCCCTTCCAATACGACGTAGCCAATCATCAGCAACTATTGGCTCGGTGCTACTGGAAAACACCGGCGGCTGTAACCTCAGGAAACGGGCTAAGTTGTCCACTGGAAGCGGGTTATTGTCGTTGTTGTTGCCCTGGTTCTGAACTAGCAATTGCATCAAAGCATTCTGCTGCTGGATCAACTGGTTGAGCTCCGGTGGGAAAGCAAAACCGGTGTCACGTCTCGTTGTCATCTGAGGGTTTTGATGGAAGAGATTAGAAAATAAAAAGGTCTAGCGATAAAACACTACCCATATGCACATGAGGAAAACACAAACATTACACTCAATCAAACAAGCAAGGCCATACAAACGGTCTAGGAATATCGCAAAAGTGCTCAACTACTACTAGATACATGGGGAGAAATACTACTAATATATGGTGGTCATCTAGAAATTTTGATCGGTGGAAGACTCCATGATGTCTACTCCAGCTTCGTCTTCGTAGTCATCATCGCTTGGATCGGAATCGGTATCGTCGAAGATGATGTAGTTGTCCGGGCAAGTGGGGTCATCGCCTTCTTCTTCCGGTGCTGGTCCACTCATGAATACTCCGATCTTCTTAACCAGGTCGTCGTTCTTCTCCAGTAGTGTCTTGATTTCCTCCTCATATCCATCACGTGTAAACTTGAGTTCTTCCTCCAGCTCGATGATCCTGGTCTTCGCCTTCTTCAACTCCATCATGTCTGCGCACATCTGGTTCTCCTGACGTCGAATGTGCTGGTTTAGCTCCTGGATGAAAGCTGCAATGGATCTATCCTTCTTGGTGCTGATTACTTCCCATTGCTCGTCTCGGCGCCCACATATTTTATAAATGGTGTCCTTAAGCTCCCTGTTGTAGACTTCTCCAATGCGTCCCATGGTAATGTGGGCTGCCATGCTCTTGCCTAGACTCCAGGTGGGTGCTTCGAAAGAAAATTCTATGGGCTTAGAAGTTGGCGAGAACGTCCTTCTTGGAACTTGTACTTGAATCATCCAGCGCTCCTCTTCTGATAAGGTGGCGTTGTACGTCCTGGTGAAGCTTGGTATTCCAATATTCAAGTACCTAGTGACTTCCTTCAAGTGGCGTCCAAAAGGGGTGTCTTCATCCGGTTGCGCAAACTTGTTCTTCATCTCCGTCATCCTAAAGAGTGGAAAAGTGGAGAGGAGTCAGAAATGAGTAGAGAAAAGTGACCTATGGTTTTTCTTAGTGGTCGTGTCCTACACTCAGCGTCTGCTCTGATACCATCTTGTAGCGACCCGACCTCAGATGGTCAAGTCTCTGTGCTTCAATGTCATCCTCGGATCGATAATCCGACACACACAGTACTCGAAGGATTTATAACAGAGTAGCAATCACACACTTATTACATCGAATGTCTCAGGAGAGAATTTATTACAATAATATGGCTTAAGGCCATCTAATGCGATAACATCGGAAGGCTTGGAAGATAAAGTGAGTCCATCAACTCCAACGGCATAGCTGAGCTGCAAGGCAACGACCTAACAAACCTTACTCCTCGTCTGAAAAGTCTGCAACATAATACGTTGCAGCCCGAGAACGGGTCAGCACATGGAATATGCTGGCAATATAACACAAAAGAGCAAGAACAGAATAATGATATCACTACATGCATATTTGGCTGGTGGAAAGCTCTAGGGTTATAGTTTTGCGAAAAGCAGATTTTTCCCTACAACAAAGGAATAGATTTTAATTTAACTATCATGGTGGTTGAAACATCGAGAAGATATAACCCCAACTCAATCCCAATTAAAGTAGTTAACAACCCAACAATATTAATTAAGAGTGATGAGATACATGTGATAACTCAAGTACTAGATACTCAAAATTTGTCCATAACCGGGGACACGGCTAACCATGATTAGATTGTACACTCTACAGAGGTTTGCGCACTTTTCCCCACAAGACTCGATCGCCTCCGTTGATTTCTCGCACTACATGGTGTTTGAGAAACGGATGACCGAGACACAGTCTTTCAGAAACATTAACTCTCTACTCAGGGTAGACCATACCAAACCTACAAAACCCACTACCTATTGATCTACCTCTTCAAGAGCTTCACGTAACTTACTCAACTATGCTAGAGCCCATAGTAGCTTGTGGCTGCACACGGAAGTTTCTAGCATGAATAATCTCAGTTCCCTTTGAGCCTGGGTGGCAGTCCATAGGAAGATCACACGGGTACCCCGGGATTTCCAAAAAAATATACAAGCAACACTGGGTACCCCAGGTGCCTCAATCCACCCAGATGTGTATTTAAGTTGCCACCTTAAGTTGAACCATTAATTAACAATCTCACATCTATCATGGATTTCACTCACCCAAACCACGTCTACGAGCATAGCATAGTAATATAAGCAACACGTAGAAGTAAATTCCAAGGGTTTGATAGTAACATGGCAATAGGTTCTACCTCAACTACTACTTCCCAACCCACAAGTTAATGACATCCTAACCATGCAATGTTTGAGGGTTGAGCTAATGCATAAAAACTGGGTATGAAAATAGTATGATCAAAGTGTTACTTGCCTTGACGATCCGCGTATCCTAGAAACTCGTAGTAACACGCTTCGCACTCCGGGAATTCTATCGTAGGCAAACATTAACATACATAAGCAACAAGAAAAGATGCACAAGCAAAACTTCAAATAAAAGAGGTTGGCCAGAAAGTTCAACTTAAGAACTCCGGTTCGCAAAAAGAATCAAACCAAACGGAGCAACGAAATTCAAATGGCGAAAGAAACAAGATCCGTTTACTAATCTGAACTAGGGTCAAATTTTACAGTATCAAAATCTTGTTTAAGTTGTTTAAACAGAAAGAGGGTCTCGAGACGAAGATATAGGCGCTTGAATCGCCTGATTCCGACTAACGAGCGAAAAGATAAACAGAAACTAAGATCGCATCAGAAATCGCGATCAGAAAAATCACGGAATAAATCCGAGAAAAAGAAAAACTGATGAACAAACTAACTAACGAACGTTTGTTATCTGGATCTAAATGAAGAACGCGTTCGTTAAAACGAACGAACGAGCGAACGCTCGCTAAATAAATAAACCGGAGAAAAAACCGATCTATTAAAAAAATGAAAACTAGGGTTTTCTAAAAAAACCAAAACAGTTTTCTTTAGAAAACCGGGGCGGCTACCTCAGCTCGGCTCGACGGGCTCCTGGGTTCGGCCTTGACGGGGCGGCGTGGGGTGGCGGGCAGCGACAGCGATGGTAGGCGGCGTGACGGCGGCTCTGGCCTTGGCGGCGGCTGGCTCGGCGGCGGCTCGGCTCGGGCGGTGGCGGGTGGTGGTGGTGGTGTGGTGGCGGGGTGGCGGGGTATTTAAGAGAAGTGCGGCTTGGAGGAGGGCAAGGCGGCGGCGAGGCGAGTCCGGCTCGAACTCCGGTCCGAGCGGCGGCGGGCGGGGCGGCGTGTGGGCGGCTGATGGCATGGCTCGGCTGGGCCTTAGGCCCAGTCGGGCGCGGGATGTTTTTTTTAATAATTCCGCCGACAGAAACTAAATCCTATAAAATAAAATAAAAAACCTAAAAATGCCAAAACAAATTTTCACCATCTAAATGAAATATTTAGAACGAGATGAACATTTTCTTGGCCCTAGAATGCAATTTTTTAAAACCTGCAATTTTCTAATGCAAATAAAATCCAAATAAAATCCTACAAATGATTTTAACAATTTTCCTCCAATATTTCGATTGTTTTGGAGAAGTCATATTATCTCCTCTCATATATTTTTATATGAAATATTTTTTGGAGAGAAAAATTATTAAAACCAAAATTCTCGTTTCATTATTTGATAAAAATCAAATATGAAAACCGGAAAATCCACAACTCTCTCCGAGGGTCCTTGAGTTGCTCAGGATTTCGAGGATTTCGGAACGAAGTTGCAATAAAATATGATATGCAAGAATGACCTATGTATAACATTCCAAATTGAAAATTTGGGATGTTACAAGAAGAATGCATCACCAACATTAAGAGAAGTAACATATATTGTAATGAGATTTTTCTCATAATATTTCAAGATATTATCATTTGTTTGTCTATTAGAAGTGCATCAAAGCAGGACAATGAGAACAGCCCATACCTGATCCTCCAAGCGAGGAAAAGCCATTGAAGTTAGGATTATTATTAGTAGCATAACAATTAAATACTGATATTATAACTATAAAAAATATATAGTAAGTATAGAGAATGCAAGTATGTTCATAAGAGTCGTCACTTCATTTTTTTTTCATTTATGTAGGTATAGATGATTGTTTTGACAACTGTAGAACCGGGCAGCATGCAAAGAACAACATTGTCAATCACACAATTGTATCACTCATGTAATATATGATCCCGTAAAATTCACAATGGAATACTACTCACAGAGAACAAATTACCTGAAAATGAACCCCAATATGCCAATATGATTCTATAAAATAACCATAGAAGAGCAGTAAAAGTACACAATTCGTACTAAATTAATGTGTGAGAGGAAGGGAGATAGAGAGATGCAGTTGTAGTTGGGAACACAACATGCTAGCTTCATCTGTTTCTTCATTCAGAACCCTAAATAGCACAAAAGGAAGACGAAATTTCACCATCTAACGCCTCCAATAAAAAACAACCGGATGGGAGAAGCATCAATGATCCGTCGCATCTTGACACATGTGTATCTGCAATAGCTGAGTTAGATAGCAACTTTGGGGATAGAGACTGAACGGATTATTGCCGCGGAGGAGGTCACTGGAGATGGAAAAGAGCTTCCTACTATGAAATTTCTGACCACACATAAATCAGAACATCAAACCAAGCTAACTCAAAAATTACGTTCATATCTGAGAACATTGAGAGGAAAAGAGAGCACCCGCCTCTAGCGCAAGTGATGTTGGAGGAGGACAGCAGCGGTGGCACGTACACGTACATCTCATCTTGTCGGCGATCGCGAGGCTCCGAGAGAGGTAGAGATAGAGGGAAGGATCATGAGGCTCTGAGCCAGCGGCAATGAGCGGATCTTCGATGGCGACCGTGAAGGCTTGGCCGGCGGCAGTGTAGTATGGAGAGAGGGTAGAGATGGGGAAGATGAGAAGAATCGATCGAGCTTTTTTTGAAGATTGGTGTAGGTTTATTCCTTCAGATTAATAAGCTAAGCTGCTAAGGCGAAACATCAAAGATTAATGCCTCCGGAAAATATCCGGAATCAGCGCTGTCATTAAATGGATCCATTGCCCACGTCCCCCTGCGCAGGCAAGAAAGGATTACCCAGCTGCATGCATTATTCTAGTGAATTAATGCTAAACGCTAATCAAGGAAATGCACGACTTACTGTCCAGTAATTTCACCATGAGTGAGTACTATTTGCGATCCTATTTTGATGCTTCACTGCATGCACGTATTGAGTGCGGTTTATTGGGCATTCCTAGCAAGATGGACTCTCGCATGCATAGGCTGCTAGCAATAAACATTTTTATCCGATGCATGCGGGAGGCTGCCGAAGATTAAGCTTGCTGTGCAAATACCCGTACGTGAAAGCCTATGTGGCAAAATGCTGATGTGGATGCTGTGCATGTTGAGAGAATGCTAGTAGTGGGGATCAACTACTTAAGAATGTAAGATAGGTTAGTCCCAAAAATCATATAAAATATCATATAAATGCATATAAAACATCTAAGATGGATAATATAATAGCATGAATACTTCATAAATTATAGATACGTTGGAGACGTATCAGCATCTCCAAGCTTAATTCCTGCTCGTCCTCAAGTAGGTAAATGATAAAAGAAATAATTTATGAAGTGTGAATGCTAGCAGGTGCACAAGTTTGATCAATGATAATTTCAATCACCTTTTCTAGCATAATTATATGTCATAACAGTAGCTCATCTCATAAAACTTTGCATCATCAAGTAACAAGCTATTCACATGTTAAAGTATAGATCATAAACTTTCTTGAAAACTAACAAACAATGCTCTTAGTAATCAAACAATTGCAATTCATCTTATTTTCGGGAAGGGTCTACGTAAGAGTTTTGATTCAGCAAACTCCACATACTCAACTATCATTTAATCTTTCACAATTTCTAACACTCATGTGATATTTATGGGTTCAAAGTTTTAATCGGACACAGAGAAAGATAGGGGCTTATAGTTTCGCCTCAACCTTTTACCTCAAGGGTAATGTCAAAATAATAATTTATGAAAACCTACATCGAAGTGGATATATATATCCGGATTGCTCCAACACAAAGTGCTTGCCAAATGAAAAAGTGTAATAAGGAAAGGTGATGATCACCATGACTCTTGTATAAGGGTAGAAGATAAAAGTAAAAGATAGGCCCTTCGCAGAGGGAAGCAGAGGTTGTCATGCGCTTTTATGGTTGGATGCACAAAATCTTAATGCAAAAGAACGTCACTTTATATTGCCGCTTGTGATAAATACCTTTATACAGTCCGTCGCTTTTATTTCTTCCCTATCACAAGTTCGTATAAAGCTTATTTTCTTCGCACTAAGAGATCATACATATTTAGAGAGCAATTTTTATTGCATGCACCGATGACAACTTACTTGAAGGATCTTACTCAATCCTTAGGTAGGTATGGTGGACTCTCATGGCAAAACTGGTTTAAGGGATGTTTGGAAGCACAAGTAGTATTTCTACTTGGTGCAAAGAATTTGGCTAGCATGAGAGGGAAAGGCAAGCCCAACATGTTGGATGATCCAAGACAATATAACGTTTCGGATATAAGAAAACATAACCCATTAAGTTGTCTTCCTTGTCCAAAATCAACCTTTTAGCATGTCATATTTTAATGAGTGCTCACAATTGCAAAAGATGTCCAAGATAGTATATGTGAAATCTCTCTTCCTTCAATATTCTTTCATGAATTGTTCAAGTGACCAATCTTGCGTTTGCTAACTTTCAATAAGTTTACTAACTATACTTATTCTGTGTGAAGTCATTACTCCCCATGGTATTAGAATATGAAACATATATAAATTCAAATTAATGATATTCAATTCATTTAACCATTTACTCATAGGATATATGTGAAGCACGTGAGTAAATGACAAATTACTCCAAAAAGATATAAGTGAAGAACACTGAGTAGTCAAATAATTAACTAGCCATGGGAGGATTCTTTTTAATTCAAGATTTAAGATCCAATGATTTCATTCAAACAGCAAGTAAAATTGAAAATACGCTCCAAGAAAAACACATATCATGTGACGGATAAAAATATAGCTCCGAGTAAGGTATACCGATAGTTTTGAAGATGAAAGAGGGGATGCCTTCCGGGGCATCCCCAAGCTTAGGCACTTGAGTCTTCCTTGAATATTACCTTGGGGTGCCTTGGGCATCCCCAAGATTAGGGTCTTTCCACTCCTTATTCTCCTCATATCGATATCTCACTTAAAGCTTGAAAACTTCAATCACACAAAACTTAACGGAACTTCGTGACATAGGTTAGTATGATAAAGAGTAAACCATTCACTTTGGTACTCTCAAAGACAAGGTTCATAATTGTTCTCACACAATGCCTACTGTACCATACCATTTATACAATTTAGATTGAGAAATATAAGCCATAGAAACTAGAAAACAAGCAAACTATGCAATGAAAACAGAATCTGTCATAAACAGAACAGTCTGTAATGATCTGAACAGCAACCATACTTCTACTACTCCAAAAATTATGAGATAAATTGGTGGACGTGAGGAATTTGTGTATTAATCTTCTTCAAAAAGAATCAACTCAAAATCACTCTTCTGTAAAAAAAATGGTAGCTAATCCCGTGAGCGCAAAGTTTCTGTTTTTTACAACAAGATCACATTAACTCTCACCCAAGTCTTCCCAAAGGTCTTACTTGGCACTTTATTGAAACAAAAGCTATAAAACATGATTACTACAGTAGCTTAATCATGTAAACACACAAAAACAGTAAGGGTAAATATTGGGTTGTCTCCCAACAAGCGCTTTTCTTTAATGCCTTTTAGCTAGGCATGATGATTTCAATGATGCTCACATAAAAGAAAAGAATTGAAACATAAAGAGAGCATCATGAAGAATATGACTAGCACATTTGAATCTATCCCACTTCCTATGCCTAGGGATTTTGTGAACACATAATTCATAGGAACAAGAATCAACTAGCATAGGAAGGCAAAACAAGTATAACTTCAAAACTTTAAGCACATAGAGAGGAAACTTGATATTATTGCAACTCCTACAAGCATATATTCCTCCCTCATAATAACTTTCAGTAGCATAATGATTGAATTCAACAATATAACCATCACATAAAGCATCCTTTTCATGATCTACAAGCATAGAAATTTTTCTACTCTCCACGTAAGCAAAATTCTTCTCATTCGGAATAGTGGGATCACTAATTCCTAAAGTTGACACTCTTCCAAACCCGCTTTATTTGTTAGTATTATTCATACTCCAAAAGATATAAGTGAAGTTCATGGAGCATTCTAAAATTAATATAGACTAACTAATATCCAAGCTCAAAATATATAAGTGAAGCACACGAAGCATTCTATAAAACCATACTCAAAAGATTTAAGTGAAGCACAAAGAGCATTCTATAAGGTCATACTCAAAAGATATAAGTGAAGCACATGGATCATTCTATAAATTGATGAAGGGACATCTCATACTAGAATGGTTCTTAAATAAAAAGAAAAACACAAAGGACACAAATCATGTGAACAAAACAAAAACCGAGGTATACCGATAATTGTTGAAGAAGAAAGATGGGATGCCAACCGGGGCATCCCCAAGCTTAGATGCTTGAGTATCCTTGGAATATTTACTTGGGGTGCCTTTGGCATCCCCAAGCTTGAACCCTTGCCTCTCTTTATTCTTGTCACGTCGGTAGCTCCTCGTTCTTCGAACACTTCATCCACAAAAACTTAACAAAAACTTTGTGAGATCCGTTAGTATACTAAACCAAATCACTATCTTTAGGTACTGTTGAAAACTCATTCCAATTTCATATTAGCACTTTATCTACTGTATTCCTACTTAACCATGGTTCATTCCCCCCAATACTACCCATAGATTCATCAGAATAAGCGATCAACACATAGAAAACAGAATCTATCAAAAACATGACAGTCTATAGTAATCTGGAAGTTTAGTAAACTTCTGTAACTCCAAAAAATTCTAAAAAAATATGAAAATTTAAAAAATTTGTATAGAAGTAATGTTCAAAAAAGTTTCAGACCCATTTGACTTTCCAGTAAAAAAATTTAAATTCACGCACTACAGCCAAAGTTTCTGTTTTTGTACTGCACATAGTAAACAAGCAATCTAATCATCCTAAAACCAAAGCTTGGCACATTATTTTTATAATACAATGGATATATACAAGGGGATATATTATTTTCAGAGAAGCTTCCATGAATTTTTTTTACATTGCTTCCATGAGCATGAACACAAGTGTTCAAGGTCGACCCTCACTTCTCCAATGCACAACCTTCCAATCACTTCTCTTATTGAAAAACTTTTTTGGCATGAGAGGCAAGTAATTTTTTTTGTATTTTCATTCTTAAAGTTTTTCTATATGTTTCACCCACAACTAAACAGAAACAAAAAGGAAAAACAAAATCTACTTAGTGAAGAAAGCAAACAAGCACACACGAGAATATCAACCCCACGCTATTGCTCCCCGCCAACGGTGCCAGAAAAGAGCTTGATAATCCCCAAGTGCTGGAAGTGACAAGTATGGAGTTTCGAACCCACAAGGAGCTAAAGGTAAGATCAATATTCTCTCAAGTCCTATCTGCCATCGACATTTAATTTCACGACAATCAACGCTTGCTTCCAACTAGAAACAAGAAATAAAACTACGTTGTGGGTATGAAGAGGATAAATTTGCATGGTATCGGAGAGCTAAAATATAAAAGTAGGTGTTGTTATCATAAAGTTAGAATATATTACTTAAGTATTATAAATAGCAAGTGTGGAATAATGATGGATCGGTGTGCGGAATTATCCTAGGCAATTGTTAACAAGACCGGTAGTCGTCATTACAATTTCATATGAGGGAGAGCATAAGCTAACATACTTTCTCTTCTTGGATCATATGCACTTATGATTGGAACTCTAGCAAGCATCCGCAACTATTAAAGATCATTAAGGTAAAACCCAACCATAGCATTAAAGCATCAAGTCCCCTTTATCCCATACGCAACAACCCCCTTACTCGGGTTTATGCTTCTGTCACTCAAGCAACCCACTATAAGCGAATCATGAACGTATTGCAACACCCTACAGCGGGAATACCTCACGCTTGTGCGACAATAGGATATCACCAAAATAAAACATACAGCTCGTACCAATCTAGATCATCAATCAACCCAAAGACAAAGGATATCTACTCAAAACATCATAGGATGGCAACACATCATTAGATCATAATATGTGACATAAAGCACCATGTTCAAGTAGGCATTACAGTGGGGTGCGGGAGAGTGGACCGCGTAAAATAATGAGGATGGTGATGATGATGGTGATGTTGATGAAGACGATCACGGCGGCGATGATTCCCCTCCCGATGGCACTCCGGCGCCACCGAGAGAGAGGAGGAGAGGTTCTCCCCCTTGTGCTTCCTCCTCCATGGCCTCCCCCCTAGATGGGGAGAGGTTCTTCCTCTAGTCCTTGGCCTTCATGGAGATGATGGCCCCTCCGGGATCCTCCTCCATGGCCTCCGGTGATGATTGCCCCCTCCGGCAGGGTGCCAGAGGGGGCCTAGATTGATTTCTCGTGGCTAAAGAGGCTTGCGGCGGCGGAACTTTCGATCTAGGTTATTTTCTGGAGGTTTCTGTATTTATAGGAATTTTTGGCGTAGGTCTCACGTCAGGTGGGTCTCCGAGTCGTCCATGAGATAGGGGCCCACGCCCAGGGGGGTGGGCATGCCCCCCACCCTCGTGGACAGCCCGGGACTCTTCTGGCCCAACCCTTTTGCTCAGAGAGCTTCTTTTGGTCCATAAAAAATCATCAAAAATTGGCACGTCAATTGGACTCCGTTTGGTATTCCTTTTCTGCAATACTCAAAAACAAGGAAAAAACAGAAACTGGCACTGGGCTCTAGGTTTATAGGTTAGTCCAAAAAATCATATAAAATATCATATAAATGCATATAAAACATCTAAGATGGATAATATAATAGCATGAACACTTCATAAATTATAGATACGTTGGAGACGTATCACAATTCAGTTGATAAACTGAAAGTGAGAAAGAAAAACTTTTACGAACTCTTTTGCTCTTGTTTGCATAATTAAGCTTAAACAGCACCCAAGTTTTCAGCTAGCATTATAACTAACCATGTCAACAATAACATTTAAAGATTATAATGATTCATATCAATGACATAATAAGCTAGCGAGCAATAATAAAATATCTCAAACAGCAACACGTTGTCAAAATAACCATGATATAATATGACAATAGTGGTACCTCGCTAGCCCTTTCTGAGACCGCAAAACATAAATGCAGAGCACCTCCAAAGTTCAAGTAGCGACTAAACATTGTAATGCATGGTAGAAAAGATCCAGTCATGATGCACCCAACATTAGCTATACACAATGCATAAATCATGATAGTTGTGCTCTACTCAGTTTCTGGCGCTTGTTTTTAGAAGGTGGTGACACAACATAAAAGTAAATAGAAAGTCCCTTCGCAGAGGGAAGTAGGGATTTGCAGAGGTCCAGAGCTCAATTTTTTAAAACAGAGATAAATGATATTTTGAGACATGCACCCTTCTCATTCACTTCACGACCATCAGTTATCAACATCTTCCATGCTAAGCACGCTAGTGGCGGTTCCCAAGCGGAAAGTAAAGGTTTTGACTCCATTGGGAGTTTTCGTTTGATTATTCAAGAGATGAACTCTTTTTCATATTTGCAGTTTGGGATTGGGCATCCCTAATACCGCCCATTTCCTCGTGCGATGGTGAGTGAATAAACACTCGACCCGAGGATAACATGCTTAGCACGGAAGATATCGACCACCTCCTGTCGTTCCATGAACGATCCAGGCACACAAAAAGGATAATTTTTTAGAACTTTTTAGAGGTGGCACATGCAAATTTACTTAGGACGGCAGGGTGATACCGTATATAGGTAGGTATGGTGGATGGTTCAAGGTTTATGATGTACAAGCAGAATTCCCACTTAGTACAGGCGAAGTCTAGCAATTTAAGATTGGGAAGCGGCCAGCTAGAGAGCAACAACGATCATGACCAGGCATTATGCATAAGTAACATTGGACACTAGCATGAGTAGGATATGAGCACCATGAACATAAATATTATAGAGGCTATGTTGGTTTTGATTCAACTACATGCATGAACATGTACCAAGTCAAGCCACTCGAACATTCAGAGGAGGATACCATATCATCATACTACATCACAATTATTTTAACACTATGTTGATATCCAAGATAAATCATTATCAACTCCCAGCTACTTATGCATGGCATGAGAAACTATACTCTCTAATTGTTATTGCAAACATGTTTAAACATAATGGGCTGAAGCATGGGCACTAGGTTAAACATATTTACATAACAAGAACACGTCAAGTTCATACCAGTTTCTCTTTGCCACGGCCAACTCATCGAATATCGTCATTATTGCCTTTCACTTGCACGACCGAATGATAAGAAAATAATAATAGTGCAAGAGTGCCATGGACTAAGCTGGAATCTGCAAAACATTTTATTCAACAGGAGAAGACCAGGTAAAATGGGCTCTTTATTAGTCCAACAATTATTCATATGAGAGCCACTCAACATTTTCATCGTGGTTTCCTCCTCGGTAAGACTCGAATAAAAAGAAAAGAAATTCAGAGAAACACATTGAAATATTTTTGGAGTTTTTGGTGTTCTTCAACAAGCAAATAAAAGGCAAAAACGAGAAAAACTAGTTACATGGGAAAGCTCCCAACAAGCAAAACAAGAAAAAGGAAATCTTTTTTGATTTTCTTTTCAGTGCTACTACTAAGCATGCATAGAAAGTAAATTACTACAACTAATTTTTTTGGTTTTTTTTCTAAAGTTTTTCAAACACACAAGAAGAAAGCAAGAAAAATAAATCTAGGCATGGATGATACAATGAAAAAGTGTGAACACCGACAGATAGAATAATATGTGAACATGAATATAATGTCGGTGAGAACACGTACTCCCCCAAGGTTAGGCTTTTGGCCTAAGTTGGTAATTGATCAGTAGCCTGGAGGGTAGTAGAGATCCTGAGGAGCGGGCATCCACACATCCCACTGCTGAGGTCCCTATGCAGCCTCTGCAGCAGCGTGAGCTTCCAGTAGGCGAGGATGTCTGCAAGCATAATCCAGTATCCGCCCCTAGCAACAGAATCAAACAAAGAAGGTGCAGGCAAGGGGATAACATCACAAGTATCAATGCTATAAACCAAGTTATAGGGAATGGCAATGTTAGGACGATCATGTGCAAGAAAGTGATGGTGATGCATGGCTGCCTTGTCGAGGTAAACCTTGGTCAGAGGATAATCATGAGGGCGTATCTCAACCTCGAAGTGAGCCGCCAAACGAGTAGCCAAAATCCCACCATGTATTTTACGCTGAGATTTATTACGATGGAGGCAACAAGCCGCAATAGCTCCCAAGCTATAAGTGTTGTCGCCCTCTATTGCACGACGTAAAATAGCAAGGTCTGGTGAACTAAGTGCACCCACCTTCTCCCTAGCAAGCAAGCATTTGGTGATAAAATATGCAAAGTAACGAACGGCGGGAAAATGTAAGCCACCGGCAGTGATGGCTGACACTTTCCTATCATCACCCACTGTCAGAGTGCGACAAAAATCCTCAAACTTAGCCGGCCTAGGCTCAGCCAAGCTCCCATCAGACAGTATCATGCATATGTTGCAAAACTCAGTAAGTGGTATCTGATGGTTTTGAACATATAAATCAAAACTCACTTCAGGAGGATTATTCCTAGGCAGTAAAGTAAAACTTTGAACAAACATGTTTGTGAGGATTTGGTGTTGGTGACACTCATCTGCGATGAAGTCGGTGAGACCGGCGTTGGCGATAAATTGCAAGAACTCCTCATGAATTCCAGCCTCCTGCAGGAACGGGGTGTGCGGCCATTCACACGGCCGTACCTCCGCCAACCTCCGAGGGCGATCACTGTCAAAAGACTCCCCAATAACACCCTTGGAGTTCTTCTTAGAGCCATATTTCCTGAAGATATTCATGTCCGCGTACAATTTTTTTCCTATAAATAAAAATCTGAATTTTTAGTCCACAAAATTTTTCCAACAAAACTTCACAAAACTAATAGCAACTACTCATAGGGATACATGGAGGCCATAGCAAGCATTCAAACTACTTAGAACACTGAGAATTCAACATGCAAGCACATCTATAGCAGCATGAAGAGTAGCTATTTATTCAAAGTATAAACCACTAAAACAAAAACTAATTGGACAAGTGGTGGAGTCACATACCAAGCAAGAAATCACCGAAACAGTTTCGAAAACGGAGCTTAGAGCAAAGAGATCGAAATCCGCGGTTTCGGGAGCAAGAACACAAGAGAGAGAGAGAGAGAGAGAGAGAGAGAGCTAGAGTGATTTTTTCTGGAGGTAAGTTACCGTGTGGGAGGAAGAAGTAAGTGAGGGGGCCCACGTGGGGACCACAACCCCCAGGGCGCGCCAGGGGGTGCTGTCGCGCCCTGGTGGGTTGTGCCCACCAGGTGCACCCCCTCTGGTAAATTTTGCACCAAAAATTCTTAAATATTTAGAAAAAATCATATAAGATTTTCAGGGCATTCTGAGAACTTTTATTTTTGGGTCATTTTTTTATTGCACGAGAAATTCAAAACAGACTAAACATGGCATTTATTTTATTTAACTAATAAAAACAGAGAATAAAAAGTAGGGACAGACAGTAGTGCTTACTAAATTCATCAACTTCATGCCGTTAAGAAATGATTCATTAATAAGGTTGATCAGGTCTTATTAACAACCACTTTCAATTAGCAGGAAACCGAAGAACTTTCACAAATCACTAAGTTACCTCAATGGGGATTTGCATCTCCCCAACAATAAGCATTTCATATTTCTTTTTGACACTAGGTAGAGGTATTTGAAAACTTCCAATAGTGATTGTCGGAGATTTTTCAATAACATTAATACCATTCGCTTGGAATTGTTTCTTCGGAAAGTGCATTGTATGCTCATTACCATTAATTGTTGGGGAACGTAGCAGAATTTTAAAATTTTCTACGCATCACCAAGATCAATCTATGGAGTCATCTAGCAACGAGAGAGAGGAGTGCATCTACATACCCTTGTAGATCACGAGCGGAAGCGTTCAAGAGAACGGGGTTGATGGAGTCGTACTCGTCGTGATCCAAATCACCGATGACCAAGCGCCGAACGGACAGCACCTCCGCGTTCAACACACTACGGTTGGGAGAGACGTCTCCTCCTTCTTGATCCAGCAAGGGAAGGAGAGGTTGATGGAGATCCAGGAGCACGACGGCGTGGTGGTGGAAGTAGCGGGATCCCGGTAGGGCTTCGCCACCGCAAGCGGGGAGGAGGAGGTGTCACGGGAGGGAGGGAGGCGCCAGGGGCTTGGGTGCGGCTGCCCTCCCTCCCCTCCACTATATATAGGGGCTAGGGGGGCGCCGGCCCCTCTAGATCCCATCTAGATGGGGGCGGCGGCCAAGGGGGTGGCTTGGCCCCCAAGCCAGGTGGAGGCGCCCCCATCCCCAGGGTTTCTCAACCCTAGGCGCCATGGGCCCTTAGGGGGGGCGCACCAGCCCACCAGGGGCTGGTTCCCTTCCCACTTCAGCCCACGGGGCCCTCCGGGATAGGTGGCCCCACCTGGTGGACCCCCGGGACCCTTCCGGTGGTCCCGGTACAATACGGATTACCCCCGAAAGTTTCCCGATAGCCGAAACAGGACTTCCCATATATAAATCTTTACCTCCGAACCATTCCGGAGCTCCTCATAGCATCCAGGATCTCATCCGGGACTCCGAACAACTTTCGGGTTACCGCATACTAATATCTCTACAACCCTAGCGTCACCGAACCTTAAGTGTGGAGACCCTACGGGTTCGGGAGACATGCAGACATGACCGAGACGACTCTCCAGTCAATAACCAACAGCGGGATCTGGATACCCATTTTGGCTCCCACATGCTGCTCGATGATCTCATCGGATGAACCACGATGTCGAGGATTCAATCAATCCCGTATGCAATTCCCTTTGTCTATCGGTACGATACTTGCACGAGATTCGATCATCGGTATACCGATACCTTATTCAATCTCGTTACCGGCAAGTATCTTTACTTGTTCCCATAACACATCATCCCGTGAACAACTCCTTGATCACATTGAGCTCATTACGATGATGTCCTACCGAGTGGGCCCAGAGGTACCTCTCCGTCACACGGAGTGACAAATCCCAGTCTCGATTCGTGCCAACCCAACAGACACTTTCAGAGATACCCGTAGTGCACCTTTATAGCCACCCAGTTACGTTGTGACGTTTGGTACACCCAAAGCACTCCTACGGTATCCGGGAGTTGCACAATCTCACGGTCTAAGGAAAAGATACTTGACATTGGAAAAGTTTTAGCAAACGAACTACACAATCTTGTGCTATGCTTAGGATTGGGTCTTGTCCATCACATCATTCTCCTAATGATGTGATCCCGTTATCAATGACATCCAATGTCCATAGTCAGGAAACCATGACTATCTGTTGATCAACGAGCTAGTCAACTAGAGGCTCACTAGGGACATGTTGTGGTCTATGTATTCACACATGTATCACGATTTCCGGATAACACACTTATAGCATGAATAATAGACAATTATCATGAACAAGGAAATATAATAATAATCATTTTATTATTGCCTCTAGGGCATATTTCCAACATTCTCCCACTTGCACTAGAGTCAATAATCTAGTTACATTGTGATGAATCGAACACCCATAGAGTTCTGGTGTTGATCATGTTTTGCTCGTGGAAGAGGTTTAGTCAACGGATCTGCAACATTCAGATCCGTATGCACTTTGCAAATATCTATGTATCCATCTTGAACATTTTCACGAATGGAGTTGAAGCGACACTTGATGTGCCTGGTCTTCTTGTGAAACCTGGGCTCCTTGGCAAGGGCAATAGCTCCAGTGTTGTCACAGAAGAGAGTGATTGGCCCCGACGCATTGGGTATGACTCCTAGGTCAGTGATGAACTCCTTCATCCAGATTGGTTCATGCGCTGCCTCCGAGGCTGCCATGTTCTCCGCTTCACATGTAGATCCCGCCACGACGCTTTGCTTGCAAATCGCACCAGCTTACTGCCCCACCATTCAAAATATACACGTATCCGGTTTGTGACTTAGAGTCTTCCAGATCTGTGTCGAAGCTAGCGTCGATGTAACCCTTTACGACGAGCTCTTCGTCACCTCCATAAATGAGAAACATATCCTTAGTCCTTTTCAGGTACTTCAGGATATTCTTGACCGCTGTCCAGTGTTCCATGCTAGGATTACTTTGGTACCTTCCTACCAAACTTACGGCAAGGTTTACATCAGTTCTGGTACACAGCATGGCATACATAATAGACCCTATAGCCGAGGCATAGGGGATGACTCTCATCTTTTCTCTATCTTCTGTCGTGGTCGGGCATTGAGCCGAGCTCAATTTCACACCTTGCAACACAGGCAAGAACCCCTTCTTGGACTGATCAATATTGAACTTCCTCAATATCTT
Organism: Aegilops bicornis; assembly: GCA_021605145.1. NCBI lineage: Eukaryota > Viridiplantae > Streptophyta > Magnoliopsida > Poales > Poaceae > Aegilops > Aegilops bicornis. Next base: position 196,839,084 of record CM038675.1, read on the forward strand.
ATCAAGGTATGTGCTTTGTGAAAGACCTATGAGGCGTCTCGATCTATCTCTATAGATCTTGATGCCTAATATGTAAGCAGCTTCTCCAAGGTCCTTCATTGAAAACACTTATTCAAGTAGGCCTTAATGTTGTCCAAAAGTTCTATATCATTTCCCATCAAAAGTATGTCATCTACATATAATATGAGAAATGCTACAGAGCTCCCACTCACTTTCTTGTAAACACAGGCTTCTCCATAAGTCTGCGTAAACCCAAACGCTTTGATCATTTCATCAAAGCGAATGTTCCAACTCCGAGATGCTTGCACCAGCCCATAGATTGAGCGTTGGAGCTTACACACCTTGTCAGCATTCTTAGGATCGACAAAACCTTCCGGGTGCATCATATACAATTCTTCCTTAAGGAAACCATTAAGGAATGCCGTTTTGACGTCCATTTTCCATATATCATAATCATAGAATGCGGCAATTGCTAACATGATTCGGACGGACTTCAGCTTCGCTACGGGTGAGAAAGTCTCATCGTAGTCAACCCCTTGAACTTGTCGATAACCCTTAGCGACAAGACGAGCCTTATAGATGGTCACATTATCATCCGCGTCTGTCTTTTTCTTAAAGATCCATTTATTTTCTATGGCTCGCCGATCATCGGGCAAGTCAGTCAAAGTCCATACTTAGTTTTCATACATGGATCCTATCTTGGATTTCATGGCTTCTAGCCATATGTCGGAATCCGGGCCTGCCACCACTTCTTCATAGTTCGAAGGTTCACCATTGTCTAACAACATGATTTCCAGGACAGGGTTGCCGTACCACTCTGGCGCGGAACGTGTCCTTGTGGACCTACGAAGTTCAGTAGCAACTTGATCTGAAGTTTCATGATCATCATCATTAACCTCCTCTCTAGTCGGTGAAGGCACCACAGAAACATTTTCTTGAGCTGCGCTACTCTCTGGTTCAAGAGGCAATACTTCATCAAGTTCTACTTTCCTCCCACTTACTTCTTTCGAGAGAAACTCTTTCTCTAGAAAGGATCCATTCTTGACAACAAAGATCTTGCCTTCGGATCTGAGGTAGAAGGTATACCCAATAGTTTCCTTAGGGTATCCTATGAAGACGCATTTTTCCGATTTGGGTTCGAGCTTTTCAGGTTGAAGTTTCTTGACATAAGCATCGCATCCCCAAACTTTTAGAAACGACAGCTTAGGTTTCTTTCCAAACCATAATTCATACGGTGTCGTCTCAACGGATTTCGACGGAGCCCTATTTAAAGTGAATGCGGCAGTCTCTAAAGCATAGCCCCAAAATGAGAGCGGTAGATCGGTAAGAGACATCATAGATCGCACCATATCCAATAGAGTGCGATTACGACGTTCGGACACACCATTGCGCTGAGGTGTTCCAGGCAGCGTGAGTTGTGAAACAATTCCACATTTCCTTAAGTGTGTGCCAAATTCGTGACTCAAATATTCCCCTCCATGATCTGATCGTAAGAACTTTATTTTCCTGTCACGTTGATTTTCAACCTCACTCTGAAATTCCTTGAACCTTTCAAAGGTCTCAAACTTGTGTTTCATTAAGTAGACATATCCATATCTACTCAAGTCATCAGTGAGAGTGAGAACATAACGATAGACACCGCGAACCTCAACGCTCATTGGACCGCACACATCAGTATGTATGATTTCCAATAAGTTGGTTGCTCGCTCCATTGTTCCGGAGAACGGAGTCTTGGTCATTTTACCCATGAGGCATGGTTCGTGACGTGTCAAATGATTCGTAATCAAGAGACTCCAAAAGTCCATCCGCATGGAGCTTCTTCATGCGTTTGACACCAATGTGACCAAGGCGGCGATTACCACAAGTATGTGGGACTATCGTTATCAACTTTACATCTTTTGGTATTCACACTATGAATATGTGTAACATCATGTTCGAGATTCATTAAGAATAAACAATTGACCAGCGGGGCATGACCATAAAACATATCTCTCATATAAATAGAATAACCATTATTCTCAGATTTAAATGAGTAGCCATCTCGCATTAAGTGGGATCGAGATACAATGTTCATGCTCAAAGCTGGCACTAAATAATAATTATTGAGGTTTAAAACTAATCCCGTAGGTAAATGTAGAGGTAGCGTGCCGACGGCGATCACATCGACCTTGGAACCATTCCCGACGCGCATCGTCACCTCGTCCTTCGCCAGTCTCCGCTTATTCCGCAGCTCCTGTTTTGAGTTACAAACATGAGCAACCGCACCGGTACCAAATACCCAGGAGCTACTATGAGCGCTGGTTAGGTACACATCAATTACATGTATATCACATATACCCTTGGTATTGCCGGCCTTCTTATCCGCTAAGTACTTGGGGCAGTTCCGCTTCCAGTGACCGTTTCCCTTGCAATAAAAGCACTCAGTCTCAGGCTTGGGTCCATGCTTTGGCTTCTTCCCGGCAACTGGCTTACCGGTTGCGGCAACTCCCTTGCCGTCCTTCTTGAAGTTCTTCTTACCCTTGCCTTTCTTGAAACTAGTGGTTTTATTGACCATCAACACTTCATGTTCCTTTTTTATTTCTACTTCCGCTGATTTCAGCATTGAAAATACCTCAGGAATAGTTTTCACCATCCACTTCATATTGTAGTTCATCACAAAGCTCTTGTAGCTAGGTGGGAGTGACTGAAGGATTCTGTCAATGACTGCCTCGTCCGGGAGGTTAATGTCCAGCTGGGACAAGCGGTTGTGCAACCCAGACATTTTGAGTATGTGCTCACTGACAGAACTATTTTCCTCCATCTTACAACTATAGAACTTGTCAGATACTTCGTATCTCTCGACCCGGGCATGAGCTTGGAAAACCATTTTCAGCCCTTCGAACATCTCATATGCTCCGTGTTGCTCAAAACGCTTTTGGAGCCCCGGTTCTAAGCTATAAAGCATGCCCCACTAAACGAGGGAGTAGTCATCAACACGCGGCTGCCAGGCGTTCATAACGTCTTGACTTGCTGGGAAAACGGGTGCTTCACCTAGCGGTGCATCTAGGACATATGCTCTTTTGGCAGCTATGAGGATGATCCTCAAGTTAGGACCCGATCCGTATAGTTGCTGCCATCGTCTTTCAGCTTGGTTTTCTCTAGGAACGCGTTGAAGTTGAGGGAAACATTAGCGTGGGCCATTTGATCTACAAGACATATTGCAAAGTTTTTAGACTATGTTCATGATAATTAAGTTCATCTAATTAAATTATTTAATGAACTCCCACTCAGATAGACATCCCTCTAGTCATCTAAGTGATACATGATCTGAGTCAACTAGGCCGTGTCCGATCATCACGTGAGACGGACTAGTCATCATCGGTGAACATCTTCATGTTGATCGTATCCTCTATACGACTCATGTTTGACCTTTCAGTCTCTTGTGTTCCGAGGCCATGTCTGTACATGCTAGGCTCGTCAAGTCAACCTAAGTGTTTTTGCATGTGTAAATCTGTCTTACACCCATTGTATGTGAATGTTAGAATCTATCACACCTGATCGTCACGTGGTGCTTCAAAACAACGAACTTTCGCAACGACGCACAGTTAGGGGAAACACTTTCTTGAAATTATTATGAGGGATCATCTTATGTACTACCATCGTTCTAAGCAAATAAGATGCAAAAACATGATAAACATCACATGCAATCAAATAGTGACATGATATGGCCAATATCATTTTGCTCCTTTTGATCTCCATCTTCGGGGCGCCATGATCATCATCGTCACCGGCATGACACCATGATCTCCATCATCATGATCTCCATCATCGTGTCTCCATGAAGTTGTTCGCCAACTATTACTTCTACTACTATAGCTAACGGTTTAGCAAAGAAGTAAAGTAATTACATGGCGTTATTCAATGACACGCAGGTCATACAATAAATAAAGACAACTCCTATGGCTCATGCCGGTTGTCATACTCATCGACATGCAAGTCGTGATTCCTATTACAAGAACATGATCAATCTCATACATCACATATAATTCATTCATCACATCCTTTTGGCCATATCACATCACAAGGCATATGTTGCAAAAACAAGTTAGACATCCTCTAATTGTTGTTGCATGTTTTTACGTGGCTGAAATAGGGTTCTAGCAAGAACGTTTCTTACCTACGTCAAAACCACAACGTGATATGCCAATTTCTTTTTACCCTTCATAAGGACCCTCTTCATCGAATCCAATCCAACTAAAGTAGGAGAGACAGACACCCGCTAGCCACCTTATGCAACTAGTGCATGTCAGTCGGTGGAACCTGTCTCACGTAAGTGTACGTGTAAGGTCGGTCCGGGCCGCTTCATCCCACGATGCCTACGGATCAAGATAAGACTAGTAACGGCAAGTAAATTGACAAAATCGACGCCCACAACAACTTGTGTTCTACTCGTGCATAGAAACTACGCATAGACCTAGCTCTGATACCATTGTTGGGGAACATAGCAGAATTTTAAAATTTTCTACGCATCACCAAGATCAATCTATGGAGTCATCTAGCAACGAGAGAGAGGAGTGCATCTACATACCCTTGTAGGTCGCAAGCGGAAGCGTTCAAGAGAACGGGATTGATGGAGTCGTACTCGTCGTGATCCAAATCACCGATGACCAAGCGCCGAACGGACGGCGCCTCCATGTTCAACACACGTACGGTTGGGAGAGACGTCTCCTCCTTCTTGATCTAGCAAGGGAAGTTGAGGTTGATGGAGATCCAGCAGCACGACGATGTGGTGGTGGAAGTAGCGGGATCCCGGCAGGGCTTCGCCAAGCGCAAGCGGGGAGGAGGAGGTGTCACGGGAGGGAGGGAGGCGCCAGGGGCTTGGGTGCGGCTGCCCTCCCTCCCCTCCACTATATATAGGGGCTAGGGGGCGCCGGCCTCTCTAGATCCCATCTAGATGGGGGGGGGGGCGGCGGCCAAGGGGGTGGCTTGGCCCCCAAGCCAGGTGGAGGCGCCCCCACCCCCAGGGTTTCTCAACCCTAGGCGCCATGGGCCCTTAGGGGGGCGCACCAGCCCACCAGGGGCTGGTTCCCTTCCCACTTCAGCCCATGGGGCCCTCCGGGATAGGTGGCCCCACCTGGTGGACCCCCGAGACCCTTCCAGTGGTCCCGATACAATACCGATTACCCCCGAAAGTTTCTTGATAGCCGAAACAGGACTTCCCATATATAAATCTTTACCTCCGGACCATTCCGGAGCTCCTCGTGACGTTCGGGATCTCATCCGGGACTCCGAACAACTTTCGGGTTACCGCATACTAATATCTCTACAACCCTAGCGTCACCGAACCTTAAGTGTGTAGACCCTACGGGTTCGGGAGACATGCAGACATGACCGAGACGACTCTCGGTCAATAACCAACAGCGGGATCTGGATACCCATGTTGGCTCCCACATGCTCCTCGATGATCTCATCGGATGAACCATGATGTCGAGGATACAATCAATCCCGTATGCAATTCCCTTTGTCTATCGGTACGATACTTGCCCGAGATTCGATCGTCGGTATACCGATACCTTGTTCAATCTCGTTATCGGCAAGTCTCTTTACTCCTTCCCGTAACACATCATCCCGTGAACAACTCCTTGATCACATTGAGCTCATTACGATGATGTCCTACCGAGTGGGCCCAGAGGTACCTCTCCGTCACACGGAGTGACAAATCCCAGTCTTGATTCGTGCCAACCCAACAGACACTTTTAGAGATACCCGTAGTGCACCTTTATAGCCACCCAGTTACGTTGTGACATTTGGTACACCCAAAGCACTCCTACGGTATCCGGGAGTTGCACAATCTCATGGTCTAAGGAAAAGATACTTGACATTGGAAAAGTTTTAGCAAACGAACTACACGATCTTGTGCTATGCTTAGGATTGGGTCTTGTCCATCACATCATTCTCCTAATGATGTGATCCCGTTATCAATGACATCCAATGTCCATAGTCAGGAAACCATGACTATCTGTTGATCAACGAGCTAGTCAACTAGAGGCTCACTAGGGACATGTTGTGGTATATGTATTCACACATGTATCACGATTTCCGGATAACACACTTATAGCATGAATAATAGACAATTATCATGAACAAGGAAATATAATAATAATCATTTTATTATTGCCTCTAGGGCATATTTCCAACATTAATATGGAAAGTGACTTTGCTTTTATTGAAATCAATAACACCCCTGCAATATTCAAGAAGGGTCTACCAAGGATAATCGACATGTTTTCGTCCTCGGGCATCTCAGGTATAACAAAGTCAGTCAAAATAGTAACATTAGCAACAACAACGGGCACATCCTCACAGATACCGATAGGTATGGCAGTTGACTTGTCAGCCATTTGCAAAGATATTTCAGTAGGTGTGAGTTTATTCAAGTCAAGTCTTTTATATAAAGAGAAAGGCATAACACTAACACTATCTCCTAAATCACACAAAGCAGTTTTCACATAATTCTTTTTGATAGAGCAAGGTATAGTTGGTATTCCCGGATGTCCAAGTTTTTTAGGTACTCCATTTTTGAAAGTATAATTAGCAAGCATAGTGGAGATTTCAGCTTCTGGTATTTTTCTCTTATTTGTGATGATGTCTTTCATATACTTTGCATAAGGAGGCATTTTCAAGATATCAGTCAAGCGAGTACATAAAAGACTGGTCTCGACATTTCAAAGAAAGCATTCGAATTCTTCTTCGTCGTTCTTTTTAGTTGACTTGGGTGGAAAAGGCATATGTTTTTGAACCCATGGTTCTCTTTCTTTACCGTGTTTCCTAGCCATAAAATCTCTTTTATCGTATATTTTATTCTTAGGTTGTGGGTTATCAAGATCAACAGGTGGTTCTATCTCAACATCATTATCTGGTTCTTTTTCATTACTTGGTTGAGTGTCTCCATGAACATCAGCATTATCTTTTTCATTATAACTAGGTGAGTGTTCATTACCAGATTGAGTTTCAGCATCTGAGATAGAAGTTTCATTTTCATTATCAGGATGTTTCCCTATTTCAGGTTCACTAGAAGTGTGCAAAGTCCTATCGTTTTTATTATCATTTTTCTTTCTAGAAGGACTAGGTGCACTAGTGTTAGCTCTTTGTGAATCTTGTTCAATTCTTTTTAGGTGTCCCTCATGATAAAGTGGTTCCTGAGTCATTTTACCTCCTCTAGTTGCAACTCTAACAGCAAAGTCATGCATATTATGATTCATTTCATCAAGTAATTCTTTTTGTGATTTAGCAACTTGTTCTAACTGAGTTTGAACCATAGAAGCATGTTTTCCAACACCTCTAACATCATTTGATATTCTAAATAACAAGTCACTCAAGCGAGCAATCATATCAGAATTATATTTCAATTGTTTCATAACATTTGCATTGAAGTGATCTCGTTTTCTAATGTAGTTTTCTAACTCATAAAGGCATTGACTAGGATGCATATTGTGAGGATTGTCATTTTCATTGAACTTCATAAGAGAATTTACCTCTACCACCTTAGCCATTGGTGGTGTATTAAGCCCATGTATTTCTTCAATAGGAGGTAATTTTTTAACATCCTCATCTTTAATACCTTTTTCCTTCATAGATTTCTTTGCCTCTTGCATATCTTCAGGACTGTGATATAATATACCCCTCTTCTTCGGAGTGGGTTTAGGCGGTGGTTCAGGAATAGTCCAATCATCATAATTTTTCAATATGTTATTCAATAATTCTTCAGCTTGAGCAATAGTTCGTTCCCTGAAAACACAACCAGCACAACTATCTAGGGAGTCCCTAGAAGCATCGGTTAGTCTATTATAGAAGATATCAAGTATTTCATTTTTCTTAAGAGGATGATCAGGCAAAGCATTAAGTAGCTGGCAAATCCTCCACCAAACTTGTGGGAGACTCTCTTATTTCTTATGAGCAGGGAAATAATTTTCAGAGAAGTAATAAATCATATCCTGGGGACTACGCACATAACCAGGAGCAAGAGTATTGTACCAAGCTTTAGCATCACCCTTTAATGAGAAAGGAAATAATTTGAGAATAAAGTAATAGCGAGTTTTCTCATCATGAGTAAAAGGGGTGCCTATATCATTCAACTTAGTAAAATGTGCCACAACAGTTTCAGTTTCATAGCCATGGAAAGGATCAGATTCAACCAGAGTAATTAACTCTGGGTCGACAGAGAATTCATAATCCTTATCAGCAATACAGATAGGTGAAGTAGCAAACTTAGGATCACATTTCATTCTAGCATTCAGAGATTTTTCTTTATACTTGCATAGTAATTTCTCTAGATCATCTCTATCCTTACAAGCAAGAATATCTCTAGTTGCTTCTTCACTCATAACATAACCTTCTGGTACCTTAGGAAATTCATATCTAGGAAGGCTAGTTCTAGCAGTTGTTTCAGAAGTTTCAGTTTCAAGCTCATCATCAGATTCAACAACATCATGTTGTATTACTCTAGCAATTTGTTCATCAAGAAATTGATAACCCACAAGTATAGGGGGTCAATTTTAGCCTCTTTTGATAAGTAAGAGTGTCGAACCCACGAGGAGCTAAAGGTAGAACAAATATTCCCTCGAGTTTTATCGGCCACCGATACAACTCTACGCATGCTTGACGTTCGCTTTACCTAGAACAAGTATAAAACTAGAAGTACTTTGTAGGTGTTGCTGGATAGGTTTGCAAGAATATAAAGAACATGTAAATAAAAACTAGGGGCTGTTTTATGTAAATAAGCAATAAAGTTAGTATAGCGAGTGTGGAAAAGTGGTGGTAGGAGTTGTGAAATTGTCCCTAAGCAATTGACTACTTTACTAGACCGATAGCAAGTTTTATGTGGGAGAGGCCACTGCTAGCATGTCATCCCTGACTTGGAATTCTATGCACTTATGATTGGAACTATTAGCAAGCATCCGCAACTACTAACGTTCATTAAGGCAAAACCCAACCATAGCATTAAGATATATTGGTCCCCCTTCAATCCCGTATGCATCAATTTCTATGCTAGGTTGAAGCTTCTGTCACTCTTGCCCTCCAATACATAGTCCTATCAACATACAACTAACCCTATGGTGTGATCCAAGCGCGCGCTCATATGATGGGCACCAAAGGATAGCAACATAGCCACAAGAAAATCAAACCAATCATAGCAATTGACCAATTATGATAGGACAACGAAAATCTACTCAGAAATCATAGGATGGCAACACATCATTGGATAATAATATGAAGCATAAAGCACCATGTTCAAGTAGAGGGTACAGCGGGTTGCGGGAGAGTGGACTGTTGTAGATAGATGGGGGAAGGTTATGGAGATGTTGGTGAAGATGACGGAGGTGTTGGTGTAGATTGTGGTGATGATGATTTCCCCCGCGGCGTTTCGGCACCACCGGAAGAGAGGGGGAGAGATCCCCCCTTCTTTTTCTTCTTCTTCCTTGACCTTCTCCCTAGATGGGAGAAGGGTTTCCCCTCTGGTCCTTGGCTTCCATGGCATGGGAGGGGCAAGAGCCCCTCCAAGATTGGATTTGTCTCTCTGTCTCTCTCTCTGTTTATGTGTTCCCCGATTCTGCCCTTTCACCGTTTCTCAAATTCCCGGAGATCCGTAACTCCGATTGGGCTGAAATTTGGACACGATTTTTATCCGGATATTGGCTTTCTTGCGGCGAAAGAAGGGCACCAACCGCCTTACAGGGTGGCCACAAGGGCCCAGGGCGCGCCTGACCGCCTGGGGTGCGCCCCTCACCCTCGCGGGGCCCTCGGGCATCGTCTCGCGTTGATTCCACTTCCCAAAATTCACATATATTCCAAAAAAAGCTTCGTCAGTGTTTAGCCCATTTGGACTCCGTTTGGTATGGATTTTCTACGAAACAAAAAACATGCAACAAACAGGAACTAGCACTGGGCACTGGATCAATATGTTAGTCCCAAAACTAGTATAAAAAGTTGCCAAAAGTATATGAGTTGTATAATATTGGCATGGAACAATCAAAAATTATAGATACGACGGAGACGTATCAGCATCCCCAAGCTTAATTCCTACTCGTCCTCGAGTAGGTGATAAAAAAGATAATTTTTGATGTGGAATGCTACCTAGCATAATCTTGATCATGTAATCTAATCATGGCATGAATATTAAGACACGAGTGATTCAAAGCAATAGTCTATCATTTGACATTAAGACAATAATACTTCAAGCATACTAATAAAGCAATCATGTCTTTTCAAAATAACATGGCCAAAGAAAGTTATCCCTACAAAATCATATAGTCTGGCTATGCTCCATCTTCACCACACAAAATATTCAAATCATGCACAACCCCGATGACAAGCCAAGCAATTGCTTCATAGTTTTGATGTTCTCAAACCTTTTCAACTTTCACGCAATACATGAGCGTGAGCCATGGATATAGCACTATAGGCGGAATAGAATATGATGGTGGTGGTTGTGTGGAGAAGACAAAAAAGGGAGAAAGTCTCACATCGACGGGGCTAATCAACGGGCTATGGAGATGCCCATCAATTGATGTCAATGCGAGGAGTAGGGATGGCCATGCAACGGATGCACTAGAGCTATAAGTGTATGAAAGCTAAAACTGAAAACTAAGTTGATGTGCATCCAACTTGCTTGCTCATGAAGACCTAGGGCATTTGAGGAAGCCCATCGTTGGAATATACAAGCCAAGTTCTATAATGAAAATTCCCACTAGTATATGAAAGTGATAACTCAAGAGACTATCTATATGAAGAACATGGTGCTACTTTGAAGCACAAGTGTGGAAAAAGGATAGTAGCATTGTCCCACTTTTTTTGGCCTTCCCCTTTTTTTTATTTGGCCTTTCTCCTTTTTTTCACGGTACAATGCTCTAATAATGATGATCATCACACTTTTATTTACTTGCAACTCAATATTACAACTCTATACTAGAACAAAGATATGACTCTATATGAATGCCTCCGGTGGTGTACCGGGATGTGCAATGATCTAGCGTAGCAATGACATCAAAAAACGGACAAGCCATGAAAACATCATGCTAGCTATCTTACGATCATGCAAAGAAATATGACAATAAATGCTCAAGTCATGTATATGATGATGATGGAAGTTGCATGGCAATATATCTCAGAATGGCTACGGAAATGCCATGATAGGTAGGTATGGTGGTTGTTTTGAGGAAGATACACTACAAAAAAAAGACACATCCGTGACATTTTGGGCCGAACGAAATTTTTTTCTATCATACATATGACACTTCTATGACGATAATTGTGACAAAACCCGGTATCATCATAGATGTGGTGGGCTCCTACTTCTATGACAAAAATCATGATAGAAAATGGGCTTTTCGTCACAGGGCGGGCGGAGACGCAGCTGCATGACATTCTTTGGGCCGTCCATGATGGAAAAACCGTGGTAGAAGCGAGGGCGAGGAAAATTTCGGGAGTTCTTGCCACGGTGGGAGGTCGGGGCCGAAGCGATGCACGCTTTCTCGTGACACATACGCTGCTGCTAGGGCGCTGGCTCTAATCGAACCCGAGCGAGGCGTTGGGCTCTAATCGAACCCGAGCAATTGCACTGCAGTTACGCTATCGAACCCGAGCGATCGATCGATGGCTGTTAACTGAACCCGATCGAGCGATTCCTTCGCTACTGCTGCTAAGTGAAGCCGATCGATGCTGCCTCTGGGATGAACAGTGAGCATTGCGCGGGGGGGGGGGTGTTGGATGAACAGTGAGCGGTGGCGTTGCCTCTGGATGAACAGGACCTCGTGGTGTGGAGGGCTGCGGTGGAGGGTGCCCGTGGAGGGGTGGTTGAACAGGACCCCGTGGTGTGGAGGGCTGGATGAACAGTAGACGGTGGAGGGGTGCCCGTGGAGGGGTGGTTGAACGATGGCGGTGGAGTAGCACGCGGTGGAGGCTGGATGAACAGGAGCCCGTGGAGGCTGGAGGAGGTCGACGGTAGCCCATGGAGGCCGGAGGAGGTCGACGGTGGAGATGAACAGTATCCCGTGGAGTACCGTTTTTCAGTACGCCACACCCCTCCCGATGAACAGGACCCCCGTTTCGACCGTAGGAGGTCAGTTTCATCCGTTTTGCGGTACGCCACACCCCTCCCGATCAACAGGACCCCCGTTTCAACCGTAGGAGGTCCGTTTCGTCCGTTTTGCGGTACGCCACACCCCTCCCGATCAACAGGACCCCTGTTTCGACCGCAGTAGGTCCGTTTCGTCCGTTTTGCGATACGCCAGACCCCTTCCGATGAACAGGATCCCGTTCGAACGTGGCCGGTCGAACACAAGGCCGTTTCCTCTGTTCTGCGGTACGCCAGGCCTCGTTTCCATCGCATGTTCCGTCCAAGCCCTCCCGATGAACACGACCATGCATTCCGTTCCGAACCAGCCGGTTGGCTCCCACACGTTCCGTTGCCTCCCGATGAACACGACACATTCCGTTGCCTCCCCATGAACATGACGCATTCTGTTGCCTCCCCATGAACACGACGACGTTGTTTCTCCGTTCCGACCCAGCCATGTCAACGAGCCCTCGCCGTACGTATGTATGAGTAGGCTTTCGAGACCCCGCCCGTATGTACACATACGTGGCCGTATTTTCTTTCTTGCACCCTGGCTGTTGTACGTACATGTACATGCTACGTGCACACCTCTACTATGACACGTGCGCGCCTCTACATCCACCAGTATATAATTACGCACACGTTCGCAACCAGAATGACAATGCTACATACGCTTCGACCAGGTGGGTCCCGACTGTCAGGCACTTCCTTGTTGCGAAGATGTAGCTGGTGGGTCCCAGCAGTCAGGGGGGCGAATCATTTTGTTTTGTTTTTGCCCGGACGCACTTCCTTGCGTGCGAAGGTGTAGCTGGTGGGTCCCAGCAGTCAGGGGGGAAACGTTTTTTCGTGAAATATGGTGGCCCGTCTGGTGGGTCCCCGCTGTCAGGTGGAGGAATAACTATTTTGTGCGTAATAAGGAGGCACTTCCTTGCTGCAGCCGTGGACCCAGCTGTCAGCGTCTCCACGCACAGTACTCTTCCTATGGAAGTCGGTCGTTGACCACATAGACCACGCAACGCCGAGAGCACCACGGCGGTGGACGACGGCGAGGCCTAGGAAGGGGACGACACGGAGGCAGGGAAGACTCGGCAGTTGTTTCCCACGCGGAGGGGAGTACGACTGTACGAGGGTTTACTGGTTCGTCTGCCGTCGCCGGAGAATAACAGCTGGTGTGGGTGAGTAGAGGGATGGCTAGGCCAGCGATGGGAGTACGGTGGGGCGGTGAGGCTGTGACAACCTGACCCGACCGTAGGGAGGAGGGAGCAGGCAGTCCCGTCGGCGCTTGTTTGAGCGGCTGGAGCATGAAGAGTAGAGATTGAAGAAGCACGACGGCCGTTGGATGGACATCCAACAATCAGTGCTTTTGCGTCAACCTTTTTTTTAGGAAAGCCTCAAATCTGTGGAAAACAGCATACAACCCATCTTCAATTATTTCTAATAATTTACAGCCCATTGGCTAATTCTTAAGGTTTTTTTTGGAGCCCATATTCTTTTTGTTAGCATTACAGCCCATATTATGGCCACGGTTAAAAAATTATACGAAATTTTGCATATTTCGGTGCGGTCCGAACTGTTTTTAATCCCGAAATTTCGACTCACGTTCAAACTGATTTTAAAAATAAATGTATATCAATATAAAATCCAACAAATTCTCCACGCATAAAAATTAATGTAATTTAAAATCTTGAAATGAAAAAAAAAGATATTTGAAACTAATTGTCGGTTTGATGTGTTTTAAAAATGTACATCCCATTTCTCATTACTGATGGGACATTTTCTCGGTCAGCCGAATGAAAGCTCTCCTCGTCTTGAAAGATTTGCAGCCCAACAGGCCTGACAAAGCGACTTACTTGGCAAATCACAAAAAAACTAGGCTGTGGCCGTGGACCAAGCTGTCAGCCTCTCCACGTACAGTACTCTTCCTATGGAAGACGTTCCTTGACCACGTTGACCATGCCGCGCGGAGAGCACCACGGCGGTGGACGACGGCGAGGCCTAGGAAGGGGACGACGCAGAGCCGGGGAAGACGCGACAGTGGAAGCCCGCGCGGAGAGGAGTACGAGGGTTCACTGGTTCGGCTGCGGTGTGAGGCTGCCGTCGCCGCAGGGCCTGGCCAGTGGTGGGAATAGTAGGGGCGGTGAGGCCTCTGCGGCAGCACAGCCGGCCACGGGAGGCAGGAGCATGCGGCACGACCGGCGCTGCTTTGGGCGGCTGGAGCAAGAAGACCAGAGGTTGAAGAAGCACTACGGCCGTTGGATGGACATCGTCACTGGAGCTAGAATCGTTCATATTGACTAAGTTGACAAAGCCCTTCGTCCCCGTCAACTTAGTAGGCCCACAAGTCAGCCTCCCACCAAGGTGGGTCCCAGCTAGCCGGGGAGGTATTCATTTTTTTTGTGCGTAATAAGGAGGCACTTCCGGTGGGTCCGAGCTGACAGCGGGGGGAACATTTTTTTTCACGAAATAGGGTGGCCCATCCTGTGGGTCCCAACAGTCAGGGGGAAACGATTTTTTCGCAAAATACTAGTGGCCCGTCCGGTGGGTCCCCGATGTCAAGTGGAGGAATAATTATTTTCCACGTAATAAGGAGGCACTTCCTTGCGGCTACCGTGGACCCAGCTGTCAGCCTCTCCACGTACAGTACTCTTCCGATGGAAGTCGGTCATTGACCACATTGACCACGCCGCGCCGAGAGCACCACGGCGGTGGACGATGGCGAGGCCTAGGAAGGGGACGACACGGAGCCGGGCAAGACGCGGCAGTGGATGCCCACGCGGAGAGGAGTACGAGCGTTCACCGGTTCGGCTGCGGTGTGAGGCTGCCGTCGCCGCAGAATAACAGGGGGTGTGGGTGAGTGGAGGGATGGCCTGGCCAGTGGTGAGAGTAGTATGGGGGCGGTGAGGCTCCGCGGTAGCACAGCCGGCCACGGGAGGCAGGGGAAGCGGTGACACGACCGGCGCTGCTTTGGGCGGCTGGAGCAAGAAGACCAGAGGTTGAAGAAGCACTGTGGCCGTTGGATGGACATCATACGGTCACTGGAGTATTGACTAAGTTGACAAAGCCCTCCGTCCCCGTCAACTTAGTAGGCCCACAAGTCAGCCCAACAATATGGTGGGTCCCAGCTAGCGGGGGGTATTCATTTTTTGGGCGTAATAAGGAGGCACTTCCTTGCGTGCGAATATATAGCTGGTGGGTCCGGCTGTCGGGGGAACATTTTTCATGAAATACAGAGGCCCTTCCTGTGGGTCCTAGCTGTCAGGTGGAGGAATCATTATTTTGCGCTTAATAAGGAGGCATTTCCTTGCGTGCGGCCATGGACCCAGCTGTCAGCCTCTCCACGTACAGTACACTTCCGATGGATGTCGTTCATTGACCACGTTGACCAGGCCGCGCCGAGAGCACCAGGGCGGTGGACGACGGCAAGGCCTAGGAAGGGAACGACACGGAGCCAGGGAATATTCGGCAGTTGTTTCCCACGCGGAGGAGTACGAGGGATTACTGGTTCGTCTACCGTCGCCGGAGAAAAACAGCATGTGTGGGTGAGTAGAGGGATGGCTAGGCCAGCGATGGGAGTACGGTGGGGCCATGAGGCATGCGCGGCAGCTTAGCCGGCCATGGGAGGAGGGAGCAGGCAGTCCCGCCGGCGCTTGTTTGAGCGGCTGGAGCATGAAGAGCAGAGATTGAAGAAGCACGACAGCCGTTGGATGGACATCCAACAGTCACTACTCTCATGTGTTGACTAAGTTGACAGGGCCTTGCATGTACGTCAACCTTTTTTTATGAAAGCATACGTGTCAACCTGTAGTAGGCGCACAAGTCAGCCTCAAATCTGTGGAAAACAGCATACAACCTATCTGCCATTATTTCTAATAATGTACAGACCATTAGCTAATTCTTAAGAATTTTTTGGAGCACATCTTCTTTTTGTTAGCATTACACCCATATTGTGGCCACGGTTAAAAAGTATACGAAATTTTGCATATTTTGGTGCGGTCAACTGTTTTTAATCCAGAAATATCGATTCACATTCAAACTATTTTGAAAAATATTTTATATAAATATAAAATCCAAATAATTGTCCACGCATAAAAATCAATGGAATTTAAGATCTTGTAATGAAAAAGTTTGAAACTAATTCCCGGTTTGATGTGTTTTAAAAATGTACAGCCCATTTCTGGGCAAACCGAATGAAACTCTCCTCGTCTTGAAAGATTTGCAGCCCAGCAGGGCCGATAAAGCAAGTAGGCCTTGTTTGGGTATTTCTTTAAAAAATAGAACTGGGCTAGCCATTTTAAGCAAGAAAAAAACACAACTGGGCTCATGATGTGGTAAACATAAATAAAACCCTGGCTAGACGGGCCACAGCCCTCGCACAGCCCCGTTGTTACCATGATCCGTCGCTAAAACTAGTACAAATAACAATTGCTTGTTCCTAAAAAAAACTGCGCGACTTGCTGGGTCCCTGGTGTCAGCCGCTCGTAGTGTAATTCTCACGTTTATTGACTATGTTTACAATGGCGTGAGCCCTAGATGTCCAACCATTAGGAGGAACCATATTTTTGGGCTTGTACTATAGAGGCACTTGCTTGCATCGCCATGACGCTGGTGGGTCCTCTTGTCATCCTCTCTCCACGTCTGATCATCTCCTTGTTCCTCTCGGTTGTTGACGACGTTGACAACGCAAGAGGGTGGCACACCGCGCACGGCGAGCGAACCAAGGCCGCAAGGCGGAGGATGACGGCGAGGCCTCGGACGGAACGAACAGGAGCCATTGAAGATGCGCCGGTCCAGTCGCAGGCGGAGGGGAGTATGAGGGTTAACTGGTTCGGGCGCGGGTGCGTGTTGGGGCTGACATCGCCGGAGAATAACAGGACGTGTGGGGGAATAGAGGGAGGGACTAGCCAACGTTGGAGGGTACGTACGGTAGGGCGGCGGAGGCGCAACCAGCCATGGAGGCGGGAGCGGAGCCGGCAGGTGGTGGTTTGGTTTGGGTGGCTGGAGGAAGAAGAAGACAAGAGATAGAAGATACACGACAGATGTTGGACGTCAATCCAACGGCTGGTAGGAAGAATCTTTTGTTGACTGGCTAGTAAGTCGACACCACCTTGGATAGGCTATTTCCTCACGGGTCCCAAATGTCAGAATCCAAATCTGTCACGGTCATGCAGCCTTTCCTATGAAAATTTACAGCCCATTTGATGTGCTAGTTTGAAATAAGTTTGTGGGTGCTGGTGGGGGCTAATCACTTGGCTTCTGTAATGCCAAGTGAGCTCAAGCAGCCGGCGAGAGTGATGTTATTTCCCTTGGTTGGGATTTGCTACAATATTTCACTCTAAATTAAACGAATGGCGAGCCATTTGCCTTGTTTCAAAGAAAATATGACAGTCACAGCCGAGTTGAAAAGGGCAGGAACATCTAACTCCAGCTTACAAACTGTACGAAAGCACGAGGGTTAATTGTTCATCAGGTTTACAAAAAAAACAGATTGAAAAGGGCAACAACATCTAACTCCAAAGACTGCTTTTTGGCAAATAGCCAAATGTATCGGTCAGGTCCATAGAATGAACATCCTGGGTCGTAAAATTTATTGGATTATGACCACAATATGTTGTAAATAGAAGCCCGCACGCTCGTAAGCTCTTTTGCCCACCGAAACTCCTTTTTTGCTCTTCGATATACCCATCTGTCAAAACCATGCTGATAAACTTAAGCACGATGGACAATAGTAACCTCGCATTCAAAGAGAAGAATGTGACAAATCTTGTGTTTGCACGGTTGGCTACATATCGTTCTAGCGTTATTGTCTTCAATCGAATCTCATGATAAGTGAGAAAATCCCGATGCTTACGAATCCACCGATTGGTTATAACTTTCTTACCCCGTCATGTTGCCTAAATAGACATGAAGATTGAAAACAGTTAAGGTCTAAAAGAAGAGTGTCGAAAGAGCAACAGCTGAACGGTTAATTCTAGTACACTATATGCGGGCTTCCAATGTGCGTGAAATTATCACCTTTATATACAACTTCTGCAGACATGGAAAGCATTGCAGCAAGCCAATAATCTTGTTCAGATCAAAACTATTCATTTGGATATATAAGATCTTGACAGAATCCAGCACCATTGATAGGACATCCATGGAGAAACTCTTCATTGAGCATAGAACATAATATTAGTACAAAATTTGTACTCCAAGATGATATATAAATTATGCGCGGAAATTTAAAATGCAGCTTATGGTTGAAAGTGTAGATGATAATATAAAGTACCTGAAGAACTGTGGAGCCAAACACCATATTGAAATGAGCACAGAGATCATGTATCACACCCAAGGTCTCTAGTTTATGCGCAGAGAGGACGGATATTTGCAACGGTGAATAACTAGAATCAAGGATCAACCTTTGAAGTGAAGGGGCATCTTGGATGATGAGCTGCCTTCCGTCAAAAGAAATTCCAATTCTTACAAGGTTAGGCGACTTTATTTGGAGACAACCGATTCTAACTGTGAAAACAAGACGAAGCACTCCAAATACAGGCAACTGGAGTGGATGATGCTGTGCAATGAGGCCTCCGATATACGAAACCGCACAAGTGAAAGTTTCTTGAGAAATGGGAGTCGAAGGTTTAGTACCAGACTGTCTGGTAGGAAGCACAACGCAAAGGTGGAGGTGTGGAGAGAGGACGAAAACCGCGAGATGGACATCGGTGCTGAGGGCACAAGTTCATGGCGTTCGGTTGTGGTATGTGATTTCCAGGGGAATAGTAGAACTCAAGCAACTATAGTTCTGTGAATTCAGGGGATTTCAACCAGGCGTCCATCGTGCAGGACATGGTATGCTTGCTCAGGTAGCATGACGGGATGTAGAGGCTTTGAACGGAGCCCTGGTGGGAGGAGATGATGGCTCTAGGGATTTCAAAATCATTGAAGAGAGATAGCTGACGATAGTCGAGATTAAGGGGCACGGCGCGCCATAGAGGGCGCCACCGAATTGAGAGGACTTGGGTGCGGCAGCAATCCTTGGTGGGGAGAAGCGAGATGATCTCCCCAAGGACGGCGTCTGGGAGATCGCTGATGCGGTCCACCCGAGATTCTACGGGTTCCTGGGATCCGGTGGGGGCGGGGTCGCCGCTTCTCCCCATGCTGCCGGGTGCGGGATCTACAACAGGCGTCGCCGCTGGCGGGAGCCTCATCTTCTTGGCGCTGGGGTCAGCCGACTCCATTTTCCTCGAGGGTGTCGCGTCGCGCTCACGGATTTGAGCAGAGTAACGAATGACGAGCCTAGTTGTAGAAAAGTGAAGAAGAAGGGGGTCTAGGGGTTTTCAGAGGAGTGAGGAAGAAGGGGAGCTGGGGTTTTCAGAGGAGTGAGGTGAGGAATTTGGGGGTACGAGGAGCGAAATGACGTGAGGTGGGTGGGAGCGAGGAGGAAGAAGAGCACCCAGGTTTTTTTGGGGGCGGTGTCTTTGGGTGTGGGTAGCGCCTCTCATTCAAGAAATATATGGGCTTTTGAATTGATTTTACTATTTACTAGTGTGGATGGGCTGTTTTGTCTTGGGCCCAGAGAAACAATTACTACTAGTACAAAGTGGAGACACTCTACAGCTACCCGTAAAAAAAAATTACTAGTAGTACAATGGAGACACTCTACCGCTTCGCTCCTCCTAGGTCATTGAAACGTCTCCCTCACTGAATGCCGTTATACTTTTGTTCACCGACATGTGGGCAATGCAGACATGGCCCAAATGCCATCCACCAAATTAGAAGGCAGTATGCAGGCGGAGAGTCACCCCGGTCATAGCGCGGCAGTAACGAGCCGTCGTATCACAAAACTCCACCTCCCCGCAGTCTAAGTTTGACGGACGAAGCAACCATCATTTCACTCTTCGTTGTATCCCCTTCTCCCTCACTGTCTTCAAGAAAGGCAACACTCGCATCTGCCACTGATCTTCTCTCCGAACGAAGGGAAGGTAAGCGGATCCGTGATGTTGGTATATTTTTGTTTAGAGAAAAAAAAAGAACTTTTGCAAAACAATAACCGATCCTCGCTCTCTTTTTTGTTTCATTGTCATTGCGATTGTGTTTTCCTTTCAGTGGTCTCCTAGTATTCGTCAGTTTCATGATGGACGAAGGAGAACCAGGCAAAGATCTGCCGATATTGGAGCGGACGCAGTGTCACGACCGGTTTTTCAATAAAAATCTTTATTGAACAACCGACCTATGAAATCCAATATGAGGAAAAATCCTCCATATCGGGAGACAAAACTTTGATACAAGAAGCCAGTAGCATTACAATATTACAGGGGTCGGGCTGAAGATGCCCAACCAATTATTACAACACGCCAATAATTAAACATGATGGCGGATATGACACAATGGTGTGGGGTGGAGATACTACTGACTCGAGATATACGTGGTTGATGGAATAACACAACGGTATGGTTAATAAATCCATCAAGATCGGGCGGCTCATCGAAAGGCCGAGGTGAGGCTCGATGAATTTATTTGGGTAGCGGAAGCGGATATATCACAATGACTAATCCCGGGTCGCACGAGATTGATCGGGATTCCTCTAGGCGTCGGACTCGCTATCGAACTCTTCATCCATGAGATCGCCTTTCACAAGATTCCGCCAAATCAACAAGCCAGGTGAGTACTACGAAAGTACTCGCAAGACAGTTCGGACAAAAGATATAACAAATGAATGCATGAATGCGACATGATTAATTTTAACAATGCTCAATTAAAACAATATAGCAAAATAAATAAGAAGGGAATCGGCGGTAGTCCGCTCGAAAACCCAAAGAAGATAAACTTAAAACCGACCGGGTGTCTGAAGCGACGCCTCGAAGGGTGAACAAATAAGCAAAACATGCCACAGTCGGGCGTTTGAGCGACACCTCACAAAGGGCTTATATTGAAATAAAAATACATGTGTGCCACAGTCGGACGTTGGAGCGACATCACAGAAAGGGCTTATAATAAAAATAAATAACAGCAATGCCGCAGTCGGACGTCTGAGCGACATCGCAGTAAGGGCTTATAATAAAATAAATGACAACAATGTCGCAGTCGGATGTCTGAGCGACATCGCAGAAAGGGCTTATAATAAAATAAATGACAACAATGCCGCAGTCTAACGTCTGAGCGACATCGTAGAAAGGGCTTATAATAAATCATTCATAACTGACAGGATATAGTGCTCACGGAAAATATTCATCACAAGACAATAAGCGGGTTAGTCCATTCACAGGAAAATACACATTTGATACTCAAATGGTTCTCAGGAGTTTCTGTCACCGAGACTGACACTTGACAAGATGTGATTAACACGGTACTTGGATATGAATAAGATGAATTCAAGAATTTTGACTCTGCAGAGTTTGTACCCAAATTTGTCCACAGCCAACGGATTTCCGTAGTCACGAAGGACTAGTTCCGTTTACGGTATTTCGGAAGAAACACAACTAGCCAGTACACACCCATCATACCTCACGTTGTCAGGATTCACCCCAGACAGCATTTAAGAAAAACTTTGAGACGGGGAGATCACAATCTCGAATAGCATGGGATCAAATTTATTTACGTGCGCTCTAAGGGGTGCCCCCCTCTCGGTCCCAACCGGAAACACCCATGCCCCCTGACCGGATGAAAGGCTTTAATCCAGGGCCATGGAACCTTCATCCCGGCCTCTCGAATTGGTGTGTACCAGGAAGTGGTTTGCAACTTACTAAGCCGTATCCCTTGCGGGAAACAGGTGGTAGTACGAAAGGGAGGACGGACGGGAATCTGACTGATTTATGTTGACACCGGGTCAATGATATGGCATAAGCCTGGCATGCTACAACACTGCCATCTTACCCATATTCATGCCAACTCATGGCCATGCAACGAGTTTCCAACAACTCATGGATTTGCCGAGCTCATTTGCCTCAATGCTCACGAGATGAACTATCATCGAAATGCTCTTGAACGTGCCATGATACAAAAATAATGCAAACATGCCCAGACACTCATCATATCAAAAGTTCAAACTTTGCTTGCCTGGTTCGGAGTAGTTGGGGTCTAGCTCGGCGAAGTTCGCGGTTCCGTCACCTCCTTCGGTATCTACGGCACACACAAAAAATACACGCGCTAACGTAAATACCGTGGGGTACATAAAGTTGATCCAAATATTTTCAAATAAATATGAAAAAAAACTAGACAAAAATTTGAAGAGGACAGAAAAAGAATCACTCAAAAATTCCTTTCTGTTAAAAAGTTATAAGTGTTTTAACCCAAGGACCCATCTATAATGAAACAGAAAACTTCCAGGGGGCTTTGTAGAAAAATCCAGAAAAACGGTTCAGAGTGGAAGCGTATTTGCCAAAGTACGCTTTCAGTAAACGATTCAAAAAAAACAAAGGAGAGTCTGACGGGCGGGTCCCACCCGTTAGGTTTGAAATTTCAAACGAGGGAGTCGGGGCTCGTCGGCGCCCGAGAGCCGCGGTGGTCGCCGGCGGCGATCCACGGCGAGGCAGGGAGATCGGAGAGTACCTCTGTGTTCAGGGCGCCATTCCGCGTCTGTGGGAGGTGGTGGTGGTCGCCGGCGAGTACCACGTCGGCGGTGACGCTTGCTCCGGCGGACGGCGATTCGGGTGGTCGTGGACTTCGTCGGAGAGAGCTGCGGAGGTGGAATTGAGGAGGGGGTTAGACTCACGATAGCATGAGAAGGTATCTGACGAGGTTAGGGCGCCGGAGATGACCTCACCGGAGTGAATCACGGTGGAGGCCGAGGCGGAACGAAGTGGCCGGAGTCGGGGAAGGAGAGCTCCTCGTGGCCCTTCCAGGGACTTGGCGAGGTCTGGAGAGGTAGTGGAGGTGTGCGGGGGCGAGAGCAAGCTCGGGGTGCTATATATAGCCGCCCCGAGGCGGTTGCTGAGAACGGGTTCTCCGGCGAGGTGATTACGGCGGCGCTGTGGTTGCACGGAAGGGTTCAGAGGTTGAGCGTCGTCGTGGGTGTTCCCTGGTTCCGTTTAGGTGTTAACCGCGTCGGGATTTGGTTGCTTAGGGGGAGCTCGACGGAACGGGGCGGCGCGGGCCCATCGGCAGCAGGGAGCATGTTCTGTGCGTGCCGCGCCACGGCGACGGTAATGCATGAGTGCGCTGGCGAGGAAATGGCCACGCGGAGCCACCAGGGGGTTTGGGCGGCGCCGAACGGCGTTATGCCGCCGTTCTGCTCCCTGTCGGCCGCTACGGTGGTTCGGCCAAGAAGACACGCCGGCAGCGGGCAGAGTGCCACCGACGCCAGAACGCGCCAAGCATCGCGTGTGAGGTTCCGGACAAGCAAGCTAGGCCGTGAGCAACGTGCCAAGTGCACTGTGAGCATGTGACTGAATTTCTCGGTAAGATCGACATCAAACTCTGAACTTAACTAAAGATGCACAGAAACAGTGCATGCAAGGTGGTCGACAGAATGATCTAGGCCTGTAGGGATTTTTCCTTGAGCTGGTTTTTGGTGGAGGGGCCTCTCAATGCATCTAGAGGCTGCCTGAATATTTGTGGAATTTTTGGAGTAGTGTAGATATGAATTTCACCAAATTTGGAAAAACTGGTCTAAACTTGCAGAGACTATAATTTGAAATCTTTGAACAGAAGAGGAGTGGTTCTTGATTGTTCTAGGTTGTGGGTACCAAGGACTACCCAAGGGAGTTGGTTTGAGGTCAAAATTCAAATGCATTAAGGTACTTGCTTTGGAAATTACCTAGGCTCAAAATAATAGACAGAAAAGATTTGGGAGAGAATTAAATGAAATAAAAATTCAGAAGAGGGTTGAACTAGTTGAGACAGAATGTTTGGACTGCCCAAAGTGGAAGGAGATATATTTGGGAAGATTTTACCATATGGAGCATGGCCAAATCATGAATGATTTCAAATATGGGAGAGGATGAAAAACTCCTAGAGTTTCTTTTTTGAAAGAAAATAAACTTCAAAGATTTTTCTTGAATTCTTGAGAAGAGGGCAATCAGAAGAAAAATTTAAAAACCAAACACCAGAGTTGAAGGAGATGCAAAGGTAAAATATTTGCCAAAGGGAAAAAAACTTTTGAGAGAGATTTTTGGAAGGGTTTTGGAGACCTCCTTCAAATCCAACAAAATTTTGAAGAAAACCAAAGGAAAATTTTTGGAGTGTCACAACACCTACCCCGTTAGGAAAATCTCGTCCCCGAGATTCCAGTTGATCCTCAAATAATTGTGGGTGCTCCGCCCGAAGGAAATCCTCTCTTTCCCAAGTGGCTTCACTCTCGGTGTGGTTGCTCCACTGAACTTTGAAGAACTTGTTGGTTTTCTGTCGGGTTCTCGTTTCTGACTCTTCCAAGATTTTTATCAGATGCTCCCGATACGTAAGGTCTGGTTGCACGTCAATGTTTTTATGGGGTACTTGTTTCTCTGGGTTTCTTACGCACTTCCTCAGTTGGGAGACGTGGAATACGTCGTGGATGTCGGATAATTCTTCGGGTAAGTCTAGCTGGTAGGCCACCGTGCCTCTTCGTGCTACTATGCAGAAAGGTCCGATGAATCTTGGTGCTAGCTTCCCTTTAATCTTGAATCGGTGCAGGCCTCTCATAGGGGATACTCAGAGGTACACAAATTCACCGGGTTCAAAATGGACCCCACGATGCTTCTGATCGTAATAACTCTTTTGTCGACTTTGGGCTGTCTTGAGTCGGTCCTTAATTACCTTGACTTTATCTTCAGCCTCTTTGAGCAGGTCTGGACCGAAGATATGACTATCTCCGGTTTCCGACCAATTTAGCGGGGTACGACATCTTCGTCCGTACAGAGCTTCAAATGGTGCCATTTGCAGGCTGGACTGATAGCTGTTGTTATATGTGAATTCTGCGTATGGTAAGCTCTCCTCCCAACTGGTCCCATAGGTGAGGACACATGCTCTCAGCATATCTTCTAGAATTTGGTTTACTCGCTCAGTTTGCCCATCTGTCTGGGGATGGTATGCGGTACTGAATGCCAGCTGAGTTCCCAGAGCTTGTTGTAAGTGATCCCAAAACTGGGAGACGAATTGAGTGCCTCTGTCCGAGATTATTTTCTTTGGGACTCCATGTAAGCAAACGATACGGGAGAGGTAGAGCCTAGCAAGCTTCTGAGTAGTGTGTGTTGTCTTCACGGGGATGAAGTGTGCTACTTTAGTCGATCTATCGCTGATGACCCATATGGCATCATGTCCGTGTCGTGACCGAGGAAGTCCAACAATAAAATCCATTCCAATCTCATCCCATTTCGACTCGGGTATCTTATTTGGTTGCAATAGCCCGGCCGGTTTCTGGTGCTCGGCCTTGATGCGTTGACAAGAGTCACAACATGCAATAAACGTGGCTATGTCTCTTTTTATACCATGCCACCAAAATGTTTCCTGAAGATCTTTGTACATTTTTGTTCCTCCAGGATGGATTGAATATAGAGCGGTGTGGCCTTCAGCTAGGATTTGCTATTTAAGGTCATGGATATTTGGTACGCAAAGCCTATTTCCGTACCACAATATTCCTTGCTCATCAATAATGAATTCTGAGGCCTTGCCCAACTTCATCTTCCGCTTTATGCCTTCAATGCTGGGGTGTCCACGTTGAGCCTCTTTAACCTTCTCTATCAGGGTAGGCTGTAATTCTAAGTTTGACACACTGCCTTCGGTGACCACCATCAGATTGAGCCTTGCGAATTCCTGCTGGAATTCAGGTCTTAAGTCTGGCATGATGTTGTTGTCCGGACTAGGGTTTCGACTCAGAGCATCTGCTACAACATTTGCTTTGCCTGGGTGGTAGTGGATCCCAACATCATAATCCTTTACTAATTCCAACCAGCGTCGCTGCCAGAATTTAGTTACGGTTGTGTGAAAATATACTTGAGGCTTTTGTGGTCCGTGTATATTTCACAACGATTACCAAGTAAAAAGTGTCTCCATTCCTTGAGTGCATGAATAACTGCTGCTAATTCCAGGTCATGTGTAGGATAATTTTCCTCATGTTTGCGAAGTTGTCTGGAAACATATGCGACAACCTTGCCTTCCTGCATCAATACGCACCCGAGGCCTTTTCGAGATGCGCCACAAAATACCTCAAAATTTTTGTGTATATCAGGCACAATTAGTACTGGTGCTGTCGTCAGTTTCCTCTTCAGTTCTTGGAAACTTTTCTCGCAAGCTTCCGTCCATTCAAACTTCCTGTCCTTCTTGAGTAGTTGCGTCATTGGCTTTGCTATGGTGGAGAATCCTTCAATAAATCTCCGGTAGTATCCTGCCATACCCAAGAAACTTCGTACATCCGTCACGCTGGCTGGTGACTTCGACCTGGCACGGCCTTGACTTTTTTCGGGTCTCACGGTGATACCTTCTTGGGTCAAGATGCGTGGCCCAGAAAGCCTACTTGCTTTAGCCAAAGTTCACACTTGCTGAATTTAGCGTACAACTGATGTTTCCTGAGTTCTCCTAGTACAATTCGGAGATGTTCAGCGTGCTCTTCTGGTGTTTTGGAGTATACCAGAATATCATCGATAAACACCACAACAAACTTATCCATAAACTTCATGAATACTTTGTTCATGAGGTGAACAAAATATGCGGGGGCGTTTGTTAATCCGAATGGCATTACGGTGAACTCATACAATCCGTATCTGGAGGTGAAAGCTGTCTTGGGAATATCTTCGGTTCGTACTTTCAGTTGATGGTATCCCGATCTCAAGTCAATCTTTGAGAACACCTTGGCCTTAGCGAGTTGATCGAATAAATCATTTATTCGTGGCATCGGATATTTGTTCTTGATTGTGACCATGTTTAGCGCTCGATAGTCTATGCACAATCTCAGTGTTCCATCCTTCTTTTTGGCAAATACAATTGGTGAACCCCAAGGTGAGGAACTGGCTCGTATGTACCCTTTTTCCAACAATTCCTTTATTTGCTTCTTCAGTTCTACCAATTCGGATGGTGCCATTTTGTATGGTTTTTTGTATATGGGAGCGGTTCCGGGTGCTAGCTCAATGCTGAATTCTATCTCTCGATCTGGTGGCATGCCTGGTAGTTCTTCGGGGAATACATCTGGAAATTCACACACTAATGGAACTTTGCTCAATTCAGAATATCCACCTTGTTCAATCTCGGTTGCCGGGATATTTTCCTTTCCTTGGCTGAAACCTTTATGGTCTTCCCGTGGTGATGGGTGAGAATTACGGTCCTATTGAAGCAGTCAATAAAACCTTTGTTGGTGGTTAACCAATCCATCCCTAAGATGACATCCAGTCCTTTGTTTTCCAATACGATAAGATTTGCGTCAAACTTCAACCCTTCAAACTCGATAACCACACCCTGGCAATAATTCTGGGTAACTTGCTTAATTCCCGGGGACTTGACGATCATAGATTTTCCCAAGGGAAGCATCGAAAAATTATTTTGCAAAGCAAAACTTTTTGAAACGAACGAGTGAGAAGCTCCAGAATCAAACAAAACCATGGCAGGTATTGTGTTGACAGGAAACGTACCGAGTACGATATCTGGGGCATTTTGTGCTTCCTCTTTGGTCACGTGGTTCAGATGACTGGTTGTTATTTGGGTTGAAATTGTTGCGCTTTGGTGCCAATTATTGCTTCGTTGTTCGGCTTTGGGGCCGAGTTCCTTGGCTTGGGGCACTGCTTGGCATAGTGCCCTTCTTCTCCACAAGCGTAACAGGTAACGCCTGGGCGGTATGTGAACTCCTTGTCCCTTGCGTGGAAATTCTTGATTGGGCGCGAGACGCTTGTCATGGGTTTGAGTGTCCAGTTTTTCTGAACATCTGTGTTGCTGCGGTGGTTGCGGGTGTGTTTAGACTGGTCCCTCTTCCGCTATGGAAATCTTCTAAGTCGCCTCTCATTTTCCAAGGTAATGGCCTTATCCACCAGCGTCTTAAAATCTGGAAATGTGTGTACGACCAATTGACATTTAAGCGCGGGTGTCAGACCGTCTAGGAATTTCTCCATCTTTTTGTTTTCTGACATACGCTCCTCGTTGGTGTAGCGAGACAGCAGGGTAAACTGACTGTTGTACTCTGACCCTGTCATTGTTCTTTGCTTGAGGTCATCAAATTCTCTCTTTTTAATCTTCATAAGACTCTTAAGAATATGTGCCCCACGAAAACCTTCTTTAAATTCCTCCCATGATATATTATTTTCGTTGGGGTGCATGTGTAGGAAATTTTCCCACCACGATGCGGCTGCTCCAGTGAGATAGTGCGGAGCATAAAGCACTTTCTCAAGGTCTGAACACCGGGCGATGAATAATTTTCTCTCCATGTCTCGAAGCCAGTCCTCGGCTTCCAGAGGTTTGTCAGTGTGAGAAAATGTTTGGGGACGTGTCTTCTGTAGCTCAGATAATTTTGATTGTTGCTGATACTGCCCGCGGTGATTTCCCATATTGATGACTTGGTTCAGTATTTCCTGATGTTGCTGCTGACTTTGTTCATAAAGACGGCACATTTGGGAAAGTGTCGTTTCACTGTCCTGTTGACTTGTCTGTCCCTGTGTGAAATTGTTGCCTGGGGGTGTGCCATAATTTTCCTCTGTCGGAGTTGGCATGGAGCGCGTCCAAGGACGAGACATAGTTTACTCTGGGGATATATTTTGAAACACTCATAAGAAAAGAAATTGAGCCGCAAAAATCAATAAATTCAAGAAGATTGCAAAAATTGAAAATGCTCCAAGATTTTTCAAGAGAAAAATACGTTTGCGCATGGAGAAGGACCGGTCATTACATATCTTACACACAAGCAGTAATTATACAATACATCACTCAGGATATGCGTACATAAATCCTGACATGTTATTTAGTCTAGTGCACTTCTCCAGGTCCTACATGATGCGCAAACAAGCTACTTCTCACAGCCTATTTACATATAAACATATCATACAAATCGGTACATCGCATGGCGGCTAAGCGTACTAGTCGGAGATGGTAAGGATTTCCCTCGGCCTGCCAAGGGTGAGGCGTAGAGAGGCAGGGGACTCAACCTCCTCTTCAGAGATAGGCTCCAGACGAGAGGTGCTGCGCGGAGTTGGTGGAGCAGGTGCCTGTCTTGGAACAACTCGAATCTGAGCGGGCACGAGGGGTGGTGCAGAACGAACCGGAGTAGGCACAATGACATGGTTGAACTCCTCCGTGGTAGGCATGCGACGAGTAGCGGTGCACGCAGTAGGAGCGAATGATGCTGATGAAGAGACGAAAGTCAGTGGCGGTGCGGCGCGCAGGAGCTCCCTCCGGTTGGCGGCATAGCCATGGACTGAGTCCATGCGGGCAGCTACAAAGTCGTCCACCAGGTTGTCGAAGGCTACCTCCAAAGCCCGAAGATACTCGATGAGCATCTCAAAAGCTTCGTCCCGTTTTCCTCTGGGGCAAGAGAACGCGTAGTGGCAGGTGTATGGCACGTGACATGGCAGGTAGCGGTAGCGACGAGTCTTCATCGAAGGAAGGATATCCCTGAGACGAGCTATCGCCTCACGGGCTGCCATCTGCAGTGCATGCTTCTCTGTGGGCATGGCTCTCCCCACGAACCGGTAACGCTCAACTCGCCCTCTCTTGAATTCCACCGCGGCTTGGTGCATGGTTAGACGGTCATTGACCTTGTGCTGAGAGAGAGAGCAGACTGGGCGCACATCTGGTCCCATCGCGACTTGGACGGTGAAGGAGAGAAGCTTGACGAACCCATCGGGCATGTTGGCGAACATTTGCGACTCGCAGTCGTTGCCGGCCATCTACAAAAGTAGGCAAAAATCCTAAGTAGTCAAATCATAAATTTATGCTGACTGTCATAAATTGACTACATTTGTGAAAATAATAAATAGCTCTACTATGCTAACAACCGATTAGCGATCGCACCTAGTGGCTTCCTATAGTCAGCCTGGCTCTGGTACCAAGCTTGTCACGACCGGTTTTTCAATAAAAATCTTTATTGAACAATCGACCTATGAAATCCAATATGAGGAAAAAATCCTCCATATCGGGAGACAAAACTTTGATACAAGAAGCCAGTAGCATTACAATATTACAGGGGTCGGGCCGAAGATGCCCAACTAATTATTACAACACGCCAATAATTAAACATGATGGCGGATATGAAACAATGGTGTGGGGTGGAGATACTACTGACTCGAGATATACGTGGTTGATGGAATAACACAACGGTATGGTTAATAAATCTACTGCACTGGCGGCTCATCGAGCGTCGAGGTGAGGCTCGATGAATTTATTTGGGTAGCGGAAGCGGATATATCACAATGACTAATCCCGGGGTCGCACGAGACCGGGATTCCTCTAGGCGTCCGGACTCGCTATCGAACTCTTCATCCATGAGATCGCTTTCACAAGATCTGGCCAAATCAACAAGCCAGGTGAGTACTACGAAAGTACTCGCAAGACAGTTCGGACAAAAGATATAACAAATGAATGCATGAATGCAACATGACTAATTTTAACAATGCTCAATTAAAACAATATAGCAAAATAAATAAGAAGGGAATCGGCGGTAGTCCGCTCGAAAACCCAAAGAAGATAAACTCAAACCCGATCGGGTGTCTGAAGCGACGCCTCGAAGGGTGAACAAATAAGCAAAACATGCCACAGTCGGGCGTCTGAGCGACACCTCATATAGGGCTTATATTGAAATAAAAATACATGCATACCACAGTCGGACGTCGGAGCGACATCACAGAAAGGGCTTATAATAAAAATAAATAACAGCAATGCCGCAGTCGGACGTCTGAGCGACATCGCAGAAAGGGCTTATAATAAAATAAATGACAACAATGCCGCAGTCGGACGTCTGAGCGACATCGCAGAAAGGGCTTATAATAAATCATTCATAACTGATAGGATATAGTGCCCACGGAAAATATTCATCACAAGACAATAAGCGGGTTAGTCCATTCACAGGAAAATACACATTTGATACTCCAATGGTTCTCAGGAGTTTCTGTCACCAAGACTGACACTTGACAAGATGTGATTAATACGGTACTTGGATATGAATAAGATGAATTCAAGAATTTTGACTCTATAGAGTTTGTACCAAAATTTGTCCACGGCCAACGGATTTCCGTAGTCACGAAGGACTAGTTCCGTTTACGGTATTTCGAAAGAAACAACAACTAGCCAGTACACACCCATCATACCTCATGTTGTCAGGAATCACCCCAGACAGCGTTTAAGAAAAACTTTGAGACGGGGAGATCACAATCTCGAATAGCATGGGATCAAATTTATTTACGCGCGCTCTAAGGGGTGCCCCCCTCTCGGTCCCAACCGGAAACACCCATGCCCACTGACCGGATGAAAGGCTTTAATCCAGGGCCATGGAACCTTCATCTCGGCCTCTCGAATTGGTGTGTACCAGGAAGTGGTTTGCAACTTACTAAGCCGTATCCCTTGCGGGAAACAGGTGGTAATCTGAAAGGGAGGACGGACGAATCGACCGACGATTTATGTTGACACCGGGTCAACGATATGGCATAAGCCTGGCATGCTACAACACTGCCATCTTACCCATATTCATGCCAACTCATGGCCATGCAACGAGTTTCCAACAACTCATGGATTTGCCAAGCTCATTTGCCTCAATGCTCACGAGATGAACTATCATCGAAATGCTCTTGAACGTGCCATGATACAAAAATAATGCAAACATGCCCAGACACTCATCATATCAAAAGTTCAAACTTTGCTTGCCTGGTTTGGAGTAGTCGGGGTCTAGCTCGTGAAGTTAAGCGGTTCCGTCACCTCCTTCGGTATCTATGGTACACACAAAAAATACACGCGCTAACGTAAATACCGTGGGGTACAGAAAGTTGATCCAAATATTTTTCAAATAAATATGACAAAAAACTAGACAAAAATTTGAAGAGTACAGAAAAAGAATCACTCAAAAATTCCTTTCTGTTAAAAAGTTATAAGTGTTTTAACCCAAGGACCCATCTGTAATGAAACAGAAAACTTCCAGGGGGCTTTGCAGAAAAATCCAGAAAAACGGTTCAGAGTGGAAGCGTATTTGCCAAAGTACGCTTTCAGTAAACGATTCAAAAAACAAAAGAGAGGCTGACGATGGTCCCACCTGGCCAGGTTTGAAATTTCAAACGAGGGAGTCGGGCTGCTCGGTGCCCGAGAGCCGCAGGTGGTCGCCGGCGGCGATCCACTGCGAGGCGTGGAGATCGGAGAGTACCTCTGTTCGTGGCGCCATTCCGCCCTGTGGGAGGTGGTGGTGGTCGCTGGCGCAGTACCACGTCGGCGGCGACGCTTGCTCCGTGACGGCGATTCGGGTGGTCGTGGACTTCGTCGGAGAGAGCTACGGAGGTGGAATTGAGGAGGGGGTTAGACTCGCGATAGCATGAGAAGGTATCTGACGAGGTTAGGGCGCCGGAGATGACCTCATCGGAGTGAATCACGGTGGAGGCCGAGGCGGAACGGCGGCCGGAGTCGGGAAGGAGAGCTCCTCGTGGCCCTTCCGGGGACTTGGCGAGGTCTGGAGAGGTAGTGGAGGTGTGGGCGAGAGAGCAAGCTCGGGTGCTATGTATAGCCGCCTGAGGTTGCCGAGAACGGGGTTCTCCGGCGAGGTGATTACGGCGGCGCTGTGGTTGCACGGGAGGGTTCAGAGGTTGAGCATCGTCGTGGGTGTTCCCTGGTTCCGTTTAGGTGTTAACCGCGTCGGGATTTGGTTGCTTAGGGGGAGCTCGACGGAACGGGGCGGCGCGGGCCCGTTGGCGGCAGGGAGCATGTTTCAGGCGTGCCGCGCCAGCGGCGACGGTGCTGCATCGTCTTGTTGGCGAGGAAATGGCCACGCTGAGCCACCGGGGTTTGGGCGGCGCTTGAAACGGCGTTATGCCGCCGTTCTGCTCCCTGTCGGCCGCCACGGTGGTTCGCCGCCGCAAGACGCCACGGCCCAGAAGCGGGCCAGTGGTGCCACCGACACCAGAACGCGCCAAGCATCGCGTGTGAGGCTCCGGACAAGCAAGCTAGGCCGTGAGCAACGTGCCAAGTGCACTTTGTGAGCATGTGACTGAATTTACGGCGAAGATCGACATCGAAACTACGAACTTAGCGAAGATGCACAGAAACAGTGCATGCAAGGTGTTCGACAGAATGATCTAGGCGTGTAGGGATATTTCCTTGAGCTGCTTTTTGGTGGAGGGGCCTCTCAATGCATCTAGAGGCTGCCTGAATATTTGTGGAATTTTTTGAGTAGTGTAGATATGAATTTCACCAAATTTGGCAAATCTGGTCTAAACTTGCAGAGACTATAATTTGAAATCTTTGAACAGAAGAAGAGTCGTTCTTGATTGTTCTAGGTTGTGGGTACCAAGGACTACCCAAGGGAGTTGGTTTGAGGTCAAAATTCAAATGCATTAAGGTACTTGCTTTGCAAATTACCTAGGCTCAAAATAATAGACAGAAAAGATTTGGGAGAGAATTAAATGAAATAAAAATTCAGAAGAGGGTTGAACTAGTTGAGACAGAATGTTTGGACTGCCCAAAGTGGAAGGAGATATATTTGGGAAGATTTTACCATATGGAGCATGGCCAAATCATGAATGATTTCAAATATGGGAGAGGATGAAAAACTCCTCAAAGATTTTTCTTGAATTCTTGAGAAGAGGGCAATCAGAAGAAAAATTTAAAAACCAAACACCAGAGTTGAAGGAGATGCAAAGGTAAAATATTTGCCAAAGGGAAAAAACTTTTGAGAGAGATTTTTGGAAGGGTTTTGGAGACCTCCTTCAAATCCAACAAAATTTTGAAGAAAACCAAAGGAAAAATTTTGGAGTGTCACACGCGGGAGGCTGATCCCCACGAGACAGAGAGCTCCAAGAAGATGGAGGCAACCACCAAGCCGACCCCAGATACGCTCACGGCCACTACTGAGATGGTCAACGCCCGTTTGAGGTTACTGACTCCGTGGCACCGCAGAGCGATTTTCCCCTTCGAGGATGTGTCCCCACCCCCCGCTGAGCTGCCTAAGGTGATTTCCTTCTTTGCCGGTCTCGATTGTGGTTTTTCATCTAAGTATGTGGCAATTTTTTTTAAGAAAAGGAAGTATGTGATGATTAATAATGCAAAATTTTATTAGCTTCGATGCCATGCTATACATAGTGGTTTAAATAACTTGTGTTTCTTATACTGAAAAGTAATTCAGAATTTGTTTCTGTTTCAATTAGAGCCCTGATGCAGACAGGGATTGTGTGGTTGTACATGTCACTCGCTATGAGGCGGACGACCTGAGTATACGCTCTGGGAAAACAGAGTTCTTAGGCTGTTGGATCCTGGAAGCCATTTGCGGTTATACCAATGAAGAGTTGTATTCCAGCCTCACCGTTGTCGTGCATGTTGTCCAGGTGTCTTTGAAGCACAAGAAGTTCAAAGCTACTCCTTCGTTTGTGAGGCATACTGTTCTTGTCAAGCTTACGCAGGAAGATGACATGGCATGCCTCCACAAACAAGTTTATCAGTGGCAGGGCCACAAGGTTGTCTTCATGAAGGTTCACAGGATTGAGCTGCTGCGGGACGTCCTCGATGATGTTCATCGCAAGGTCCGTCTTGTGTCCAGCCCAAATTAGATCGAGGCATGAAATAGTTGCCCCAGCTAGTGTTTAATAGTAGTTTGGATTGTGTCTAATTATCCGAACCTTGCCTGTTATCGACCCCTCTAGGGCTAGTACTCTGTTTGAATCCGTCTATGGGAACTGCTGCTACTTTTGTGTGCCCGTGAATCATGTGATAACCATCATAATTGTTGCCGAAATAGATGCGTCCTCACTAGTTTTTTCATGAATATGGAATGGTAAGACATAAGTTGTCACGGTTTATCATACGAGCAGTGTGTGTTTTGATGAAATAGAGCACTCGTTCGAGAACCGTGCGCCGACGTATACATAAGTACTTGTAAACACTGTTGGTGCTACCCCACTTGTAAGCAGTTGTGCAAAACACGACACATTGGCTCAGCTTGCTTCAACACTAGGCAATCGACCAGCTAACAATCAACAATCTGATGTCTGACATATAAGCAACTATGTATCTTGTTACAGTGGTTCATGCAGTTAATTGAGGCCACAATGTAATAAATTCCAAACGTTCACACGCTAGTCCAGCGCTCATGTGGAACACTCACATTAAACTCGTCTTCATAAAAAATTGAAAAGCATAAGTTAAGCAATTTTATACATCTCAATGACTCATAGAACATAACAAACATATACTAGTTCACAGCAAAAGACAAAGTTGTGAGAAGGTTTACAAATCAGGAAAAAACAAGCAAGGCTTCTTCCGAGCAAAAGTATTCGGCAGCTTAAATTTCCTGGAGTTCACTCGGTTTTTCTTGTTGCCACCATCCGTGGTTAGGTTCTCTCATTCCAGAATAACCAATTATAATTGTGGTCTCAAATTTGGAATCTGAACTGAACCATGCAAGATATCTTGACCAGCTGAAATGCTTGTGCATTCCACTAAATTTAAGCACCACTATTTGCAGAAATAAGCAGACCACAATGCCTCTTGTCCGCGCACCTGTCCAAAAAACCACCGTGCAGCCATGCCAGCTAGTCCTTGGTCCATGGATGAACTGGTAGAAAGTGCATTCCGGACTAGGATGCAGTTGTTTTTGCTCGTCCCCGCACTGCAATCAGGAAGTAAAACATACGAATCAGCTTATTTTAGATTGCGTTGGTCATTCTACCTTAGTTACTACCAATGTAGGGATACCTTGAAGACGGGAGGTTAGACGACGGCAACGAGGGATAGCCATCTCATTTTGCGCAGTTGTACTAAAACTGAGGTGTGTGCTTTTGATTGCGCGGATAGAAATGATACGGAGACATACATCCCGAAACGATATGGAGATGACATCCCTGTTTTGCGCAAATACTGAAATAGGGTTATTTAAACAAAGGACAGATATTACTACTTTCCCCGCTTCCTCTTAGAACCAAGTCCTAGATTCATGCTACAGCTTTCCCACTTTCTTCCTGTTTCAACCAACGCTTTGAGTCGATTGTATGAACTAGCTTTACTTCTAATAATAGTAGAAGTCTAGGTGGCTTTGGAACAGCGGACGGAAGTAGAAAAGGATCCACACAAAGGGAGCTGGGGCGAGAGCAAGGCAGGTTTCGAAGGAATATATACCTGAGGGTCGTCGGCATGTGGCAAAGACGGCGTCGGGAGGCCGCATCTTGGCCACAATACCGCAGGGAGGAAGAATGGATCGGAGGCCCTCCCGAGCCAGCGCTCTCTCGGAGAGAACGGCACGGCCGCCGATCGGGACGCGCAGGCAGCCGTTGGTCTCCTCCCTCGCTGCCGATGACAGCGTGAACGATGCACCTACACCCCTGCCCCGGTTGAGGTTGCCTGGCCGGATTTGTGACCAGCCGTGAGCTGAGAGAGAGTGTGGCCACCTATGTGTTGCTTAGATCTGGAGAGCATGAGAGAGTGAACGAGAGGAACCCTAGTAAAGCAAGCGCCAAGGCTCCTGCTTTTATATATAGTGGAGTGATTTTGTTGTACCAGCTTCAAAAAAATGCGCTCCTACGTGTACCCGCGAGTGGGTGTGAGAGAACTAGTGCGTGCGTGCACCTCTTCTCTTCGTGAGAGTACAATATACTATGCCCAAAGAACGTTCGCCGCAAGAGTAATAGTATAAGTGTGTGACGTGTGAACTAAAATAAAATGTGTGTGTCGTCTTTTGTTTTTTAAAAGTTCTGAGGGTAGGGTGTGAAGAGCACATATGTGTGTGACGTCTACCAGCAGATAGACGATGGGTGCGACGCGGCGAAGTCCGCGAGGACTCGGGAGAGTCGTGACTTCGTGAGGGTGCGTGTGCGTGAGAGAGAGGGGCACGTGTCGGTGCAATGCATGTGTCCGTAAATCATTATCCGACAAACGCTCGCCACAAGCCTTTTCCCCGATTTAACGCCAGAAGAACCGTTAGATCGGCATCCGACAAAGGTCGGTTTTGCCATGTCATTTAATGTAACAGCCACTCCTCCTACACACAAATCTTCCACGTGAGTGTTAGCAACTGTCGTATGATCCCTCCGTTCCGAAAGGCAGTGCATATAGCTTTATTGAAAATTCGAACCTTGCAAACTTTTACCGAGTTTTCGTGTACCAAATTGCACATGTAGAATACCATGTATATATCATTTCATTCATCTTCGAGAGGTAACTATAAAGATGGGTGAGGATTCTACAAAGAAAGACCATCGTATCATCTCTGAAAGCAATTTCAAGCATCCTTTAGTGTCGAGGAATATCATAGGAACTCTATATGATATGATTTTTATAGGATTTTTTCCTTTAGAGCCAATTGGTTCATAGGAATAGATTCATATACTCCACATTTCAACGGAAATAAACATGATATCATTTCTATAGCTTTAGAGCCACTTGGTTCATATCAATGGATTCCTATACTCCCTTAATTTCAAAGGAAAATAAACATTAGCGTATATTCAATAGAAAAGTTCCTATGATATGAACCAAATTACATCTCTTTTCTAATCCCTCCTCATAGGAATTGAGATACATGTCATCTCTAGATTCAATAGAAAAGTTCC
Organism: Aegilops bicornis; assembly: GCA_021605145.1. NCBI lineage: Eukaryota > Viridiplantae > Streptophyta > Magnoliopsida > Poales > Poaceae > Aegilops > Aegilops bicornis. The sequence continues at coordinate 196,876,779 of CM038675.1, forward strand.
TATGATGTGAACCAAATGACATGTCTTTTCCAATCCCTACTCATAGGAATTGAGATGCTCCATGTCATCTCTTTCCCTACAACTTCCATGTATACATCTTCTATTCCTAAATAGATAGTACAACCCACTAGTAGCTTTTTTCCAAAACATGCAACTATGGCACAAGTGAAAGGATCGAGATGGACCTAGAGGGGGGGGGTGAATAGGTACAATTACAAATTTTAATTATTACTTAGCAATTTTAGGCAATAGTGCGGAATCTGAAAGTGAGCCTAACAATTGCTAATAGGTACGAAGTACTAGGTAAGTAACACAAGCATATAAGTGAGCAAGCACAATATGATGTAAGTAAGTGCAAACCAAAACAAGTAACCACAAGTATAGAGTTAGGGTTAGGAATAACCGCAACTCCGGGAGACAAGGATGTATGCCGATGTTCACTTCCTTGGAGGGAAGCTAGTCACCGTAGAGAGGAGGATGTTACCACGAAGGCACAACAACGCCACGAAGGCTCACCCTATTCTCCCTTTGAGACAACACCACTAAGATGTTTCTCAACCACTAGTGGTAGACCTTGGGGTGGTCTCCAAACCCTCACAAACTTATCCGGGGGTAATCACAAAAGTCGATTCCTCTCCGAAAGACTCCTACCGCCTAGGAGTCTCCAACCTCCAAGAGTAATAAGATCAATGGGGATTTGCTCAAGACTTGCTCAAATCATGAATTCCTTGGGTGCAAAGAAGGAGGAGAAGAGGATCTATCACTTGATCGGACAACTTCTTTTCAAAGCTCTCAAACCCCTTGGGGATCTAAGATTTGGTGTGGAGAGTTGAGAGAGTGAGTGAAGTGTTCTAGGATTTGTTCAAAGTGAATGGTCAACCCCAACCCGAGCAAGGGGAAGGAGTATATATATGTGGTGGGAAAAAGGTGACCGTTTGGGGTGCAGGATGGCGGACGTCAGGAGAACGCCGGTCGTCCGGAGGCCCAAATGGGTCCGGACGTCCGACCGTCATCGGACGCACCGACCGCTGTGAAAAGTGTGACCCACAAACCAATGTACAGGATACGGTCGTCCGAACAGGCCCGGACATCCGTAAGAGTGCTTCGATGTGAAAGTGTCGACGTCCGGAGAGTTCCGGACGTCCGCAAAAGTGTTTCGCAAAAGTGTGACTCACAAATCGATTGTACAGGATACGGCCGTCCGAAAGGGCCGGACATCCGTAAGAAAGTTTCGATGCGATGGGGTCGGACGTCCGGAGGGTTCGGACATCCGTAAAAATGTTTCTGTTGTGAAGGTGTCGGACGTCCGGAAGCGTCCGGACGTCCGGCAATCAGAGGACCGGACGTCCAGAGAGAGCCGACGTCCGTAGGTAAGATATATAGATGCCAGCTTTGAGCAAGTTTTCACAGATCCATCGATCCCCTCTTAATAGTGCGGATCCCTATACTCAAGAACAAACCATAAATGAAGTTAACACCTTGTATCTCCATTCTTGAGTTATATGCTTTTTGTCCCTAGTCATGATCCATGCATACGGTCTTTGGAACACAATCCTGAGATATACTTGATAAACATGATTAGTCCCGAGCATATGTGTTGTCATCAACATCAAAATATGATTCAAGGGCATGATTGCACTTTCAACAAGAACTATATAGTGTGCCAATAACTTTGAAAGATGGTCGCTGGATGAAGCTAACCCGACAGTGCAGAGATAGGCAAATCCGAGCACTACTGGCCGTTGGATATCATCAACATTCCACCAGATCTGCCACATGTACAATTTAGAACACTCCATGGTTGAACTTAAGCATAATGCACAAACCTCAAAACACAAGCACTTCTCCTTTGTTCTAGAATCTTACGTATCATAATTGATTATTTTTTTTCTAAATGAATTGCCATTATTTGTTCTTTACTTTATGATTTACAATGCACAACCCCATGAATCTTAACATTTTTATAAAACTAATTGATTTTGAATGAGATGAACTATAAGAACTAAATGAACGTCTACATCATGCATATATGACTCAAAGCTTTACATGATATAGTGTGTATTTATTCATAATTTGGTTTCGAAATCTCATGCGTTCAATACATGTGTACCTTAATAGTTTTGAGTAGAGTAGCAAATTTCACGCGGCCCTAGGTATATCAAAATGCAGGGCCCATGCATCATTGCCTTTCGGTCAAACCTACGTCCACAATTTTTTGTACGTACTATATCTCCACTGGTCCCCGAACCCAAAATGCTGCCTTGTTCCCATAAAACCAAGCGGCCGACACATATTTAAGGCGTCGACTCGAACCCGTTTACTACGACGTGGCCCTGCATGTCGTAGTACTCCTACAAACCCTACCGCTGCACTCATCATCGGTTTTCTTCAAGAGTACGAGGGAGAAGCCGATTTGTAGTGGAGGCACTTTCAAAAAAGAAGGATATATAATGGAGACCCCTACCCTAGGGTGCCCTAGGTAGCTGCCACACGCATCATTGTTTTCTCTTTTCTTTATGCTCTTGCGCCCTAGAGTGAAATGATGGTTGCTTCGTCCGTCCAGCTTAATGCGGGAAAGGTGAGGCTTTGTGATTTGACCCCTCATCACTCATTTTCTACTACTGCGGTGCTACGACCGGGGTGCCTCCAATTCCAACCGCTGCTCCAAACTGTAATTTGGTGCATCGCACGTGGAACAAGACGGTGGATGAGCCACATGTCGGCCAAAGGGGTCCTGTTAAGTGTGTCTCCATTTCGTGTGCGGGCTGGCCCTGCTTGAGTTGCTACGCCAACACGACAGGAGCAGCCTACCACTTGGTTTTGCTCCTTGGTGAATCCCGACTATATTGATCTAAAAAGATACGTGCTGAACTACCCTCTCCGTCTCGGGTTTTTTATTTTTAGGCATCTCGGTTTATAGGGCCTGCACGTAGTTCTAGGTCATCCATTTGACTAACTAAATATCAGTTACTATGTCAAAAAAAGTATATCATTGGATTCTTAAGCGGATGTAGTTGTATTTAAAAGTCATTGTCGGGGCTTTTCCTGCTGTAGGCGGGTAGTTCCACCTAGTCGGTTCGACAGAGAGACGCGAGAATACGAGGGAGTAGGCTGCTGCTAACGTAGGGGTTGTGTGATTTGACAATGAAGTTATCTGCTGCATGGTGGGGCCCCGTGATTTGACTTGCCATTATCATTTTAATCTGGCGCCACGACCGGCGTGAGTCTCCCGATTCTGACCACCTCCATACAGGTGCCTCTCCCAATGCTCCACCATGTAGTAGAGGCTGGCTCTTGCATGAGAGCCCACTTCTCCACTTTTTCCTTGCCTCTCTTTCCTCGACATATGCAAAAATGCCATGTAAAGTGCACTATTGTACTTACTTTTACTTGCTCCTACAGTGTAGTTAAGCTTGCCACATAGGCATAAAGTCTAATGTGGCAAGTTAATCAAGAAGAGAGAGACTAGTTTGGTGACCTAAGGAAGAAACGGTGCTAAGCGCATGTACCTAGGTGAAAAGACAATTTTGAGTCTATATCTAATTAAATGAAGCAAACTTAGCAACACCATTTCATTGGAAGAGGTCACTCCTTGGCAAATGCAATAAATACTAGTACTCCTTGTGTCCCATAATATAAGAACGTTTTTGGCACTACACTAGTGTCAAAAACGTTCTTATATTATGGGACGGAGGGAGTACGAAGAAAGAGATAGAGAGGAGTAAAAATAATACACTTATAGCCAACCTTATAGCCAACCTTGTTGTAGTATGAGTGACTAAGTGATGACTATGTATGACATGCCAGATCAGATAGCCTAACGCACCGTGTTAAATCTCCAAGGGCGATGAGCAGCGGCGATGTGACCGATCGTGGTAGGCGCGACCATAATCTGAACTCTTTGGCAGCCTTTGGATCTGAGATCAAACGGTCGCATGCTAAGTTGCTGAAAATTTGCAGAATAACCCTCTAGGATAGGATATTCACCCATTGGTCTAGAATCACGCCATGCAACCGTTCAATCTCTGATCCAAGGGCTCTCGGAAGCCCGTATCATGGGAGAATGGAAAGCCACTACCCTGCCGTTCGCACGCTGGCAGTTCGCTCCTAGTCGTCCCTACACGTCCTTCAATACTACGGCGGTTCGCTCCTAGTCCCGTCCATTCACATTACGGCAGTTCCACTAATCCTAACCCTCCTCCCAAATCCATGGCGTCCCAAATCTCCACGATCGGCGGTGAGTACAAGGTTAGAACCATCACCAGCGATGAGTTCGACGTCATCTACACCCGTTCTTCCGTGATGGTGAAAGGATGCCTTTCTCGCTTCAGACGCATGTTCGAAAACTCAGATGATGAGTGGGTCGCTGGGCTAGATGTTGAGTACACCACAGTTCTGGGACGAGAGAAGGATCTAAAGGACGAAGAGAGTAAGAAGCCTGCCGTGATCCAGGTTTGCGTACATAACGTTTGCTTGGTCTACCACATATGCCATGCCGACGTTGAGTGCCAGGATTTTAAGAACTTCCTCAAGGACAAAACAGTGAAATTCGTTACTGTAGACTTTAAGAATGACAAAGAAGTCCTGGGTCGGATAGGCCTCGTTGTAGGCAACCCCTTCGACCTCCAGAAGAATCAGCTGGTGCCCTCTCGTCAGCCTTCAATGCTGACCCTGCAGGAGCCATGGTTCATCCTTCATACCGTAAACTGGAGAAACCTCATTACACGTTTCATCGTCATGCATGGTAGCGGAATGTACTAGATATAGACCACATTCACTACGCTGCAATGGATGGCTACCTTTGTTTCAATATCTACAAGGGTTGTATGAAGAGCAACAGCCAAGTGTGCGGTTCAAGCAAAGAAGTATCGGCCAAGAGGAAGAGGGACAAGGACGAAGTCGAGGACATGGACGAGGACTCCGAGTAAGGTGGCAGTGTCGTTTTTCATGGTGGTTCTAAACTTCTAATGCAGTGTCTACCGGTTTAGTTGCATAGTTTAATTTCAGGTGTGCTTAGTTTAATTTGAGGGGTGTGTTGTGCTGAGCCCCCAGCAGAACTATGTTATGTTTCTTCTCGTTACTTTAACTCTTCAGTATGTACATACTACTAGTATTTCTTTAATACTCCCTCCGTCTCATAATGTAAGACGTTTTTTGACACTACACTAGAGTCAAAAAACGTCTTACATTATGGGACGGAGGGAGTAGAATTTAGCACCCCAATTAAGCACGTGCTAGCTTTTTAATAGTACTATATGCATAATTTGGTGACGAGCGCTCTCTATATGTACCACCTTTTTTTAATTTCAATTTTTGCTCCATGGCGCAATCCATCGATAGTACTATTGTACAAAAGTATACATTTTTTAAAAGGCTAGAGTACTATTCATCACATATATAGCCAGTTAAATTCTCAACCTAGAACGACGTGCATGCCATGTAGTAAACCGATATGGAGGAAGTATAGTAAAAATGAGGTGATTTTACCGAGCGATCGGCGGGGGGGCATGGCCTGTCATGCGGTCCCATGTGTCATGACGTACCAAGGCGATGCGCGTGTCCCTCTTGAGGCAGAAGCAATACTACGTGGTTTGAGATGATGGCGAACCGAAGTGTGAAATAATGGTTGCTTCGTCCGTCTGGGAAGGTGCGGCATTGTGATTTGACGTCTCATTGCTCATTACTACTACTGGGGCGGTACGACTGGGGTGCGTCCCCCCTGCTGTTCTGCACTGTTATTTGGTGCATGACACGTCGACCCGGTTGCTATATGTCCCACATGTCGGCGAGAGGAAGTACATAATTCATGAAAGGAAGCGTCGAGGGAGTAGTATACTACAGAATTCATGAAAGGGAGCGACTTAGTTTTGGAAAAATCTGTTTTTATGGAGTACGTGCCCACTAGGGTTTATATGGCTCATCTAAAAAACATTCGTTTTTCTGTTTGATAAGTCTCAATTCTACTATACTAGTAGTAGTACCATTACATGTTGGATTTCGAGGTGCGTTAGATCACCCGGCGCAAGCAGTGTCAAGAGGAAACTAAACAATGCATGTACAAGTTCATGGAAATTTAGTGGTCATTCATGCATTTGTTCTAATTAATGCCTCGATAAACATAACTTCTTGAGAAAAACAAGCGTACTAATTACTTGTGCAAACTACGAAATTAATTCGACCACTCACCGTCTACCTTGGTAGGAGAGATTTTTAAATTGAGCCATAAACTGGAAAGGAGGGAGTAGTAACTTTTGTCTCGATTACTATTTGTGGCCTTGTATAGATGCAAAATGTATTTTTTATAGTGGCCTTGTATAAGTAAATGGAGGGAGTACTAACCAAAGTACGTAGTAGGGACGAGGAGTAAACGGAGGGAGTAGTAAAATTTTCTCCTCGTGCTGCGAGCCACTGCGCGCGTGGGCGAGGGAGCGGGCGTAAAGGCGTACAGTAGTAGTAGTACTACTACTACTACTCGTAAGCAAGCTTCACCTCATCCTGCGAGCCACCGCGCCCGTGGGTGGGGGAGACGGCGTACTAAGCAAGCTTCTCCTCGTTCTGCGAGGTGACGGGACACATCAAAAGTACTCCAGTGTATAGAGCATTGCCTCTAAGGTAGGCCCCACATGGTTTGCCTCTTTTTTTAGTTTAACATAACGCATAGTCGCAATTTGTTTGTTCACCCATGGTAGACGATCCTCCCTCCACCAAGTGGACAACCAGTACACGTGCCGAATTACCACGTGGGCTGCCTTTTTCGTACAGAAATGAGCTCCACCGTACCCGCAAGGGTGTGGTTGGGAAAGAGACGGAGTACGTGCGCCCGTCGTGCACCTCTTCTCTTCGTGCATGTTCCCCACCTACGTGGATGTGTGTGAGAGAGATACAAACCTAGACATAATGCGCCGTCCATCCCCATGCCTCTGCCCAGTCCGACCACCAGTCACCACCACGCCCCACTCCTCCTCACCTTATCTCTCATCTTTCTCCCTCCATTTTATATAAAAGGGGCCATTATCAAAATTACAATTTGCAGATATACAAGGCCACTAACACTAATCGATGCAATATTAATGGTGTTTGCCTCGTGGTACTAGCAAAGGAGGACATTAATTATCCCTTGCATGCATGCGAGAGTTTGTAAAAAAATGCATCTTGATGTTCCATGCAATGCACGGGCATCTTGCTAGTCCATGAAAACAACACATGGCAAAATTCCATGGCGAACGAGGGATTTGAATCTGTTGGGAGGGGCTATTTGGATCTTGCCCGGGGTAGCCAAAATATTGGCGACCCTTTTGTCCACCGGTGCCTTTGCCACCAATGAACGAGGAATGGCTCGGGTGCTCATTGGAGACGAGCTCGCACGAGCTGTGTTTTTTTGTCCCACAACGCCGCCCGAGCCACCCGCAGACCGACTGGCGACCCACAAATTACGCCATCCAACCGTAGCCGCACACATTATGACAGCAACTCAACCAACCGGATGAAATTCACGCAAACACGTAGACAAACTGATATTTCATATAAACAACGACGGAAATCATATAAAATACCGGATTTTCATACAAACATGACGGATTTCATTACATTCAAATGAACTGCGCGGTGCTAGTTCTGGCCAACACATGTATATAATACCTGGCCTAAATGGTTGCCCGCCGATCGATTTGTGTTCCTCATGTCCGGCAGCACGATCACCGGACTGCCGGGAGCCCCGGAGGTATATGCCTCAGCGCAAAGGACGGCTCGCTTCCCCACTGCCCAAGTGATATCATTGGCTGGTGCCGAGGATGATGGTGGCCGGCACCGGTTTGAGTTCATCACCGGCCACTACTTCGCAATGGCCGGCACCGGCTCGAGTTCATCCTAACATTCCCCTCTTCCGTGGAGCCCATGTGGGGTCGACGAAGGTCCTCGCAAGAAAAGGATCTGGCAAGACACCTGCTGTGTATGCCGGTGTCGCCTCCGCGGTAGCCTTCATGGGACCCAAGCAGCGGCAGCCTCCCATGTTTTACTTCTCCTCGATGATGGCGGCGGACGCGGAGGCACTGGCCACCGACTGCCGCCTTCACAAGACCCGGCTTCGCCGCTGCTTGCATGGCGGCGCCGGCATGGGAGTCTCGGCCATAGAAACGGGAGACAAGGTACGAGGCGGCGGCGTGGACGGCAAAGAACGACGCCTGCGGCGCCGCTCTCGTTGAGCTGGCCTAGAGCGGCGAAGTTGCTTGAACCACGCACCAGCTTGGCGGCAAATCGCTCCGTCGGGCGAGGGAGCGAGGTGGATCAGCGAGCTGCATAGCTCAGATCCGGCGGCTACCCAGCCGCTTGGATGCGGAATAACTACTCTTCGTAAGCCATTGTAAGAGTGGACAAAATGGTGGAGGAGATAGGGGAGCGGCGGAGGTGTGCGATTCTTGGCCGGTGTTTGGCCTCGTTTAAATAGGAGATTAAATAGACGGCGGACGGGAGGATCTCGGCCGGCACTGCATTTAACGCCGGCCCGTTCATGAACGGACGTGTGTCCAGATTGGGTTTCTCGGCTTCCACACGAGCGGGTTTCATGGAGGCGTTTGAATGCGGCACGGAGGCTTGTTCAGCCAGGCATGCCGCGAGTGGCGCCCTCGACTCTGACCTAGGACACCGCATCGTTCTTCCACTCACGTGTGGGCTCTTTGGGTGCATGGCATGTATGTCAGTGACCCAACACAGGCAGCGCACAGCAGAGGAACCTTTGGTGGGCCCGGGCGGTCAGAAGCGGGCATTTCATAAACTGATGATTGTTCATTGAGTGTGACGTCATCTTTTTCATGTAGATAAGCCTACTATGTTGATAGCCCATTCGATACATTGTGATTCATAAAGACCGCTGCAAACATCAATTTTTTGCTTGTCATAGATAAGATTGATTAATACCCGTAACAATCCATGTCCTTAACAAAGGGTGCATGCACGTATAGGTTGAGCGTCTGTCTTGCGTCGTGTGCTGTGTGCATGCAGGCGTGCGAGTGTTGCGTGCGTGCAAGGGTACGTTTCAGTCTTGCATGCATGGGTGCGTATGTGCGTGTGTTCGTGAGTGCATGTGTACGTGTCAGTGTTGCATGCCACCATGCGTGCGTGTGTACGTGTCAGTGTTGCACGCCTACATGCGTGCGTGTCTTGCGTGCGTGCATGTACGCGGCGGGTGAGGCTACACGTCAGTCGACTGACTTTTTCATCTCTGGTCATTAGATTTTCCAGCCATTGGATACGAAATCAAGGGCCTCCAGTTTATCATCAAACTCCACCCCCCCCCCCCCCGAGCCGCCAGCCACCACCCGCCAAAACGCCATTGCCGCCGCGGCCGCCCGCCCTCCCCAAACCACTCCCCATCGCCGGTCCGCCGCACCGCCATCCCTCTAGCCCCCGGCCGAGCTTTTTCTCCGGGGATCCCCACCCCACCGCCCAATGAACGCCCCCCCAACCGCCGGCCACTGCCAACCAGAGGTCTCACGACTTCGAATACCCACCGACCACTAATTTATTACCATTTTTGTCCTTCATATACACGCTGACGGGTGGGCCATATGGTATTGTGCGCTCCTGGATGTGGACTGTTTGACTGGTCAATTGATCGTGTTATCAACAAATTACGGAGCTGCATGGTGAGCTAATGACCGTGTGATCACCCTAAAATGTACTCTATTTTATTAACACAGTACAGACTCAAACTACCATTTCTTTCTTTCATATACGGGCTGACAGGTGGGCCCCATGGTTACGAGCCCCGATGGTGCAACACTAGTTGCGCCGCGTGGAAACGCTTATCGTCAATTGATTGTGTCATCAACAAAATACGGAGTTGTATGGGTGAGCCAGTGACCGTATAATCATGATATGTATTTGTTTAACACGGTACAGATGCAAGGGCTCATATATACGCGCAAGCACTCACCGCTATAAGCGCACACACGCGAACCCTACCCCTATGAGCACCTTCGAGAGAGTGGGCCAGCATATATGATCTTGAGATTTTACGAAGTCGCCATAGGTGCCTCGTAGTCGAGTGGAACGTCTCCTCCCATTGAACGTACATCGCCGAAAATACTGAAATTAACACAAGATAAATGCGAGCACCGGGACTTTAACCTTGGTGGGCTCGAGAAACCACTGTCCTCTAACCATCCAACCACATGTTGGTTAGCACGACAAAATGTATGTGGTGACCGTGATGATCCTATTCTGAAGTCCAGTGACCATATCATGCTTTCGCTTCAAATACAATGAACGTAAGTGTCGTCAACAAAATACGGAGCACGCATCAAATGCAAAGTCCGTCAGTGTCATCAACAAAATATGGAGACGTATCGTGAGCTAGATACCGTTGTACTATTGTATATGCTTATTTTCTTAGTGGCTGATTGCATGTGTGGTGTGGTGGGCACATCATTTCTAGTTGTGGTGGGTCAACATGAAGACTCATGGGTCGGTTCCATCCTGCGCCACATATAGGTTGGACCGAGACGTGTTATACAAAGACCCATGTGGAGGACTCGGCGTACAACACGAAGATACCAGAGTCGTGGAGGACTCTATCCCCACTGGTGTTAAGCCGACTATATATGATTTGTAACCCTAGGCCCTTAGTATGTTGTACAAGCTTGGGGGCTAGTTCGTCGATAGTATACACACACACGCACAACGCCTGGTATTCACGTGTACTTTGTACACACCCCTATCACTAATATACAATACCAGGAGTATGCTCTTTCTTCAACTACAAGGGTTCGATCCGAACTAGGGTAAAACTTTGCCTCGTATTACCATCCAGCCTAACAGCCAGGGATATCCTACCGAATGATATGATGAAATCATATCTGCCAACTACTAAGAGAGAGGTGTGTCGGGGCAATGTGAGAGGCCTAAAGATAATGTGCGTAAGGGAGACACGTAGGCACATATATGTGCGATAGAGGGCTAGTAGAGACCGTGCATGTGTATATATGCATGTGAGAGAAATAGTGTTTTCCAAGCTGAGATTAGTGAAAAGAGTGGTACATAGTAGTCAGAAAGAGAGAGAGAGAAATAGAGAGAGCATGTGTGTGAGACACCCCGACACCCTGAGAGAGATTGTGAGCATGTGTGAAAGAGAAATGCCGATGCATATAAAGTGTGTGCACTTATGCGCTAGATAGAGAGAGAGATATAACGCGTTTGTGAGAACGGGGCGAGGCATAGTGCATCTACGTGTAAAAGGCGGTTCTACGCATTAAATTAAAATATAAATGGCATTATTATTTTTGGATGAGATCATGAATTTTGCAAATTGCGTATGGACGAAAATCGGTCTATCAGACACCCATACTCTATTGAATTCTAGCATGTGCATGTGTTTATTTCATATTATCGATCCATAGAGTGAGCGGTTTGAAATACAGGCAATGGACGCTTTTGCAATTCATATATAAACATTAATTAGTGCACTCCATGTTGTTAGTGTGAAGAACTTTATACATTTGTCACTTGCATGGATACATTCCAAATTGCTAGTTACGAAATAGAATACATGTTGAATCCAACATAAACGGGGTTTCAAAGATTCGAATTCATAGGAAGTGTGAGGGAGTCCTGGATTAGGGGGTGTCCGGATGGCTGGACTATGACCTTTGGCCGGACTCCTGGACTATGAAGATACAAGATTGAAGACTTCGTCCCGTGTCCGGATGGGACTTTCCTTGGCGTGGAAGGCAAGCTTGGCGATATGGATATGTAGATCTCCTCCCATTTGTAACCGACTCTATGTAACCCTAACCCTCTCTGGTGTCTATATAAACCGGAGGGTTTTAGTCCGTAGCACGAATAGCAATCATACCATAGGCTAGCTTCTAGGGTTTAGCCTCTCTGATATCATGGTAGATCTACTCTTGTACTACCCATATCATCAATATTAATCAAGCAGGAGTAGGGTTTTACCTCCATCGAGAGGGCCCGAACCTGGGAAAAACATCGTGTCCCTTGTCTCATGTTACCATCCGCCTAGACGCACAGTTCGGGACCCCCTACCCGAGATCCGCCGGTTTTGACACCGACATTGGTGCTTTCATTGAGAGTTCCTCTGTGTCGTCACCTTTAGGCCCGATGGCTCCTCCAATCATCAACAATGATGCGGTCCAGGGCGAGACTTTTCTCCCCGGACAGATCTTCGTATTCGGCGGCTTTGCACTGTGGGCCAATTTGCTTGGCCATCTGGAGCAGATCGAAAGCTACGCCCCTGGCCATCAGGTCAGTTTTGGGAGTTTGAACTACACGGCCGACGTCCGCGGAAACTTGATCTTCGACGGGTTCGAGCCACAGCCAAGTTGCCAGCGTAATCGCCACGACGGGCATGATCTAGCTCTGCCGCCAAACAGTGCCCTGGAGGCCGCACCAGTGTCCGCTCCGACCCTTAGCTCGGAGCCGACTGCGCCAATCGAGGACGGGTGGCTGGACGCCGCCTCGGGGGCTGCAATCTCTACGGCGATCGAGCCGAACACTACACCCGTCCTTTGCGAAGCTTGTGACTCCAAGGTGCCGGACTCCTCTCGGGACTCCAAACCTTCCGCGCCCCTGCCAATCGAATCCGATTGGGCACCGATCATGGAGTTCACCGCCGCGGACATCTTTCAGCACTCGCCTTTCGGTGACATTCTGAATTCACTAAAGTCTCTCTCTTTATCAGGAGAGCCCTGGCCGGACTATGGTCAACAAGGTTGGGATGCGGACGACGAAGGAATTCAAATCCCACCCACCACCCACTTCGTAGCCACTGTCGATGATTTAACCGACATGCTCGACTTCGACTCCGAAGACATCAGCGGTATGAACACCGATGCAGGAGACGACCAAGAACCAGCGCCCTCTGAGGCACTTTGGAAGGCCACCTCGTCAGATGACATATACATGGTGGACACCCCAAAAGAAGGGAATGGCGATGGAATAACGGAGGATGATCCTCCAAGAAACAGCCTTAAGCGCCGGCTGGGCCAAGCGCCGCTCTAAATCCCGCCACTGCAAAAACGGGAATTCCGGCATGGGAGATAATAACACCCCGGACAGTGCCGAAGACAACCCCCTCCAGCAGGATTTAGCACAGGAGGATGGAGAAGCCAGCCCTCATGAGAGAGCGGCAGACAGAGAGGTAGAGGACGATAATTACATGCCTCCCTCCAAAGACGAGGCAAGCCTCGACGACGATGAATTTGTCGTGCCTGAGGATCCCGTCGAACAAGAGCGTTTCAAATGCAGGCTTATGGCCACGGTGAGCAGCCTCAAGAAAAAACAGCAACAGCTTAGAGCTGACCAAGACTTGCTAGCCGACAGATGGACTGATGTCCTTGCGGCCGAAGAGTACGAACTCGAACGCCCCTCCAAGAGCTACCCAAAACGCAGGGCTGCTACCCCGATTAGAGGAGGAAGCACCTAGACCTACATCACCAGCGCATGATGCGGCCGACCGGCCACCTCGTGGCCGCGACAGAGAGGCCTCTCGGCCCTCCACTCAAACCGCACCCCGGCGTCGCTCAAAGAATACCAAGGCACGGGGAAATGCGCCAGACCTGCGAGATATACTGTAGGACAGGGCAAGGCAAACAAGATTGATCTATGGATCGCGCGGGCACCCCACGACACGTGACGATAACCGTCATGCCGCATACGATAAATCCGGCCGGGCCGAACACAGTAGACAAAGCTCATTTGAGCTACGTCGTGATATAGCCCAATCTGAGGCGCCAAGACACCCACTATGCCTCACAGATGAAGTAATGGATCATCAAATCCCCGAGGGTTTCAAACCCGTAAACATCGAATCATACGATGGCACAACAGATCCGGCGGTATGGATCGAGGACTATCTCCTTCATATCCACATGGCCCGCGGCGATGATCTACACGCCATCAAATACCTCCCACTCAACCTTAAAGGACCAGCTCGGCATTGGCTTAACAGCTTGCCAGTAGAATCAATTGGTTGTTGGGAGGACCTGGAAGCCGCATTCCTCGACAACTTCTAGGGCACCTATGTGCGACCACCAGACGCCGATGACCTAAGCCACATAATTCAGCAGCCAGAGGAATCGGCCAGACAATTCCGGACACGGTTCCTAACGAAGAAAAATCAAATAGTCGATCGTGCGACGCAGAGGCCCTTGCAGCCTTCAAGCATAACATCCGTGATGAGTGGCTTGCCCGGCACCTAGGACAGGAAAAGCCGAAATCCATGGCAGCCCTCACGACACTCATGACCCGCTTTTGCACGGGCGAAGACAGCTGGCTAGCTCGTAGTAATAACATGACCAAGAACCCTGGTAATTCGGACACCAAGGACAGCATTGGCAGGTCACGTCGCAACAAGCAAAAGCGCCGCATTAACGGCAACAATGCTGAGGATACGGCGGTTAATGCCGGATTCAGAGGCTCTAAACCCGGTCAGTGGAAAAAGCCATTCAAAAGAAATACTCCGGGCCCGTCCAATTTGGACCGAATACTCGATCGCTCGTGCGGATACACGGCACCCCCGAAAAACCAGCCAACCACACCAACAGGGATTGTTGGGTGTTCAAGCAGGCAGGGAAGTTAAACGCCGAAAACAATGACAAGGGGCTGCATAGCAATGACGAGGAGGAGCCCCGGCTGCCGAACAATAGGGGACAGAAGGGTTTCCCCCCACAAGTGCGGACGGTGAACATGATATATGCAACCCACATCCCCAAAAGGGAGCGGAAGCGTGCACTCAGGGACGTATATGCATTGGAGCCAGTCGCCCCAAAGTCCAACCCATGGTCCTCCAGCCCGATCACTTTCGATCGAAGGGACCACCCCACTAGCATCCGCCATGGCGGATTCGCCGCATTGGTTCTAGACCAAATCATTGACGGATTTCACCTCACTAGAGTCCTTATGGACGGCGGCAGCAGCCTGAACCTGCTTTATCAGGATACAGTGCAAAAAATGGGCATAGATCCCTCAAGGATTAAACCCACAAAGACGACCTTTAAAGGCATCATACCAGGTGTAGAGGCCAACTGTACAGGCTCAGTTACACTTGAGGTGGTCTTCGGATCCCCAGATAATTCCTAATCGAAGAGTTACTCTTCGACATAGTCCCGTTCTGCAGTGGCTATCATGCACTGCTCGGACGAACCGCATTTGCAAAGTTCAATGCGGTGCCGCACTATGCATACCTCAAGCTCAAGATGTCAGGCCCTCGAGGAGTCATTACGGTCAATGGAAACACCGAACGCTCTCTCTGAACGGAGGAGCATACGGCGCCCTCGCGGTGGAAGTACAAAGCAGCCTCTCAAAGCAATTCTCCAGTCCGGCCATTAAACGACCGGACACCGTCAAGCGCGCCCGGAGTAACCTACAACAAGACCGCTGGCACGCCCGAGCATCGCCAGAGCAATGCGGCCCCAACCCCAGCCTCGCGAAATTGCGAACCAAGATTACGCTGGCGTACATAACTACGCCCGGAAATACCATGGGCATAGGGGAGGGCACGACCACGCTGACGCCCAAAATGCGGCTCAACCGCACAAGGCCCCGATTTTGTCATTCTTTTTTTTCTTACTTTCAGGACTCCACTTTCCGGAAGGCCTGTCCCGCAGTATAATCGCCGAACACACGATGCAACAGCCAGGGAGGCAGAAAGCTACGTTGAGTGTCCAGGTGGTCTCTATAACGAGCAATATACTTGTTTCACATATCATCCCGCAGCTCGCCCCTGGAGGGGGACATGTCAAATAGTTCCATCTCTTGCTTATCACACTATTTGTATCGTTCTGCTTTTACCGCAGCCTTTTCAAATAAACAATGCATAGCTTTTGTCTATTATTGCATTCCTTTTTTATCTGTATATGTTCATTAATGACATGTTGCACCCGTACACTTTGGTACGGCCAAATACACCAGGGGCTTAAGTACCCCAAAATATGGTGTGATAAGTCCGAACACTTTCACAAGTGCGGCACCCCGAACTTATAGCATTATATGAATCGGCTCCGAATCATGTCTTGGGTCAATAGTTTGGTTTGCCCGGCTCCCATGTTTTGGTACCTTACGTTCCATTATATCGGCTAAGATAGCCTTTGGGAGAACCATCGCGATTGTGCCTGGTTGAGCTGGGCTAAGCACCTCGATGGAGAAAGCTAAAGCTGACCGTCATGATAGGGCGAGAGCCGTCGCTGTTCGAGAGGTTTTCGAGTCCCTAAAGACTTATGCCGCTTAGAGCGAGGAGTCGGCTTTGTCCGGCCTAGGCGTGGTAGCGCCTCAACTCGGTCTTCCGAATACTAGGGGCTTCACCGAAATTTAAAATTATAGAATTCTATGGCTAAGTGAGAGTGTTCAAGCATTATAGTCCGATTGCCTTGTTCGTTGTGTTGTGCGCCTCCCTCGAAGGACCCAATAATGGGAAAAAGAGCGCTCAAGTTTATCCCGAACACCCCAGCACTCGTGGCATGGGGGCAGAAGCCGGTGACTCGCCATCTCTCAAATTTAATAAACGGCCGCACAGAAGGCAATATTTTAAATTCAAAAGCGTTGCTTAGGGCATATGAACAAGTTTTCAGCGTACAGGATCACAAATGCGAGTTTACTCAAAAATTACATCTTTGGAGCACTCATCCGCTATACGTAGGTCACCGTTCAGGACGCCCTCATAATACATCCCGGGCTTGCGATTATCCTTGCCCGGCGGTGGTCCGTCCGTCACAAGCTTCTCGGCGTCCATCTTGCCCCAATGCACTTTAGCATGGGCAAGGGCCCTACGGCACCTTCGATGCATACTGAGCGCTTGATGACTTCAAGCCTTGGACAGGCATCCACCAGCCGTCTCACCAGCCCAAAGTAGCTTCCATGCATGGCTTCCCCAGGCCATAGCCGGACTATGAGACCCTTCATGGCCTGTTCGCCACCTTATGGAGCTCGACCACCGCTTCAATTTGGTCACTCAAGGCACCGGTGTCCGCCTCGACATCTTGATACCAGAACACCTTCTCCGTCGAGCTCCCCTCTTCGGCTGGTAGAATGCGGCGGCATCGGACACACTCCAGGGAAGATCTGCGAACGCTCTTGGAGAGCTCCGGATTTGGGTAAGTAACAAGTAATTCACTTTCACGTGCATGCTTTGCATAAAGAATGCCTTACCCGCCGCTATCTTCTTCATCGCCTCAATTTCTTGGAGGGCTTTTTGGGCTTCGGCCTTGGCAGATTTGGCGCTCTCAAGCGCCGAGGCGAGCTCAGACTCTCGAACTTTCTTTATGTTAGACTCCTGCGTAAATCTTTTTGATCCTCAGTTCGGCTTTTCTTTTCGAACACCAAACTGAGCATCAGGGGCTACTGTCTATGCGGTAACATTTTTACATATCTTAAATACATACCTCAAAGCCTGTTAGAAGGCTGGCACAGGCTTCGGTCAGCCCGCTCTTGGCGGACTAAACCTTCTGGATCACCACACTCATAATACTGCGGTGCTCCTCGGTGATGGAGGCGCCGTTAAGCACCTCCCGCAGATTATCCGGTGCCTCCGGATGGACGGAGGTCACCGGCGTCGTAGGCTTGCCCTTCTTAGTAGGGGGCCGCCTGCCGGATGCCGGAACCGTTGAAGGTTCCGGTGCGGTGTCCGGCCCAGGGCCGGACTTAGAGCCCTTCGGGGTTTTATCCCCTTTGCGCCTGGAGTCCGGGAGGTCGCCTTGCGGTGCCTCCAGGACCACCCTCTCCTGGCTTGGCCCCTTTTGGGACGCCACCTCGGCATCATCCGTAGCGTGAGGAGAGGAGGCGGTCGGAAGTGAAGTGTTGTTCACATCCGACGAACCCAGGGAACCGCTCGACAAAGCGTCGAGCCCGGCCTTGGGAGGACTGCATGATTATATTCGGCGTCAGAAGGTACTGTGCAATGAAGGAGCACCATGAGTTATTCTGGTATCCGGATACTTACGATTTCGCCAGGGGCTTGGCCTGGTGGCCACTCTTCTTCGCCCGTCGTCGGCGTTGGTGGAAATAGTCCGGGAGGAGGGTCCTTCCTTCTTGGACCCTCGGCCCCCTCGATTAGGCGGCCTTCCTTTTCTTCTCCCCGCCGGGAGAGGCCTCTCTTTTCTCCTCCTCGTCTTCACGAGAGGAGTCCACCTCGGAGTCATCGGACGATGAGTCCGACACCACCTGGCGCCGGGAACTCCTTCGAGTTCCCGTGGCCTTCTTCTTGGCCTTCTTCTCCGGCACCACGTAAGGTGCCGGAACCAGCAGCCCAGTCAAGCGGGCGTCCGCTGGGTCTTCGGGCAAAGGAGCCGGGCGGTCGATCTATCCGGTCTTCTTCTGCCATTCCTGTCAAAGGAACGGGAGCTTAGATCCCGCATAGAGTTCAACTATGAAAAACAAGTATCCCGTAAAGGGTAAAATAAGCTTACTGCGCTGGCTTGGCTCTTTGCGCGGAATCATGGTCCTCGGTGATGGAGGGGGAACCTTGGCGCCCTTGAATAGCACCTTCCAGGCATCCTCGTGTGTTGTGTCGAAGAGCCTGGTCAGAGTTTGGTGCTGGGCTGGGTTGAACTCCCATAAGTTAAAAGCCCGTCGTTGGCACGGGAGGATCCGGCGGATGAGCATGACCTAGACTACGTTGACGAGTTTAACCTCTTTGTCCACCAGGTCTTGGACGCAGGTTTGGAGTCCGGTCCACTCTTCCGAATTACCCCATGACAGGCCCTTCTCTTTCCAGGAGGTGAGCCGTGTGGGGATGCCAGATCGGAATTCGGGGGCCGCTGCCCATTCAGGGTCTCGCAGCTCGGTGATGTACAACCACCCTGATTGCCACCCCTTTATGGTCTCCACAAAGGAGCCCTCGAGCCATGTAACGTTGGGCATCTTGCCCACCATGGCGCCTCCGCACTCTGCTTGCTGGCCGCTCACTACCTTCGGCTTGACATTGAAGGTCTTCAGCCATAAGCCGAAGTGGGGCTTGATGCGGAGGAAGGTTTCGCATACCCATTTATAAACGCCGAGATGTTGAGGACGAAGTTCGGGGCCAGATCATGGAAATCCAGGCCGTAGTAGAACATGAGCCCCGGAAAACGAAAGTGAAGTGGGAAACCTAGTCCATGGAGGAAATGGGTGAGGAACACCACCCTCTCATGGGGCTGGGGTGGGGATGAGCTGCCTTGTCCGGGAGCCGGTGCGCGATGTCGTTAGACAAGTATCCGGCCTCCCTCAGCTTTTTGATGTGTCCCTCCGTGACAGAGGAGACCATCCACTTGCCTCCCGCTCCGGACATGGCTGGAGAAGGTTGAGGTGGGAAGTGCGGACTTGGGCGCTGGAGCTCGAGTGCGTGAAAATGGATAAGCAAAGGAGGAAGAAGGTGTAGATGGAAAAGGTGGATCCTTATCCCTTATATGGGCGACGAAACTATGTGCCCCCACCAGCTGGTAAAACTCGCTTATCTCCCAAGCGCCCGTAAATTAATGGAACGGTTGGGTTACCCACGCCCGTATTGATGAGAATCCCGGAATAAGGGGACACGATCTCTGCTTCGACAAGACGTGCCAAGGAAACCGCCTCGCTAAGTGCGCTGAGGTGGGACAGTAAAAACGATTCGAATAAAGGCTTGGCCGTGGTGTCATGTCATGCTATGAAATACGTCAGCAGATTGGATTTGTGTAAATATTATTCTCTCTACGGTGGTATGTGGAAATTATTTTGCAGAGACGGACACTATCCTTGTGTTCAAAATCTTCTATGAAGTATTCGGAGGAGGAACCCGCCTTTGTAATGCGAAGACAATCTGCTACGCGGACTCGTCGTCATTGAAGCCTGGTTCGAGAGCTCGAGGGAGTCCTGGATTAGGGGGTGTCCCGATGGTCGTACTATGACCTTTGGCCGGACTCCTGGACTATGAAGATACAAGATTGAAGACTTCGTCCCGTGTCCGGATGAGACTTTCCTTGGCGTGGAAGGCAAGCTTGGCGATACGGATATGTAGATCTCCTCCCATTTGTAACCGACTCTATGTAACCCTAACCCTCTCTGGTGTCTATATAAACCGGAGGGTTTTAGTCCGTAGGACGAACAACAATCATACCATAGGCTAGCTTCTAGGGTTTAGCCTCTCTGATCTCGTGGTAGATCTACTCTTGTGCTACCCATATCATCAATATTAATCAAGCAGAGTAGGGTTTTACCTCCATCGAGAGGGCCCGAACCTGGGTAAAAACATCGTGTCCCTTGTCTCCTGTTACCATCCGCCTAGACGCACAGTTCGGGACCCCCTACCCGAGATCCGCCGGTTTTGACACCGACAAAGTGCATTCATCTATTTGAACCCAAAATAATGGCATTTGTAAATCAGATGTAAAAGGGGGCATCAATCTTTGTTGTGAGTTTGAACATGCTATATATATTCATACGCATATCTAACTTTTTTTTGCAACCAAGGAGATTATATACGGAACCATGCATGAACTGAGGTAAGTTGCATATTTTTTAATATATACTCGTGTACAATGTATATTAAAATGTACCCCTCCATTCCAAAATAATCCTAGCTTTAGGATTTTCAAGAGTAAAGATTTGTGAAGTTTGAAAAATCCTGAAAGTTCAATTCAAGAGAACCGAAAACGTTAATGCTTCTGCTCCCAAATATTGAACAAAGCGCCAAATAGGCCTCTGGTCACCCGAAACCACGCGAGACTAATGTTTTGGTGGTAGGAAATTACTGTCCTAACTCTGTCCCGTGTAGCCTATCGACCCGATGTCCAAAGGTCTAAACCGGGGTAGTTTTGTAACTTCACCAAGACGCCAGTCTCAACCGCCTCCGAGAAGCATTCATACGTCGTGGGCGCCTACCCATGCGCCGTCAAATCTATCCCGCCCACATTTGGGACACCTGACATGACTGTCCTACCCCCAACCCGCAATATGTCTGAAATTTTAGATGGGGGCAAAGTTTGTAACTTCCCCCAAATTTCAAACAAGCGCGTCCCAAACCGAAACATTGTTCCCCCTTAGTTCCCCGCCTCCCTCCGTTTCCCCATTCATACTCTGTGGGCGCGAATACGCCCTCTCCACCAGCCACGAAACCCCAGCCTCCTCCGTCCACCACCCCATAGCGGCCAATCCACCGCCGCCCTCCTCCATCATGCCGGAGCCGGTACCCCGACGTTGTCGTCCAACGCAACCGCAACCGCAATGCCCTCAAGGACTTAGCAGCTGAAGCCGAGGCAGAGCTGCCTCAACGATGCCGACACCGACGTGCGCCGTACCAGAACCACTCCGACCACGCCGTCCTGCGCCTCACTGATGCGGCTCCACTGTCGCAACCGTCCACCACATCGGAGTTGTTCCCGCTACGCCGTCGTTCACCGCCTCGTATCTGCTTCCCCGCAGCCGACAGACGGCCACCGCACCACACTCAACAACTTGGCCATGGGTTCGTCCAAGGCTGCATCGTCCTCCACAACTTCTGGTTTTCGGCGAACAACAAGAAGATCGTCGGAAAAACAGAAGGAGGACACAGATCGCCAGCATAAAGAGGTACTCCTCTTCCCTTATTCGTGCAAATCTTACATCTCCGCTCACACCGTATTCATCCCACGAAAGAAACTAGTTGAGCGCTTTCATCGCATCTTCTTCGTGATACTAAATGCACAAGGTTTCTTCCCTTTTACTATTTCACCTTTGCTAGAGGTCAAGAGCCGCCAGATTTCAACTCAGGTCGGTCGAACCGCAATTAAAAGAAGCAGCACCCGCTTAGGCGCTGGAGCACCTAGTCCGCTTTGTTCCCGGGAAGCGGCGCATCAATGTCTATCATAGGGGTGTGGGGCGCAGGAGCTGCTTGCGCCCGATCTGGAGGTCGGCGGGGCTTGAATGGATGGCCGGGGGGCGGTGCCAAGCACGGCGGTGCGGTGAGTTCGAGGGGAGGGCGCAGGCAGGGGAGGAATACTGGGCCGATGGTCGCTGGCTTTTCGAGGAAGATCGTCAACACTGCCTGGCTGGAGGTAGATGAAGGCGATCTGCCCATTCTTTGTACATCGGACGGTGCAGAAAAAATGGGTGACCTATTTGCTTTCGGTCATTGTTATTTTCATAGAATCCTGTAGTAATTTAGTGTGCCATGCATGTGTAGAGCTATCATATGTCCCCGTCATTTATTTCTCACCGACCTGCTATCTGCTACCTTTACACTGTACTAATTGTGCACACACTTCACCCATACTCACACTATTGTTTTTTTATGCATGGGTATTTCAGACTCTGACGCAGTGTTGATGAATGCAGAAAAGAAAAGACAGAAGTCGCTCTAGTGTAATTCGAAGATAAGCACTAAGCGTTTCAGCGCTCTAATGGGTGCAGTGTCAGCAGTTGGAGACAGTAAACGTAGCTCTGCAGTTGATGATCTCAATCACCACACACAACCATCCCAGGTGCTTGCTTTAACTTCGCGTTGTCAAATGTGGTTGCATGCTGCATATGGTGTCTAGCTTGTATTGCTTCCAATTTGGTTAAATTGCATCTGCTTTACTTTACACATTATACCTTTGATAATGACATGCCTTCCTGTTTTTGATACATACTACATATGTCTATTAACCATGTTCGTACATCAAACTAATGCTCTTTTGTATCCCTCGTCAATCACTTATGATGAGACAGTCACCCGAGTGGGTTACTGTGAGACGCCCTACTCGTTAAAGAGTGCAGTGTCATCCTCCCCACATGATTCTCAAGAAACAGCAAGGCTAAATGAAGATAGTCAACGTAGCTCTCTAGTTGATCACCGCAATTACAACACACCACCATCGCAGGTGCTTGCTCTTACTTGGCAGTGTGATATGTGGTTGCATGTTGCATATGGTGTCTACCTTGTAATGCTTCTAATTAGGGTAAATTGCATCTGCTTAGTTAACACATTATACTGTGAATATGACATGCCTTCCTGTTTTGGTACATACTACGCCTTTCTATTAACCATGTTCTTACATCAAACTACTTTTCTTGTGTATCCCTCATCAATGCTCCTAATTTGTTAAATTGCATCTCCTTAGCTTACACATTATACATGTGAATATGACACGCCTTCCTGTTTTTGGTACATACTACATCCGCCTATCACACCATGTTCTTACATCAAACCATCGTTCTTGTGTATCTTGCGTCTATCGCTTATGATGAGACAACACGCTGCGTGGTTAATATGAGACGCAATACTCTTATAAAGAATGCAATTTCGTCCTCTCCACATGATTCTCAAGAAACAGCAAGCCTAAATGAAGATATTGAACGTAGCTCAGACTGAAGATCAAGATTTCCCTACACCACCATCACAGTGCTTGCTCTAACTTCAGCATGTGATATGTGGTTGCACGTTGCATACGGTGTCTAGCTTGTAATGCTTCTAATTAGGGTAAATTGCATCTCCTTAGTTTACACACTATACCGTGAATATGACATGCCTTCCTATTTTTGGTACACACTACATCTATGTGTTAACCTTGTTCTTACATGAAACTACCTCTCTTCTCAGATCCTGCATCAATCACTTACGATGAGTCACCTTTATTCGCTGCATATTGCATATTATTTCTAGCCTGTTGCCATGTATTGCTTCTAATTTTGTCAAATACATTTGTTAGGGCACCCTTTTAATTTGGCAGAGTGATATTGGTTTCATCTTTCATATGGTTTCTAGCTTGCATCGATTCTAACAAGTTCAAGCACCTTGTGCTTAGTTTACACTTTATACATCATACATGTCAATATGTCACGCCGTCCTGCTTTTTCATACATATTCCATCCTCCTATCATGCGGCTGCCTTTACATGAAAGTAGTGTTTGTCAAGATCATGCATCAACGAAGTTACGAAGAGCAAATTTTATTCCTTTTTCTTGTGGGTTTGACTTGACAAGGCAAAATCAAGAAAGAGGAAGGAAAAGAGTAAGGAAGGCGATGATGGTGGTCCTATGCAACAACGTAAACGGAGCATCTGTACCGATTCTCCTTGTACTGATAGTGCATTACAAGGTCCAAGTCTCCGCTCCCCTACTCCACCATCCAAGGTGCTTGCTCTAACTTGGCAGTGTGATATCTGGTTGCATGTTGCATATGGTGTCTAGCTCGTATTGCTCCTAATTAGTGTAAACTGCATCTGCTTAGCTTACACATGATACATGTGAATATGACACGCTTTCCTGTTTTTTGGTACATACTATATCTGTCTATCACACCATGTTCTTACATGAAACTACTGTTCTTGTGTATCCTGCATCAGTCACTTATGATGGGACACCTTTAAGTTGGTAGTGTGATATTGGTTTGCATCTTGAATATGATTTCTAGCATGTATTGCTTCTAGTTTGATGAACGCCACCTATGACAAGACAGTTTTAACTTGGCAGAGTGATATTGATTGCACCTTCCATATGGTGTCTTGCGGTTGTTTCTAATTTGTTGAAGTGCCTTCGCTTAGTTACCACATCATAGGTGTGAATATGTCAAGCCATCCATTTTTTCGTACATATTCCATCCTCGTATCATGACTTTGCCTTTCATCAGAGTAGTGTTCGTCAGTATCATGCATGAATGAGTTCTGAAGAGTGACTGATATTCCTTTTTCTTGTCGGTATGACCTCACAATGCAAAATCAATAAAGCTGAAGGAAATTGGCAAGGCATTGGATGATGGTGGTCCTTCCGAGCAACTAAAATGGAGGTTCTCTACAGATTCTACTCCGCCATCCTCCCAACAAGATTCGCAAGACAACGCAAGTCTAGACAGTCAACGTAGCTGTGTAGATGATGAGCACATCTCCCCTACTCCACCATCACAGGTGCTTGCTCTAACTTGGCACTATTATATGTGGTTGCATGTTGCGTATGATGTCTAGCTTGTATTGCTTCTAACTTTGTTGAATTGCATCTGCCATTTTACACATAATGCATGTGAATATGACATGTGTTCCTGTTTCTACATCGACTACTATTCTTCCATATCCCGCATCAGTCCACATATGATAAGGCACCTTTAAGTCGCCACTGTGATATTGGTTGTGTCTTGCATATGATTTCTAGCATGTACCGCTTCTAATTTGTTGAAACGCCATACAGTTTGAACTTGGCAGAGTGATATTGGTTGCATCTTTCATATGGTGTCTAGCTTGCAAAGGTTTCTAATTTGTTGAAATGCCTTCTGCTTAGTTACCACATCATAGGTGTGAATATGTCACACCATCCTGTTTTTCATACATATTCCATCCTCGCATCATGTGTTTGCCTTTCATCCGAGTAGTGTTCATCGGTGCCATGCATGAATGAGTTCTGAAGAGCGAATTTTATTCCTTTTTCTTATCGGTTTGACTTCACAATGCAAAATCATTATAGCTGAAGGAAATTAGTCCGGCAGTGGATGATGGTGGTCCTTCGGAGCAACTCAAACAGGGGGTCTCTACAGATTCTACTCTGCCATCCTCCCAACAAGATTCGCAAGACAACGCAAGGCTGGAAAGTCAACGTAGCTGTGTAGATGATGAACACATCTCCCCTACTCCACCATCACAGGTGTTTGCTCTAACTTGACACTATTATATGTGGTTGCATGTTGCGTATGATGTCTAGCTTGTATTGCTTCTAACTTGAATTGCATCTGCTTACTTTACACATAATGCCTGTGAATATGACACGTGTTCCTGCTTTCTAGAACATACATGTACATGATGAGCACATCTCCCTACTCCACCATCACAGTGTGCTTGCTCTTACTTGGAATTGTTATACGTGGTTGTGTTTTCCGTATGATGTCTAGTTTGTATTGCTTCTGATTATGTTGAATTGCATCTGCGTAGCTTACAACTTATACCTGCAATGATCACTTACTCATAAGACACATTTAACTTGGGATTGTGATGTAGGTTGCATCTTGCATTGTCTTCTAGCTTGTACTACTTCTAATTTCTTGAAATGGCACTTACGACGAGACACTTTTTACCTGATAGAGTGATATTGGTTGCATGTTCATATGGTGCCTAGCTTTCATTTCTTCTAATTTTGTTGAAATGCCTTCCGCTTACTGTTTTTTCGTACATATTCCATCCTCCTATCGTACGTGTGAATATGAAACGTTGTCTTTTTTTGTATATATTCCATCCTCCTATCATGCGCTTGCCTTACATCAAAGTAGTGTTCGTACAGATCATGCATCAACCAGTTATGAAGAGCTAATTTTATTCATCTTCTTGTGGTTTTGACTTCATAAGGCAATATCGTAAAATAGGAAGGAAAAGAGTAAGTTAGGGGATGTTGGTGGTCCTCCAGACCGACGCAAAGCAGAGACTCTCTAGATTTGCCAACGCTACTACTAATGAAGTTGAAGTCCCAAGACTACATGATGAGTTCATCTCCGTACTCCACCATCGCAGGTGCTTGCTCTAAGTTGACAAAGGTGTGATAATTGGTTCATGTTGCATATGTTGTCTAGCCATGTATTTCTTCTATTTTGATTAAATTGCACTGCTTTGAGTTTATATGTTATACATGTGCATATGACATGGCTTTTACGTGTCTAGAATACGGTGCACCTATCTATCATACCATGTTCTTACATCAAATCTGTTGTTGTGTATCCCGCATCACCACTCATGATTGGACGCTTTTAACATGGCGGTTTGATAGTGGTTGCATCTTGCATTGATTTCTACATTGTAATCGCTTCTAATTTTTCGAATTGCCACTTATGACAAGACACTTTTAACTTGGCGAGTAATATTGGTTGCATCTTTCATATGGTGTCTAGCTTGCATTACTTCTATTTTCTTGAAAATCCTTCCGCTTAGTTTGCACATCGTAGCTATGAATATGTCATGTCGCCCTGCTTTTTCTTACATATTCCATCCTCATACGGTTGTCTTACATCAAAGTATTGCTTGTCTCAGATCATGCATCAATGAGTTCTGAAGAGTGATTTTATTCTTTTATGTTGTGGGTACAGCTTGACATGGCAAAGTCAAAAAACAGCAAGGAAAATAATAAAGTAGGGAGTGATGTTACTCGTCGGGTGAAACGGAAAAGGTTCTACTGTCGAGATTCTGCTGGTACTTATAGTGCAGTAGAACGTCCAAGTCCACCGGCTAAATCTACCAGCACAGTATCACCTGCTCCACCAGCTGCAGCAACCGCTTCAACTGTACCAACATCTCAACCAGTTACTCGTTCATTTGCTCCAGAACTGGCCAGTTCCCAAGCTGCCTTCACACCTAACACTACTTCCGAAGCACTACTGACACAACAGGACTTGGCAAGATCAGATGAACCTCATGAGCATCAACACCAAGATGGTACCTGACCGAGTCAAGTTGCAGTTGCATGCTCCTTTATATGTACTCTCAGAGTTTGATGTACACTAACACTTTCCATATTCGTTGTTGAACTAGCACCACGGCGCAAGCGGAAAGAGACATCAGGGATAATGCTTGACAGATTAACAAAATCTAAAGGAGGAAGAATGGAGATCCATTTTGAGGCAGGTTTAAAATGGCCACGTGATGCTACAGAGTCAGCCAAGTTAGTATCAGAGGCAGCCGTTGCCGTTAGGTGTCATGCACATATCCTCCCAATGCGGATCCAGTACAGGAATGAGAAAGACAATACCCAGTTTAACACCTTCCTTGACCATTTATCCGTAAGTAATGTTATTCATCGCAATTAGTAATATTGCCTTGCTATGTCCCATACTTTCTAGCTTCCTCCTAATAAGACTCACATTCTTTTTTCAACAGATGAGGTTCAAGTTGGATCCGAAAGATGATGCAACTAAACAAGTATGCACTCATGTTTTTCAGTCTGCTCTGCGACAGTATCGGTACCACCTTAGAAAATCTCACTTTGAAGGCAAGGCAAACAATGAAATCGCCCAAACTTCTCCAAAGTGGAATATATTACAGATGAAGATCGGACAACCCTCGTTAAACACTGGTCTGATCCAAAGTATCAGGTAGGCTATATGTATTTGATTAGACCACATATTGAACTTGTATTTATGTATGTGCCTTACAAGTGTATCTTCTTCTAGGCTAACTGTTTGAAGAACAAAACCAACACTACAAAAAAAGACACATCCGTGACATTTTGGGCCGAACGAAATTTTTTTCTGTCATACATATGACACTTCTATGAAGATAATTGTGACAAAACCCGGTATCATCATAGATGTGGTGGGCTCCTACTTCTATGATAAAAATCATGACAGAAAATGGGCTTTTCGGCCTGGGCGGGCCGGAGACGCGGCAGCATGACATTCTTTGGGCCGGCCCATGACGGAAAAAACCGTGGTAGAAGCAAGGGCGAGGAAAATTTCGGGAGTTTCCGTTACGGTGGGAGGTCGGGGTCCAAGCGCGCGCTGCTTTCTCGTGACACGACACGCTGCGTGTGTGCGAGGCGTTGGCTCTAATCGAACCCGAGCGAGGCGTTGGGCTCTAATCGAACCCGGCGACAGACCGCAGTTACGCTACGCTATCGAACCCGAGCGATCGATCGATGGCTGTTAACTGAACCCGATCGAGTGATTCCTTCGCTACTGCTGGTAACTGAAGCCGATCGATGCTGTCTCTGGATGAACAGTGAGTGTTGCGGGGGGGTTTGGATGAACAGTTCCTGATGGGGGTGGATGAACAGGACCCCGTGGTGTTGCCTCTGGATGAACAGGACCCCGATCGATCGAGCCGGTTGGGGCTGGATGAACAGGACCCCGTGGAGGGATGGATGAACAGGACCACCCCGTGGAGGGTAGGATGAACATTAGACGGTGGAGGGCAGGATGAACAGTAGCCCGTGGAGGGGTGGTTGAACAGGAACCCATGGAGAGGGCTGGTTGAACAGTAGCCGGTGGAGTAGCGTGCGGTGGAGGCTGGATGAACGGGAGCCCGTGGATGAACAATCGCAGGTGGAGGCTGGAGGAGGTTGACGGTGGATGAACAGTAGCTCGTGGAGGCTGGAGGGGGTCGATGGTGGAGATGAACAATATCCCGTGGAGTCCCGTTTTGTGGTACGCCACACCCCTCCCGATGAACAGGACCCCCGTTTTGACCGTAGCGCTCCAACACAAGTCCGTTTCCTCCGTTTTGCGGTACGCCACACCCCTCCCGATCAACAGGACCCCTGCTGACCGTAGGAGGTCTGCTTTCCTCCGCTTTGGGGTACGCTGCACCCTCACGATCAACAGGACCCCGCTCAACGAGGGAGATCCGCTTCTCCACAGCGGTACGCCAGCCTCGCTTCCATTGCATGTTCCGTCCAAGCCTCCCCGATGAACACGACCATGCATTCCGTTCCACCCAGCCGGTTGGCTCCCACGCAGCCTGCTGCCTCCCGATGAACACGACGCATTCCGTTGCCTCCCCATGAACACGACGCATTCCATTGCCTCCCCATGAACATGACGACGACGTTGTTTCTTCGTTCCGACCCAGCCATGTACACGAGCCCTCGCCGTACGTATGCGCGAGTAGGCGTTCGAGACCCCGCCCGTATGTACACATACGTGGTCGTATTTTCTTTCTTGCACCCTGGCCGTTGTACGTACGTGTACAGGCTACGTGCGCGCCTCTACTACAACACGTACGCGCCTCTACTACGACACGTGCACGCCTCTACATCCACCAGTATATATGTACGTACATGTTCGCCATCAGAATGACAACGTTACGTACGCTTCGACCAGGTGGGTCCCGACTGTCAGGCACTTCCTTGCGTGCGAAGATCTAGCTGGTGGGTCCCAACAGTCAGGGGGAAACGTTTTTTCGTGAAATACGGTGGCCCGTCCGGTGGGTCTCCGCTGTCAGGTGGAGGAATAATTATTTTGCACGTAATAAGGAGGCACTTCCTTGCTGCGGCCGTGGACCCAGCTGTCGGCCTCTCCACGTACAGTCCACGTCCGATGGAAGCCGATCCATGACCACGTTGACCACGCCGCGCCGAGAGCACCAGGGCGGTGGACGACTGCGAGGCCTAGGAAGGAGACGACGCGAGCCGGGAAGACGCGGCGGTGGATGCCCACGCCAGAGGAGTACGAGGGTTCACCGTTCGCTGCGGTGTGAGGCTGTTGTCGCCGCAGAATAACAGGGGTGTGGGTGAGTAGAGGGATGGCCTCGCCACCGTGGGAGTAGTAGGGGCGGTGAGGCCTCCGCATCGCAGCCGCCACGGACGCAGGGCACGAGGCACGACCGGCGCTGGTTTGGGCGGCCGGAGCAAGAAGACCAAAGGTTGAAGAAGCACTACGGCCGTTGGATGGACATCGACGGTCACTGGAGCTAGAATCGTGCATATTGACTAAGTTGACAAAGCCCTCCATCCCCGTCAACTTAGTAGGCCCACAAGTCAGCCTCCCACTATACTGGGTCCCAGCTAACAGGGGAAGTATTCATTTTTTTTGTGCGTAATAAGGAGGCACTTCCTTGCATCCGAAGATATAGCTGGTGAGTCCGAGCCGTCAGCGGCGGTAACGTTTTTTCGCAAAATAAAGAGGCCCTTTCGGTGGGTCCCTGATGTTAGGTGGAGGAATCATTATTTTGCGCGTAATAAGGAGGCATTTCCTTGCGTGCGGCCGTGGACCCAGCTGTCGGCCTCTCCACATACAGTCCACTTCAGATGCATGTCGGTCGCTGACCACGTTGACCAGGTGCCGCCGAGAGCACTGTGGCGGTGGACGACGGCGCAGGCCTAGGAAGGAACGACACGGAGGCGGGGAAGACTGGCGATTGTTTCCCACGCTGGAGGGGAATCTGTTGCACGAGGGTTTCTTGGTTCGCCTATCGTCGCCGGAGAATAACAACAGTGTGGGTGAGTAGAGGGATGGCTAGGCCAGCGATGGGAGTATGGTGGGCGGTGAGGCCTCAAGGCAAAGACACCGGCCGCTGGGAGGAGGGAGCAGGCAGTCCCCGGGCGCTTGTTTGAGCGGGCCGAGCAGAAGAGCAGAGATTGAAGAAGCACGACGGCTGCTCGATGGACATCCAACGATCCTTTGCTTGGCGTCAACCTTTTTTAGGAAAGCCTCAAATCTGTGGAAAACAAAGATACAGCCCATCCGCCATTATTTCTAATAATTTACAGCCCATTTGCTAATTCTTAAGGTTTTTGGAGCCCATATTATTTTTGTTAGCATTACAGCCCATATTGTGGCCACGGTTAAAAAATTATACGAAATTTTGCATATTTGGTGCGGGTCCTAACTGTTTTTAATCCCGAAATTTTGACTCACATTCAAACTGATTTTAAAAATAAATGTATATCAATATAAAATCCAACAAATTCTCCACGCATAAAAATTAATGTAATTTAAAATCTCGAAATGAAAAAAAGATATTTGAAACTAATTGTCGGTTTGATGTGTTTAAAAATGTACAACCCATTTCTCATTACTGATAGGCCATTTTCTTGGCCAGCCGAATGAAGCTCTCCTCGTCTTGAAAGATTTGCAGCCCAACAGGCCTGACAAAGAGACTTACTTGGCAAATCACAAAAAAACTGGGTTGTGGCCGTGGACCCAGCTGTCAGACTCTCCACGTACAGTACTCTTTCGATGGAATGTGGTTGACCACGTTGACCACGCCGTGCTGAGAGCACCAAGGTGGTGGACGATGGCGAGGCCTAGGAAGGGGACGACGCGGAGCCGGGGAAGACGCAGCAGTGGATGCCCACGCGGAGAGGAGTACGAGGGTTCACCGTTCGGTCATGTGTGAGGTCGCTGCCGCCGCACGGCCTGGCTAGCGGTGGGAGTAGTAGGGGGCGATGAGGCCTCAACGGTAGCACAGCCGGCCACTGGAGGTAGGAGCAGGCGGTCTCCCCGGCGCTGGTTTGGGCGGCTGGTGAAGAAGAGCAGCGATTGAAGAAGCAGCAGGACCGTTCGATTCAAATCCAACGGTTACTGCTGCTAGAATCGTTTGTTGACTAAGTTGACAAGCCCTGTGTACGCGTCAACTTAGTAGGCCTGGTCAGCCTCCCAACCGTGCGCCCAGGATGTTAGTGGAGGAATCATTTTTTCGCGTAATAAGGAGGCAGTTGATTGCGTGCGGCGGGCCAATGGACGGAGTAGGGTGGGCGGGGAAGCTCAAGGCATCACAGCCGGGCCACAAGAGGAGGGAGCAGCAGTCCATGGCGCTAGTTTAGGCGGCTGGAGCAGGAAGATCAGAGATTGAAGAAGCATGTCGGCAGTTGAATGGACATCCGACAGTCACTGCTGCTAGAATCGTGTGTTCACTGAGAAAGCCTTGCATAAACAAGCCGGCCTCGAAATCTATGGCGTGTACAGCCCATTTGCTATTATTTTTATAATTTTTACTCATTTTCTAATTCATATGGAATTTATTGCAGCCCGCTTTTCCATTTTTAGAATTGTTGGCCATTTTCTCGTCAAGACCGTGGTCAAAGAATTACCTAAATATGTGGGAAATATTGAAAATTCACAAATTTTTGCTTTGAGGAACAAATATTCTTAATCCAAAAATTAATAGCCATACTAAAACAAATTTAAAAATAAATTAGTACTATGTCATGTTAAATCCAATGAAATACGTATAAGATGTCAGTGAAGAACAAAAACAAAAAAGAAACTTATATCCCATTTGCTATAAATTTTTTGGAATTTTCAACACCTTTTGATATTACTTTTAACAGACATTGACCATACTCTTAAGCCAGGCCGGAATGCATCCCTCCTCGTCTTGAAAGATTTGCAGATACTGGGCTACCTATTTTCCCAAAGAACTGGTGCATGAGCATTTAGCTTTATTTATTTATTTACTTATTTATGTTTAGGGGACCATGAGCACGTACCTGGGCTGGATTCATGTGAGAGCCTCCCTTCCAGTTAATTATGGGCTTCTATTGGGCCTTCATCGATTGGGCTGCATGTTATCAACAAGTGGAAAATTTGTTCCCTCACGAAAAATAGTATGTGCTACGTGCAGTGCAGGGCACTAAAGGATTGAACTGCAACGACTTCCAAAACATTGTGTTTGTCGTTCTAACAACACATTTATTCAACCAATGCATTTAAATATACTACTGATTGTACATTGAAAACAGCAATGACGACAAAGAACCAGGGCTGGGGTTGCAATGTATAAAGAAGGCTAGAAGAGTGAAGACGCAACTCTCTCTTCCAAACCAAACATCAGCCATCATTACAAAAGGGCTACCAAAAAGAACAAGTGTATGCATCAAACTAAATAAAGATCCTACTACACCAAGTGTACGCATCTAACTAATCGCTCGGTTAGACGTTACTATTTATTAAGCTGTGGAGATTGCGGCTTGAACCAGATGGGTGCTTGACGGGGGAAACTCTAGCCAGCAGGTCGAAGTCTGATACTTGCGACCCTCTCTCCTACTTTGGGCTGCAGAGCGTGGCGGCACATATCAGGGTATGGTGCATGCAGAGACGCATGGTACGCTGTGTACACACAGCTTTTGCTCGATGAACAAAACCGCTGCCATCATGATCCTTGTCGTCGGTTATCTCTGGTTAATCGGATAATTTAGTCCGACAAACAGAGAGCATGTACCAAGGCTACTTACCAGCCTCCGTCAAAAATTCACGAAGGCCCGGAGAAGCTGGGATCCTGCTCAAAGACCTTGCAAAGGATCGTGATTGTATTCCGCGAAACAACACGTCCGATGCGTGCGAACGATCATCAATCTTACGCCATCGTTCGATCGAGCCAGGAACCACCGCAAATCGCCATGCCGCTTTTCTTTGAAAGGTTACGGGATTAGGAAGGGTAGGGACACCAGCGGCCTACAACATCATATCAAGTTGAGTCAAATAAAAAGGGCTCTTGATTTAGTCAATCTTAAGAACAGCATGTTATGAGCATGAATATTTTTTCAGCAAATGTTGGCGATAATATAAGCAAGCCGTCATGATATCGTAGGAAAGTAACATCTTCTTTGTAACAGCCGTTTGTAGCGATGATCGGAGTAGGCCAGCAATACGTCCAGCCATAGAAGGAGTCGACAACAGAAATGAAGCCCTTGTGTTCAATGGCATCGAGAACCATGGAGGATGTATGATCCTGCGATGGACATGCAGATTTATGCACTTACCGCTGATGACTGTCCGATAGGCGAGACCGCGATTGAAGAACGCAATTAGTGAAGTCTTTATAATTTGCGAGATCTTGTGGGCACTTGGCAGATTACAACCTTGAGCAAATCAAACTTGGTATCATGTTGGCTACTGTAAGATTCCGAGTATTCTGGGCCGCGGTGCCAAAGCAGTGCAGTGTTAATCGAAGGAAGGGGGATCAACCGCCGGGTGTAGACCTCCACGATCATCCAGCTGCCGCGACCGTCGACGAGCACCATCCAAGACGTGTTCATGTCGACCCAGTACATACCGTTAATGTAGTTGAGGCTGACGGGGATCGGATCGCAGTGAAGAGAGTTGATGCTCGCCACCCTACGATCGTTATGCTGCATGACACGGCGTTTCTGAAGATCAGGCGGCATCAGCAAGCAAGGAGTTGGCTTAAAAAGCCCCGGCCTGAGGGCTTTGAGTAAATGGTACAGCCCCGACGAGCACGCGGCGAGCGGCATGGTACTGAGATTTTCCACACGCGAAACAATGAACTTGATTACCTCTGTGGGGAGCGAATTCCAGCCACTCTTTCGGCGGACGCTGCTCGGTTCTTCCATTGTAAGTGCTTGGGTTTCGGACGAGGGGGGGAGGCGCCTTAGCGGGGATGGAAGATTGGACGAGATTATGTGCAAACAAAGATGGAGAAGCGAACATGTCTTTGCGGGAAGTGGACGGTGATGATGACTACAAAGACGCAGCTTGACTTATTTAGACACATACCAGCAGCAGAGGGTCATGTCGATGCGGCACAACTTGCTTGAGTGATCACAGTACTGGTACTCCCTACAGTGCTATGCCCTAACTTGCTTGAGTAGAGTAGTAGAGTAGGACTCTGCTCTACTACTAGCACCGGAGGAGTAGTATATTCTAATCTAAACTAGTTACAAACTTCAGTGCCCGAGCGTGGAACGACTACGAACCGTGCTCAAAGACCGTGTCTACGTGGTGTTTGGACTTATATGCAAAAAAATAGCAAGATGCCCGTGCATTGCACGGCACACCATCATCACCGACTCGGTTTTTCTCTACTCCTACTCCTATAAAAGACTCAGTTGGTGATGATGGAGGCGAGGAGGCGAGGAGGCGTGTTCACCAACTAGTAAGGACACTATCTACTGCTTCGTGTGCTACCCATGCGCTCCATTCGGCGGCCGCAACGTCCCCTACAACTAATTCTTAAAGATCATTTCTTGCAAAGCACAATAAGTGTTATTTCTTCACAAGTTTTGGATGCAGGTTGAACAGTTGAACGCTTTTGTTTGCAAAAGATACCTTTTTATCTATTTCACCCGGATGTTTGTGAGCTCTAGAGATGAAATAATATCTGAAGAAACCTATCGATACCCGTTACACATCAGATGACCCCGACATCCTTTGTCAAAATAAACAACTCCCCGATCAATGCATTTCACTCTTGATTGCAACGCATGGGCACCTTACTACTATAGATTAGTACGACCAAAAATTGAACTAACATTATATATAGTACGATAAATGCTGATGCATGTCACCTAAAATTATATCATTCAAAACTATGTTCAAATCTGAATCCAACGATATAGTTTTTGTTGACATGCACTAACATTTTGTCGTTAAATCTTGATCCAAATTCAACGGGGACTAATAAACCATGACCGATGTAGTACAAGTGTAGAGGGCGGCGCTGCAGAGTCTCACCTCTCACCCTGCTTTCGTGGCGCTGGCGATAAAGCCGTCATATCACAAAAACCCAACCACTCCCGGTAATAAGTGGCCTCAGAAAATAAGCGGACAAGCAACCATCACATCCCTCCGTCTTTTTGCATTTCATCTCTCTGCATTTACTTTCTCCGGTTCATCTACTTTTCGATCCCTAGCTACTACTCCTAGGGCCAGTTCTTTTGGCGGCTTCGAGCTTTTCCCACAAGACTAGTCACAGTGGAGAGTAACAATAAGGCGCCTCACTCATTTATTTGGGCTTCTAAACTACTACTCCGTCCTGGTTTATTCCTCACCATTGTAATTTGTGCTAAATTTTGACCAAAGATTTAACTGGTTTATTCCTCACCATTGTAATCCCTCACGGAGGGAGTAGCACAGTCTGCAAGCATATATCGAGAGAGACGTGTAGTGCGATAGTATATAGTAAAGTTTGTGCTATAAGCACGTACTTGCAAAATGCGTACGAATACACAAGGTTTCCAAACTTTCCCTTTTACATACTTAATTAAGGACGCTAAAAATTCCTGAACGTTCGGGATTTATCATTTGCATCCCAAAACTAATGAGATCGCCTTATAAAACAAAAATTATACTCCTCCTAAAAGCCATGACGCTCGCAGGAGCGCTTGCGGCGCGCCACGAGTGCCCTGGTGCGCGGCAGTTTCCCAGCGCGCCGACACAACGCCTCTTCCTCAGCCTCGCAACTCGCGAGGTGCTGATTGGTGGCTTGCCGGAGGGCGAGCATGATCTCACCGGTGTGGTGATCCGGTGCCAACAGGTACTCCACCTCGTTGGCAGCGTGCACCTAGTCCACGTACCGCCAAGCATAGATGAGGCGCTTGGGCCCGACTACACTCAGGGCGTCGGCACAGGCGTCCTCCGCCACCCTCACGGCCCTCGCACGAGCCTTCTGCCAAAGAGCCAATTGCCTGACTCTCTCGGACGCGACATAGGCCTCCCATGCAGCTTGTTCCGCGGTGCGCTTCTCTTCCTCGGCCTTCTTCTCCGCCTCTATTTTGGCGCGCTCTGCTGGAGGCAAAGCCTCCCACAAGGCGACATCCATTTATTTCCAAAGCTCCTCAAGTCTGGGGGCTTGGCGGGTGGCGCGGCGTTCTCCTCATAGCAGGTAGCCGACGCGTCCTCCGGCGCGCGTGCTGGCGAGATTGGGAACGCCGACGCGTCCACCTCGACGCGTCGTGGCGAGGAGCGGAACACCGACGCGTCCTCCTCGACTAGTGGCGGCGAGGAATGGAACAGCGACGCGCCGCGTCGCGGCAAGGAGCGGAACACCGATGCGTCCTCCTCGACTAGTGGCGGCGAGGAATGGAACGGCGACGCGTCGCGTAGCGGCAAGGAGCGGAACACCGACGCGTCCTCCTCGACTAGTGGCGGCGAGGAACAGAACGGCGACGCGTGACCGTCCGCGCGGTGCAGCGAGGGGCTCCTAGGGCTTGGGAGGGGCGATGCCATGGTGGTCGACGTGAGAGGGAGGGGGAGGAGATAGCGATGAACGTGAACGTGAGGGGGAGGAGATAGCGATGTCGTGGGAGGCGCAGTATTTATAGCGAGCAATGGCACACCTACGTAAGATATGGACTGAGCTGCACTCACTTAACTACAGGTCTAGTTGCGTCACTGACATGTGGGCCAGACCCCTGTTGGGCCCATATGTCAGTGAGCCAATGCACCTGCAGTTAAGTAACAGCTACGTGGGCATATTTGTTGGAGTAAATTGCGGGGTCGAAGTCTCAAAGGGCGCGACCGCGCGAGGGAGGCGAAGGTCGTGGGAGGCGCGACGTTTGACGGAATTAAGTGAAGTTGAGTACACCACAGTCCTGGGACGAGAGAAGGATCTAAAGGACGAAGAGAGGAAGAAGCCCGCCGTGAGCCAGGTTTGCGTACATAACGTTTGCTTGGTCTACCACATATGCCATGCCGACGTTGAGTGCCAGGATTTTAAGAACTTCCTCAAGGACAAAAGAGTGAAATTCGTTACTGTAGGCTTTAAGAACGACAGGGATGTCCTGCGTCGGATAGGTCTCGTTGTAGGCCAGCCCTTCGATCTCCAGAAGGCAAGCCTGGTGTCCTCCTCTCAACCTTCAATGTTGCCCTGGCAGCATCCATGATTGATCCTTCGTATGCTAAACTGAAGAAACCTCATCACGAGTTTCATCATGCATGGGAGTCGAAGACATTATATGAAGATCACATCTTGTACGCAACAATGGATGCCTACCTTTGTTTAAATATCTACAAGGGTTGGATGAAGAAGTAGAGCGCAGTGTCCAGTTCAAGCAAAGAATCGTCGGCAAAGAGGAAGAGGAAGAGGGACGAGGACGAAGTCGAGGACGTGGACTCGGACTCCGAGTAGGTGGCGATGTAAGTCGCTCATCTTTGGTTCTACTGCAGTGTCAAGCGGACTGGTTGCTTAGTTTATTTTCAAGGGTGTGTTGTGCCGAGGCCCCAGCAGAACTATGTTTATGTTCTTTCTCGTTATTTGAACTCTTTAGTACATACAGTAGTACTAGTACTATGTCTTACTACTGTTCTTCTTGAAGTTGGTACTACTGCTCATATCTTCGTGTTCCTACTGTACTTAATACGTTCGTACTAGTAGTATAATTTGGGTCAGTCGATTTGAGAAAGAAGTTCGACGGAGCGAAGGAAGAAGACGGCAGAAGACGTGGAAGAAGCCCTTCTAGCCATCCATGTTGCATCAAACGGCTCACATGAGTCGACTGACCCAAATTGCTCCTTGATTGCAGGGATCCACGTGGCATTCAAGGTCTCGAAGGTAGATTCCGCGTCCACACCCGGTTTGCGGGCTCGACGCACACGCGACCGGCTTCCGCCGCGACAGCCACCATGCGCGCCTCCTCCGCGCGGGCGGAGACGACAATGGCATGCTAGTTCCTCCTCGTCGGCGTGCTGGAGCACGCGCTTGTCCTCCTCTTTGTACGCTGCGTGCATAGACACGGCTCCACCAGCTGCTCGTGTGCTTGGCAGCGCGGCGGCATCACGAGGAGAGACTGCAGACGACGTGAGCAGGCGAGCCTTTGGCTTCATGGCACAGGGATGGCGGCGACACGGCGGTGATGGGCGAGAAATTGTTGGCCGGAGCAGGCGGGCGCCGGCATGCACAACAGCGGCGGCGGCATATCGATGAGTGCGCGTGTGGGAGCTTACTTTAGTTTTATATAAAAGAAAACCGTACTAGTACACGTAAACATTACACTTAGGCAGCGCTTTTATTAATTAGTACCACAGCCACGATACAGAATCATGTGCAAGCGCGTGAACCACGGCCGCGCGGTCGATCGAACGGTGCGTCACCGTGTCGCCCTCGAAGGACATCCACCAAACCTTTTTGTGTGTGTGAAAACAATCCTCAAATATTACTCAACTTTTTTTTCTTGTGAAAGTTCTTGACGCTGCAATATTTCCATATATTTGAATTTAGCTCCAGTTCGTGTTTATTTGGATTTGGACGTTTTAGGTGCTCCCTAGTTTTTTTTAATACTGATTTTGTGTGTGTGACTGAGAGAGAACGTGTGTATGTGTCCATATGTGTGTTGTGGCGGAAGGGCAATGTGGAGACGGTGTGCGTGTGATACGTATATAGAGAGGTGTGAATGTGCAAATGATCATGCATGAGTGAGACATAGGCAGATGCCGATCGTTGTGTATACATGAGAGAATGGTCTTCTAGTTTACTTGTGTGTGTGTGTGTGCGAGAGAGAGAGAGAGAGAGAGAGTGAGAGAGGAGCATCCATAACACAACAACCATCTCTCTCGATTCGTCTGTCCCTCATGACGGTCGCATGCAACACATGCATCAACGCGCACATTTTGACACCCTCACCCGGCCCCTGCCCACCTCAAGGCCCGCACAATCTCTTCGTGAATACCCATTTCTCTCCTTAGGTTTGTTTTCTCTCAGTATCTGACACACACACACAGAAACACACACACACTCCCCCGAGCACACAATTCATCCCCATCCAAGGTTATACGGCGACCACTCTCGCTTGTGCTTCTTTGCACCCCAACATGCACAACACCTCAAACTTCAAAGAGGGCAATCGAGAAGATCGAAGACGGCGACCACACCGCGCTAGAGAATGCGGGGTCATTTGGAAGCAAGGTGATGTGACGACAGCTGACTGACTCCTCCCCCCACCCTCTCTCTCTCTCTCTTGCACAAAATTACCAATCCCTCTCTCCCCCGCACAAAATTGTCAATCCCTCAACCCACGAGATCCTCCCCCCCTCGTCCATGTTTTTCCAGCTCTCTCATCAAACATGTTGTCTCTTCTCCTTCCACGTGTACAGAATCCAGATGCACACGCATCTCATGTATATTACATGTATCCATCTTTCTCACAGACCTAACTTCTTCATCTCTCTTTCTCTCTCTATCTCTCTCTCTCTCTCTCTCTGTCTCATTAGGTTTGTCTCCTACTCTCTCGTCCACATACATACAATCTTTCCCGCCCTATCTGCTCCATCTTCAAAAGCTCTCTCTGCACTGTTCATTCACACATTGGGATATGTTAAAATGTTGCTTCTATAATGGCTGATGTAGAGTTATGGTTGTTCTTGTTGCATCCTACAAAGTAATAACTATGAAATGCATTTAGATTCTCATTTGACTGGGATTATGTGAGTTTGAGCATGTTGTGAAGTACTATAGACCTTGTATACATCTTGGGATTCGACAATGATTGTAACTATTGAATTGTATAGACCATTACATTCGAAGTCAATAGCGTAATATATTTATTTCACTATTTCAACAAATGATTAGTTCACTACAAACTAAGAAAACAAATGTGTACTCCCTCTGTTTTTATTTAAGTCCGCGTATTAGCATTGGTCAAAGTCAAGTTTTCTAAACTCTCAGAAAGCTTATAACAAAAAATATTAACATATACAAGAACAAATAAATACCATTAGATTCATTATTGAATGTACTTTCACATCATACATATTTGTTATGGTAAATGTTTATATTTTTCTATAAACTTGGTCAAACTTTAGGAAGTTTGACTTCGGTCAAACCTAATATGCAGAGTTCACTACTACTAATCGCTAGTTGCTTAGCCGAATCACTCAACGCGCCACACGGGGAGTCCAGTGTCACAAAATTTTGAGGTCGGCGAGAAAATCTCCAGCCACCCTGATTCGAGCAGTGGGAAGTTACCATCATAGCCTCCGGAATAGGCCTACGGATGACGCTTGGTAGGGGGCTGTTTTCGTAACTTCAGGTTCACCCTACCCAGCCAACCCCACCCCGGCACCCAGAGTAGTACACCTGAATACTCCCCATTTCCTATCCCCACCGCAAAATAGACTTCTCCACGGCACCGCAGCCTTCGTGCTCCTCCCCTTTACATCGGCACACTCGTCCACCGTAGCGCATCTGCCTCATCGACGACCTCGTACGCCGCACTGGAGCCGGTCCACTGTCATCGTCGTACACGGAGCCTCTTCCCCGGCATCGTCTTCCACAGTCTCGGATCTGCTTCCCGGAAGCCAACGCCAAGCGCAGAAGTACCACTGTCGTGGACAATGAACTGACTCCCGTTGCCGACCATGACTCACAGAGGCTTCCGTGACCATCGCTCTCCTCCTCGATTGGTAATGTGTGTACTGAATCACTTAGCAGTACATGTGCAGTTCCAATTTTGTTCATACCTACCCTTCAAATTTCCTGGGTGCTATTGTTCCCATAAAAGTAATTGGTTATAGCCTCCATTGTCCAACAGAATATCAGCTTGTAATTGTGCGTCGCTCTGTATCGCTGTGCTTGGTAGGTTTTTCATCCGCAACCATGAGTGTGGCAAATGATGGAAAGGTTTTAGAACTAGCAAGATGCCCATGCGTTGCACGCATCAAGATGCATTTGTATGAGTAGTTTATCTTGTGGGAGAAAAGGATGAACGAGGGAAGGCCTTATTTGCAAATCTGGAGAGGGGTATGGGTATCTTTTTGCAAAATTCCCATTTGTTTCCTTCTTATCTGTCAGATATAAATCGGATGGCCTATATTGCAAGAAAAAAAGTATAAAGAAAAAAAGTAGATAGTAAAGGAAGTAGAGATAAATATTAAATATTAAATATAACATAAATATAACAGTAGAGAAGAGAGTAGAGATAGCAGAGACGTCGGGAAAGGATCGCGCCACAAGACGGGAAAAAAGCGGTCGGCGTGCGCTTGTTTTGACGCGCGGCGTCCGGCGCGCTTTATAAAATCCAACGCCGCCCCACCGCTCTGTGCCTTGCCACAGCTCTGTGCCTCGCCACCGCTCTCTCCCCGCTCTTTTTCACCTCGCCGCCGCCGCGCCACCATGTCGCCGCGTCGCCAGGAAACTTGGGGATACCGCGTGGCGTCGCTACGCTACGGCGGCTTCTCCGCCGAGATCCGGTTCCGTGGGATGCGCCTCGGCCTCGGCAATTTCGACACCGCCATCGAGGCCGCCCGCGTGTACAACGCGGCGGTATGGCGCCTCCGGTGGCCTCATAGAACATTGAACTTCCCCAACGTGCCGACGCGGGAGCGGGCGCAGGAGCTCGCGCCTCTGCCGCGGCTTAGCACCGACGAGGATCGTCGCGACAACCGGAGGCGGGAGCACCGTCTCGGCATCGCCGAGATGGACGAGGAAGCCATGGCGCTGTGGTGCCAACACTTCCCGCAGGACATCATCAACGAGCGCGAGTTCTACACGCAAAGGAGGGTGGAGAGGGATAAGAGGAGGGCAGAGCGAGCCGCCTATCGAGAGGACAAGCGTAGGCGAAAAGCGGATGCTCAATTCAACATGAGGCTAGGAGCAGCGTCGCCCTGTGAATCCGACGACGATCGGTATCTTCACGCCTACAGTCAGACGTTAGAGGAGGACATCACCGAGGAGGAGTCGGACGACGAGGAGTAGTTGAATTATCTTTTTTTATCTATCTATGCTGAGAACTATCCTCTACTCTCTAGTATCTACTTCTCGATCTCAGCACTATAAACGCTTTTTTAAAGCGCCGCGCGTTGCGATTCTATTGGATATGCTCTAACATGGCAGACGAGTGCTTTAATGTTGCCCACAAGATGC
This sequence comes from Aegilops bicornis, assembly GCA_021605145.1. NCBI lineage: Eukaryota > Viridiplantae > Streptophyta > Magnoliopsida > Poales > Poaceae > Aegilops > Aegilops bicornis. The sequence goes on from CM038675.1 coordinate 196,919,696, forward strand.
ACGAGTATTACTAGTAGTATATTTTTCTTGCCATGTTGAGATTTTAAAACCACGAAAAGTGAACATGCAGAGGAGCAATGAAGACCAAACACGGGATATTCGGGACATCTTCAAGGAGCGTGGCAAGTTAAAGAGGAGCTGCACCGAACCTCAGAAACGAGCTTTGGTAAGTAACACCCTTTCAATTACTTTTGTGTAGCCTCGTGTTCTTCGATGTGTATATGTTGTAGTTTCTGTTTCTCTTAAGCGTGGTGTTCTTCGATGTGTAATAAGAAGAGTCTTAATTGTCCTAATGCTTTCATTTTTAGCTTGATGTAGGAAGTGGGTGCTCTCACCTTGTAGTATGTTTTTATTTTATTTTTTCCTTTTGAATTCACTTCTCCGAGTTCTGTTTATCTGGCTTCTACTAAATGGATCTAGGTTGCTCTGAGTATTGATCTAAAAAAGAAGTAACTTCATGTCAGGATGCAGTCCTGGGAGGAGGGAAGTATGGTCAACCTCGAGATCATGTTTCCAAAATGAGGCTGGATTACACACAAGGTGCAGTTCCTAATGATGCTTGGATTAGACACAAGGTGCAAATTCCCAGATGATGCCGGATTACACACAAGCCGTGGAGTCGTCACTGTTCGTGTCCTCGTGGCATTAGTAAAGGCTGAAAGAAAGCGTGTTGCAGCCCTTGAGAATGTAGCGGAGTTCCTGAAGAAGCGAAAAGAGCAATCAGATGCTCTCTACACCCAAGCAAAAGAAGAGATGGAAGAAGCCAGAAATAAGCTAGCAGAGGCAGAGCAGGCTAGGCGTCTCCTGCTATCTAAAACTGTTGTCGATACAGAATTTCCTTCATAATAGCTAGGTTCAAATGTTTATCCAACAAGATGCCTGTTAGATGTCCGTGCATCTACCGATGTGGCACAAAATGTTTTTCTTTTGGGTCATGTAATAACAGCAATTACTTTCCAAACAATAACAGATCGAAGCATTGGACATGGTATAGTTCACGCCAAGAAGCCCGACATTCCAAGTTCAACTTCCACATCAAACTTATGTTCACAGATATCCGCACATTCATACATAATGTCCACAACCATGATTCACTTCAAAGCCAAAAAAATGTGAGGAGAGTTATAAATAAAGAAAATCCTCTACTAGTTCCTCGCTACCAAAGGCAAGCACAACAAGTCAAGACCATGCATAAATTAATTATATTTTAGTCATTTTTGTGTTCTAAAATGCCTTCCGGCTCATGGAAGGACGTGTTGCCAGACACGCTGATTCAATGAAGGCAAAGGGCAGTCTTTAAGCTGGTTGCACGCTGGCGAGGAGGCGTGCTCACCAGTTCGCAGCCGAAAAGTGCCCTTCTTGGCGGGCGCACGGCTTCAATGCCTGCGCTATGAGAGGTCGTGTCCATGTCAGAGCAATCACTCCCTCCAGTCCTTTTTTGTTTGGGTATAACAAAATCTCGTTTTCCATTCACATTGTACAAGTAAAATTCATGGACAAACTTTGACCCAAAGTACGATGGGGACTAGTAAACCAGAATGGAGGTAGTAGTTTTTTAATCAAAGAAGGGTTTCCTTCCGATTTTCATTATCGAAAACCAGCATCTAAATCTAAACCATAGTATTTGCCCTAGAACTACCAGGTTCAACATCTCGCAACATAAACCCATACAACCTCAATCGCAAAAAAAAACCATACAACCATACGCCAAGGAGGTACGTAGTACTATGAATTCCATTTTCGCTCCATACCAATCGTTCTAAAAACTACTTACTACTTATAACGCGCCATTGAAAATTGGAACTCTTAACCCCGCTAAAAAATGATATTTTAAACGCGGCTACTCGACCGTGGCAACCGGCGAGCCACCGGCTCCAAGTCGTTCACCGTGGTCCCGACCATCAACTCCTACGGATCAAATTATCACGCGAGCTGACTATTCCTACAAAGGTGCTCCACCACGTGCCTGGTACCCACGAATGCAGCAATCGTGCACCTAGGGTTTTAGGGTTTATTTGTTAACGTCGCCTTTACGTAACACTCATGTGTGCGAGACAGCTAGAGGCCGACTGCGTGCGTGCGCCTCTTCTCTTCGTATATGTACTCCACCATTTGTCTGGTGTCCAAAAAATTTTAATAACTACTAGCAATGTGCCAATGCGTTGCCACACGATCAAAGTATATTAATACATATTCACCGATTTGATAGAAAAAAAAGTCTAGTTTTGAAATACGTATATCACTAAAAATATGTTATGTTTCACTCAAAATATATTCCTTTGGCGGTCTTGATGAGATAAGGGAGGAATGTTGTTGGTTTCAAGATTCGAGAAGTGGTATATGTCTAATTTCTACTCTTACTAGCAAGATGCCCGTGCGTTGCACGGAACATCAAGATCTTGTGGGAGAAAAGGATGAATGAGGGAAGGCCTTATCTACAAATGTGGTGAAGAGTGTGGGTAAATTGCCATATTTTCCTTCCTATCCATCAGATATAAATCGGACGACCTACATTGCAGGATGGCAGGCCCACCATCATCACCAACTCTATTTTTTATCCCTACTCTTATAAAAAGCATTGTCGGTGATGATCGTATGCCTGCCATCCTGCAATATAGGCCGTCCGATCTATATCTGATGGATAGGAAGGAAACTATGGCAATTTTGCAAAAACATACCCACACCCCTCTCCACATTTGCAAATAAGGCCTTCCCTCGTTCATCCTTTTCCCCCACAAGATAAACTACTGATACAGATGCATCTTGATGTTTCGTGCAACACATGGGCATCTTGCTAGTTGTTGCAAAAATCCCATGTGTGTGTGAGAGAGAGGGAGAGTGGAGGAGGACGGAGTGCATGTGTGACAAAGACACAAGGAGTGTGTGTGCGATAGGTATCATCTTAAAATGAGGCGATAGTGTGTGTGTGCACGATCGAGAGGGCGTGTCTCAAGAAGGGAAGAAAAATCTACATAGATACAAGGAGTGGGAGAGAGACATGTATGCGATGGTGGAAGCACGAGTGTGCGGGTGTATAAACCTATCTAGAGGCTAGCTAGTCGATAAATGTTTGTGAGAGAAATATGAGTCGGGGTGCGAAAGCGAGAGTTTTGTGTGTGTGTGAGAGAGAGAGAGAGAGACGGTAGTCGGGAAGGGGAGTGGAAGCAGGAGTTGTGTGTGTGTCTGTGAGAGAGAGAGAGAGGAGACGGTAGTCGGGGTTGTCTGATCGGTAAACAAATGAATAATGTCAGTCTGGGATGGAGACGAAATGTTGTGTCTACAGGAGAGAGAGAGAGAGAGAGAGAGAGAGAGAGAGTAATTTTAGTGGTATGAGTCATATGTAGAGACATATAGGGTGTGTGAGAGAATCCCATAGAGAGAAAGACAAAGTGAAAGACGAGTGGAGACTGTGTGTGTGGCGGTGAAAAAGAAAGCTTAGGTACCGAAAGTGATACTAGAGAACAAGAGAGACGTGAGAGATAATGAAAACCGTGTAATGTATAATGATAGGGAGAGTGTGACACTTCTCAAGGGAGACGTCGAGAGACCATGTTTGCGAGGATAGGAGAAACATGAAGTGAGCGTGCGGGTGAGCTTGAGAAAAGAGAGTGATAGCTACCTGAAGGAGCATGCATGCGAGAGAGATGGGTGTGAAAGGAGTGAACAAAAAAGGGATTCAAATATTTGAATTCGAGATGATGATACATGTAATCCATACTCGAACCAAACTTGATCTATCAAACATGCATAGTCATATGAATTCACGCACATCTATGTTATTTAATATGTAGATATTACTGATCCATACATTTTAGTAGAACATATTTTGGTTAAATTTTTTTGAATTCAACCTTAAGATTTCGAGATCCTTGTATTTGTAAATCATATTATACATATAAAGGAGCAGAATCATGTTATTTAATATATAATGATGTATATAGAATGTAATTCCAATTGAAAATGGATCCCGCCCAAAAAATAGAATACAAACGGGATTCGAATTGAGTTGGCACGGTAAACGCGCACACTGCAAAATTTGAACGAAGCGGGGAAAGTCGCAGTAACCGCCCGAAACAAAAATCTGCGAGATTGAAATCACTACTGCCTATCCCTGCCACGCAAAGCCTATCTGCTGGATTTCTATAGGTTTTGATAGGGGTAGGTTTGTAATTTCACCCAAACGTGACGTAACCGCCTCTCAACCGGTTCATACACGGTGGGCACCAAAACACAGTGTGTCCTCGGCCGAAATCGACTCCCTCCCCGATTCATATTCATACAGGGTGGGCGCCAAAAACAAACTCTCGTCACAAGAAATATTCGTGTATGTGAGATTACCGTCCTATCCCCAACCGACTAATGTTCTTTGTGATGTAGTAGAAATTTGAAACGGGGCTAAGTTTGTAAATTTCCTCGCATTTGAGACAAGTGCACCCTGAATACATGGTTCCCCCCTTCCTCTCTACCTCCCTTTTCCCCATTCGTACTCCGTGGGCGCCAAAATACCCTCTCCACCCCACCCTCCTCCGTCCGCCACCCCATCCACCGCCGTCCTCCTCCACCATGCCGGAGCTGATACCCCGACGCCGCCGTCCATTACAAGAGATCGACCTCTCTCATCCACGGCTTCGGAACGGGATCCTTGCATCCCGTCCTCTCGCTTCATCACCGCCGTCGTCCACCTTGCCGGCGCCGCTCCTACGACCATCTCGTCCACCGCGCCCCGCCACCACCGTCTACCCTCCTAGATCTGCTTCCACGCCACCGACAGCCATCGCTACCGCAAAGACCGGCTAAATTCTCGGTAGATGCGTGACACGGCGCCGCACTGTGAGGCGGTACTCTTTCAGATTCTGCTCAACTTATTTATTGCAGCAAGAAAATAGATCGCCACTGCTTTACTCTGATTTCTTGTCTTGGTTGCGAAGTTGCCTTTTTCCGGTTTGCACCTTCAGATCCGCCATGGCACGCTCAACACGCTTATGGTTTTCCCCTTTTATATTCCACACTAGTTAAATCACAGTAGACTAAATTTCAAAATTGGGTTGATCGATTTTTGAGCTCACGGAGTTCGCCGGTGTGATCAAAGGGGCTCGGGTGGTTGTGGGGCCTCGCGAACGAAGAAAACTTCGACGCTGGTGGGGGTTGGGGCGGGGTGGGTGGTGGCGGAGGAACACAGCGATGGGGGCGGTGGTCGGCCGTGCCCGTCTGCGATGTTCTGTATGGGAAGAATCGAGACGAGGAAGAAGAAGGGTTAGGAGACGAGGATCTTCATCCAACCGCTGAAATGGTCGAGATACCTGGGAGTTGCATTCTTAATGCGCCTCGGTTCATATGTGGGCACTGCGCAACCAACATTTTATTATCCAAAATCTGCTTGCTCTTCTTTACCATGTTCCTCTTCCGTTCTTCTTTAATATGTACTCTCTCCGTTCCTAAATACAAGTCTTTGTATAGATTCCACCATGGACTACATATGGAGCAAAATGAGTGAATCTACACTCTAAAATGTATCTGGATACATATGTATGTGATCCATTGTGGAAATCTCTACCAAGACTTATATTTTGGAACGGAGGGAGTATGGTAGTAGTACAGTATGTTCCTTGTACTGAAGATGAGCAGGGACATTTGCAGTGTAGAGGTCTATACGGTCGGTTGTGATGGACATTTTGAGCCTATTTGATTCATAGGATCTTGTAAACATAGGAATAGGATTTGTAGTGGCCTGCCCACTTGAATCCTACAAGAATAGCAAGGAAATGCAGGGAGTTGTGTCGCCTTTGAGAGTTACACTGATATTAATAATACCGCTCCTTCACTTGAAGAGAGCTGGTATCCGAAGCCTTTCTAGCCGTACCGGCAATACTAGCACATATATTCCAGCAAGTTCCACTTTGCTGATTTTACTCTGATGCTTAAGGTTTTCCCGTTATATCTACACTATGATCTGTGTAGCTGCTTTGTGTCGCACTAGCGGCAGTCCACTCTTGAAGCTAAACACTGCAATGACTTGCAAAATTGGCACCAAGGCATTGAGTGCCATTCTGGATGCAATGAAACTCATACGCTCCCCACCTGCTTATTCTTGTTCAGAATATGATCCTAATGACTATTCTAACCTCGAGGAGTCAAAGGCAGATGGCCTGTCCTGTTCACCCATCAAGGTGCATGTTCTAATTTGGCAATGTTTTATTGATTGCGGGTATCGTGCATATGTTGTCTTGCATTTCTTCTACTTTGTTGCACCGCCATCTGCTTAGTTTACTCATCATATATATCGAGATGCCATGCCCATCCATTATCAATACATATTCCATCATCATCATACCATGTTTTTTCACTCAAATGATGTTCTTGTGCATCGGACATCAAAAGGAAGAGGGTGATTGCTGAACCTAAAGGAGCACCAACAAAGTCCTTGAAAACGTGGTGGTGCCGGAGAAATCGACAAAGACCCCACTTATATTGGTTGTACAACCGGTGACACAAAACGTAGGACCGACTCCAGCAGATTGTACCCATACTTCACTTTGGCCACACCACTAGCCCCACCACACAGACCTGCACTCCAAAGAAAAGGTATACCGATTTCATTTGCCATAGCACCATTTGTACCACGTAAAAATCCCACTCCAAAGAAAAAAGTACAAAGAAGTCCACCGGTCGAAGACCTATCCCAACTGCAGAGACGGCCAATTCCTGCAGATTGGAACCCCATTCCATTTATTCCCTGTTTAAAAGACAATGCTTTCAATGTTGTTCGGGACTACGTGCATATATTCCCATCATGGGAAGATTATTGTGAAGACAAACACCATTTTCACATCTTCCTGTCCAACTTACGTGTAAGTGCTATTATTCATGGTTATTATTTTCCTGTTTTCTGCTGATTGAACACATCAATGATTTACATTACATTGTTGTAACTAGGAGAGGGTCAATCTAGATAGTCATGACGAGCAAAGCTTGCTTGTGCTTTTCAAGGAAGCATTGCAGCAAAGATCGGTGTTACCTAAGGAAATCACACTTTGATGGCAAGTCTATAAACGAATTTCGGTGAAGTCTCCTGTGCTAAATTCAGAAGACATTGAATGGAAAAACCTTGTTATGCAATTGGTCTTGTTCCGGGATGAGGTACTGTCTATGAAATCACATGACAATTTGAACTTCTACTTTTCCGCATGTGCCTTACGGATCTTTTTTGCAGGAAATCTGCTCGAAGAAGAATTCTGATTTGACAAGAACGACAGGATATCGCAAATATGCTACCCGCTGCTTTGCTCTTGTTAGTACTGTTGTCTGTATCATCGTACTTGCATACATACCGGTTCATTATGTGACATGAAGATGCATGATAGCTTGATTATCAATTGTTTGCTCCAAATTATCTCATCTGTATGAATGGTTACATTAGTGTAGAATATATCCAATGCCAATGTTTTTTTAGCTCTGATTGTTCTTGTAAGTACATGCTGTCCTTTATCAGTGTACTTATAATGACAGGTACTTGTTCATGTACCATCACTCTGCAGCTTATTTTCCTTTGCCCTCCATTTTCTACACATCAGATCTATAAGGTTGGTACTGAAGAAGTTTAGCTGTGCATTGCTCTTGGTTGTACCTTTTGCCTGTATCGTTGCACTTACATTTATAGCTACTTGGTTATGTAGCATCACTCTTCATCTTATCTTAAATATTTATCACATCTATATTTACTCTTAACAAAACGTAGAATAAAGGGCAATGCTTTTGAAGAAGATTTTGTGGTAAACTTCTTGAATCCCCCCCCCCCATCAGCATGGACAAGGCCTTTATAGAGCCTGTCTTCACCAATAATGTAAGGTTGTCCATCTCAAGCCTTCAAACTTTGTTGTATATATTTGGTTAGGCATGACTGCAACAGCTGTTTATTTTTGGTGTTTGCATCAAATTGCTTGTTTAAAGTTTATTATGTAGTTCATAAACAAAAGTTTGCCCTTTCTCAATTTAAGTTTTCAGTTGTACAACCAAGTTCCTTCTTCATACCATGTAAATTAAACTATATGAGCAAGTGATCTTCTTTTGCCTTTGCATGTATGCTTCGTTCTTCATCCGTAATCCCGTGGTGTGGTGAACCTACCCACTACAAAGACAATGTCATATTCTGCAATGTCTTAACTATGAACAATGTCATATCATTCTACTATTATTTAAACTGTCTCTTTATTTGCCAATCTAAAATGGTATAAATTGACAGCACACTAACCGTTGATACTTATGAGTTCTTGATATGTAATCCAGTGGTGTCGTGAAGCTGCCAACTCCTTCACAATGTCATTTCCTGCCATGTCTTGACCTGAACAATACCATATTGTGTTAATGCAATTTTAAAGCGTGTCACTTTATTCGTCAAGAAGAAATGTGATGAATTGTAAGACCTTTGGTACTTTTATGTGCAAAACCTGTCATATGTCTCGCTTGTTTATCTTTAGAGTGAGGAAGATATAAGTGTTGAACAAGCTGATCTCATCATCTTGCTCACCGGCTATGCTTGCTCCCAAATAGGGCTAACCTTTCTTGAACTCTATTGAAGTGTTGTCGGTTTTGTATATTATTTTGTCGGCGTGTTTATTTGCCTTTGGTGGCGATCTTTGATGCCAGATGTATGTAATCATTGTCCGCTTATGCTTTATTATCATAGTAGCGAACTTTGATGCCCAGTGGATGTAATATGACGTAATTTCTTTATTGTATAGTCTAGGTTTTTTCTTATTCACGATGCTGCAGTTATTTTACTATATATATATATCCTGTCTTCGCAGTAAACCGGCCAAACCGTAAAGTTATGGTACATAATCGGGCCGTTATGCAATCACGATGTAGGTTGGGCCTGAAACGTGCCGAACAGCTCACGGCCGGCAAAGTCGAAATGAACCCCGCCCATGATTGTGCGAATCATATCACGGGCTTTAACAGCCAAAATTGTCTCGGTCCTTGTTTGGCCTAATCAGATATCATTGCGAAAGCAGGCGGATGCAAACCGGTCGTAGTTAGGCCCAACTATATGACGGGCTTTTAACAGGCCGAAATTAATATAGGGCCGAAATGTTAAACGGGCCCTTAACAGTCCAAAACTAATATCAGGCCGAATTACTAAGTGGGCCTTTAGAAAGTGGGCCCAAAAGCATAGTGTCCAATTGACGGGTCGAATCTGATATGTGCCATAATTGAGCCCAAAGCCTCTTAAAGGGCCGAACCTGATCTGGGCCGTAATTTGGCCCAGAACGTGGTAGGCTTTTAATGGGCCGGATCTCATATGGGCCACTATTAGGCCCAGAGCGTGGCAGGCCATTAATGGACCGGATCAAATATGGGCTGGCATTTGGCCCAAAAAATGGCAGCCAGTTAATGTGCCGGCCTACGAGGGTCCTCAAAATCTTGTGGGCCTACAGCTGGGCCGGCCAATTAATGTCGGCGAAATCTCGTGGGCCTTTAGCTGGGCCGGCCCATTATGATCCGCAAGAATCTTGTGGGCCTTTACCTAGGCCGTCCCATTATGGCACACAAAAATCTTGTGGGCCTTTACCTGGGCCAGCCCATTATGGCCCGCAAAATCTTGTGGGCCTTTAGCTTGGCCAGCCCATTATGGTCCGCAAAATCTCGGGGGCCTTTACCTGGGCCGGCCCATTATGGTTCACAAAATCTTGTGGGCCTTCATTTGGGCCAGCCCATTTAAACTTGATGGGTCGGTCCACGTGTCAACATATCATAGGCGTGTCTCGCCCATTGGATGAGTGACACCTGTGCCAACGCGGACCTGACACGTGTCTCCTCCAGCCAATGATGATTTTACACGTGGAAAATCCCCATTGGTCGGGGCTGTTAACGGGTTATCGGATCCAAAACCCGACCCGATAGCTTAACGGCGTTCCACTATGGTGGATGCCACGTGTCGGTCACCCTTGACGAAAGCACTTCTGTAACGCGCAATTTATCGTCATGGAAGTGGACACTTCCGTGATGATAATTTTGGTAATGTCATGGAACACTTCTACGACAGCACATGTATGACTATCTTGATTCTGTCATAAATTTGTCATGGATGTACATGCATGAAAAAAAACATGACCTACTGTGACAAACACGTATCATCATGGAAGTGTATTTTTTGTAGTGCAACCGTTCTAAAATGAAATTCCAACAGACAACATGATCTCGTAGCTATATTGCACACTACGAGGCTCTTGTAAATAGCTGCTACTTCCTTCTTCTTTTTTGTGCCATATTATCGTATCTATATTGACTTGTTCCAAATACACAGAAAAGCCCGTGCGGACCAAAAAGAACTGAACCGAATGCGGTGCAAATCTTCAAGGATTGCCACACCAAAGAAGATGAAGGGCATGAGCACACCAGTTCAAGCCGCTTTTGTAAGTCCTTACTCCTCCCGCCTTGAACTGATTGGTACTGTGATGTGTTCATTTAACTACTTGGTTTGTAGCCAATGTCAGTTACTCTGTTCACTTTTATACACAGTTGTCTTAACGTATCATTTCACCTTACATGGTTTAAAAGAGATGAAGGATATTCTTTTGGTTTTGATATGTAATCTAGTTGTTATGTTCACGTACGCATACAATGATAAAATAGCCTGTTTGTTTTATATCTGTTTGCCCATGATATGAATGATGTCATACTATGTTCATCCTACTTTAAACCATGTCTCTTTATCCTTAGATGTCAACGAATGTGAGGAAATAGACAATACAATAGGCATGCTACATGGACATATGTTCCGAAAGTGATTTTATTATGTAGTTGGCACTACAATACATGCTAATGTATTACAGTAGTTCATCAAAATAAGTTATGTATAAACGTTTAACCTACTTTGTTTGTGTTTGTCTCATTAGTAACTTATCTGGTACACTAATCTACAAGTTCAAACTTTCAGGAAGCTATGGAACAAATGATTGAACAACCACAACCACCTGAAGGTGACGAGGCTACTACAGGCACAATGTCACCTCTTGTTGTAGTGGCCAAGATCTCTCCACTAACGATTGCAAAAAGAACCTTCTGCGTAATTACGGGTTGGTTGTTAAGGTAACCTCGTCCAAATTGCCTACTGAACAAAATCTTCCTACTAGACAGAGTGATATATCTGTGCTCCAGACACAAGTCCAATCCCTAATGGACGTTGTTTCGGAAACAAGAATAGTGGTTGAGAAATGTCGTCAAGATATGAATGGTTTTGAAACCAGACTATCAGACATTCGCTTCGTTGTTCAAGAGCAATGGCGGAAAAAGGTGGAGATCGTGCTGCTCCATCAGATTCTACAGCCTGAAACATTAGCACTCAGGTCAAATGATTTGTGCTTCTATACATCTGATGGTGCTTTTATCTGGAAGGACTATAAACTGTATGCCAATGTGCCTTTTGTTGTATGGTTGGAATTTATTTTGTTGTGATACAACATTTATGATGTTGCCAAAGGTTGCAGTAATTACGACGCTATTTTTGTATAGTGTAGGTTTATCTTAGTAATGTATTCGGCCGAAAGCTTCATAGGAGCCCAACATGCCAACATTCGTCGGGCCCATTCCAATTGGGCTAAAAATGATTACGGGCTGCAATTGGCATGTAGCCCACTAAAAATATCTGGGCCTAAATCAGCATAAGCTTTCATATTTTTCTGGTAGGCCTATGCCCATAGTGGGCCTTTAACAGGCCTAAACATAATTTAGGCCCTCGGTAAAAATAGGCCGTTTACAGGTGTAAATATCTCGAGCCCATAAAAAACATGGGCCTTTAATAGACCGAAAGTGAGATTGGGCCCTGATTGTGCCAAATAACCCTTTGGACTTAGCAGGCGAAATGGTGGCCCATTTACGATGCGGATCTTTGACAGCCGAAATTGGACGGGCCGTAAATGCGGGCCTAATACACGGGCCTTTAACAGTAGGAACTTGGTCGGGCTAGATTATCGTCATTTTTATATGGGCCGTTAAAGGGCCCGATATGATGTTGGGCCACATATGGCCCATGGTTTATGTCCCGCGTTAACAGGCCGAAAATGACAACAGGCCGAAAGTGGCCCAAAGCTATAGTGGGCCTCTAACAGGCCGAATGTCAGACATGGCCGAATATGACCCAAATCCTTCACGGTCGTTTATGGGCCGAAAGTTTTGATGGCCTGTAAATGGGCCCAAATGAAGTCGGACCTTTAACAGGCCGGAAATACACCGGGCCGTAATTCGGCCCAATTACTTAGCGGACTGTTAACGGGCCAGAAGTGACCATGGGCTGTGTTGATGACAAGTTTAGGATAGGCTGTTGACGGGCCGATTTGACAGAGAATGTTGGGCCTTTAGCTGGGCCGGCCCATTATGGTCTGCAGAATCTTGTGGGCCTTTAGCTGGGCCGGCCCATTGTGGTCCGCAAAATCTTGTGGGCCTTTAGTCGGGCCGCCCATTATGGTTCTGCAAAATCGTGTGGGCCTTTAGTCGGGCCGCCCATTATGGTCTGCTAAATTTTGCGGGCCTTTAGCTGGGCCAGCCCATTATGGTCCGCTAAATCTTATGGGCCTTCGGTTGGGCCGGCCCATTTAAACTTTGTGGGCCACTTTTGGGCCGGTCCACGTGTCAACATATCATAGGCCCATCTCGATCGTTGGATGAGTGACACATGTGCCAACGCGGAGCTGACGCGTGGATCTATCAGCCAATGAGAATTTTACACGTGGAAAATCGGCATTGGTCGTGGCTGTTAACGGGTTATCGGATCCAAAATCTGACCCGATAGCTTAACGGCGTTCCGTTACGGTGGATGCCACGTGTCGGTCATCCTTGACGAAAGCACTTCTGTGAGGCGTGATTTATCGTCATGGAAGTGGACACTTCTGTGATGATAATTTTGGTAATGTCATGGAACACTTCTACGACAGCACAGGTATGACTATCTTGATTCTGTCATAAAGTCGTCATGGATGTACATGCATGACAGAAAACACGACCTACTGTGCCAAACACGTATCATCACGGAAGTGTATTTTTTTGTAGTGATATAAGGAGGCTTATGTGTGATAGAGCGTATTGTAACACGGGGTTTGGATACACCGGTAAAGTTTGCACAACCTCTCGAGGTGAGAAAGGGCAATGCACGGTACCGAAGAGGCTAGCAACGATGGAAGGGTGAGAGTGCGTATAATCCATGGACTCAACATTAGTCATAAAGAACTCACATACTTATTGCAAAAATCTATTAGTCATCGAAACAAAGTACTACGCGCATGCTCCTAAGGGGATAGATTGGTAGGAAAAGACCATCGCTCATCCCCGACCGCCACTCATAAGGAAGACAATCAATAAATACCTTAGGCTCCAACTTCGTTACATAACGTTTCACCATACGTGCATGCTACGGGAATCACAAACTTCAACACAAGTATTTCTACAATCCATAACTACCCACTAGCATGACTCTAACATCACCATCTTTATATCGCAAAACTATTGCAAGGAATCAAACATATCATATTCTATGATCTACAAGTTTTATGTAGGATTTTATGACTAACCATGTGAATGACCAATTCCTGTCAACTCTCTAAATAGATATAAGTGAAGCAAGAGATTTTAATTCTTTCTACAAAAGATATGCCCACGCTCTAACAAATATAAGTGAAGCAAGAGAGCATTCTAGAAATGGTGGTTTTCTATGTGAAGAGAAACAGGCAATCCAAACTTCAAATGATATAAGTGACGTGATACGTCTCCGTCGTATCTACTTTTCCAAACACTTTTGCCCTTGTTTTGGACTCTAATTTGCATGATTTGAATGGAGCTAACCCGGACTGATATTGTTTTCAGCAGAATTGTCATGGTGTTCTTTATGTGCAGAAACAAAACTTCTCGGAATGACCTGAAACTCCACGGAATGTCTAGTTGAAAATAATAATAAATCGTTGCAAAAGATGAAGACCAGGGGGCCACACCCTGTCCACGAGGGTGGGGGGCGCCCCCCCCCCCCCCCACTAGGGCGCGCCCCCCTACCTCGTGGGCCACCTGGACCTCCTCCGACGCCAACTCCAACTCTATATATTTGCTTTCGGGGAGAAAAAATCAAGGAGAAGAAATCATCGCGTTTTACGATACGGAACCGCCGCCAAGCCCTAAAACCTCTCGGGAGGGCTAATCTGGAGTCCGTTCGGGGCTCCGAAGAGGGGGGATTCGTCGTCGTCGTCATCATCAACCATCCTCCATCACCAATTTCATGATGATCACCGCCGTGCGTGAGTAATTCCATCATAGGCTTGCTGGACGGTGATGGGTTGGATGAGATCTATCATGTAATCGAGTTAGTTTTGTTAGGCTTTGATCCCTAGTATCCACTATGTTCTGAGATTGATGTTGCTATGACTTTGTTATGCTTAATGCTTGTCACTAGGGCCCGAGTGCCATGATTTCATATCTGAACCTATTATGTTTTCATGAATATATGTGAGTTCTTGATCCTATCTTGCAAGTCTATAGTCACCTACTATGTGTTATGATCCCAAGCAACCCAAGTGACAATAATCGGGACCACTCCGGTGATGACCATAGTTTGAGGAGTTCATGTATTCACTATGTGCTAATGCTTTGTTTCGGTTCTCTATTAAAAGGAGGCCTTAATATCCCTTAGTTTCCATTAGGACCTCGCTGCCACGGGAGGGTAGGACAAAAGATGTCATGCAATTTCTTTTCCATAAGCACGTATGACTATATTCGGAATACATGCCTACATTACATTGATGAATTGGAGCTAGTTCTGTGTCACCCTATGTTATGACCGTTACATGATGAACCACATCCGGCATAATTATCCATCACCGATCCAATGCCTACGAGCTTTTCCTATATTGGTTATCGCTTATTTACTTTCCCGTTGCTATTGTTACAATCACTACAAAATACCAAAAATATTAATTTTGCTTCCGCTACCTTTTATTACCGTTACCACTACTATCATATTACTTTGCTACTAAATACTTTACTGCAGATACTAAGTTATCCAGGTGTGGCTGAATTGATAACTCAGTTGCTAATACTTGAGAATATTCTTTGGCTCCCCTTGTGTCGAATCAATAAATTTGGGTTGAATACTCTACCCTCGAAAACTGTTGCATCCCCTATACTTGTGGGTTATCAAGACTATTTTCTGGCGCTGTTGTCAGGGAGCATAGCTCTATTCTTTGAGTCACTTGGGATTTATATCTGCTGATCACTATGAAGAACTTGAAAGACGCTAAGACAACAATTTATCCCTCAACTACGAGGGGAGGTAAGGAACTGCCATCTAACTCTGCACTTGATTCACCTTCTGTTTGAGTAAGCTTACGACACCTAAACCTGCTTCTCGCTATTCGCTTACGATATGTCACATGCTATTGATGATGCCACTTCGCTATGCATGATACTTATGATGAAACTACTTCTATGCTTGATACTACTGTGCCCCTTAGTGAATTTCTTGATGAAGAAATTGCTAGGGCTAGAGAGAAAGAAATTATTGAAACTGATTATATTGATGAAAGTGATGATGAAGGTATGCATGTTATTCCTCAGGGTTATATTTTTGATAAAGAAGCTTCTGCAGCTATTTTAGCTTGCAAAGATAACAATGAGCTTAGGAGGTTATTAGTTAAATGGAATAAGCAATCGCTTAATGATAGAATGAGGCCTGACCCTGCTTTTGCTACTTCACCTATTTGTGTTGCCGACAAGGATTATGAATTCTCTGTTGATCATGATATAATTCCTTTGGTTGAATCTGATCCTTTTCATGGCTATGAATCTGAAACTGTTGTGGCACATCTTACTAAATTAAATGATATAGCCACCTTGTTCACTAATGATGAGAGATCTTGCTAATTTTATATCCTTAAAATATTTCCGTTCTCATTAAAGGGTGATGCTAAGATATGGTTTAATTCTCTTGATCCTGGTTGTGTGTGTAGTCCCCGGGATATGATTTATTACTTCTCTGCTAAATATTTCCCTGCTCATAAGAAATAAGCTGCTTTGAGGGAAATATACAACTTTGTGCAAATTGAAGAAGAGAGTCTCCCACAAGCTTGGGAGAGGATTCTCAAGTTACTTAATGCTTTGCCTGATCATCCTCTTAAGAAAAATGAAATACTTGATATCTTTTATAATGGACTAACCGATGCTTCCAGAGATTACGGATAGTTGTGTTGGTTACATTTTCGTGGAAAGAACACGGATGAAGCTGAAATTCTATTGAATAATATGTTGACAAATGAAAATAATTGGACACTTCACAGGCCAGCTCTGAGCCAATTCCTGAACCTATTCCTAAACCAACTCCGAAGAAGAGAGGTGTTCTATTTCTTAGTCCTGAAGATATGCAAGAGGCAAAGTAATCTATGAAAGAAAAAGGTATTAAAGCTGAAGATGTTAAGAATTTACCGCCTATTGAAGAAATACATGGTCTTAATTTCATCACTTTGTTGAAGAAACATATGATCTTAATCCATTACCTATTGAAGAAACTCATGGTCTTGATAACCCGACACGGGTAGTAAAGGTAAATTCTCTCTATAGATATGATAGAGCTGAAATCCCTCCTACTAAAGTTGCTAGCCAATGCTTGGATGAGTTTGATAATTTTATTGTCAAACAAGAAAATTTTAATGCTTATTTTGGTAGACAATTAAAGCAAAATACTTATATGATTAAACACTTGGGTGATTATATGGCTAATGTTAGAGGTGAACTTAAACTCATTACTGAACATGCTTCTATAGTTACCACTCAAGTAGAGCAAGTACTTAAGGCTCAAAATGATTTGCTCAATGAAATGAATAGTAAGAAAAATGGTTATGCTGTTAGAGTGGCTACTAGAACTGGTAGAATGACTCAGGAACCTTTGTATCCTGAAGGCCACCCTAAGAGAATTGAGCAAGATTCTCAGAAAAATAATATTGATGTACCTAGTTCTTCTAAAAGGAAGAAAAAGAAAAATGATAGGACTTTGCAAACTTCTAGTGAACCTATTGCTGAACCACCTGAGAATCCCAATGATATATCTGTATCTGATGTTGAAACACAATCTGATAATGAACATGAACCTAGTGAAAATGTTAATGATGATGTTCATGATGATGCTCAACCTAGTAATGATAATGATATAGAAATTGAATCTGATGTTGATCTTGGTAACCCACAATCAAAGAATCAACGTTATGATAAGAGAGATTTTGTTGCTAGGAAACATGGTAAAGAAAGAGAACCATGGGTTCAGAAACCCATGCCTTTTCTTCCCAAACCATCCAAGAAAAAGGATGATGAGTATTTTGAGCGCTTTGCTGAAATGATTAGACCTATCTTTTTGCGTATGCGATTGACTGATATGCTCAAAATGAATCCTTATGCTAAGTACATGAAAGATATTGTTACAAATAAGAGAAAGATACCAGAAGCTGAAATTTCCACCATGCTTGCTAATTATACTTTTAAGGGTGGAATACCAAAGAAACTTGGAGATCTAGGAGTACCTACTATACCATGCTCCATTAAAAGAAACTATGTTAAAACTGCTTTATGTGATCTTGGAGCCGGTGTTAGTGTTATGCCTCTTTCTTTATATCGCAGACTTGATTTGAATAAGTTGACACCTACTGAAATATCTTTGCAAATGGCTGATAAATCAACTGCTATAATTGCCGGTATTTGTGAGGATGTGCCTTTTGTGGTTGCAAACGTTACCATTTTAACGGACTTTGTTATTCTTGATATTCCCGAGGACGATAGTATGTCTATTATTCTTGGAAGACCCTTTTTGAATACTGCAGGTGTTGTTATTGATTGCAACAAAGGCAATGTCACTTTTCATGTTAATGGTAATGAGCACACGGTACACTTTCCGAGGAAACAACCTCAAGTTTATAGTATCAATTCTATTGGAAAAATTCCATCAATTATATTTGGAGGTTTTGAATTCCCTCTTCCTACTGTTAAGAAGAAATATGATATTATTATTATTGGGGATGTGCATATCCCCGTTGAGGTAACATAGTGTTATTCGAAATTTCTCCGATTACATGTTATTCTGAATGGGTTTGTTAACAAGACTTGATCAACCTTGTTAGTGGATTCCTTTTGATGAGCATGAGATGGATGAAACTAGAAGGCACAACCTTCTGTACCCTCTCTATACTTTTTGTTATTTAGTTGAAATAAAGTAAAATAGTATTTTTACATGCATTTTCGATTTATCTGTGCAATATAAAAATACCCCAAAAATAAAAGTTCTCCAAATGCCCTGAAAATGAAATATGATTTATTCTAGAATATTTGGGGATTTATGGAACTGAGAACACAGCAGGGGGGTCAACCACCTGGCAACGAGGGTGGAGGGTGCGCCCTACCCCCCCAGGGCGCGCCCCCTGCCTCGTGGGCCCACGGTGGCCCTCCTCCACTTATTCCTACACCCATACAGTTCTTCTTCCTCCCACAAACACCAATATCCAGCTCAAGCACGAGTTCTAGCTCACTTTGCTGTGATTTTCGATCTCCTTGCTCAAAGCACTTCTCACAAAACTGCTCGAGGGGATTGTTCCTTGGTATGTGACTCCTCCATTGGTCCAATTCGTTTTTGCTCTAGTGCTTTATTCATTGCAAATTTGTGCTGCCTAGGTGACCATGTTCTTGAGATTGCATGTCAAATTTATATGGTTTCAAGTAGTTCTAATGCTTGATATAGGCTCTATGCACTTGTAGGAGTAGTTGCTATCAATTTTATTGAGTTTGGTTGGCTTTTGTTTGAAGTTACTAAAGATTTCAGAAATTTTTCAGAGGAAGAAATATGTTTAGGAAAATGTTCCAAGGTGGTTCTTCAAGGAAGCAAGGACCCAGGCTTGCAATGCGTGATGCTGATGAGGAGCCACCAAGGGATGCTCCAGTGCGGCCTTGTGAATGGCCTTCAGAAAATTTTATGGATCGAGCGGGAATCAAGGAAGAATTTAACGCATATTTGCGTAACGCCGATCTTGTGAGCTTTGAGGCTGACAAATGCCGCCAGTACCACTATCTCACTAGTTCATTTGTGAGGAGGTTTGAATTTTCATCTTCACGTAATTCTCCAACTATCCTGTTTGATCTTTATGAGAAATCTTATACCATGGACTTAGAGGATTTTACTTCTGCTTGCAAACTTCCACAATGGGGTAGTATTAGTGATCCCCGTAAATCTGAATTTAGAGAATTTCTTGCTAGCATAACTGTGGGGGAATCTAAAGACATAGCACAAGCTACCATAGGGAGCATTCACTTTCCTGCTATACATTATTTTGCTCTCTTCATAGGTAGGTGCATAAATGGTAAGGATGAGGCATGTCATATGTGTGTGCCTGACCTCAGTGTTCTTAGGAGTGCTGTGTCAGGAGACAAATTTTATAATTTGGGAGCCATTGTTGCATGTAGGTTGCATAATAATAGATTTAATGGAGATTTCTTCGGTGGAATTTATGCAACCCGCTTAGCTGATTTTCTTGGTGTGGACATTCGCGAGGATGACATTGAGTTGCTCCCTACTTAATTAGACTATAATGCTATGGTCCACCACCAGTTTGTTGAGAGAAATGAATCACCTCTCCAGTATCGACTAATCTTTGACAGACGTCGTGTTGTCCGTATTACTCTCCCTGCTCCTGCCTTCTTTGGTTATCAGGCAAAAGGAAGATATATTATTACCAGAGAGGAGGCACATGAGTACGAGAGAAGGGGCTGAGGTAGCCCGCCGCCACGCTGCAGCTCAAGAGGCAATAGCCGCTGCATCTCAGTACAACCCCAGCTACAACTATGGATATCCGCCAGGCCATCCTTGGCAATAAACCAACTTAGGCCAAAAGACTAAGCTTGGGGGAGTACATATTTCCCACGGACATTACATTTATGTTCACGCACTCATTACTAGATGTCGGTGCTCATACTTTTTCACTGTAATATCCATGCTAGTTTATTTTCTTTTTATTGCTTTCTTCTCGTGTTTTTAATAAACCTTAAGAAAAACCAAAAAAATTAGTAATAGTTTTTAGTTAGTTTACTTTTCTTGCCGTAGTAGTAATAACTAAAATAAAACCCAAAAATATTTCTCGTTCTTCTTTTGCTTGTTAGGAGCTTTCCCGTGTAAATAGTTTTTATTTCTTTTCTTTCCTTTCGGGGTCGATAGGAGAAGACCATAATTAAATTGTTGAAGTGGCTCTTTTATGCATTATTGTTGATTTAACCAAGAGCCCATATTGCCTTGTCTTCTCCTGTTTATTGAATGCTCGAGATTCCAGCTTAGTCCAATGCACGTGCACTCTTATTATTATTCACTTGCTCGTCGCAAGTGAAAGGCAATTATGATGATATATGATGGTTGACCGAGATGAGAAAAACTGGTATGAACTCGACCTCTCTTGTTTTTGTAAATATGATGAGTTCATCGTTCCTGATTCAGCTTATTATGAATGAACATGTTTGCAATGACAATTAGAGATCATAGTTTATTATTCCATGCTTGATTAGCTATGAGTTATAATGGTTTACCTTGCGTGCCAACATGCTATTAAAATGGTTGTGATGTGGTATGATAGGGTGGTATCCTCCTTTGAATGATTTAAGTGACTTGACTTGGCACATGTTCACACATGTAGTTGAAACAAATCAACATAGCCTTCACGATATTTATGTTCATGGTGGATTATATCCTACTCATGCTTGCATCCAATGTTTATTAATTTTAATGCATGTTCATGACTGTTGT
Organism: Aegilops bicornis; assembly: GCA_021605145.1. NCBI lineage: Eukaryota > Viridiplantae > Streptophyta > Magnoliopsida > Poales > Poaceae > Aegilops > Aegilops bicornis. The sequence continues at coordinate 196,940,493 of CM038675.1, forward strand.
CGCTCTCTAGTTGGTCGCTTCCCAGACTTTTGCTAGCCTTCACTTGTACTAAGCGGGAATACTGCTTGTGCATCCAATCCCTTAAACCCCAAAGTTATGCCATATGAGTCCACTATACCTTCCCATATGCGGTATTTACCTGCCGTTCCAAGTAAATTTGTATGTGCCAAACTCTAAACCTTCAAATAAACATTATGTTTTGTATGCTTGAATAGCTCATGTATCAACTAAGGCTTCCCTTATCTTCCATGTTAGGCGGGTTATTCTCACGAGGAGTGGACTCCGCTCCTCATTCACGAGAAAATGGCTGGTCTCCGGGATGCCCGGTCCCATGCTTTATGCAAACTAAATCAAAATTAATTGCAAACAAAACTCCCCCTGGGATTGTTGCTAGTTGGAGACACTCAACTTTTCGAGCAAGTCATGGATTGATGCTTGTTGGTGGAGGGGGAGTATAAACTTTACCATTCTGTTTGGGAACCGCCTATAATGTGTGTAGCATGTAAGATATCGCCATCTCTTAGTTGTTATGTTGACAATGAAAGTATGCCGCTCAAAATATTATTTATCTCTATTTCAAAACCGAGCTCTGGCACCTCTACAAATCCCTGCTTCCCTCTACGAAGGGCCTATCTATTTACTTTTATGTTGAGTCATCACCCTCTTATTAAAAGCACTAGCTGGAGAGCACAGCTGTCATTTGCATTCATTACTATTAATTTATAATGGGTATGACTATGATTGGATCTCTTTTACCATGAATTATAATGTCTAGTCAGCCCTTGATCTTTAAAGGTGCTCTGCATTTATGTTTGCGGTCTCAGAAAGGGCTAGCGAGATACCATCTTGTTATATCATATTATGATTGTTTTGAGAAAGTTTTGTCATCCGAGATTTATTATTATGGCTCGCTAATTGATTATGCTATTGATATGAGTAAACATGAGAGCTAGGAGTTATTGCAAATGTGGTTAGTCATGATCTTTGCTGAAAACTTGAATGTTGGCTTTACATATTTACAACAACAAGAGCAAACAGAGTTTGTAAAAGTTTTTCTTGATCACTTACAGTTTATCAACTGAATTGCTTGAGGACAAGCAAAGGTTTAAGCTTGGGGGAGTTGATACGTCTCCGTCAGATCTACTTTTCCAAACACTTTTGCCCTTGTTTTGGACTCTAATTTGCATGATTTGAATGGAACTAACCGGACCGACGCTGTTTTCAGCAGAATTGCCATGGTGTTATTTATGTGCAGAAACAAAATTTCTCGGAATGACCTGAAACTCCACGGAACGTCTAGTTGAAAATAATAAAAAATCGTTGCAAAAGATGAAGACCATGGGGCCCACACCCTGTCCACGCGGGTGGGGGGCGCCCCCCCCCCCCCCCCCTAGGGCGCGCCCCCTACCTCGTGGCCCCCCTGGACCTCCTCCGACGCCAACTACAACTCTATATATTTGCTTTCGAGGAGAAAAAATCAAGGAGAAGAAATCATCGCGTTTTACAATACGGAGCCGCCGCCAAGCCCTAAAACCTCTCGGGAGGGCTGATCTGGAGTCCGTTCGGGGCTCCGGAGAGGGGGATTCGTCGCCGTCGTCATCATCAACCATCCTCCCTCCCCCATTTCATGAGGCTCGCCGCCGTGCGTGAGTAATTCCATCGTGAGGCTTATTTGGGACGATGATGGGTTGGATGAGATCTATCATGTAATCGAGTTAGTTTTGTTAGGGTTTGATCCCTAGTATCCACTATGTTCTGAGATTGATGTTGCTATGACTTTGCCATGCTTAATGCTTGTCACTAGGGACCGAGTGCCATGATTTCAGATCTGAACCTATTATGTTTTCATGAATATATGTGAGTTCTTGATCCTATCTTGCAAGTCTATAGTCACCTACTATGTGTTATGATCCGCAACCTCAAGTGACAATAATCGGGACCACTCCCGGTGATGACCATAGTTTGAGGAGTTCATGTATTCACTATGTGCTAATGCTTTGTTCCAGTTCTCTATTAAAAGGAGGCCTTAATATCCCTTAGTTTCCATTAGGACCCCGCTGCCACAGGAGGGTAGGACAAAAGATGTCATGCAAGTTCTTTTCCATAAGCACGTATGACTATATTCGGAATACATGCCTACATTACATTGATGAATTGGAGCTAGTTCTGTGTCACCCTATGTTATGACTGTTACATGATGAACCACATCCGGCATAATTATCCATCACCGATCCAATGCCTACGAGCTTTTCCTATATTGGTTCTCGCTTATTTACTTTCCCGTTGCTATTGTTACAATCACTACAAAATACCAAAAATATTACTTTTGCTTTCGCTACCTTTTATTACCGTTACCACTACTATCATATTACTTTGCTACTAAATACTTTACTGCAGATACTAAGTTATCCAGGTGTGGCTGAATTGACAACTCAGTTGCTAATACTTGAGAATATTCTTTGGCTCCCCTTGTGTCGAATCAATAAATATGGGTTGAATACTCTACCCTCGAAAATTGTTGCGATCCCCTATACTTGTGGGTTATCATGACGCACATGAAGCATTCTATAAAGCCATACTCAAAAGATTTAAGTGAAGTTCAATGAGCATTCTATAAATCAACCATGGACTATCTCATACCAGCATGGTGCATAAAAGGAAAGTGAAAACTAAATGCAAAAGACGCTCCAAGATTTGCACATATCGCATGAACGAAACAAATCCGAAAACATACCGATACTTGTTGAAGAAAGATGGGATGCCTTCCAGGGCATCCCCAAGCTTAGACGCTTGAGTCTTCTTGAATATTTACTTGGGGTGCCTTGGGCACCCCCAAGCTTGAGCTCGTGCCTCTCCTCCTTCTCCTCACATCGAGACCTCCTCGATCTTCGAACACTTCATCCACACAAAACTCAACAGAAAGCTCGGTAAGATCCGTTAGTATAATAAAGCAAATCACTACTCTAAGTATTGTTGTAAACTAATTCATATTTTGTTTTTGCATTGTAGCTACTGTAATATAACTTTTCTATCGCTTAATCCACTGATAGAAATCGATAGTTTCATGAAAACAAGCAAACTAATGCATCAAAAACAGAATATGTCTTAAACGGGACAGTCTGTAGTAATATGAACATTCACCATACCTCTGGTACTCCAAAAATTCTGAAAGAATTAGGAAAAATAAAAAATTTGTATAGAAAGACAGTGCAAAAAGATTCAGAACCGTTTGATGTTCCAGTAAAAAATGTAAAATCGCGCACTACAGCCAAAGTTTCTGTCTTGCACCGCACAAACCAACAAGCAATGCAAACATCCTAAAGGCAAATCTTGGCACATTATTTTTGCTTTTAAACTATATAAAAGCACACAACAGAAATAAATGACTCTCTAAAACTTCCGGGTTGTCTCCCTGGCAGCGCTTTCTTTAAAGCCATTAAGCTAGGCATATAGTGCTCAAGTAATGGATCCACCCGGATCCCGAGGTATATCAAAGCCAATTTTAATTAGAAATGATTTGTAATTTAGTAGTGAGCACAAGGTAACATATATCATGCAACAACGAAGTCTAACTCTCTTCCTATGCATCGGCATGTCATAAAAGAACAATTCATGCACACATAGTAAAGGCCAATGCATACTATAGACAGTTTCTTGCAACTTTATCATGTGGGAAACATAGAGAGGTGGACATGTAGTTCCTCTCTCATAATAATTGCAAGTAGGAGCAGCAAGAACATGCATATTATATCTATCAAAATCATCATGTGTAGTAGTAAAACACAACCCATCAATATAATCCTTAATAAGGGCAAATTTCTCCGATATAGTGTAGTCGGGAGAATTCAAAAAGATAATAGGACTATCATGCGTGGGTGCAATAGCAAAAATTTCATGTTTAACATAAGGAACCATAGCAAGTTCATCTCCATAAGCATAATTCATATTGGCATCTTGGCCACAAGCATAGCAAGCATCATCAAAAAGGGATATTTCAAAAGAATCAACGAGATCATAACAATCATCATAGCAATCATCCTTCGGTAAGCACGAAGGGAAATTAAACAATGTATGAGTTGAAGAGTTACTCTCATTATAAGGTGGGCATGGGTAGCTAATCTGCTCTTCCTCCTTTTGTTCTTCGTTCTCCTCATCATCTTTTTCATCCAATGAGCTCACAATTTCATCAATTTCTTCTTCCATAGACTCCTGCAAAATATTAGTCTCTTCTTGGTCAGAAGAGACTCTCTCAATAAAATCATCAATATCAGAATTGAATTCATAATTCTCATAGCAATATTTAAGTATAGCAAAATTTTCAGGTCTGTAAACAGCATCATCAAGATTTTCACACTCTTTAAACAAAGATTCAATTTCATAAGCACCCATAAAAGCAATGAATTCTTCTATTTGTTCCACATCATAGTAATCATATATACCATTAGCATAAGAATCCAAGGTTTTATCATCATTAAATTTGCATGAAAAGGGAAGGTGTGGAGCCTTCATCCTAGAGCAACAATTATAATCATATCTCAAGCATAGTTGCCTAGCATACCAATACAACATATAAATTTGATCCCATAATAGTTTCCCTTTTTGAGTCAAGCGATAATCCCTAAAGTATTCACGTTGATCAAACGTGTCTCCCATAACATAATTGAATGGGGTTTTCTCAGGATTACCAAAGTAGTACATAATATCTTTCACATAATGAGCATCGAGTGTTCTAGGAGGTTCCTCATCTCCATGAGTAGCAAGTACACCTAATTTTTTGGTATTTCGTGTTCCATATCCATAACTAAGGATAGAGAACAACTTAGAACAGCAAATAAAATCTACTTAGCGATAAAGCAAACAAGCACACACGAGAATATTCACCCCACGCTATAACTCCCCGGCAACGGCGCCAGAAAAAGGTCTTGATAACCCACAAGTATAGGGGATCAATTGTAGCCTCTTTCGATAAGTAAGAGTGTCTAACCCAACGAGGAGCTAAAGGTAGAACAAATATTCCCTCAAGTTTTATCGACCACTGATACAACTCTACCCACGCTTGACGTTCGCTTTACCTAGAACAAGTATAAAATTAGAAGAACTTTGCAAGTGTTGTTGGATAGGTTTGCAAGAATATAAAGAGCACGTAAATAAAAACTAGGGGCTGTTTTAGGTAAAGAAGCAATAAAGTTAGTATAGCGAGTGTGGAAAAGTGGTGGTAGGAGTTGTGAAATTGTCCCTAAGCAATTGACTACTTTACTAGACCGACAAAGAAGTTTTATGTGGGAGAGGCCACTGCTAGCATGTCATCCCTGACTTGGAATTCTATGCACTTATGATTGGAACTAATAGCAAGCATCCGCAACTACTAACGTTCACTAAGGTAAAACCCAACCATAGCATTAAGATATATTGGTCCTCCTTCAATCCCGTATGCATCAATTCCTATGCTAGGTTGAAGCTTCTGTCACTCTTGCCCTCCAATACATAGTCCTATCAACATATAACTAACCCTATGGTGTGATCCATGCGCGCGCTTACCAAAGGACAGCAACATAGCCACAAGCAAATTAAACCAATCATAGCAATTCACCAACTACGATAGGACAACAAAAATCTACTCAGACAGCATAGGATGGCAACACATCATTGGATAATAATATGAAGCATAAAGCACCATGTTCAAGTAGAGGGTACAACAGGTTACGGGAGAGTGGACTGCTGTAGATAGATGGGGGAAGGTTATGGAGATGTTGGTGAAGATGACGGAGGTGTTGGTGTAATTTGTGATGACGATGATGGCCCCGGCGGCGTTCCGGCGCCACCGGAAGAGAGGGGGAGAGAGCCCCACCCCCCTTCTTCTTCTTCCTTGACCTTCTCCCTAGATGGGAGAAGGGTTTCCTCTCTGGTCCTTGGCTTCCATGGCATGGGAGGGGCGAGAGCCCCTCCGAGATTGGATCCGTCTCTCTGTCTCTCTCTGTTTTCGCGTTCCCCGATTCTGCCCTTTCACCGTTTCTTAAATTTACGGAGATCCGTAACTCCGATTGGGCTGAAATGTGGACACGATTTTTATCCGGATATTGGCTTTCTTGCGGCGAAATAAGGGCACCAACCGCCTTACGGGGTGGCCATGAGGGCTCAGGGTGCACCTGACCCCTGGGGCACGCCCCTCACCCTCGTGGGCCCCTCGGGCATCGTCTCGCGTTGATTCCACTTCCCAAAATTCACATATATTCCAAGAAAAATCTTCGTTAGTTTTTATCTCGTTTGGACTCCGTTTAATATGGATTTTCTGTGAAACAAAAAACATGCAACAAACAGGAACTAGCACTGGGCACTGGATCAATATGTTAGTCCCCAAAATAGTATAAAAAGTTGCCAAAAGTATATGAAAGTTGTATAATATTGGCATGGAAGAATCAAAAATTATAGATACGACGGAGACGTATCAAAAATCACCAAGTGGCACATCATCATTATCAAGCAAGGTACTAGCATCATCATAAGCATCATTCATAGTAGAAGTAGCATCATCAATAACTTGCGACATATTAGAGTTGATAGCATGTGGTGGTGTTGCAAGTTTACTCATAACAGAAGGTGAATCTAAAGCAGAACTGGATGGCAGTTCCTTACCTCCCCTCGTCCTTGAGGGAAATATTTTAGTCTTTGGATCCTTCAGATTCTTCATAGTGATAAGTTGATAATAATCCCAAGTGACTCAACAAATATAGCTATGCTCCCTGGCAACGGCGCCAGAAAAAGGTCTTGATAACCCACAAGTATAGGGGATCGCAACAGTTTTCGAGGGTAGAGTATTCAACCCAAATTTATAGATTCGACACAAGGGGAGACAAAGAATATTTGAAGGTATTAGCGGCTGAGTTGTCAATTCAACCACACCTGGAGATTAATTATCTGCAGCAAGGTGATCAGTAGCAAAGTAGTTTGATAGTTTTGATAATAGTGACAGCAGCAACGATAACAGTAACAGTGATAGCAGTAACTTTGTAGCAAGTGTAACAGTGATGATAGCAATAGTAACGCAGAAAGATCAATATAAATAAATTTGTAGGCATTGGATCGGTGACTTGTTGGATGATATCCATCATGTGACAGTTATAACATAGGGCGATACGGCACTAGCTCCAGTTCATCGATATAATGTAGGCATGTATTCCATAAATAGTCATACATGCTTTATTAAAAGAACTTGCATGACATCTTTTGTCCTACTCTCCCGTGGCAGCGGGGTCCATATTGGAAACTAAGGGATATTAAGGCCTCCTCCTAATAGAGAACCGAAACAAAGCATTAACACATAGTGAATACACGAACTCCTCAAACTACGGTCATCACCGGGAGTGGGCCCGGTTGTTGTCACTCCGAGGTTGCCGGATCATAACACGTAGTAGGTGACTATAACTTGCAAGATCGGATCTAAAACATGGATATAATGATGAATTCATAAATGGTTCAGATCTGAGTTCATGGCACCCGGGCCCAAAGTGACAAACATTAAGCATAGCAAAGTCATAGCAACATCAATCTAAGAACATATTGGATACTATGGATCAGGCCCTAACAAAACTAACTCGATTACACGATGAATCTCATCCAACTCCTCACCGACAAGCGAGCCTACGAAGGAATTACTCACTCCCGGTGGGGAGCATCATGGAATTGGCGATGGAGATTGGTTGGTGATGACGAAGAACAAAGACCCCCCTCTCCGGAGCCCCAAACGGACTCCAGATCTGCCCTCCCGAGGAAGAACAGGGCTTGGCGGCGGCTCCATCTCGTGGATCGTGATAATTCTTTCTCACTGATTTTTTCTAGAAATATGTGAATTTATAGTACCAGGGGGGTCGTCAGCGGGGCCACCAGCTGGGTACAACCCACCTGGGCGCGCCAGGAGAGGGGGGCGCGCCCTGGTGGGTTGTGCCCAACCAGGGCCCTCTCTGGTGGTTGTTGGCTCCAAAAATCCTTATTTATTCCATAAAAAATCCTCGCAAAGTTTTGTTCCATTCCGAGAACTTCTATTTCTGCACAAAAACAATACCATGGTAGTTCTGCTGAAAACAGCGTCAGTCCGGGGTTAGTTTCATTCAAATCATGCAAATTAGAGTCCAAAACAAGAGGAAAAGCGTGAGAAAAAGTAGATACGTTGGAGACATATCACCGCCGAGCGAAATACCAATGATTTGAGATAATACATAGTTATGTGATAGAAGATTAAGAATAGTCTTTAAATTTTAAGAAAAAACATTGTCAAATTCATATGATGTGGATCGAGTCAACTACAATCTACACGTCATGATCAATCTACTTATTTGTCGAGTCAGTTAGTTACATGTATTACTTAACATATGGATACCGGTTCTTATGCAATGATTTGAAACCATACGTATTTCTTTGGTCCATTTTGATGCGGAGCATCCCACGGACATCATCGTGTCAAGTGCTCCACTATGATTAGACACGCGCAACATATACTTCATATGTATAAAGCTGAAGCTTCTCCTTTTACGCGTATTTACTTTGCACTATCTCTCTTGGATGGTATACTACTTGACCCTTCTCCCTCGTGCATACATAGGCTTGAGTGGAGCATCACACATGCCGAGGAGGAATTCAAGCGCAAGAGTATGACTACTCCATCCAAGAGAAAGCGTGGAGGCAAAGACGAAACAAGACGGAGCCTCAGATGAAGTGGTGCAAGAAATGCACCATCGAACCGTTCGGTCCAGGACAGCGGACTGTCCTGTCCAACTAGAGTACGCTTGTTGAGCCTCTGTATAAATGATACGTCTCCATCGTATCTGCTGTTCCAAACTCTTTTGCCCTTGTTTTGGACTCTAATTTGCATGATTTGAATGGAACTAACCCGGACTGACGTTGTTTTCAGCAGAATTGCCATGGTGTTATTTTTGTGCAGAAATAAAATCTCTCAGAATGACCTGAAAATTCACGGAGATTAGTTTTGGAATAAATAAAAAGTATTGGCGAAAGAATCAACTGAAGGGGGCGCACACCCTGGCCACAAGGGTGGGGGGCGCGCCATCCGTCCTTGTGGGCCCCCTGGACCTCCACCGACCTCAACTCCAACTCCATATATTCAGGTTCGGGGATAAAAAACCAGAGAGAAGGATTCATCACGTTTTACGATAAGGAGCCGCCGCCAAGCCTTGTTCTTCCTCGGGAGGGCAGATCTGGAGTCCGTTTTGGGCTTCGGAGAGGGGAAACCGTCGCCATCGTCATCATCAACCATCCTCCATCACCAATTTCATGATGCTCACCGCCGTGCGTGAGTAATCCCATCGTAGGCTTGCTGGACGGTGATGGGTTGGATGAGATTTACCATGTAATTGAGTTAGTTTTGCTAGGGTTTGGTCCCTAGTATCCACTATGTTCTAAGATTGATGTTGCTATGACTTTGCTATGCCTAATGCTTGTCACTAGGGCCCGAGTGCCATGATTTCAGATCTGAACCTATTATGTTTTCATGAATATATTTGTGTTCTTGATCCTATCTTGCAAGTTATAGTCACCTACTACGTGTTATGATCCGGCAACCCCGGAGTGACAATAGTCGGGCCACTTCTCGATGATGATCGTAGTTTGAGGAGTTCATGTATGCACTAAGTGCTAATGCTTTGGTCCGGTTCTCTATTTAAAGGAGGCCTTAATATCCCTTAGTTTCCAATAGGACCCCACTGCCACGGGGGGTAGGACAATAGATGTCATGCAAGTTCTTTTCCATAAGCACGTATGACTATATTCGGATTACATGCCTACATTATATTCATGAATTGGAGCTAGTTCTGTGCCACCCTATGTTATAACTGTTGCACGATGAATGCCATCCGACATAATTATCCATCATTGATCCATTGCCTACGAGCTCGTCTCATATTGATCTTTGCTTTGTTACTTTTCCGCTACATCATTTATTGCTACAAACCGCTATTGTTACTTTTGCCAGTTATTTACATTTCCATACTACTTTGCTACTAAATATTTTGCTGCAGATATTAAGTCTTTCAGGTGTGGTTGAATTGACAACTCAGCTGCTAATACTCAAGAATATTCTTTGGCTCCCCTTGTGTCGAACCAATAAATTTGGGTTGAATACTCTGCCCTCGAAAACTGTTGTGGTTCCCTATACTTGTGGGTTATCAATAAACATGGCACGCAACAAGCAAATATTATAGATATGTCCAAGACGTGTCATACATCGTTTGGGCTTATGTGTTGACCATCTATCATTGGATTTCTGAGCTTTATTTTGGTCAACCTTTTATCTTTACTTCATGCTCAATCTTGATCCATTGAAGGCAGTATTGAACTCTTCACTTCACTTAACTGCTTCAAGAGATTATCACCAATATTTCACTTATCACATGACCATATCTAGGTTTTACATGAATATCATAGTGTTCAACACTTGCTCTTCTAAATGTTCCATCACAACCTCTTGGGAGGTATAATAAAATCTTCACTTGACTTACTTGCTTCATGACTTGATAAACCATGATTCAACATATGAGCTCGTCGCAATCTCATCTTCAAGCCATATTTTTTTTTCTCTTTAATCATTCTCTCAAGATCTTGATTCGGCACGGCTGAACCCATAAGATGAGGGATTAATGCCTTTGATTTACTCAAATGAACTCCACCTTGGTTACATCTCTTACATCACATGGACTTTATACTGACTACATTCGATTCAGTCATAAAACTTAATCTCCATGCATCTAAGTCCATTTCTTTTGCTTTTTCTTGATCATAATATATTCATAACTAAAACTCAATGATCTTGATGCATATATTGATGTTGATGAGATTCAGTGTAAATTCATTCAATCCCCTTCATGCATCACATATGAATGGTGTCTTCTTATATATCTCAATACAATCGTTGTCCATAGGATTTGCTATTCATTACCAACACCCAATGCATACCTTTATATTGATGGCCTCCATCATTCAATCCATCCAATATTCATCATGCATTATCGTTGGAACTTCCCTTCAAAAACATCTCAATGAAAACATTAGTCCGCAGGGATTTGTCATTAATTACCAAAACCGCATGTGCGAACTACATGCATTTTTTAACTATGAGACTAGATGCACTTCCAAAGGGAACGTTGCCTCCCACCGACAGAATATTTTGTCTTGATGAGACACACAAGTGTGAAACCTGGGGTCTGATCCCTGGTGAGTTAGGGGTACAACCACCCTCCTAGCCATCTAACCAGATACTCTCACAGATAAGGTAGTTGGCATTGGATTGTAGACATGAGGGGTATGTACGTTAGGATATAACTACATATTTAATTTTAATTAACATTATGAAAGCACAAAAATTGACAAAACAATCTTTTTAAGTGACTTTGAGATGTAACATCTTAGAATTATTATGGATCACAGGTAAACAACACACACTTACATGGCCAACACAATGTTGAGCCACCGAGCGTATGAAATAGATGTGTCAATAGATGGAGAAATACTTTGAAATAGGAGTGTCACTTTTTCAGATGTTGTCCATGTTGGGAAAAATGGTAGTCGTTTGGATGTTTTAGATAACTTGTTGAATCTCCATGCGTCATAGATGAACTAATGAAAGTTAAATCCAATAGCTATATGCCAAAATCGTTGTCATACAAATTACGTGGAGCCATTCATGTAATACAAAACACCTTAAGCAAGAAAATTATAAACATAGTAATTTGCTATATATTTTTAAATATTTTTGAATACTTAAACACTTCTTAGAGCAATGCAAAGACTACACTCAAGACAGAGCCACTAAAACAATTATTGGACATCAACGGGAGTTCCACCATCGACAAGCCAGAGGAAGACCACCACACTTGCTCATCGATGGTTCTGAGGAGATGCAAGTGCAACACACGAAAGTCGAAGACTAAGCAAACATCCATTGTCCCAAATACCATCCTCCTAGCGATTATCATGTGAAGAAAAATGCCAAAAGTTGATTTACCGAGGCAGATTCTGAAGGATCATACATGTAGGACTTCAAACTCATGGAATTGGGACAAGCACCGAGAAAGCTCTCGCAACACTGAAAGAATGGTTGAGCAACAGTTACTGCAGGCGCCATTTCCATCATTGGCGCAATGGCCAAAACATATGGTGGCTAAAAACCTAACTAGAACAAATAAAGGGCTATCAAATCTACAAACTAGAACTGGTAGATAGGGTTTACCATTCCTATTGACATCGACGATGCTAGATGTTGTAGGGAGGACAACACAACTCATTTGTGCGGAGGACCAAAGCATGCATCCACTAGGGTTTCCTGGGCCAGAGAAAGAAAACTACAATAGGCTGGCTAAGTTCATAAGCATAAACAACATGGTTGAGATACCAAAACGGTAGCACTAACCAAATGGTCCAAGTCCAACAAGGAGGAACATATATTTGTGAAACTAAGTTTTGATATGCATGCACATGATTCATCATAAACATGGGTGTGGGTAGCGTGATCTAAAAGACTAGTGTCGACTCCGTGCTCCGGTTTCACTTTTCCATTGGAAGCCTAACCCAGAAGTTCAAAAAAGGCCCAAAACCGCGATGTTGGACATTTTTTAAAATACTATACTCTTCTATAGTTTACATGCAAAACATTTTCTTATTAAAAAAAATGCAAAATAGCATTTTTCTAGCCCACATACCAGTGCATCATAGGCCCTTCATATTGAGGCCGAGATTTACATGGCAACCCAAGGTATGCCTACACATATAGCCCACCACATGCGAGTTGCGGGTGGGGAATTCCTATTGCACTTGGCCCCGTTGGTTGGGGGGAGGGGGGGTAGTGACCAAACACCCACCCCAGGCACGCGGCTATGGTCGACCTATTCGTGGATGTTCTTTGCGCCCCCACCGTTTTTGGGAAGGTTTTAGAACCTTTTGACTGTTATTTCCTTTTCCCTGTGTTTGTTACTAGTTTTCTTCCAAATATTTTAAAATTGGAAAATATTTGAATTCATGAACTTTTTTAAAGTTTGGAAACATTTTTGTAATTTATAAACATTTTCTAAAGTTGTGCACATTTTTTAAATTCAGGAACATTTTCTAAAATTCAGGATTTTTAAAATCCACCAAAATTTTCATATTTCATTATTTTTGGAATTCGTTAACTTTTAGAATCTCAGGAACATTATTGGAAAATCGTGAAAAATATTTAAATTTGTGATTTTTTTAAATATTCTTGATAATTTTGTAAAATTCTTAAGCATTTTTAACATTTCCGCAACAATATTCTAATTACTTGAACATATTTTTAAAATTCATTGAAAAATGGGAAAACAAAGAAAATCAGAGAAAAATAATAAAAAAGAGAAAATACATGCGCCCGCGCTGGCCCAAAGCGCATGGGGTTCTCGTTTGCTAGCCTCACGTTGCCCTATGTGTGGATCAAATCAGTGTACCTGCAATTGTTACAAGTATGAATAAAGTTACAGGTGTTTTTTTTAAATGTGTGGACCGGGAAGTCCCCTATTCGACGAACATTGACGTCAAAATAGTCGAGGCCATGCCTAGAACGATGAGCTAATGGACTGGCCCGCTCTAGCGAGCTCACTTTAGCGGTTTTGCTTTGCTTTTCTCTCTTCTGTTTTCCATTTTATCCAAAAACTGGCTGTTAGATTTTATGAAGGAGCTAAATAAAAAACACATCAGAAAAATAGAAAACATATTTTGAAAATGATTTTGTTTTTTCAAAAACTTAAAATAATAAAATATAGTTCACCATACATTGAAAAAAGTTTACCATATATAAAAATGATCATCTTATATTAAAAATACATTCAACGTGTATTTGAAAAATGTTCGTCGTATATATATATTAGAAACATGTATGCAGTACAGAAAACCGTAAAAAATGTAAAATAAAAGATGGAAAAAAAGCATGATAAAATCCAAACCCAGAAGAACATTGATAAAACCCCAAAATAAATAAGTAAAATAAAACACCTGAAAACAAAAAAAGAAACAAAAAGGGAAACACTGAACTCAATCGACTAATTTTGTGTCGTGTCGCATGCATGACACATGCCTAGGTTGGCCCACCCACTGCTTTTCCTATTATACCTTATATCTACAAGCGAACAACTTGTCCACCTATCTCTCTCGTGATCCCCCCCCCCCTCGCTTCCTTTTATAGCGACTCGCTCGACACAAAGAAGAGGGGCTCCAGGATGACGGCACACCCGCTGCTACGAGACATGCCTCCGTGGCGATCCACTGTTAGTTGATGCAACGCGGCAGAAGCTTGATGCTTGAAGCCCCTTCATATTTTCTGCAACAACAGATGTGCGGCTTTTACGACATCGAAACGGTGGTGCAACCGCAACAAGCTATGCAACGAAGACGACGATGCAACAACGGTTGGGCAATGGTGTCGTGCTTCTACAACATCGGTGAAGCTTCCACAACATCGGCAATATTGCAACTTGGAGGGTGTGTCGACTGCCACCGCCGCACCCCACCGCAACACACAGGTTGCTGCACGCCGGAGGGGCACCGCCGACCACTGTTGTTGCATACCCCTCACCGCAATATCTGTCATGTTGCAATCATCGGTCCTGCTGCAAGGCCGGGACGACCACTGTGACGCTATGCTGTTGCTGCTACTGCAGTGACGACGAGACAGTACTTCTTGCAACGACAACGAGAAAACGATGCCCTTTGTGAGCACGACGACGACGATGCTTCGCAACAATGGTGGTGTGTTTTTGCAACAAGGATGGTGTTGGAAACTTGAACATGCTTCAAAAGGCTGATTCCAATGTCTTGAATGGCGCGTAGCGTCGTAAAAAAAACTGCAGCAGCGCAACGAACCAAACAAACAGTGGCAGCCCTGTGAACACCCAACTGGGCTAGCCTACGGGCGTGGGCTCAAATAAGATAGTTTTTTTAGACAAACTTCGAAGCTTTTATTACGCTGTCACAATGTTTACACGGACGAAAGAGAGTCCACCCAGCTGACCTAGCCAAACATGCCGGCCAGCTGGTAGGGATAAAGCGTGCTTCGCAAGCTTGTGAGCCTCAAAATTCGAGCTCCTAAATTCATGACCACTATTACAAGTATGAAAATTTGACCTATGTTCTACTATCTCATGTATAATCGCTCCATAGACTGTTGGGTTATTGTCTCGGATGTCCTCGACTACCACCTTCGAGTCCGACGCCACTTGGATGTTAGCCACATATAGATCATCTGCTAGTGCCAATGCTTCCCTGATCGCCATGCATTCGAGGGTAGCCCGATTCGATATACCTCTGCATACAACAGCCGAAGCTCCCAAAAAATTGCCCGATGAATCTCTGGAAATTGCAGCAACAGATCCGTGTCGTCTTCCTCTCCCCACTGCCGCATCCACATTGATCTTTGTCAAGCCTGCCGATGGTGCGATCCATCCTGTTGGGCGTGGCACAACACCACTAGTCTTCCTTGAACTCGTAGCTAGTGTCGGTGTCAAAACCGGCGGATCTCAGGTAGGGGGTCCTGAACTGTGCGTCTAAGGTCGATGGTAACAGGAGACGGGGGACACGATGTTTACCCAGGTTCGAGCCCTCTCTGTGGAGGTAATACCCTACTTCCTGCTTGATTGATCTTGATGAATATGAGTATTACAAGAGTTGATCTACCTCGAGATCGTAATGGCTAAAACCCTAAAAGTCTACGGACTAAGCCCTCCGGTTTATATAGACACGGGGGGGACTAGGGTTGTACAAAGTCGGTTACAGAGAAAGGAATCTTCATATTTAGACGCCAAGCTTGCCTTCCACGCCAAGGAGAGTCCCATCCAGACGCGGGAGAGAGTCTTCGATCTTGTATCTACACAGCCCATCAGTCCGGCCTACGTACCATAGTCCGGACGCCTGAGGACCTCTTAATCCAGGACTCCCTCAGTAGCCCCTGAACCAGCCTTCAATGATGAGGTGTCCAGCGCGCAGATTGTCTTCGGCATTGCAAGGCGGGTTCCTTCTCCGAATACTCCAACACAGCCTGCGAGCACGACGAACGTGTCCGGCTCTGCAAAACAGGTACCACACACCACCGCAGAGAGTATAATATTTTCACGAGTCCAACCCACTTACAACTTTTTGTAGCGTGACATCACGTCACCACCCGGTTATTATATCGAATCGTTTTTTGGCCCGTCGCTCAACGTTCCGAGACGAGCTTTCGTTGGCACGTCTTGTCGAAGCAGAGATCGTGCCCCCTTATTGCGGGATCCTCATCAACACGGGCGTGGGTATCCCAACCGTCCTGTTGGCATGATTCCTTAAGAATAGGCAGGTTTTAAGGCTTAGGAGGAGGCATTCGGTATTCATTGCCTTTATAAAGGGACTAAGACCCGTCTTGGTCCTTCACGCCAGCCCTTTCCTCAACCTCTCCAACCTCGAGCTCCAACACCCAAGGTTCAACTTAATTGCTTCGAGCTTCCCAGTCATGTCCGGACCCAGCCCTCAAGGTCGGTGGGTGGCTTCCTCTGTCATAGAGGAGGATATTGCGAAGCTCCGGGCGGCAAGATACCTGACCGCGGAAATCCCCCATAGGCTTCCTGCCCAAGGGCAGGTTATTCCCACTCCCAGATCCAGTGAGAGGGTCGTATTCATCTCCCACTCCCTCCGAGGGCTAGGGTTCGCTCTCTACCCCTTTGTTCGAGGGCTCATGTTCTATTACGGGCTAGAATTTCACGATCCAGCTCCGGACTCCTTTCTTCACGTCTCGACGTTCATTATCATGTGCGAAGCCTTCCTCCGTATTCCCCCACACTTCGGCTTGTGGCTCAAGACCTTTAATGTGAAGCTGAAGGTAGTCGATGGGAAACAAGCGGAGTGCGGTGGTGCTACAATGAGCAAACTCATCAACGCTTTTTGGCTAAAAGGATCCTTCACAGAATCTTCCGACTTATGGCAACGGGAGTGGTTTTACATCACTGAACCCCGTGGCACCAAGTGGGCGGCTACACTTGCGTTCCGATCTGGCCCTCCAATTCAGCTCGCATCATGGATCAATAAGGGGTTGGACTGGGGATCAATCGACGAAGTGCAGAATCTACAGAGCCGCATCCGGAGCCTTATTGAGAAGGACACCGGCCTTATCAACGTAATCCAAGTAATGCTAGTCCGCCGGGTCCTACCATGCCAGCGGCGGCCTCTCCGCCTGTGGGAGCTCAATCCGGAAGGACCACGAACCCTTCAGCACTTCTTCGGCACGACACACAGAGGAATGTGTAAATTATTCTTTGGGGCACGAAAACAGTGGTCGGATACAACAGAGGACATCGGCCTTGACTGCAACCACCTGGATACCTCGGTAAACACTCGACTCCCGAACACAGCTTAATTAAACATCTCATAATAAGATATTGAGAAAACCATTTTCTTTCAGGGCTGGATAAAGAAGGCGGATCGAATCTGGTGTTCGGCCCCTCTTCCTGAAGACTTAGCTAGTCCCGTGCTAACAAGATACTGGTCCCGGCGCCATACCGGGCGTGGTGAAAGAGGACAATGAGGAGAGCGGAGGAGCCAAAGGTAGCCTCCATCCCGAAGGTACACCAAACACTGTGTCCGGGGAGATTAAGGCTCCCTCTTCCGAAGACAAAAGAGAAGGAGAAGCTGACATCCTTTCTCCCTATGGTAAGAAAAGGGCCGCCTCCGAAAGTTGGGAGGTAAAGGCTCCTAAGCGAGGTAAGACGCCCCTGATAGGTGGTTTGGGCTCGGAAGGCGACGTTGTCGCACAGTTCCTCCATAACGACAAGCCTTCAGCCGAATCGTAAGTGAAC
Source organism: Aegilops bicornis (assembly GCA_021605145.1). Classification (NCBI taxonomy): domain Eukaryota; kingdom Viridiplantae; phylum Streptophyta; class Magnoliopsida; order Poales; family Poaceae; genus Aegilops; species Aegilops bicornis. The sequence goes on from CM038675.1 coordinate 196,958,324, forward strand.
AAAGGTGTTTTAAACATATCCCTTTCCTTTTCCTGTTACAAGGGTAACATCTAGAATATATGTTTTGCAGTCCGGCACATAGTCTTCCTCAACAATCCTCCTCTTCGGGGGACCTTCTTCCAGAGATGATAGAAAGCGAGACGCCCCCACAAGCTTCCTCGCCCAACAAGGCGGAGGATGTCGAGGTGTCGTCCCAGAGGATCTCTCCCAATCAACAGAGAATAACGGAAACAACGCCCCAAGGTGAAACTTCGGCTGCCTGGGGTCCGGGGTGTGCGGTCCCTACGGGGGCTAACAATAAAGGCTCTGGACTATCCGGTTTACAGCCGGAGACGACTCTAGGGTCGAGCAAACATATCCTTTCAAAGGGAGTCTATACTCCCACAGCTGCTTCCAGGAATCCGGAGGCGCCGGATACAGTGATGGCCATGTTGCGATATTCGTCCGTCTCAGAGGAACATCGTACCTTGATGGGTACAGTGGTTGAGAGGATTCTGTCCGCGAAAAGCGGATTGAATGAAGCCTTCATGGGCCTGCTAAGAGGCTTCGAGGTACGTAATGTTATATTTTCGATTGTGCTCTATACGCAAAATGCACCTGTGTATAGATAGTAGCCCCTGAGACTCTGGTTGGCGTCCAAAGGGAGGCAATCAGAGGGTCGAAAAAGATGTGCCCAGGAAATAATCTAATTAATTGGAACACAGGCTGTTACCTCCATGATGACTACCCACGCTACAGAGGTTGCAGGCCTGAAGCAAAAACATGACGTGGCAGATGACGACATCACGCTTATTAACAGGCGACTCGATGAGGCGCAAGGTATGTTATGGGGAGGTCAGTGTATGTATGTATAATAACATGAGCACCACCAAAATTGCCTGATCAGCGAGGTGACACTTTCACATAAGCCCCTTGGGAGGCGAAAGCAAGAGATAGAATAGACCGGTATTGCTTGCGCTATGATTTAATGAGCACCTCTTTTCCCGCAGCAGATAGTAATTTTTCCATCCATTCTCTAACTTTCTCTCAAACACGGTCTCTAGATATCTGAATGTTCCATTCTTAGAGTGCCCCACATCAGTCGGCATGCCCAGGTACCTGTCACTGAGGGATTCATTCTGGACATTCAAGGTGCTCTTGATATTATTTCTCATTCCCTGTGGACACCCCCTACTAAAGAAAATTGAAGATTTATCATGATTTATACGTTGCCCCGAAGCCAAACAGTAGCGTTTCAACAGATTTGATACTGCAACAACCCTTTCAACACTCGATTTAAACAACAACAGTCATCGGCAAAAAGGAGGTGGTTCACGACTGGCGCCGTGGGAGCCACCTTGATCCCTTCCAGCTCAGACGACCAACAACTGGACAAATAAGATTTTTTTTTGAGGGAAACTGGACAAATAAGATAGTTGAAGGTTGTGAAGCATGTTGGGCCTAAGAAATTTGTTAGTGCCAGACCCAGCATTTGATGGGCCGAAATGGCGCCGCCCACGTCGCCGGTGAAATCGCTTCGCGCGGGAATTCCAATTTCCCGTCCCTCCCATCCCCGCCGCTCCCCCAACCCCAGGTCCGCCCCACTCCCCCCCTCCTCCCCCAAATCCGGTTTTCCCATCCCGCCGCCGCCTGCCGCCCGCCCGGACCCCCCAAATCCGCGCAGCCATGGCTCCGCGGAAGCGCGCGGCCGCGGCGGCGGCCTCGAAGAAGCCGCCGCCCTCGCAGCCGTCGCAGCCGCCCGCCAAGTTCGGCATCCTCCACTTCTTTGAGCGCCACCAGTCCCAGGCCGCCTCCCAGAACCCCAAGCGCCAGAAGCCCGTGGCGAACCCCGACCCCATGCCGCCCCCTCCCCCGCCCCCGCCGCCCGAGGAGGAGCTGTCCGAGGTCTCGCCGGAGGTCACCAAGACCCTCGCGCCCAAGCGGGTCAAGTTCTCCCCCGGGATGGTGAGTCGTCGTCTTCTTGTGATTATTCCGATCTGATCTGCTTTAGTCGTGGCCTGAGCCGGGCCTGACCACGGGTTGTTTGCGCGGTTCAGCTGATAAAGCAGAGCCAGGACGATGGCGGTGGGGAGGTCGTCACCTGGAAGATCTCGCCGGTGAACGATCGCCTGCGCACCAGGCAGTTGCCAGGGATGGCGCTTCATCCGTGCTCAAACACCGAGGTACATCAACCCTGAAGTTTCTTTATTTATGTGCGAGTTCATACATGCTCACGTACACACGCTGTGCTGGAACGGGTGATAGTGCCACCTCTGGCTGTATATTGATGAAATCCATTGTCTTTGTGGTTTCCTAACCTGTGGTTGTGCCGTGTTGATTCCAATTGTAGAAACATTCCTCGCTCGAGGCTATGAAGAAGTGGCATTCGTCTCCGTTGGGCTTGTCGAGGTGTACTGCTTCAGCACGCAATCTGAGTGTGTGTGGTATAGGCCCAGGTGGCGGTGATGGTATGGAAGACCAGAGCCCATTCCGGACGCCACCATCACTGCCCTATAGCTTCACTGAGGTATACACGCATATTTGCTGAATTTTTGTCTTGGTTGTCAGCCAAATGTAACTGTCAGTTGTGTAATCTTTTCATGTATCAAGCAGCAGTTGGATGCTGGTATCACTTGTGATGGAGGACCTGACCAGTTGGAAGGAGGGCAGCACAAAAAGGTGAGCTAAATGACTACACTATGTTCTTTTGATACAGCATCCGTTTTGTAATCTTGCTACCTGTCAGAATTAAGAAGTCATCACATAATTGAACTTTGAAATTATGTCAAAATGTTCTCTTGCTAGGCACTATTGGATCTTCTAGATCAAGTTGAAGATGCCATTACGGAAGAAGAATTGCCAGTTGACGCTGGGAATAAAGGAGGTCAAGTCATAGGTGGTGATAGCACAGACAGCAAATGTTCTCCTATTGCTAACAGCAGTCTAAATGTTGAATCCAACAAGCCCCGTGAAGCCCCATCTTTCGATAGTTTCCTTGTGTTGGAGGTTTGCCTTTTTGCTTCCACCTGTTGTTCTCTGATCAATGCCGATGAGCTGTTCTAGTGACAAAAGGTTTTCTGTTTTACCTTACTTTTTAGGTGTCAGAAAAACACAAAGGTGATAGTTCATGCGATCGCTATCCTGCTAAGGTGTGTCCCGCTACTTATGTGGATGGTTTTTATGTCCAATGATATTTCTGTGCTCTGAAAAGTTGCTTTTCTCTGGCAGGTTCTGCGTCTCCTGAATGAGCATTGTGGGAAAGAGTATTCAGTGCATCTGTGCGACGAGTGGTGAGTATACAATAGTACTGTACGGAATGGATATCTTGAACCTAGTAGTCGGAAACTAGATTATCAGCTTATCGCCCTATGTCTTGGGGGTATAACTGGTATTAAACATTCCCTTGGCTTCTTCAACATAGGATAGATGCACCTGCGAGGTCATCCACTTAAGCTTAGTTCTTTATTATATGCACTACATACACCTAAGCAATCTTTTTATATTCCCATTTTCATACTACTGTAGGTTTCATAGCACTGTCGTCCCAGGCGACACAGTAAGTGTAATTGGAGAATTCAGTGACCAAGGAAAATGCACTGTTGATCATGATAGCAATCTTGTTATTGTCCATCCAGAATTACTCATCTCTGGAACGCGGGTGAGTACTACTTGCTATGTTCTGGTACCATGATTTTGTAGTTTGTAGAGCAACTTTCTATCACATCCTATTAGAAAATTCCCAAAATTTATTTGTAGATATGTGTTTCTTATTTTCCTACAGAATTTTTGATAATTAGTTGATTGTAGGTTGCTTCAAGTTTCCATTGTCCAAGGAGATCTGTTCTCGACGAAAGATTAAAAAGCAATGAATATTCCACAAGCGCTTTGATGGGTACTCTGCTTCATCAAGTATTTCAGGTTTCTTGATACAAGAATACTTGCCGACTTCGGTTACTATTCCACAATTTCTTTTGGTCAGCTAATATTGTAAGCTTGTAACAATTTAGATGCCTGAAGTTTTGTTTTTTGTGCTTTAGGCTGGGCTACTTGAGGATGTTCCTTCAAGGCAGTTTTTGGAACAACAAGCAAAAGAAGTTCTTTTGAACAACCTCGAGAGTCTGTACGCATGTGGAGGTACTATCCAGGGCAAAATTTCCTACTTTATGAGAAAACACGCTAAACATCATATTGCTTGGAGTGTTCATGTGGTTAGATTATATCATTATTGAGTTATACCGGGTGCTGATTAGTGATTCTTCCTTATACTTTTTGTTAGAACACCGAGGCTAAATTAGCTGCTATGTAAACGTGACTAGTTCTATATAAATGTGACTATTAATTCTAATCATCACTGTTTGTCTTTCTAGTGGATTAGAAAGCATTAAGTCCTATATGTCCTGCAAAGCCCGTGGCACTCTTTTATCAAATACTAGCATATGTAAAATTGATATTTAGATAAGTTGTATCTGGGCCGAGCCATGTTTGATCCGAGTGGTGTTTTCTGGTTCCTCTGTTACCTAATGATTGTTATCTGTGCTCTGCATTTATGTTACTAATTTTTCAAAGTTTCTTACGCAGCCAGTGAAAGGAGCACACATTCAATTCTTATTGAAGCAATCCCTAAAATGTTGAATTGGTACAAATCCTTCACGAAGGTAGATACACATGCTTACTAACTTTCACATTATTTACTTTTGGTGTCCTTTATGTGGCCACAAGAATTTCTGAACTTTACAGCAATTCCATATCTTAAGTACTCTTATCTGAGTTTTGATGAAATTAAACCTGCTTTCATATTCCACTCGTTCAGAAGTTTAAAAAAAGGAACAATTTCTATCTCAAGTCCTTTGTTAATATATGTGCCAATTCAATTATAATTTTCAGTGCAGAATTAGTAATTCTTTATGTATCCTGGTACAGTATCTTATGTTAATTGTATAATTTATCAGTGAATCATCTGTACTTTCTTTTCTCTTTGGATAGTTTCGTAATTGCCTGAAGAAGATTTGATCATATACTGCTGTTTGCCAATGATATGCTGCACTTTCAGGGTTCAAAAAGCACCAACGTGGATTTTGGACATACTGAAGGACGGAAAACTGTTGAAGTGACCGAGGTAGGCAACTTTTATGTAGGGTATATAGCAAGTTCATTTCATGGTGGTGCATTCCTGTATCCTGTATGGTGCCTAATCATGAAGCTAAAAGTTCCATATTCTTCATGCTTCTTAAAGAATTAATAGCTTTATTAAATGAAATTCTCATGCGCCTTAGATGATGGATATTGAGGAGATGGCATGGGCCCCAAGGTACGGTTTAAAAGGGATTATTGATGCTTCTGTCATATCAAGGGTAAATTCATGCGGCGGTGGTTCATACGACAAAGTAATGCCACTTGAGTTCAAAACTGGTAAAAGCACTAGTGGTCAGGTAACCATATATTCCTGGATAGCGGATACCAACTGAAGATGCTCATTATATATTTCTCGGCATGATGTGGTGTTTGTCAGTAGAATTCTGTAAATGATCGACATTGTAATTAATCAGTAAACGAGGTACTTCTTGCAATAAGCTATACTGGTCAGGGGTCTGGTACTCTGTGATACCAGTTTAGATTGTGAACTTTGATTCACCTTTGTCTTCTGGAAAAGTAAGAGTGATTTTAATTTCACATGGTTATTGCAAATCATATTGTCATATCTTTACTCATATAAAGATGTCAATATAGGGCAGTGGTGTATTCACCTCTTCCCACCCTCCTGAGGTGAATAGTAAAATCTGTAGCAAACTGCTGAGATGGTGGTCATATATGCTACTCCCTCCGATCGATATTAATTGTTGCTGATTTTGTACAAATTATACTAAATCAGCGACAATAAATATGGATTGAGGGAGTAATAAAGTTGGGATAAAAAGTTACCTGCAAGTGCCACTTATATGTGAGTGCTCCATAAGGCCAACTTCTGGCGTCTTTGGGTAGTCTAATTGTTTTATTTGCAGAACCCTGCTGGATATCCTAATTTATTTTATCTGTAAGAACACACAACAATTTAGCAAGTGTTCTTAGGAATTATTAATACTCGACGAGATTATTGTGTTCTGTATGTTTTCTAGCCTATTTACAACCTGGTTGCCCAATTGCATAACTTCTCTGTCATCATAGCACATGCCAACATCAGTGGTTTTTGTCATTATTTGTGTGCAAATCTCTGCCAAGTTCATAGTTGTATTCAGCCTTGTAATAACCAATTATATAATCATGTAAAATGAACCAATAAATATTTGCCTTGTGAGAAAAACTAACCAACCAATAGTCTCAGGATTAGCCTTGCGTCTTCTTTTGCAAAGTTGATGTACTTTAAGTTCCACAATCACTGTATATCAGATCTCGTTACGTTGCAACATTTTTTCGGTACTGTGTTTTGAATATGATAGCTAGTCTTGGTATTGGCTTTACCATTATAATACTTTCCTTAAGCATAAGATTTTGTTACATATTGCTTTCCCATACGTCGGTGTACCAATATCTCCGTAAACTGAAATATAACCGTCCTTCCTAAATAAAATAGATGCAGCACTTACTTTTGTGTTGCCCCTCATGAGAGTTTATCCACTTGCAGTCAGCTATGGAACACTCTGCACAGGTGATATTATACACACTATTGATGTCAGAGAGGTATAATCCATCTATCCTGTGATCCTTGTTTGTTCAGCACTTCAGCAGTCTTTCCATAACCATTACTCAATACATACCACGTCTTCCCATGCTTTTCAGATACTTGAATAAGGATATTGATATGGGTCTTCTGTATTATCTCCACACAGACCAGACATTGGTAATCTTGGTACTTAAGATACTCAAAATACATTGTGTACCATTCTTACCCATTTTCATTAATTTATTAAGGGTATCAAAGTTAAGAGGTCTGATTTAATTGGGCTAATGATGCGACGGAACGAGCTTGCCTCTGAGATTCTGAAGGCATCAATTTCACAGAGTTTTCCTGCAATGCTACAGGTAGAACTAGAAACATGTACATAGTGATCCATTAGTGAGAAGTCAACTAAATTCCTGTTCTTTTCCAGAGTCCATCCTCATGTACTGGATGCCGACATCTGACTTCATGCACCATATATCACAAGGTTTGCTAGACAACTGTTTCTCTTACATGGTCTTAGCATTTGTCCTTGCTGAGGAAATAAAAATGGAACTACTTTATTTATTAGGAAATGTACATGTGACAACTAATCTTTATAGGAGTAAGTACTTCCATTTCGATGCAACAGGTACATGGAGGAAATACAGCAACTAGTGGGCTTGGTGATCTATTTGATAACCTGGTGAATCACTTATCAGTTGCCCATCATAATTTTCTTAAACACTGGGATAGATTGATTGATCTTGAAGCTAGAACTTCTCAGGTAATTTTTAGTTTCTCAAATGTGCTCCAAAACTTGTTTCCCCCCCTTAACTCAATTTATGCAAAATTCAGGTCAAGAAAAAGGAAATTTTACTTCCTCTTCATTACAATTCTGGGAGCAAGAGTTCTGCGCCATCCTTTTACGTCCTCGATATGAAAAATGAACTCTCAGTAGATTCATCTGGAAAAAGCAAAAGATACATATATAATTTTGTGCATGAGAAGATGCAGCCTGAAGCAGCTGGTCATTCAGAACCACAAGCTGAGAGCCTAGATTTCAACCTCAAATGTGGTGATTGTGTGGTAAGCCTTGTACACTTTCTGTATTCAGTAATATTGGCCACTTCAAGTTTAACATGCTCATGGTAACCTGTGTACCCAGCATTATACATACCATCATCTCAAATAATTTTTGCACCATATTGTATGTTGATAAGAATTAAATACAGGTATATGTTCGTAATACGAATATACGATACATGTTGGAAACTTATGTAGCTACTAGCTAGTGCAATCATATTAATTATAGGTAACTGAAAAGATAAGGTGCCGGATTGGTGGTGTGTCAGGTTCAACTATTGTCTAATTTCATATACTTGAGCATAGCTATAGAGAGGTCATTTCTTGTTTGAAGTTGAACTGCAAAAATGTCTTACATTAGTGTACAAAGGTAGTATCAGATTGATGCATGGACATTATCACCTTGTCGGTCCGTTTAATTTGTCCACACACTAAATTCTATCTCGTCTTCTGCTACTTTGCATTAGGTGCTTAGCACTCAGTCTGGGAGGATAGCAGTTGCAAATGGATCTATAAGGGACATTAGCCGTTCCCATATAACGGTATTACCAGACCATCACAGACCTTACATGTCCATCGTTTTTGGTTATATCAATTATAAATTTATAAGTATTTCAAATGGAATGTGCTGTAGGTCTCTTTGTCACGTCGTCTGAGACTTCCAGGCAGTAGCTCCTTGCTAGAGCAAGGAGACCTCCAACGTGAACTTTGGCGGATAGACAAGGATGAGTTTAGCTCTTCATTTGCAACCATGCGGTTGGCTCTTGTTTTTATTTGTTGTTCATGTTTATCACTTTGGATGGGTACTTAAAAAGTTCTCTTTTCTTATCTAACTGGAGTTTGTATTTAAACTGTTGCCAGATACAACCTTGTCCAACTGTTTTCTCAGAAGCCGCAAAACACTAAACTACGGAAGTTGGTAGTTGATCTTGAGGTCTGTTTGGCACTAGCACTTTTATGTAATAGCATGTTTCCCATATAGTCTTTGTTGTCTGGAATTTCCTAACTCGGATGTTAATAGGCTCCCAGGTTTGATAGTGGAGGATTGTTCAGCCAAGACCCAGCATTATCATACATACAATCACTAACGAGTTTGAACAATGACCAACAGAGATCACTGCATAAAGTAAATCTTTGCTATTTTAGTTCATGTTTCTTTTTCTGGATATTCAAGTTTTCAATAGAAAACTAATGCAGATTTTGTTTTCAGATTCTAGCAGCAAAAGATTATGCTCTTATTCTAGGAATGCCTGGAACAGGCAAAACATATACAATGGTGCATGCTGTGAAGTCCTTATTGATGAGAGGAGAATCTATTTTGCTAACTTCATATACTAATTCAGCTATTGATAATTTGCTTATGAAGTTGAAGGCCGAGGTTTGTATTCTGAAGCTTCATTAATGTAGCACCATCCGATTGTAAAACCCTCATTTGTTCCAGCGAGCAAACTGCTTTATTCTGATTAATGTCTTTCTGCAGGGTGTAGATTTTATTCGAATTGGGAGGCATGAAGCTGTACATCCTGATGTCAGAGCCAACTGCTTATCAAGTCAGAATATATCATTTGTCAGTGCACATGCATTTTAAATTTTTGAAGAAAACATGCTCTGATTTGTGTGTGTGTGTGTGGTACAGCAACAGAGGTACAGTCAGTAGATGCCATCAAAACAAGAATGGAGCAAGTGCAAGTTGTTGGAGTTACTTGTTTGGGAGTATACCATCCCTTACTAGCACATAAGAAGTTCGACACATGTATCATGGATGAAGCTGGACAAATCACATTACCGGTAGGCCCCAATTCAGGAATGCTTGGTAATTTAGTCTCCAAGGAAATCCTATGAAAGGAAAAACCACAAGACAATGCTCATCTAACTTCGTAACTGTATATAGTAGCTGGTCAAGCTGATAAACCAGTTTATTCTTGTAAAAATGATTACTGAAGAGGTTTACATCCTTCTCACACACATCTTACTCGCTAGGTTTCACTGGGACCTCTGATGCTTGCAACGAAGTTTGTGCTAGTAGGAGATCACTATCAACTTCCTCCACTTGTTCAGGTTACTAATCCTTCAGTGTTCCTTTTTACATAATGCTTTTTTATGCCACTCCTTTCATTAACTCTAGCAATTTTGTACATACAGAGCTTTGAAGCTCGAGAGAGTGGGATGGGCATTAGCTTATTTTGGAGGTTGTCAGAAGCACATCCTCAAGCAATTTCAGCACTAAGGTGCCAGGTTAGTCGGTTTGAACTCCTGCTTTTTTCACTATTATGCCAATGCCACATATTTTCTTTTTAGTTAAAGATCTCCTTTGTTCCAGTAAACTCATGTTTGGAAACTACATTCCTGCAGTACCGAATGTCATCTGGTATTATGGAGCTCTCAAATTCATTGATTTATGGCAATAGGTTATGCTGTGGTTCGTTAGAAATCGCAAATGCGAAACTCAAGTTTTCTGGCAAACAACAGGTTCACTTCAAGTTCAAGGAGGTAATGCTGCCTTTTGCTTGAATTTTTCAATTCTCATCTTGTTATTGAAAGCTTGGATTCGCTTACCTCGGTTTGTCATACTGCCATGTATCATCTTTCTGCAACCTCCTTTTAATCGGTGTGCCCTATTCTTTTAATTGCAGATTTTGAATCCCGATAGGGCTGTTATCTTTGCGAACACAGGTTTTTTCAATAAATTCAACTAGTTACATCGTTGTGATACTCTGCCTTCAATGCTAACTATGTGACCAATTCACGCAGATCAAGTACCGGCACTTGAGGCCAAGGAACATAGAACCGTGAACAATCCTACAGAAGCATACATTGTTTCATGGGTATGTCCTGGTCTACGGCGATGGCCATGGGCCATATTTCATGCCTTTCTCTTGTGTTTTAGCAAGTAGTCACTGACCTCTATAGCTACCAGTTGAGATGTTGAACATTTGCCATGCATTTGCTTTCAGTTGAGTGCTTGTGTATGCATGGGCACATCATGTGTTGTGTCATGTTGAATATTTAGTAATACCCAATATCTTGGTCTTGCTTTAATTTATTGTTGTCTTGTCTATGTGCCGCACTGAGAATGAATATGTATGCTTGTATTTATCCAGTTAAGTACATTTTAAGCAAGGTGAATGTCCAGATGCAACTGCTCTAGTCTACAAACTTGAACTTTATGCCTAGTGTTGCAAATGGCCCAATAGTCAAGTTCAACCTATGAAGAACACCAATGCATTGGGTGAAATCTAACTGTTTTCATGTAACTGTTGGACATATGATACACTTTGAGCAAGTTATCTTTGCTGCATATCCAGACTGCTGATACAAAGTCATTTTTATTCTCGCATTTTTTTAAAGTGAAAACTTGTCTTTTCTGTAGATAACGAAACAATTGCTAAAGAGAGGTGTAGCTCAAGATGAGATTGGTATAATAACCCCATATAATGCCCAAGTGAATCTCATTCGGCAGCAGGTTGATCCTTTGGTTGAGGTTCATACAATTGACAAATACCAGGTAAAAAAAAAATACTGTTTTGCATGAGCAAGTCATTGACTCCTGTATTCCTTCAGCCGTGATGATCTTTCAATAATCAATTTCATTATGGTGGCTTGGTTATGACTCTAATCTCTCTTTAGTTATTTCTTATGTACTCCCTCTGTCCGGAAATACTTGTCCTAGAATTGATAAAAATGGATGTATCTAAAACTGAAATATGTCTACATACATCCATTTCTCCGACAAGTATTTCCGGACAGAGGGAGTATAACATTTTGAAGTAATCAGTTGCATGCTTACTCTTGGATTTAGTGCTCATGCTCAGTTTCTCACTGGGACAACAGAGCATTACCGTCATCCCTGAAAATGTTACAATTATTTTGTTTTTGCTGATTCATTAGTTTTGGTTGGGACTTTTCTGACAAATCATCAGTACTGTGGTCTTTTAGTGCTGAACAAATCTACTTTTTACAGGGGAGGGATAAAGATTGTATTATCGTATCATTTGTACGATCCAGTGGGAACTCAAGGGCTAGTGGTTCTTCTTTGCTTGGCGATTGGCACAGGATCAATGTTGTCTTGACACGCGCGAAGGTCAGTGGCAGTGAATGTACTCTACTTTCCCATTGGGATCACCATTCTCTTGCACTTAAGTGATTGTCATCATCAACATTATTACCTGGACTATAATGACCTTGGATTATCATTCGAAGAAACATAATGATCTTGAATAGGCTTTTGTAGAAGTGACACGCCACACAACACAAAGAAAACATGTAGACACCCTGTTTTAACCTATTTAGATGGTTGCTTCTTGCAAAAAAGAGAATGTAACTGTCACCCTGCCGTGGTAAACCCAGATATCATATTTATACAATTCCGTTTCCGCTTATTGTATTTTTGAACTTGTTCTGGTGAACATAATGCAGAAGAAGCTCATCATGGTTGGGTCCGCTGGAACTCTTTCGACGATCCCATTGCTGAGGCTTCTTGTAGAGAAGGTAGCTGAGGGTGGCGGTCAATTAGACCTGACAAATAAGGATGTACAGTCTATTCCAGAGCTCCGGAATTCCCAATTGAATGTGCAATAGTAGGTTGTGCGGTAGATAAACTTTTGAGTTTTGAGGCCAAAGCCGTATATATGCTGTATATATTTGCTTTCGCGTGTAGAAGCCAGACCATGTCACTCTGGTTCCCGTGTAGAAGGTGGTAGTGGCAGTAGCTTTTTGTGCATGTAACTGATAAAATGCGTTAAGAGCAGGATGTAATTTTTTGGCAGCAACCTGTTCATTGTGCTTTTTGTGCATGTAACTGATGAAATACGTCCAGATTTTTCTACTCTTCTGAAATGGTTATTCAATATCATTTGGTCTGAGCTGCCGAGCTTGGTGGATTCTGTCTACTTATGTTTTAGAGTGAACTTTTTTGTTGTCGCTGTCACCTGCTGAGAGCAAAAGCTGGGCGAGTCAATCGGCGCAATAACTAACATCGATAATCTTGTGACTGTCATCGAATGACCGTAGCTGTTACTAGGATAGCCTAGTAACCTAGTAACTACACAAGGATTTTTTTTGGAACTTGTGCACACTTTATTCAAATCAAATAATTGTCACTACCCAAAGTTAGCACAAAGTTGGCTCATCTATTTTGGAACGGAGGGAGTACATCACTAACAAGTTCAACTAGGATAATATGCGGAGGATCACCCTCCCAAGAAATTACAGAATTAGAATCATAGGAACTCCAGCAAGCTTGTGTCACCTTGTTCCCTTTCCTTGGATAGTTTGAGTACAAGACCGAACCAATACTTCGAGCTAAATGAAAACGCTCATTCACAGTAGCAGCAGGATATCAACTGCCCCCTTGCATGCCTGGATAATCTCAAGACAATCAGATTCAAAGACCACATTTGAGCATCCCCAATGGTCCGCTAGCTCCATACCATTCTTCAATGCCAAAGCTTCCGCTGCAGCGGCATCAAGCTCAAGCACATGTGTAAAGAGAGTTGTTGACCCAGTAAGAGCTCACCCCAGTGGCTTCGAAGAACCGCCGATGTGGCTCCGCTTCCATCTTCCATGAAGCATGCATCCACGTTCACTTTATAAAGATTTTGAGCAGGTTTAGACCATTTAACATCAGGTACACTGATCACACTCCTAGAGCCAGCAAAATTGGCCGTTATCACATGTATGGCGTGCTGTTTTGGAAGGAATAGCCACACCTTCGCCCTTCACAGTTTCCCTTCTTTGCCACTAGATGTACCAAGCTCCAACCAAGATAGACTCTTGGAAGCCGAGATGTTGCAGTGTGGTTGAATTACACCTTTGATCTTTGAGGATATTCTCAAGCACGACATTACCAGATCGGTCTGAAACAAGGGCTTGGGCAATCGTTTCCTGAAGATCCAAAGCTTTCCACACTTCTTTAGCTCGGACACATGTAAACATGAGGTGTCGCAAGTCTTCAGCTCCCCTCTTACAAACAGAACATTGTTCAGATACCTGTATATGATGATTCACAAGGATTGACATACCCGGTATCATCCCATGTAAAGCCTTCCAAACAAATATCTTTATTTTACGAGTATTATAATGATAATTTGGTAATTGACAGTTTGACACACTAAAACCAATAGTAAATATGCCTAGTTTTCTCATCAAAACATACCAAAGTGAGGACTAAAGTCATCTCGAAAGCGGACCCTCGAATCGGCCGCAAACGTCTGGATCAAGCTATTTGAACACAATTTGCAGTCCAACGCCGTCCCACATTGATCCGCAGGCCAGTTTGCATGTTCGTTTTCTCACAAACCAGAAGCAAATCAAGGTGCTTTGCGGGAGTCCGAATCTCCGCCATGTAGGACTCACCCCCGACCATCCCGAAACCACACCCGGACCCCGCGTCTCCATTGCTTCCCCCTTTCTCTGCACCCACTTCCTCCATGTCCTCCGTCGCCGCTGCACCACCCCGGCCACCCGCCAAGCCCTTGCAGGACATTTGCTGCTCCACCTGGTCGCCATGCTGCTTTGCCTACGTTGCCATTCCACACCTCTAGTCCGTCCACCGCACAGGTACCATCCACCCTTGCGGATGCCGTCTGTGGGGTCACCACGCCCGACGAGTGTTTGGTGAAATGCCCAATCTAATTTATTTTAACAAATTTTCTCCCTTCTATGAAGCAATGGATTTGACATGGAGAACATCTAGGAGCACTACATTGAGTCATTCAATGAGGAGGATTATGCAGATGAAACAACGATGATGCAGGCGATCCTTGCAGGCGCGAAGCGTGCATAAGAGCATGTCCTTATTTCAAGGGGCCAATTAAGGGTCATCGAGTGCTGAATTGGAACATGCCATGGGGGAATTTGACGCTAATGGATGACTACTTTTCCCCCAATGCCCTATTCGCGGACAATTTTTCCTGGCGCTTTCGGATGAGGAAAAGTGTGTTCAGTCGCCTCTACAATGGAGTCTAGTCCTACGATGATTACTTCATCTTGAAGAAGGATGCCATGGAAAAAAATTAGATTCTCTAGGTAACATAAGTGCACCGCTGCAATGCGGATGCTTGCATATGGCATGACCGCAGATTCGTGCACCGGAGATGGAAGAACTGCCCCAAAACTCCACGATGACAATATCAGAGCCATGTTAAGAAGTCCACCATCATTTTTGAATCAGTTGCATCATAGGACCATTGGATTTGGCACACTTTATTTGGCATGACCACGTCTCGCCATGACATCAATGTGCTGCAGCGGTCTCCATTGTTTGCTAGGTTGACTGGATAAGCTCCTCCGTGCAACTATACTATCAATGTGCATGAATACAACATGGGATATTATCTGGTTGACGGTACCGTCAACCAGATAATATCCTCTGTGGGCGACCTTCGTCGAAACCATCTCTAATGCAGTTGGTCAGAAAAGAGATCACTTTGCCCAAAGACAAGAAGGAGCTAGAAAGGTTGTGGAGAGGGTATTTGGAGCGCTTCAAGCCTATTTTGCGGTTGTTCGAGGACCTACAAAAATATGGGAGCCAGAGACCTTGTGGAAAGTGATGTCATGTTGTGTGATCATGCACAACATGACCATGGAGGATGAGGGTGAAGATTCTGCCGGAGGTTTGAAATTTTAAAACATGGATGCTCCTATCCAACTTTTGCATCAGAATCCGGCCATGTTTGAGGAGTTTGTCCAAATGCATTAACAAATTTGGTATTGAGCAACTCATGAGCAGCTAAAGGAAGATCTAATTGAATATATGTGTGCGGTTAAAGGGGATAACTAGAACATATGTGTGAGCTGAATTCAAGTTTGATTATTTTATTTTAAAATTTTAGTTAGATTGTAATATTTAAATATCAATCACTCTCCCATTTCAATATTTTCACTCATCGTAGATTTTTTTTCATATGCTATTATTTTAAGTGTTGCGAAAATTAGAAATCTGAAACAGACGTTTAGGGAACATGCATGGTTGGATGACCGCTCTATATCCATGGCCTGCGACAAATATTGTGTTCATTTTGAGGGACATTTTTAAGGGTCACGTCCTCGACTCAGACACAAGTATACAACACACGCAACGTGTGGGCAGTTCCGGATACAAGTTTGAATCCGCATTTGGTCCGGGTTCATACCTTCGACTTTTATTATAAATATATGAGATCATGTCCTTCCCTTTGCAACACGAGAACAATCGCGCCATCATGACGACGCCCATCTCGCTGGTTGGCCCGACGCTGGGGGACCACAAGAGGTCCACATAGTTAGAGAGTCTTCTCCGTGAGGCCGGCCTGCAGGAGACCTCGCCGAGCATGTTGGTGCCGCACTTCTTCAAGATCTTCGCGCAGTGGAAGTGGCCCAACCCGGTGCTGTTGCGAGACATCGAGCACAACGTCGGCGGCTCCAATGCATGGGAGAATTGGTTTTATCCTATTATTCTTAATTCCGAATCCAAATTTGATCCCCACCGCTCCTTCCCATCCCACTATTTTCATCCCTTAACGATCGATCACAAGATTAACTATTATGTTACAATTTAAGTTTTATACTAATTTTTTTACCTGTTATTCATTATAGATTTTTTTCTCACCAAATTTAGTTAGTTCTCTTCAGTGATACAATCTTTGATCTGCAAGATTAACAAGTATGTTTCCTACTGTACATAATAGTAGTAAACAAGTAATTGTTATAATATTAAATCTCAAAAATAAATGTTATACAACTCAAACAACATGAGGGTCACACTGTGTCTTTTTTAAGGAATAATTTGTCAGGGATGATTCGGTAAATTTAATGAATTAGGCTAAGTGTAAGCAAAACATACCTATATGACAAAATCACATTTAACAAGAAAGCCATCACTTAAATATGTTAGAATGTGTTTATATATATATATACATACACACACGATAGTTGGTTCCACAATGTATAAGCCTAACAAATATCTGAATAGAAGATTGTCGAATATGATTGTCTAATGTAGATGTAAGTAATAGGACATTACAAAGTACATGATGTGTATAAAACGGTGATTGATCTGAAAAATTCTCCTATCATCATATTACATCTCCGTCACGACTAATATGTTGCGGCCGCCAGTCTCCAGTCCAGTTCTTCATGGAGCGAGCAACTTCATCAATGACATAATTTGGGGAGACATGTTTGACAATGGGCACAAAGAAATTCTAGGATTCATCATGATTCTCATCCTGGTCTGCTTCATCACCATCACCTTGTCGGTACGTTGGGCACTATTTAGGCACCCTTAGGTAGTTTGATGAAATTCCTCTCTACCACCCTGGCCAAGTTAGTGACGACCGCTGAGAGATTTTGTTAGCATATATGCTAGGAGATAAGAGAGTAGCGGTGATGAAGATATATAGGAGACACCATCCTTGGTAAGGCAGATGAGTGAACAATATTAATTGCCAGGAGTACATTTCCATGCTTTATTTCATCAATGGTGTTGGACCCTCTCCAACTACACAAAATGTGGCACTCAGTGATGTGCCTCTCCGCGGTGTGGCTCTTTTGCTTACTTCTTGCATGTGATGATCTTTGCTAGCTAGATACTATGAGAAGTATTCAAAATGACAGATGTCAGTTTACCATATCATAGCCACCAAGTTGTTAAGCAATAATTAGAAGGTTCTTTGATAAAGATCTATCTTTGTGTTTATTCTCATAAGTTGATAGCTGTCGGTGGATAACCTAGTGACTATCATGGGATAACCTCGCGGTTGTTACCGGAACAATTTGGTGGCTACCATCAGATAACATAGCGACTTTCACTCAATAACCTAGTGATTGTCCACGAATAACCTAGTGAATCTCATTGGGCAAACCTGGTAGCCAGGAACTTAAACAATTGTTACCTAAACAACTTAGCAGGTATCATCGCATAACCCAATAGTATTACTGAATACCTTGGTGGTTATCATCAGGCAAACCTTTTAGTTGTTGCCTAAGCAACTTGACAATTATGACTGGATAACCTGGTGGTTTTCACCGATAAACCTGACCAAACCTAGCAGTTGTTACCTAAACAACTAGGCAGTTATCGCCAGATAAGCCGGTGGCTTTCAACTAATGTGATCATCCCTAGATAACCTGGTGACTATTGTCGGACAAAGCAACCAGTTGTTACGTGAACAATTTGCCGCCAACACTGGATAATTTGGTGACCATCATTTTGGTAGCTATTAATTAGTGTGATAACCAAGTAACTGGCACAGGGTACTTGATATCACTTTAATGACTGGTAACTGGCACACTAAATAGAATCAAAAGTAGGCATGCCTAATATTTCATCAAAACTTACAAGTGAGGACTAATATTGAAACATCATCACACACGTCAGACACAAGCATGCAAACCAATTGTGAAACGGTGAATTAGAGTGGCGCAAGCGCTATAACATTTCAATCCCTTTTATGGCTCATTTGAGACAACAAGGAACACGACATCACACACTAATAGGGCCCTTAGAAGTACTATTACATTCAGACCAGGACTCATATTGTTATAATATCACGGCTCTCTTGAGTCCCGACTCGTGCTATTGATCGCTCCTCAACAGCAAGATGACACCACAATCATGACACACATATCCCTTTTATGGCTTCCAACTATATATCACCAAATAACCTATGACTTTCACGAATAACTGGAGGATCGTCGCCATATAGCCTGCCGACTATCATTGGACCAAACAAATACGTTGATGCCTAAACAACTTGACAGCTAACACCGGATAATCTGGTGACTGACAACTAATGACCATAGTTGTTAGATCAACTTCAATAGCTCCCTTAAAAATCTTCTAGTAAAACTAGTTTTTTGGCTTTCCCGTAAAGGTTAGGGGAAGTTTTCCGGAAGCAACCTTTTTTGTTCCCCTAAACTTCTTCCTCTAATCAATTTTTATTTCAATTAAACAAAAAAAGGCAATTGCCTAAGACCCATTAGTTAGTGACACACGTGATGTCGAGCAGGCCATCACCGGCGAGGGGCAGTGTGCTAGCCGCCGACGTGAGGCGGCAGGTAGGCGATGGCGTGGCGGCGGCAAGGACTAGAGACAGTGGCAGGGTGTGGCGTGCAGAGTGGTAGTTGCTGAAATTTCTGCCCGCCAAAAAGATACGGGATAAAAGATATGGGAAGATGATCTAAAATGACACTTTTACAAGATCCTCTAAACTTAAGGCTAGTTTCTGGTTGGAGGGATTTTTATTCCTGAACTTCCCCTAAAGGTCGGTTAATTTAGCGATACTAGCATAACTTAGTAACTGGCTCACGGAACTTGATAGCATTGTAAGATTATTTGGTCACCGGGACACGGCGCAGGCGGCTCTCTCGACCAGCGTGCCGCTTTAATGCCAGCTTCAGTGAGAGGCCGCGTTCGCTCCGGGCCGGCATGAATTCGGCGCAGACGCTCTGGAGGCGGCGTGACAGACATGAATTTGCGGCAACCGCTTCCTGCGATAGATGGGTTGGGGGCGTCCGTCGCGTACGTGGCAACGGCCTGACGTCCGCAAAGCCACCCTGATTTGCTGCGGTTTGCGAAAAAACGGATGTCCGAACCGAACTACAAATGAATGAGATACCGCGTTGGATTGCAAATCGTGCCCAGACCGCTCTATTAGGGGTAAGCGTTGGAGATACCCTAACTGCCATAGGGAACTTTTTTATTACAATAACTACTTTATTTTTTCTCATATATAATAGGCATATTGTTTACAAGAAGATGCGAAGTAAAATGAGGGATCACAACATCCCAAGAACCAGGTGATTTCGAGCTAAAGGATTGTTTTGCTAACTCATCAGCTATTGGCTTCTCTGAAACAATAATCATCCATGAGCTGAAGCGACTCAACCGCAAAGGAGCAGTCCGATTCAACCTCTGCCTTGCTAACGTGTTGGCCAGTTTCTGAATCTGAAAGCAATCCCGACTAGATCATCCCACTTGTGTATAAATAATAGCATGAGCCCTGCTTCTACCGGTGGCACATCCGCAGCTCGAGAACTGACCACCGCGATCATGTCGCCGATCTCGCTGGTTGGCCCGACGCCGGCCGACCACGAGAGTTCCAGCCAGTTAGAGAATCTTCTCCGTGAGGCCGGGCTGCAGGAGACCTCCGATGAGGTGGCGGCCCGCGAGGAGGTGCTGCGCGACCTCCAGGGCATCGTCGACCGGTGGGTGAAGCACGTCACCGCTCAGCGAGGGTTTCCCGACGGCATGGGTGAGCAGGCCACTGCCCTTCTGATTCCGTTCGGTTCGTACCGTCTCGGCGTCCACGGCCGCGGCTCCGACATCGACGCCCTCGTCGTCGGGCCCTCCTACATCGACCGCGACCACGACTTCTTCGCCGTGCTCGGCGGCGTGCTGGCGGAGACGGAGGCGGTGACGGAGCTGCAGCCCGTGCCTCGCGCGCACGTGCCCGTCATCAAGATGAGGTTCCGCGGCGTGCAGGTGGACCTCCTCTACGCCGGCGTGTGCCTCCCGGTGGTGCCCAGGGACCTCGACCTGCGCGACCGCTCCGTTTTTCGCGGCATGGACCTGGCCTCCGCGCGCAGCCTCAACGGCGTGCGCGTCGCCGACGAGCTCCTGCGTCTCGTCCCGGACACCGGCGCCTTCCGCGCGACGCTGCGATGCATCAAGCACTGGGCCAAGGCGCGTGGCGTCTACTCCAACGTGATGGGGTTCCTGGGTGGCGTGGGCTGGGCGATCCTGGTGGCGCGCGTGTGCCAGCTCTACCCCAACGCCGCGCCGAGCATGCTGGTGCCGCGCTTCTTCAAGATCTTCGCGCAGTGGAAGTGGCCCAACCCGGTGCTGCTGCGGGACATCGAGCACGACG
This sequence comes from Aegilops bicornis, assembly GCA_021605145.1. Taxonomy (NCBI): domain Eukaryota; kingdom Viridiplantae; phylum Streptophyta; class Magnoliopsida; order Poales; family Poaceae; genus Aegilops; species Aegilops bicornis. The sequence continues at coordinate 196,978,871 of CM038675.1, forward strand.
ACGGCGGCGAGCTCGCGCTCCGGCTGCCCGTCTGGGACCCGCGGCGGAACCCGCGCGACAAGAGCCACATCATGCCCGTCATCACGCCGGCGTACCCATGCATGAACTCGTGCTACAACGTCTCGCACGCCACCCTGCGGACCATCACGGAGCAGCTCCAGATCGGCAACGGCATCTGCCAGGAGATCCTCAAGGCCGGCCCCGGCGGCGCTGGCGGGTGGGACGCGCTGTTCCAGCCGTTCCAGTTCTTCAAGGCGTACAAGAGCTACTTGCAGGTGGACGTGAAGGTCGCCGGAGGGGAGGCCGACCTCCGGGAGTGGAAGGGGTGGGTGGAGTCGCGGCTGAGGCAGCTGGTGAGCAGGGTCGAGATGGCCACGGCCGGCATGCTGCTCTGCCATCCCAACCCGAAAGCCTACGCCGCCAAGCCCCATGATCTCCACTGCACGTCATCCTTCTTCGTGGGCCTGTCCAAGCCACAGCCACAGCAGCAGCAGCAGCCCCAGGTGCCGTTCGACCTACGCGCGACGACGGAGGGGTTCAAGCAGGAGGTGTACACGTACGAGTTCTGGAGGCCCGGGATGGAGCTGGAGGTCTCGCACGCCCGGAGGAAGGACCTGCCGTCCTACGTGCTCGAGCAGATCCTCCCGGCTGGGCATCTCAAGAGGAAGCGCGCCGCCGAGAGCAACTCTTCTCCTCCGTTGTCGTCTGCTTCCGGCGACGTCAAGAAGGTGGCGGCGGCAGGCGGAACCGGATCGGCGCCTGAGAGGAAGAGGCAGTGCTGTCCCAGCAATATCCTCCCCAGCACTTCAGTACTAGGCGTTGTGTGAGAACTGAGAAAAGATGAATATTCAGAGTAACCACAGGAACTAGCTAAGCATACCAGCATGATCAAGCCAAGGGAAGCCGAAGTCTTCAAGCGAACTCTTGTCAGGGAGTTGGCATGATCCAATGGGAGACGGAGAGAAGGGCAGACTCTGCGCCCGGCGGAACATCGTGTACAGATTCAGATATGTGTAGCATAGCTTTGTCAGAGGAACAATTTTGTATGATATACTATGTACTCAAAACTGTTGGCAGCACCACCGAATATAAACATTGTATTGTCGATGTTTATGTTCTTGCTTAGCTCCTTCAGTGCAAGTCTTCGATGTTAAGTCAGAGCTCCTGCCATGGTTTCACTCTTCTGTAAATTTTATCATAATTATGCTACTATTGAATAAAACATAGAAATAAGGCATATCTTGGCATTGTGATATGTTCGAACAAATATACTAGGTACGGTATATTTTGGGTAGTAGTAGTTTGGAGTTCAATCTTTTGTACTCCCTCCGTTCTTAAATATATTAGAGATTTCAATATGAACTACATACAGATGTATATAGGCGTATTTTAAAGTGTAAATTCATTCATTTTGCTTCATATGTAGTCTATTTTGAATTTTCTAAAAAGACTTATACTCCCTCTGTAAACTAATATGAAAGCGTTTAGGTTACAACCTTAGTGACCTAAACGCTCTTATATTAGTAGTGATCTAAATACTCTTATATTAGTTTAGGGGGGAGTATTTAGGAATGAAGGGAGTATTCTTCTTCCTCATCAATTAATTGACATCCACTCCTTTGGTACCAATCTTCAAGGTGCAAAGATCAACCTATTAAAAGCGTGAGCGCAACAACCTATCAACAGACTGAATGAAACATAAAAGAAAACGGGGACTTCACAGTTGAGATACGGCACCAGACCCCTTGTTCTTCTTGTGTCTGCAGCTTCTCCAATAACATCCTTCTTCCCCGAAGGTATTCAAAATTATGAATAGGGCCCCTTTCGGGTGTATGTAGATGAAACTTAATTAAATCACATTAAAAATGAGCTTATTCCTGTTTCTTCCCATCTCCATGATATTTTTCTTTCATCGCATGTTGATTTTGTGTTGTTGTTGTCTAAGTTATCGAATCGAGCTGCCCGCCAAAATTGGAAGGATCTTTTGATCTGCATTTTTCTCTGGGGTTGTACCTAGGCTGGCCTTTTCTTCTTTTTTGTTGTTGGGTTATGTTGTATCCACAAGTGGAAAAGAATCCAGGCGAAGAATCTAGGCTTTTAAAACCAATTCCAAAAACTAGATTTTCTTCTTCTTTAAAATATTCATTCTGTATTAAAAACGTACTATGTGCGTTTTACATATTTCAACATTTATTCGGATAAATGTTAATAGTATATTTAAACAACGTGTATCCAAAAATGTTCGGTTGTATACGAAAAATGGTCAACACATGTTAAAAAGTCAACACATATTTTGGAAAAGGGTAAAAAGAAAAAACATACATACAAAGGAAAACCAATGAAATTCAGAGAAAACACATAATAGAAAAAAGAAAAATAATCACGTAGCACCTTGCAAAACCGGCCAAAACTAAGTGGAAGGTTTGGTGAACCAGCCCTCAAAATCTTCACAAAACCGCTCGGTACCAATTATTGGATCAACCCACTTTCAACGATCTCTATAGACGAGCGTGAGTTCATCTCACAGTAATGGATGCATAACATCGGGGGTTGCTGTCGTCTAAGTTACTCGAGCATCCCACCTAATTGGGATGGGCCGTTTGATCTGCAGTTTTTCTAGGACTCTATCTAGGTTGAGCTTTTTCTTATTTTGCATGTTAGGTTGTAACGCATATACATGTGATCATACCTTAGTACTCTTTGGGTGTTAATCACATAGCGATGTGAACTAGATTATTGACTCTAGTAAACCCTTTGGGTGTTGGTCACATGACGATGTGAACTATGGGTGTTAATCACATACAGATGTGAATATTAGTGTTGAATCACATGATGTTGTGAACTAGATTATTGACTCTAGCGCAAGTGGGAGACTGAAGGAAATATGCCCTAGAGGCAATAATAAAGTTATTATTTATTTCATTATTTCATGATAAATGTTTATTATTCATGCTAGAATTGTATTAACCGGAAACATGATACATGTGTGAATACATAGACAAACATATAGTCACTAGTATGCCTCTACTTGACTAGCTCATTAATCAAAGATGGTTATGTTTCCTAACCATAGACATGTGTTGTTATTTGATTAATGGGATCATTAGGAGAATGATGTGATTGACATGACCCATTCCGTTAGCCTAGCACTTGATCGCTTAGTATATTGCTATTGCTTTCTTCATGACTTATACATGTTCCGGTAACTATGAGATTATGCAACCCCGTTTACGGAGGAACACTTTGGGTACTACCAAACGTCACAACGTAACTGGGTGATTATAAAGGAGCACTACAGGTGTCTCCAAAGGTACATGTTGGGTTGGCGTATTTCGAGATTAGGTTTTGTCACTCCGATTGTCGGAGAGGTATCTCTGGGCCTTCTCGGTAATACACATCATATAAGCCTTGCAAGCATTGCAACTAATAAGTTAGTTGCGAGATGATGTATTACGGAACGAGTAAAGAGACTTGCCGGTAACGAGATTGAACTAGGTATTGGATACCGATGATCGAATCTCGGGCAAGTAACATACCGATGACAAAGGGAACAACGTATGTTGTTATGCAGTTTGACCGATAAAGATCTTCGTAGAATATGTAGGAGCCAATATGGGCATCCAGGTTCCACTATTGGTTATTGACCGAGAATAGTTCTAGGTCATGTCTACATAGTTCTCGAACCCGTAGGGTCCGCACGCTTAACGTTACGATGACAGTTTTATTATGAGTTTGTGAGTTTTGATGTACCGAAGGAGTTCGGAGTCCCGGATGAGATCGGGGACATGACGAGGAGTCTCGAAATGGTCGAGACGTAAAGATCGATATATTGGACGACTATATTCGGAGTTCGGAAAGGTTCCGATTGATTCGGGTATTTTTGGGAGTACCGAGAGTTACGGGAATTCGTATTGGGCCTCTTTGGGCCATACGGGAAAGGAGAGAAAGGGCCAAAAGAGTGGCCGCACCCTCCCCTTGGACTAGTCCGAATTGGACTAGGAGGGGGGGCGACCTTCCTTCCTTCTCCTTCTCTCTTCCTTTCCTTCTCTCCTACTCCTACTACATGGAAGGGTTCCTAGTTGGACTAGGAAAGGGAATCCTACTAGGTGGGAGTAGGACTCCCCTAGGGCGCGCCATAGAGAGGGTCGGCCCTCCCTCCTCGATCCTTTATATACGGGGCAGGGGGCACCCCATGGACACACAAGTTGATCTACGGATCGTTCCTTAGCCGTGCGGTGCCCCCTCCACCATATTCCACCTCGGTCATATCGTCACGGAGTTTAGGCGAAGCCCTGCGCGATAGAGCATCATCATCATCACCACGCCGTCGTCTTGACGGAACTCATCCCCGACACTTTGCTGGATCGGACTCGGGGATCGCCATCGAGCTGAACGTGTGCTGAACTCGGAGGTGCCGTGACGTTCGGTGCTTGGATCGGTCGGATCGTGAAGACGCACGACTACATCAACCGCGTTGTCATAACGCTTCCGCCACGGTCTCACGAGTGCGTGGACAACACTCTCCCCTCTCGTTGCTATACCATCACCATGATCTTGCGTGTGCGTAGGAATTTTTTTGAAATTACTACGTACCCCAACAGTGCCATCCGAGCCAGGTTTTATGCGTTGATGTTATATGCACGAGTAGAACACAAGTGAGTTGTGGGCGATACAAGTCATACTGCTTATCAGCATGTCATACTTTGGTTCAGCGGTATTGTGAGATGAAGCGGCCGGACCGACATTACGCCAGACGCTTACGCGAGACTGGTTTCACCGCTGCGAGCACTCGTTGCTTAAAGGTGATTGGCGGGTGTCTGTCTCTCTCACTTTAGTTGAACTGTGTGGCTACGCCCGGTCCTTGTGAAGGTTAAAACAACACCAACTTGACAAACTATCGTTGTGGTTTTGATGCGTAGGTAAGAACGGTTCTTGCTCAGCCCGTAGCAGCCACGTAAAACTTGCAACAACAAAGTAGAGGACGTCTAACTTGTTTTTGCAGGGCATGTTGTGATGTGATATGGTCAAGACGTGATGCTATATTTTATTGTATGAGATGATCATGTTTTGCAACCGAGTTATCGGCAATCGGCGAGAGCCATATGGTTGTCGCTTTATTGTATGAAATGCAACGCCCTGTAATTGCTTTACTTTATCACTAAGCGGTAGCGATAGTCGAGAAGCAATAGTTGGCGAGACGACAACGATGCTACGATGGAGATCAAGGTGTCGCGCCGGTGACGATGGTGATCATGACGGTGCTCGGAGATGGAGATCACAAGCACAAGATGATGATGGCCATATCATATCACTTATATTGATTGCATGTGATGTTTATCCTTTATGCATCTTATCTTGCTTTGATTGACGGTAGCATTTTAAGATGATCTCTCACTAATTATCAAGAAGTGTTCTCCCTGAGTATGTACCGTTGCCAAAGTTCGTCGTGCCCAGACACCACGTGATGATCGGCTGTGATAAGCTCTACGTCCATCTACAACGGGTGCAAGCCAGTTTTGCACACGCAGAATACTCAGGTTAAACTTGACGAGCCTAGCATATGCAGATATGGCCTCGAACACGGAGACCGAAAGGTCGGCGTGAATCATATAGTAGATATGATCAACATAGTGATGTTCACCATTGAAAACTACTCCATCTCACGTGATGATCGGTCATGGTTTAGTTGATTTGGATCACGTGATCACTTAGATGACTAGATAGATGTCTGTCTAAGTGGGAGTTCTTAAGTAATATGATTAATTGAACTTAAATTTATCATGAACTTAGTCCTGGTAGTATTTTGCAAATTATGTTGTAGATCAATAGCTCGCGTTGTTGCTTCCCTATGTTTGTTGCTTTCATATGTTTATTTTAATATGTTCCTAGAGAAAACTGTGTTGAAAGATGTTAGTAGCAATGATGCGGATTGGATCCGTGATCTGAGGTTTATCCTCATTGCTGCACAGAAGAATTATGTCCTTGATGCACCGCTAGGTGACAGACCTATTGCAGGAGCAGATGCAGACGTTATGAACGTTTTGGCTAGCTCAATATGATGACTACTTGATAGTTTAGTGCACCATGCTTAACGGCTTAGAATCGGGACTTCAAAGACGTTTTGAACGTCATGGACCATATGAGATGTTCCAGGAATTGAAGTTAATATTTCAAGCAAATACCCGAGTTAAGAGATATGAAGTCTCCAACAAGTTCTATAGCTAAAAGATGGAGGAGAATCGCTCAACTAGTGAGCATGTGCTCAGATTGTCTGGGTACTTCAATCGCTTGAATCAAGTGGGAGTTAATCTTCTAGATAAGATAGTGATTGATAGAATTCTCTAGTCACCATCACCAAGTTAGTAGAACTTCGTGATGAACTATAGTATGCAAGGGATGACGAAAAAGATTCTCGAGCTCTTCGCGATGCTAAAATTGGCGAAGGTAGAAATAAAAAAAACATCAAGTGTTGATGGTTGACAAGACCACTAGTCTCAAGGAAAAGGGCAAAGGGAAGAAGGGGAACTTCAAAAGAACGGCAAGCAAGTTGCTGCTCGAGTGAAGAAGCCCAAGTCTGGACCAAGCACGAGACTAAGTGCTTTTGCTGCAATGGAACTGGTCCTTTGAAGCGGAACTACCCCAAGTATTTGGCGGATAAGAAGGATGGCAAAGTGAACAAGAGTATATTTGATATACAGGTTATTGATGTGTGCCTTACTAGTGTTTATAGTAGCCCTGAGTATTTAATACTTGTTCGGTTGCTAAGATTAGTAATTCAAACAGGAGTTCAGAATAAACAGAGACTAGTTGAAGGGGAAGTGACGATGAGTGTTGGAAGTAGTTCCAAGATTGATATGATCATCATCGCACACTCCCTATACTTTCGGGATTAGTGTTAAACCTAAATAAATGTTATTTGGTGTTTGCGTTGAGCATGAATATGATTTGATCATGTTTATTGCAAAACGGTTATTCATTTAAAGTCAAAGAATAATTGTTGTTCTGTTTACATGAATAAAACCTTCAATGGTCATACACCCAATGAAAATAGTTTTCAAAACGGTTATTCATTTAAAGTCAAAGAATAATTGTTGTTCTGTTTAAATGAATAAAACCTTCGAATGGTCATACACCCAATGAAAATAGTTTGTTGGATCTCGATCGTAGTGATACACAGATTCATATTATTGATGCCAAAAGATGCAAAGTTAATAATGATAGTGCAACTAATTTGTGGCACTGCCGTTTGGGTCATATCGGTGTAAAGCGCATGAAGAAACTCCATAAAGATGGATTTTTGGAATCACTTGGTTATGAATCATTTGATGCTTCCGAACCGTGCCTTTTGGGCAAGATGACTAAAACTCCGTTCTCCGGAACAATGGAACAAGCTACTGACTTATTGGAAATAATACATACCGATGTATGCGATCCAATGAGTGTTGATGCTAAATGGCAAGTATCGTTATTTTCTGACCTTCACAAGATGATTTGAGCAGATATGGGTATATCTACTTGATGAAACATAAGTCTGAAATAATTGAAAGGTTCAAAGAATTTCAGAGTGAAGTAGAAAAATCATCGTAACAAGAAAATAAAGTTTCTGCTATCTGATCACGGAGACGAATATTTGAGTTACGAGTTTAGTCTTCAATTAAAATGTGGAACAGTTTCACAGCTCACGCCACCTGGAACACCACAACGTTATGGTGTGTCCGAACGTCGTAACCGTACTTTATTTTGATATGGTGCGATCAATGATGTCTCTTACCGATTTACCAATATCGTTTTGGGGTTATGCATTAGAGACAGCTGCATTCACGTTTAATAGGGCACCATCTAAATCCATTGAGACGACACCATATGAACTATGGTTTAACGGTAAAACCTAAGCTGTCGCTTTCTTAAAAGTTTGGAGTTGTGATGCTTATGTGAAAAGTTTTCACCGATAAGCTCGAACCCAAATCGGAGAAGTGCGTCTTCATAGAATACCCAAAGGTAACTATTGGGTACACCTTCTATCACAGATCCGAAGGCAAGTTTTTCGTTGCTAAGATGGATCCTTTCTAGAGAAGAAGTTTCTCTCGAAAGTAGTGAGTGGGAGGAAAGTAGAACTTGATGAGGTAATTGTACCTTCTCCCTTATTGGAAAGTAGTTCATCACAGAAATCAGTTCCAAAGTGATTCCTACACCAATTAGTGAGGAAGTTAATGATGATGATCATGAAACTTCAGATCAAGTTGCTACCAAACCTCGTAGGTCTTCCAGAGTAAAATCCGCACCAGAGTGGTACGGTAATCGTGTTCTGGAAGTCATGTTACTAGACCATGATGAACCTACGAACTATAAGAAGCGATGATGAGCCCAGATTCCGCAAAATGGCTTGAGGCCATGAAATCTGAGATGGGATCCATGTATGAGAACAAAGTATGGACTTTGGTTGACTTGCCCGATGATCGGCAAGCCATAGAAAATAAATGGATCTTCAAGAGAAAGACGGACACTGATAGTAGTGTTACTATCTACAAAGCTCGACTTGTCACAAAAGGTTTTCAACAAGTTCAAGGTGTTGAATACGATGAGATTTTCTCACTCGTAACGATGCTTAAGTCTGTCCGAATCATGTTAGCAATTGCCACATTTTATGAAATCTGGCAAGTGGATGTCAAAACTGCATTCCTTAATGGATTTATTAAAGAAGAGTTGCATATGATGCAACGGAAGGTTTTGTCAATCCTAAAGATGCTAACAAAGTGTGCAAGCTCCAGCGATCCATTTATGGACTGGTGCAAGCATCTCGGAGTTAGAATAAACGCTTTGATAGTGTGATCAAAGCATATGGTTTTATACAGACTTTTAGATAAGCCTGTATTTACAATAAAGTGAGTGGGAGCACTACTGCCTTTCTGATAAATATATGTGAGTAACATATTGTTGATCAGAAATGATGTAGAATTTTTCTGGAAAGCATAAAGGAGTATTTAAAAGGAGTTCTTTAAAAGAAGGACCTCGGTGAAGCTACTTACATATTGAGCATCAAGATCTATTGAGATAGATTAAGACGCTTGATAAGTTTTTCAATAAGTACATACCTTGTCAAGATTTTGAAGTAGTTCAAAATGGAACAGTCAAAGAAAAGTTCTTGCCTGTATTGCAATGGTGTGAAATTGAGTAAGACTCAAATCCCGACCTCGGCAGAAAATAGAAAAGAGAATGAAAGTCATTCCCTATGCCTCAGTCATATGTTCTATAAAGTATGCTATGCTATGTACTAGACCTATTGTATACCTTGCTCTGAATTTGGCAAGGGAGTATAATAGTGATCTAGGAGTAGATCACTGGACATTGGTCAAGAACATCCTTAGTGAGGACTAAGGAAATATTTCTCGATTATGGAGGTGATAAAAGAGCCCGTCGTAAAGAGTTACATCGATGCAAGTTTTTTACACCGATCCAGATGACTCTAAGTCTCAATCTGGATACATATTGAAAGTGGGAGCAATTAGCTAGAGTAGCTCCGTGCAGAGCATTGTAGACATAGAATATTTGCAAAATACATATGACTCACGAATGCGACAGACCCGTTGACTAAGCTTCTCTCACGAGCAAAACATGATCATACCTTAGTACTCTTTGGGTGTTAATCACATAGCGATGTGAACTAGATTATTGACTCTAGTAAACCCTTTGGGTGTTGGTCACATGACGATGTGAACTATGGGTGTTAATCACATACAGATGTGAATATTAGTGTTGAATCACATGATGTTGTGAACTAGATTATTGACTCTAGTGCAAGTGGGAGACTGAAGGAAATATGCCCTAGAGGCAATAATAAAGTTATTATTTATTTCATTATTTCATGATAAATGTTTATTATTCATGCTAGAATTGTATTAACCGGAAACATGATACATGTGTGAATACATAGACAAACATATAGTCACTAGTATGCCTCTACTTGACTAGCTCATTAATCAAAGATGGTTATGTTTCCTAACCATAGACATGTGTTGTTATTTGATTAATGGGATCATTAGGAGAATGATGTGATTGACATGACCCATTCCGTTAGCCTAGCACTTGATCGTTTAGTATATTGCTATTGCTTTCTTCATGACTTATACATGTTCCGGTAACTATGAGATTATGCAACCCCCGTTTACGGAGGAACACTTTGGTACCACCAAACGTCACAACGTAACTGGGTGATTATAAAGGAGTACTACAGGTGTCTCCAAAGGTACATGTTGGGTTGGCGTATTTCGAGATTAGGTTTTGTCACTCCGATCGTCGGAGAGGTATCTCTGGGCCTTCTCGGTAATACACATCATATAAGCCTTGCAAGCATTGCAACTAATAAGTTAGTTGCGAGATGATGTATTACGGAACGAGTAAAGAGACTTGCCAGTAACGAGATTGAACTAGGTATTGGATACCGATGATCGAGTCTCGGGCAAGTAACATACCGATGAGAAAGGGAACAACGTATGTTGTTATGCGGTTTGACCGATAAAGATCTTCGTAGAATATGTAGGAGCCAATATGGGCATCCAGGTTCCACTATTGATTATTGACCGAGAATAGTTCTAGGTCATGTCTACATAGTTCTCGAACCCGTAGGGTCCGCACGCTTAACGTTACGATGACAGTTTTATTATGAGTTTATGAGTTTTGATGTACCGAAGGAGTTCGGAGTCCCGGATGAGATTGGGGACATGACGAGGAGTCTCGAAATGGTCGAGACGTAAAGATCGATATATTGGACGACTATATTCGGAGTTCGGAAAGGTTCCGATTGATTCGGGTATTTTTGGGAGTACCGGAGAGTTACGGGAATTCGTATTGGGCTTCTTTGGGCCATACGGAAAGGAGAGAAAGGGCCAAAAGAGTGGCCGCACCTCCCCTTGGACTAGTCCGAATTGGACTAGGGAGGCGCCACCTTCCTTCCTTCTCCTTCTCTCTTCCCTTTCCTTCTCTCCTACTCCTACTACATGGAAGGGTTCCTAGTTGGACTAGGAAAGGGGGAATCCTACTCCCGGTGGGAGTAGGACTCCCCTAGGGCGCGCCATAGAGAGGGCGGGCCCTCCCCTCCTCCACTCCTTTATATACGGGGGCAGGGGGCATCCCATGGACACCCAAGTTGATCTACGGATCGTTCCTTAGCCGTGTGCGGTGCCGCCCTCCACTATATTCCACCTCGGTCATATCGTCGCGGAGTTTAGGCGAAGCCCTGTGCGATAGAGCATCATCATCGTCACCACGCCATCGTCTTGTGGAACTCATCCCCGACACTTTGCTGGATCGGAGTCCGGGATCGTCATCGAGCTGAGCGTGTGCTGAACTCGGAGGTGCCGTGACGTTCGGTGCTTGGATCGGTCGGATCGTGAAAACGCATTTACTACATCAACCGCGTTGTCATAACGCTTCGCTTCACGGTCTCACGAGTGCGTGGACAACACTCTCCCCTCTCGTTGCTATACCATCACCATGATCTTGCGTGTGCGTAGAATTTTTTTTGAAATTACTACGTTCCCCAACATCTAGAACTAAAAATACGTCTAGATACATCCATTTATCCGTCAAGTAATTTGAGACGGAGGGAGTAGGAAACTGCAGACTTGAGAGAATGTAGAACTGCTATAGGAGCTGGAGTGATCAGCCATAAAGTACAAAATTCACACTGGCAGGACTTGGCGAGGTAGAAGAGGGAACCAAAGTCTTATGAATCCTAGGCTGGCTGAGGCAAGTAAGGAGACTTAAACTTCCAGTCAGAAGGGTATAAAATACAAAGATAAGAGTGTAATATATGGTCTGTTCATTTTTTAACATTTGTTGCTTTGAACTATTCAGGTAATTAGTTCGAAGGTCTATAAGAGGTAATCTGAGGAAGATGGACCAGAGTACAATAGAAAAATGTGGAGAACAAAGAGGAGAAATAGAGGAATTCATTTTGCTACTATCTGTACTGTCTTATTGCCAAAACAAACCAGGTAAATGCACGGAATACATTGAAAGGGGAAACACAGAAGAATGCGTATAGTATTTACAGTAAAATTAGCTGCACAGAAACTTCTCAAACCATTATAGGCGCACAAAGATTGAAATGGAGTAGGAGGGAGGATGGAGAGGAGGCGAACGGAGCAGCAGCCGCAGCCAGTTGCACGCGCGGCGGCGGCCAGGCGCCGCCCTCCTTGACTTTGCTTTCTCATCCTCATCAGCCAGACCAGGCAGCACGAAAGACCTAGCCATTGGTTTGGGTTCAAGGAGGCGACGAGAGTCCTCCTCCGATGCGGCCGCGGCGGCGCTGCTGTTGGTCTTGGTCGCCATGTCGTCGGATTCCTCAGACCGCGCGTCCTTGGCCTTCTTAGCACGCGCACCTGCCTCGTAGCACCCAGGAGGCGCTGGTCCGACTCCGACGAGGTGTCGAGTCTCCTCCATTGCCGCGGCCATGTCGGCTACGAGCCGATCCAGTCACGGTGGGATCCCTAAATCGCCCCGACTCCCTCTCTCTGTCTCTCCCGGCCGTGGGACAAATGTCCTTTTTTACGAAAAATGTTATTTGCTGAATGTTCTCCGGGGTGGGATCCCAGCGAAAGCCCCTAGAGCCATCCGATCTTGATCTGACGGTGTCAGTTTTTGCCAAAAACTCCCTGCAAATTAAACAAACTGTCATGACAGTTTTGTAAAATGTCACCCCCAGCCACACAAACTACCATTCGAGCGTTCGCACTTTGTCATCCCTGCTGGCAAAAATTCGTCAGCATTTATTTTCCTTTTTAATACATATCTAGATTGAACGGAAAGGAAAACAATATACGGGGTGCTTCCAGATACGAGACAACTGCCCACTTTTACAGAGAACACCCTTACTACAACAGAAAAGGCGAAAGCAACTCTAGGATATTTTTCGCTACTCCAATCTGTCGCCGTCCACCTCCTTGTCGTTGTACCGTCGAAGCCTGAAGGGAGATGAAGAGCAGGAAGGGGGACGATGTGTCGCCTGTGTAGGACGATAGTAGGCCCAAAGGGATGGCATCGACGACTTGGAATGAGAGAGAGAGAGGGGAAGAGAGAGAATGGAGGAAGATGTCTTCGGAGAAGGAGAAAGAGAAGGGCAGGTAGGGTGGAGAAGTAGTTGTTTGGCTGGGCAGAGGGAAGGGGTCGCCAATGGGAGAGCTCCTCGGAGAAGTCAGGCGGTGGATTGGTGCGGAGCGAGATGGATGAGAGTGAGATGTCAATGGGTACCTGTTACCCGACCATCGACGGATAATTACCCTATTATTATGGGATGGATTTTGGTCATTGATACGTTGCACACGTATCAATAATATTCTCTTGTTCATGTTGCATTATAATTGTGCAGCTTTGGCATCTTTTTATCAATTAATTCAGTGTAAGATGTTGTTTTTTCATATCTTTCGACCTTTCAGAAAATCATCGTTTTCGGGACCAGAGACAGTGGCAGGGTGTGGCGTGCAGAGTGGTAGTTGGTGAAATTTCTGCCCGCCAAAAAGACACGGGATAAAAGATATGGGAAGATGATCTAAAATGACACTTTTACGTGATCCTCTTAACTTAAGGCTAGTTTCTGGTTGGAAGGATTTTTATTCCTGAACTTCCCCTAAAGGGCGGTTAATTTAGCGATACTAGCATAACCTAGTAACTGGCTCACGGAACTTGATAGCATTGTAAGATCATTTGGTCACCGGGACACGGCGCAGGCGGCTCTCTCGACCAGCGTGCCGCTTTAATGCCAGCTCCAGTGAGAGGCCGCGTTCGCTCCGGGCCGGCATGAATTCGGCGCGGACGCTTTGGAGGCGGCGCGACAGACATGAATTTGCGGCAACCGCTTCCTTCGATAGATGGGTTTGGGGTGTCCGTCCCGTATGTGGCAACAGCCTGACGTCCGCAAAGCCACCCTGATTTGCTGCGGTTTGCGAAAAAACGGATGTCCGAACCGAACTACAAATGAATGAGATACCGCGTTGGATTGCAAATCGTGCCCAGACCGCTCTATTAGGGGTAAGCGTTGGAGATACCCTAACTGCCATAGGGAACTTTTTTATTACAATAACTACTTTATTTTTTCTCATATATAATAGGCATATTGTTTACAAGAAGATGCGAAGTAAAATGAGGGATCACAACATCCCAAGAACCAGGTGATTTCGAGCTAAAGGATTGTTTTGCTAACTCATCAGCTATTGGCTTCTCTGAAACAATAATCATCCATGAGCTGAAGCGACTCAACCGCAAAGGAGCAGTCCGATTCAACCTCTGCCTTGCTAACGTGTTGGCCAGTTTCTGAATCTGAAAGCAATCCCGACTAGATCATCCCACTTGTGTATAAATAATAGCATGAGCCCTGCTTCTACCGGTGGCACATCCGCAGCTCGAGAACTGACCACCGCGATCATGTCGCCGATCTCGCTGGTTGGCCCGACGCCGGCCGACCACGAGAGTTCCAGCCAGTTAGAGAATCTTCTCCGTGAGGCCGGGCTGCAGGAGACCTCCGATGAGGTGGCGGCCCGCGAGGAGGTGCTGCGCGACCTCCAGGGCATCGTCGACCGGTGGGTGAAGCACGTCACGGCTCAGCGAGGGTTTCCCGACGGCATGGGTGAGCAGGCCACTGCCCTTCTGATTCCGTTCGGTTCGTACCGTCTCGGCGTCCACGGCCGCGGCTCCGACATCGACGCCCTCGTCGTCGGGCCCTCCTACATCGACCGCGACCACGACTTCTTCGCCGTGCTCGGCGGCGTGCTGGCGGAGACGGAGGCGGTGACGGAGCTGCAGCCCGTGCCTCGCGCGCACGTGCCCGTCATCAAGATGAGGTTCCGCGGCGTGCAGGTGGACCTCCTCTACGCCGGCGTGTGCCTCCCGGTGGTGCCCAGGGACCTCGACCTGCGCGACCGCTCCGTTTTTCGCGGCATGGACCTGGCCTCCGCGCGCAGCCTCAACGGCGTGCGCGTCGCCGACGAGCTCCTGCGTCTCGTCCCGGACACCGGCGCCTTCCGCGCGACGCTGCGATGCATCAAGCACTGGGCCAAGGCGCGTGGCGTCTACTCCAACGTGATGGGGTTCCTGGGTGGCGTGGGCTGGGCGATCCTGGTGGCGCGCGTGTGCCAGCTCTACCCCAACGCCGCGCCGAGCATGCTGGTGCCGCGCTTCTTCAAGATCTTCGCGCAGTGGAAGTGGCCCAACCCGGTGCTGCTGCGGGACATCGAGCACGACGACGGCGGCGAGCTCGCGCTCCGGCTGCCCGTCTGGGACCCGCGGCGGAACCCGCGCGACAAGAGCCACATCATGCCCGTCATCACGCCGGCGTACCCATGCATGAACTCGTGCTACAACGTCTCGCACGCCACCCTGCGGACCATCACGGAGCAGCTCCAGATCGGCAACGGCATCTGCCAGGAGATCCTCAAGGCCGGCCCCGGCGGCGCCGGCGGGTGGGACGCGCTGTTCCAGCCGTTCCAGTTCTTCAAGGCGTACAAGAGCTACTTGCAGGTGGACGTGAAGGTCGCCGGAGGGGAGGCCGACCTCCGGGAGTGGAAGGGGTGGGTGGAGTCGCGGCTGAGGCAGCTGGTGAGCAGGGTCGAGATGGCCACGGCCGGCATGCTGCTCTGCCATCCCAACCCGAAAGCCTACGCCGCCAAGCCCCATGATCTCCACTGCACGTCATCCTTCTTCGTGGGCCTGTCCAAGCCACAGCCACAGCAGCAGCAGCAGCCCCAGGTGCCGTTCGACCTACGCGCGACGACGGAGGGGTTCAAGCAGGAGGTGTACACGTACGAGTTCTGGAGGCCCGGGATGGAGCTGGAGGTCTCGCACGCCCGGAGGAAGGACCTGCCGTCCTACGTGCTCGAGCAGATCCTCCCGGCTGGGCATCTCAAGAGGAAGCGCGCCGCCGAGAGCAACTCTTCTCCTCCGTTGTCGTCTGCTTCCGGCGACGTCAAGAAGGTGGCGGTGGCAGGCGGAACCGGATCGGCGCCTGAGAGGAAGAGGCAGTGCTGTCCCAGCAATATCCTCCCCAGCACTTCAGTACTAGGCGTTGTGTGAGAACTGAGAAAAGATGAATATTCAGAGTAACCACAGGAACTAGCTAAGCATACCAGCATGATCAAGCCAAGGGAAGCCGAAGTCTTCAAGCGAACTCTTGTCAGGGAGTTGGCATGATCCAATGGGAGACGGAGAGAAGGGCAGACTCTGCGCCCGGCGGAACATCGTGTACAGATTCAGATATGTGTAGCATAGCTTTGTCAGAGGAACAATTTTGTATGATATACTATGTACTCAAAACTGTTGGCAGCACCACCGAATATAAACATTGTATTGTCGATGTTTATGTTCTTGCTTAACTCCTTCAGTGCAAGTCTTCGATGTTAAGTCAGAGCTCCTGCCATGGTTTCACTCTTCTGTAAATTTTATCATAATTATGCTACTATTGAATAAAACATAGAAATAAGGCATATCTTGGCATTGTGATATGTTCGAACAAATATACTAGGTACGGTATATTTTGGGTAGTAGTAGTTTGGAGTTCAATCTTTTGTACTCCCTCCGTTCTTAAATATAAGTCATTTTAGAGATTTCAATATGAACTACATACAGATGTATATAGGCGTATTTTAGAGTGTAAATTCACTCATTTTGCTTCATATGTAGTCTATTTTGAATTTTCTAAAAAGACTTATACTCCCTCTGTAAACTAATATGAAAGCGTTTAGGTTACAACCTTAGTGATCTAAACGCTCTTATATTAGTAGTGATCTAAATACTCTTATATTAGTTTAGGGGGGAGTATTTAGGAATGAAGGGAGTATTCTTCTTCCTCATCAATTAATTGACATCCACTCCTTTGGTACCAATCTTCAAGGTGCAAAGCTCAACCTATTAAAAGCGTGAGCGTAACAACCTATCAACAGACTGAATGAAACATAAAAGAAAACGGGGACTTCACAGTTGAGATACGGCACCAGACCCCTTGTTCTTCTCGTGTCTGCAGCTTCTCCAATAACATCCTTCTTCCCCGAAGGTATTCAAAATTATGAATAGGGCCCCTTTCGGGTGTATGTAGATGAAACTTAATTAAATCACATTAAAAATGAGCTTATTCCTGTTTCTTCCCATCTCCATGATATTTTTTCTTTCATCGCATGTTGATTTTGTGTTGTTGTTGTCTAAGTTATCGACCGAGCGTTCCGCCAAAATTGGAAGGATCTTTTGATCTGCATTTTTCTCTGGGGTTGTACCTAGGCTGGCCTTTTCTTCTTTTTTGTTGTTGGGTTATGTTGTATCCACAAGTGGAAAATAATCCAGGCGAAGAATCTAGGCTTTTAAAACCAATTCCAAAAACTAGATTTTCTTCTTCTTTAAAATATTCATTCTGTATTAAAAACGTACTATGTGCGTTTTACATATTTCAACATTTATTCGGATAAATGTTAATAGTATATTTAAACAACGTGTATCCAAAAATGTTCGGTTTGTATACGAAAAATGGTCAACACATGTTAAAAAGTCAACACATATTTTGGAAAAGGGTAAAAAGAAAAAAGATACATACAAAGGAAAACCAATGAAATTCAATAGAGAAAACACATAATAGAAAAAAGAAAAATAATCACGTAGCACCTTGCAAAACCGGCCAAAACTAAGTGGAAGGTTTGGTGAACCAGCCCTCAAAATCTTCACAAAACCGCTCGGTACCAATTATTGGATCAACCCACTTTCAACGATCTCTATAGATGAGCGTGAGTTCATCTCACAGTAATGGATGCATAGCATCGGGGGTTGCTGTCGTCTAAGTTACTCGAGCATCCCACCTAATTGGGATGGGCCGTTTGATCTGCAATTTTTCTAGGACTCTATCTAGGTTGAGCTTTTTCTTATTTTGCATGTTAGGTTGTAACGTATATACAAGTGATGAAAAGAACCCAGGACAAGAAGTCTAGTTTTCAAACCAGATACAAATTAAGGCCCTGTTTGGATGCTGCAGTTAGAGTTAGAGTTGGTTAGTTCAGGCTAAACTAACCCTAGAGGATCTAAACAGGTGGAGTTAGATAGCAGTTAGTTGCTCTAACCTGGCAAAAAAATCCAACCCAGTGGGGAGGTGCTAATTGGAGTTAGATGTGGTTGGTTCCATTAAAAAAATACCCTCTCCTGCACCCGTACCTCATCCCCCGCACCAGCCAGCCGCCCCAATCGGCCCGCCCCGTCGCACCAATCCCGCCACCCCCGCCGCCGCTCCCGCAGTCCCGCCGCCCCCGTCCCGCAGCTCCCCGCTGTGCCCGCCCGTCGCCCCCATCACGCCACCGCTTCCCCTACCCCCATCCCGCTCCTTTTGGTGCCGCGGCATCCCTCCCCGTTCAGCCACTCGAGCCACAACATCGTCTCTTGCGCCCCCGTCGCCGTTAAGCCACTCGACCGGCGTCCCTCGTTGCGGCTAGGCTTCACTTATTCGTGGAGTCTTCACTGATTGCGTCTAGGCTTCTTCAAGAGCGATGTGAAGTGAGTATTTGTTGTTCGTCAACTTTTTATGATTCAAGGCCACACCAAATCCGGCTAGAAAGTGAGAAAAAATGCATTTATTGTCAGTCTAACCCTGTGATCCAAACAACCATCTTGGTTAGAGTTAGTTCAGGTTTAGTCTAGAGTTAGAAACTAACTCTAACTCTAACCTTGGTTAGAGTATCCAAACAGGGCCAAAGTCTAGAATTTTTTTTATTGCACGTGCGATGTGAACAGTGAAGTCACTAGTACAATCAAGGACATATATTATGTTGCATGAGCTTTGGCTTTTTTTAGCAACTCATGAGCTTTAGCTGAGATATTTTTTAACACATCACAGACGCATACACTGATACATACACATATACATTCACCCTTATGAACGCACACACACCCTATCTGTATGGGCACCTCCAAGAGACTGAGCCGGCACATCATTTTAAAATTGACGAAGTCGCCACATACGCATCCGTAGTCGAAGGAAAAATCTAGGAAAATACAAGCACCAGTGTCGAGTTTAGGACTTAAACTCTGATGGGCTGGGGAAACCACTGTCCTCCTAACCATCTAATCCTAACCATCTAGCACAGGTTGGTTCGCCTTTAGCTGAGATGTTGTTTGGGAGCTATGTTGTTTTCTCATCAAATCTGCCCTTTCTTCATCAAAATGAAAGAAAAAACACAAGAAAGCTTTTTATACTGCAAACGAGAAAAATGGTTTAGAGTCTAAGTTTTAATCAAATTCCTTTCTGCCTAAACTATTTGGAGAGATAATAAGAAAAAATCAAATATGATACAGAAGTATTCCGCATTTCCAATAATGGTGAACAAATTAATTAAAAAATAGGAAAATGGAATGGTCATGCAATATTTTGATTGAAGATCCAGTTTGGCCAATTCTGAAATATTTCTTCCAACCTCCCAATCACATGGAAAAATTTATTTCGGAATCCAAAGCTACCTATAGGCATGTCAATTTTATTCTCATCCCAATATCAGCGGGATGACATTTAGCTTTCTTGCATTTCAGGTCAAACTGTGGAACGGGTTAAATGCTAATTGGAGGTAGTACATTGCTATTATTTAGTAGCAGCCCTACCACAAATCCCAGCCGTAGCATCCAAACGATTGTACACTGAAGCACAAAATATTAGAGAAATACAACGACCCGTCCATACTTAGTTTATTTACACTAGTAATGAAGACCAGGCACTATAAATTACATAGGTCATTCGAAAAGGTATGCCACCGACAAAATCTAACTAAAGCATCATACAACAACTCTGTTTCCTATCAGAGTGACTGAAGCAGGGCTCACTGCTCAGTAGTAGGAGCAGTAACGCTTTACAAAGCTCCCTTGGTGATGGCCAAAACGGAATCCTCCACGGAAGGGATGCAGCACATCGGCGTCAAGATAGCACATTTTACATACCCTCTCCACCTTGCTATCTTCACATCCACATTTCCTCGTCAGACCAGCATGTGGGACATGAAATCGACGGTAGCATGTCTTGCAAACACAGTCCGCTGAAAACACAGGCCAGGGAAAAAAGAGACAATGTAAGAGAGCGATTGGACGGTGCAACTTGATCTGTATATACATCTAGAGAGAGACATACATTCACCATTACGACGGGTACCCCGTCCAAGAGGGATGCCAAGGAAAACGTAGGGTTCAGTAACTGGTTCATCTGAAAATACCGTTAAGGAAAATACCATTAATTATCCCTGTCGTAAAATATGTCCATCGTGCCTCTAGGCATGATACAATGCCCAATTCTATGTGCAAAGAGTACACATAAGGTTAGACAAAGATGCATAAACAGGAAAAGGAACATCTAAATTACTGGAAATAGTTGAAGAGAGATGACACACAGTAACAAAAGTTTGATCATTCCCTCAGCTGCTCAACTAATGAAATAAGCAATGCAAGATAAGTACTCCCTCCGTAAACTAATATAAGAGCGTTTAGAATACTAAAATAATGATCTAAACGCTCTTATATTAGTTTACAGAGGGAGTATGAGACTACAGACTTGAGAACGTAGAATTGCTATAGGATCTGGAGTGATCAGTGTGAAGGTCTATAAGAGGTAATCTAAGGAAGATGGACCAGCGTACAGAAGAAAAATGTGGAGAACAAAAAGGAGAAACAGAGGAATTCATTTTGCTATTATATGTACTGTCTTATTGCCAAAACAAACCAGGTAAATGCACAGAATACATTGAAAGGGGAAACACAGAAGCATGCGTATAGTATTTACAGTAAAATTAGCTGCACAGAAACTTCTCAAACCATTATAGGCGCACAAAGATTGAAATGGAGTAGGATATATATTTCTGGTAGAAGAATGAGCACATGATGCAATATTTTAAAACTATTGACACACAGAAAATTATGGTCAAAACCAGAAAATAGCAACAACAAAAAACATAACTACTCACCCTTGTAAAAGCATGGGCCACTCATTCTTACTTCACAATTGGATCATGAACCTCTCAAATTTACAAAGTCAAAGGCAACCTGAAGAAATTTCGAACAATTGGTTTCCAGATGGCTTCCTTTGTAGAGTGGTACATTGTGTCTATTAAGGTGAAATGCTGGGCACTAGCAATAGACTTCTTCAGATGATGAAAACCCAATTGGTTCTTTAAAGTACATATGGTGCATGTCATGGCAACAGAGAAGTAAGGGTGCGTCAAGCTAGCAAGTAAATACCAACCTAGGGGGATGCATATGAGAACTTCATCATCATCACCTCTATCAATGAGCTCAAAAAAGAAGAGAGTTCGCGGAGCGGGCAGGAAAGAGAAGCAGCCAGAGCGCTTCCGACGAGCCACAAAGTTGCCATGAGTCCAAAAACCGTAATTATCAAGCTTACCGCGTCTGGTCACCTTACCACAGGAGCAGGTTCGTACTCATCGCCCTGACCAGCCAAACAACCATGGAAAAAGAAATTGGTGAAGTTAGCAAGGTAAAACAAGATAGAACAAAGAAGACTGACTTCACTTAATTACTACAACCCCCTATACACAAATTTATTATAATTATCACTGAGCGAAATCTGTTAAAAATGTATAATGGTACAGAAGTAATATTCATGACAAACCACTAGGATGTAGTACAATGCAAGGTGCTTACGCAGTGCTAGTAAGAATAAACCGATTTTTGCTAAGCACCAGTGCTTTTTCATATTGCAGAGGCGCCTATACAAATAAGCACCGGCGGTTAACAAAAAAGGGTTCTTTTTCATAAGCACCTTGCATTGTCAGGCCTAATAATATAATTTCCATGTGCCAGCTTTCTATGCATTGGTGATCAATGTTTTTTAAGGTTTGATTGACTGCAGCTAATTGCAAGTAAATTTTGATCGAGTGAGGAAGAACGTATCACCAGATGGGTGGAGTTGTACAGCTCAAGGCATTGCAACAGAGTCTCGTGATTCAGAGCTTTAATCTCCAACCATGACATCTTAGGCCTAGCATACATACAACATATAGCAAATATTGAGACGGACGGGGTAGCGGCACGCAGATCTTAGGCCTAAATCGCCCCGACTCCGTCTCTCTGTCTCTCCCGGCCGTGGGACAAATGTTTTTTTTACGAAACATGTTATTTGCCGAACGTTCTCCGGGGTGGGATCCCAGCGAAAGCCCCTAGAGCCATCCGATCTTGATCTGACGGTGTCAGTTTTTGCCAAAAACTCCCTGCAAATTAAACAAACTGTCATGACAGTTTTGTAAAATGTCACCCCCAGCCACACAAACTACCATTCGAGCATCCGCACTTTATCATCCCTGCTGGCAAAAATTCGTCAGCATTTATTTTCCTTTTTAATACATATCTAGATTGAACGGAAAGGAAAACAATATACGGGGTGTATCCAGATACGAGACAGCTGCCCACTTTTGCAGAGAACACCCTAACTACAACAGAAAAGGCGAAAGCAACTCTAGGATATTTTTCGCTACTCCAATCTATCACCGTCCACCTCCTTGTCGTTGTACCGTCGAAGCCTGAAGGGAGATGAAGAGCAGGAAGGGGGACGATGTGTCACAATGTAGGACGATAGTAGGCCCAAAGGGATGGCATCGACGACTTGGAATGAGAGAGAGAGAGAGGGGAAGAGAGAGAATGGAGGAAGATGTCTTCGGAGAAGGAGAAAGAGAAGGGCAGGTAGGGTGTAGAAGTAGCTGTTTGGCTGGGCAGAGGGAGGGGGTCGCCAATGGGAGAGCTCCTCGGAGAAGTCAGGCGGTGGATTGGTGCGGAGCGAGATGGATGAGAGTGAGATGGCAATGGGTACCTGTTACCCGACCATCGACGGATAATTACCCTATTATTATGGGATGGATTTTGGTCATTGATACGTTGCACACGTATCAATAATATTCTCTTGTTCATGCTGCATTTATAGCATAATTGTGCAGCTTTGGCATCTTTTTATCAATTAATTCAGTGTAAGATGTTGTTTTTTCATATCTTTCGACCTTTTAGAAAATCATCGCTTTCGGGGCAAAATAATTTGAGAAAAAATGATGAAACTTTCTAATCAGGACGGAGCTAGGGGACAAAGCCCAGCCGGGAGGCCACCTATGGGCTCCGTGTGGGCCTCAAACGCGGGCCAGGGCTAGCCGTGATAAAGGGGCATGGGCTCCACAAGGGCCGCCTCCACCTCCTTTCGCCCCACTGTGTGACGCCCCCGGTTGTGATCATGCATGATGTGTGTACGATTAGTGCACGATTACAAACAGGGGGCATCACACCCTGCCTTTATATTCTCCGAAAACCCCAAAAGTATTTATCAAGGATTTTTTTTGTCGTTGCCACCTCCGCTTCCGCGAATATGCAATTTGGAGCATGTTCCTGTACTTTGTCGAAAGGGGGAATCCATTGTCGGAGTTCTCTTCATCATCTTTGTTGTCACCATGACCACGTGTGACTAGTCCTCCTTGCACTATGAGTCCATAATAGTAGCTAGATGTTATTTTCTCTCCCCTATTTTTCAATACAAAGATCACACGAGCCGCCCTACATGATTGTGATCCATCTAATGTAATTAATGGTGTGCTTGTTGCTGTGTGATGGATGATCACTTTTATGATCTTTTGATTTCTCTGGTTTCTTTATTACATGATCTATATACATATGTGTGTTATCCCTCTATTAGTCTTGCACTGCAATGTTTAGATGAATGATCTTCAAATAGATAGTTCTATTTTATTTGGGTTTAACCTTGCAAGTAATCTATCTTTGTCAGAAAGAGAAAAGGACATGTAACTTGTTGGAAATATGCCCTAGAGGCAATAATAAAAGGATTATTATTATATTTCCTTGTTCGTGATAATTGTCTTTTATTCATGCTATAATTGTATTATCCGGAAATCGTAATACACGTGTGAATAGATAGATCACAACATGTCCCTAGTGAGCCTCTAGTTGACTAGCTCGTTGATCAATAGATAGTTATGGTTTCCTGACTATGGACATTGGATGTCATTGATAACGGGATCACATCATTAGGAGAATGATGTGATGGACAAGACGCAATCCTAAGCATAGCACAAGATCGTGTAGTTCGTTTTGCTAGAGCTTTTCCAATGTCAAGTATCTTTTCCTTAGACCATGAGATCGTGTAACTCCCGGATACCGTAGGAGTGCTTTGGGTGTACCAAACGTCCTAGCGAAACTGGGTGACTATAAAGGTGCACTACAGGTATCTCCGAAAGTGTACATTGGGTTGACATGGATCGAGGCGGGATTTGTCACTCCGTATTACGGAGAGGTATGACTGGGCCCACTCGGTAGTGCATCATCATAATGAGCTCAAAGTGACCAAGTGTCTGGTCACGGGATCATGCATTATGGTACGAGTAAAGTGACTTGCCGGTAACGAGATTGAACGAGGTATTGGGATACCGACGATCGAATCTCGGGCAAGTAATGATGAAGTCATGTACCTGGGGTAGGGTCATAGACCTGCCCAAAGGTACCCTCCACAGGGACACTCGCAAGAGAAGCAGCCTTCCAGTCGACCTGGTAGGTTTCCACTCGACAGATTCAAAGACACTCGACCACCAGGAGTCCAAGATCCACTCGGTGCCCAAACGGTCTGTAGTTAAATAGTCTTTATGATCTTAATGACACTTTATGTAAGGCGTTACTAGTAACGCCTAGCCTTAACGCACCTTAAACCCTCGCTTTCGTGGGCTGGCTGGGGTCTGGCGCACTCTATATAAGCCACCCCTCCACGGTAGAAGGGTTCGCACCCTGTAACACATACACATATAATCCGATCGACCGCCTCCGGGCTCCGAGGCGTGGGGCTACTACTTCCTCCGAGAAGGGCTGAACTCGTAAATCTCTTGCGTATACAACTACTCCATAGCTAGGAACTTGCCTCTCCATACCTACCCCCATTCTACTGTCATACTTAGAACCACGACAGTTGGCGCCCATCGTGGGGCTGGTGTTCTAGCGATTTGTTGGAGAAGTTGGGATTCTTTCGATCTCCTACATCATGGTTTCAAGTGGAGTTCTGGTTGACGGCCACGAGATCCGTCTCGGTGCGCTCACGTTCGTCGCCGACGACTCCGCTTGGCTTCAGGAGGCTCCACTCGACGTGGACGCGCTCGCCGTCCATGGGCGACGCACTTCGTGCGTGTGTCCGCTGGCGCCCTCCTGCTGCAACCGTCCGACCCAAAGATGGGTCGGCTCTGTGCCGCCTTCACTCCTGGGCCTCCCACCGGCGCAAGCTGCCCGGCCGGTCAAGGCTTCAGTGGGTGAGGCATGTGATGGCCCCGGTCGGCCACACCCCAAGTCGCAGCGATCGAGCCCGACGAATCTCTCTGGCCTGTTCGACTGGCTCCGCATGACTGCGTCCGAATGCGATAGCGATGACCCGGCGAGAGGTTACGATGGTCGATGGACCACGCAGTCCTCCGGATTCACCCGCACCAACGGAGGTGATGGTGGAGGCGATCCGGAGCAAGCCCACGAAGAGTACTTGCGAGCCCCTCACTTCGCTCGAGAGGAGGAGCTTCGCCCGTCGGAACATGGATGCACTTCACACTCCTATCGTTGGAGAAACCCCGAGGCTCGTGCCTTGGAGGATGCGGCAACAGCCAACCTGGCTGGCGCTTTCGATGGAGAACCTTCAGCGAGTACTCGACAAGCGCGCGCGACCAATGGTTCCAGAATCCAGTCGACGTCAGCTCTTTCAACCTCCAACTCAGGTATATCAAACTCCGATTCAGAATTTAGCAGATGTCGCCCGTATAGCAGAGTCAATTCAGCCTTCCCAGTCGGAGGCGGGTAGAGGTTTGCTGCAAATCAGAGATCTGCTCCGGGCGGCAGGAGATCAAAACTCAGTTGTATCACAGTTGCGGAACAGGATTCACAGCCGATCCATATTGCGAATTGATCCGATCGGCACATAGTCCGAGATCGCCTCGAGGCGTGAGGAACGTGGGGGCGGAGTGATGATGATCGATTACAAGACGCATGGCGGTATGAGCACCGATTCGATCGCAACGATCGACGCCGAGTGCCCACTCCTCCCAAGGGGTGGATCATACGCTCCTCGGCAGCAGGACGACGACGCCAAAGACACGGTGTTGGGCGAAGAGTTCCAGTCGACCCCAGGGAACCAGGCTTTGATGCGAGATCTATTATCGTTCAAGGTTTGGTCGACAGGAACAGAGCTCACCGAGACGTCCATGATAGAAATGTTCCCTCCAGCAGCAGAGTTCATGTCTCGGGACCAGAGTGTTTCAGCAGAGCCATCAGAGCCGCGGTGATTCCTCCCAACTTCAGGTTGGCGGCGGAGTCGATAAGTTCCTTTGGTGAATCCAAGCTGACAGTTGGCTTGAAGATTACCGAGTGGCTATTCAGATCGGCGGTGGCAGCGATGAGGTAGCCATGAAACATTTGCCTCTTATGTTGGAGGGTTCAGCCGGGCGTGGTTGAATCGATTAGCACCAGCAAAGATTTACACTTGGGAAGATCTTGCCCGAGTGTTTGTCAGGACATTTGAAGGAACTTGCAAACGACCAGCAGGATTGACGGAGTTGCAGTCGTGTGTGCAAAATTCGAGTGGAACTTTGAGAGATTATATCCAGAGGTGGATCACTTTGCACCACACAGTCGAGAATGTATCTGATCACCAGGCAGTCTGTGCCTTCAAAGAAGGTGTCAAGAACAGAGTTGAGTTTGAAATTTGGTCGAACCGGAGATATGACCTGAGTCGGATGATGGAGATTGCCACCAAGTATGCAAATGGTGAAGAAGAGGATCGGCTCGGAGTGGTAAATATAAATCGGCCGCCAATGAGGCGGCGGAGAAAATTCGGTCGGAAGCGAGCGCAAAGCCGAACCGGCCGCTCCGGAGAGGCCTTGGCTGTGACCCAGAAAGTTAAAGGAAACCCAAGGGTCCTTGGAACCCCAAGAAGGTGAAAGACCAGGACGGAAACGACGTGTTGGATTTGCCATGTCATATTCATACAAAGAAAGATGAAGAGGGTAAACTCATTTACCCGAAACATACCACTCAACAGTGTCGGCTCTTGATTCAGCAGTTCCAAGGGAAACAGCTCAAGGATAAGGATAAGGAAACAGACAAAGTTGAGGACAAAGATGACAGCGATGATGGATATCCCGAGGTCAATTCCACCCTGATGATTTTCTTGGCGTCGAAAGCAAAAGTCGATTGAAGGTTATCAATCGGGAAGTGAACTTGGTTGCTCGTGACTCCCAATTATCTGAAATGGTCCCGGACCGCCATCACATTCTACCGGTCGATCACCGGCGACATTGCCACCACAGGAGGCAAGCATTGGTGGTCGACCCGGTTGTTGAGGGCACTCGGTGACCAAAGTCCCGATGGATGGTGGTAGTGGCCTGAACATATTGTACGCGGAGACGTTGAAAGGAATGGGCATTCCGATGTCGGACTCGATACCGATAACATGAGTTTCCACGGAGTCATTCACGGAAAGAAGGCTGAGTCACTCGGCCAAATTGCTCTTGATGTAGTTTTTGGTGATTGAAGCATTTCCGGAAAGAAAAGTTGACCTTTGAGGTCGTGGATTTCAGGCGCTTATCACGCTATTGCAGGAAGGCCGACTTATGCACGTTTCATGGCCCGACCATGTTACGTGTATCTTAAGCGAAGATGCCTGGTCCCAAGGCGTGACCACCGTGAACGGGCAATCGGAAGAAGGCGGAAGAGTGCTTCGAGAAAGGCTCTAAGATCGCCGATGCTCGGTTGGCGATGGTAGAGCTACAAGAGTATCGAGAAAGATCCGAGTGATACATTGCGAGCTAAGAAGCACCTTTCTGAGTCGACATTTGATCATTGGTGAGACGAAACAGGTTCACATTCACCCGGTGATCCCAATGCTGCTCCGACCAACATCTCCACAACACTCGACTCAAAATAGGAAGAAGCGCTCATCCAGTTCCTCCGTGAGAACCGGGATATCTTTGCATGGAAGCCTGCTGACATGCCGGGTGTTCCCAGGGAGCTGGCTAAGCATCGCTTACGAGTCGACCCAAAATTCAAACCGGTTAAAGAATATCTTCGGCGGTCCGCCGTCCAGAAGAGAATGGCCATTGGCAAGGAGGTGGCTCGGCTCTTAGCGGCAGAGTTCATCCGAGAGATCTACCACTCCGAGTGGCTCGCCAATGTCGTCATGGTCCCCAAGAAGGACAAGTCGTTGCGCATGTGCATCGATTTCAAGCATATCAATCGAGCCTGCCCGAAAGATCATTTCCCTCTTCCTCGCATTGACCAAATAGTCGACTCAACTGCGGGATGTGAGAGGTTGTCTTTTTTAGACGCCTATTCCGGGTACCATCAGATCCGTCTGTATGGACCCGATGAGATTAAAACAGCGTTCATCACTCCATTCGGGTGCTTCTGTTATGTCACCATGCCATTCGGTCTCAAGAATGCCGGAGCCACATTCATGAGGATGATTCAGAAGTGTTTGCTCACTCAAATCAGTCGGAATGTAGAAGCGTACATGGATGATATAGTGGTCAAGTCACGAAAGGGTTCCGACCTATTGACTGACCTTGCTGAAACATTTGCCAATCTCAGGAGGTATGATATCAAGCTTAACCCATCAGAGTGTACATTTGGAGTTCCTGGTGGAAAGTTACTCGGTTTTCTTGTTTTTGAGCGAGGAATCGATGCTAACCCAGAAAAGGTTGGCACCATACTCCGAATGAAGCGACCTGTGCGTGTGCACGATGTCCAGAAACTTACTGGATGCTTGGGCGCTTTAAGTCGATTCATCTCTCGCCTCGGTGAAAAGG
Source organism: Aegilops bicornis (assembly GCA_021605145.1). Classification (NCBI taxonomy): domain Eukaryota; kingdom Viridiplantae; phylum Streptophyta; class Magnoliopsida; order Poales; family Poaceae; genus Aegilops; species Aegilops bicornis. The sequence continues at coordinate 197,007,700 of CM038675.1, forward strand.
CATTGCCTCTTTACCGACTGATGAAGAAGTCAGACAAGTTCGAGTGGACTCTAGAAGCTGATGCAGCGTTTGCAGAGCTCAAAGCTCTGCTCTCCACCCAGCCGGTGCTTGCTGCCCCAATCAGCAAAGAGCCTTTGCTGCTTTACATTGCAGCCCTTTGGACAAGTCGTCGATGCCGTACTTACGGTCGGCGGGAAGAAGAAGGAAAAGCCTTCAAAGTTCAACGCCCGGTTTATTATATTTCGAATCTTGACCCCATCAAAGCAAAGATACCCTCACTATCGAAGCTTGTTTATGGGATCTATATGACCACAAAGAAGGTTGCTCATTATTTCTCCTATCATTCCATTACAGTCGTCAGCGACGCCCCATTGTTGGAAATTCTTCATAACAGAGATGCAACTGGTCGAGTAGCAAAATGGGCGATTGAACTCCTTCCCCTTGATATCAAATTTGAGGCAAAGAAAGCCATCAAGTCCCAAGCAATAGCAGACTTCCTCGTCGAGTGGACTGAACAGCAGCTTCCGACTCAAGTTCACTCGGAGCACTGGACTATGTTTTTCGACGGTTCCAAGATGCTGAACTGTTCTGGTGCAGGGGTTGTATTGGTTTCCCCCCGAGGAGATAAGCTCAAATATGTTCTCCAGATTCACTTTGATTCTTCCAACAACGAAGCAGAATATGAAGCACTCCTGTATGGGTTGCGCATGGCCATTTCACTCGGTGTCCGTCGCCTTATGGTCTACGGCGACTCAGATCTGGTTGTTAATCAAGTGATGAAGGAGTGGGATGTCGAAGCCCGGCTATGACAGGTTATTGTAATGCTGATGAGAAAATTTGGAGAAGAAATTCGAGGGGTTAGAGCTTCATCATATACCCCGACTGAAAAATCAAGCTGCAGATGATTTGGCAAAGGTAGGATCCAAGAGGGAGGCCATTCCTAGTAATGTATTTTTGGAGCACATTCATGCACCATCAGTGCAGGAGGATCCTTTCATAGAAGAAGCCCCTTGACAAAAGAGTGCCGATGATCCGATTGAAGTTGAGGTCCCGGCCGTGGTCGACGTAATTATGGAAGTTGTGGTCATCACTCCCATTTGGACGGTGCCGTACATCACATATATCCTAAGGAAAGAGCTCCCGGAGAATGAAGAAGAGGCTCGACAGATCGTCCAAGCGATCCAAGGCCTTTCTTGTGATCAAGGGACAGTTGTTCGAGAAAGCGTGATCGAGTCGGCCGAAGTGTATCACGCCGGAAGAAGGTCGAGATAATTCTTGAGGATATCCACTCGGGGACTGTGGCCATCATGCGTCCTCTCGGACCATTGTGGCTAAAGCATACCGAGGGGATTTTCTTGGCGAAAGCCAATGAAATGGCAAAAGAAATAGTTGACAAGTGCGAAGGATGTCGGTTCTATTCCAACATGTCGCACAAGCCCGCCTCAGCCTTGAAGACCATTCCACTCGTCGGCCCTTCGCTGTTTGGGGATTGGACATGATTGGACCGTTGAGAAGCTGGCGAAGCGGCTTCACTCATTTGCTAGTAGCAATCGACAAGTTCACCAAGTGGATCAAAGCCAAGCCCATCAAGAACCTCGATGCATGCCGCTATCGGTTTCATTAGAGAGTTGATATTCAGATATGGAGTTCCGCATAGCATCATCACCGACAATGGGTCAAACTTCGATAATGACAAGTTCAAAGCCTTCTGCGCCTCTCAAGGCACGCGGGTCGACTATGCTTCAGTGGCTCATCCTCAGTCGAATGGACAAGCAGAGCGTGCAAACGGCCTCATTCTCAAAGGGCTCAAACCACGGCTGATGCGTGATCTCAAACACACAGCAGGAGCTTGGGTTGACGAACTTCCATCAGTTCTCTGGGGATTGAGGACCACTCCTAATCGGTCGACTGGGAGAACTCCATTCTTCCCGGTCTATGGAGCTGAAGCGATTCTGCCGAGTGACACTGCTTCACAATGCGCCTCGAGTCGAATTATACTCACGAAGAAGAAGCGAACAAGCCCGGCAAGATGCGATCGACCTCTTGGAAGAGGAGAGAAATGGCCCTGATCTGCTCGACTATCTATCGCCAAGACTTGCGTCGATTCCATGCCAGAAATGTGAAGAGTCGAGCCTTCCAAGAGGGAGATTTGGTCCTCCGAGTGGATCAACAGAAACCACACAAGCTCGCTCCCACTTGGGAAGGTCCCTTCATCGTCACAAGAGTTCTCCACAACGGAGCGTATCATCTCTACAACGTTGATCGCGGATCGGCGAGCCTCGAGCTTGGAGCGGAGCTGCTCCGCCTATTACACTTAATACTCACTCGGTTGAGATGTAATAAAAGTACTTTTGTAGTTTGTTTATCTAAGACAAGAATGTTATAATTTTCCCAGTGATCGTTATTACTTTTTGTTGAAATTTCCCCCAGTGGGTGGCTTAGTTGCGAATCCGGTTCGCCTAAGTTTGTAAAAAAAATCCTTTCCGAGTGACGAGCCAGTCTCTCACTCGGGGGCTTAGCTGCGAATCTGCTTCGCCTAAGTATTCAAAATCCTACCGAGTGGCGAGCCAGTCTCTCACTCGGGGGCTTAGCTGCGAATCCGCTTCGCCTAAGTATTCAAAATCCTACCGAGTGGCGAGCCAGTCTCCCACTCGGGGCTTAGCTGCAGTCCAAGTACTCGCCTAAGTATTCAAAATCCTACCGAGTGGCGAGCCAGTCTCCCACTCGGGGGCTTAGCTGCAGTCCAAGTACTCGCCTAAGTATTCAAAATCCTACCGAGTGGCGAGCCAGCCTCCCACTCGGAGGCTTAGCTGCAGTCCAAGTACTCGCCTAAGTATTCAAATCCTACCGAGTGGTGAGCCAACCTCCCACTCGGGGGCTTGCAACAGCCCAAGGATTCGCCTTAACATCCAAAATAATGAAAATCGCAAGGACGACGAGGTGCAGGTCGACTGTTACCTTCTCCTTCAAAGCTAGGCCATAAAAATCCTACCGAGTGGAGAGCAAACCTCCCACTCGGGGGCTTAGCTGCAGCCCAGTGCTCGCCTAAGTAATAGAAATCCTACCGAGTGGTGAGAAAACCTCCCACTCGGGGGCTTAGCTGCAGCCCAACGCTCGCCTAAGTAATAGAAATCCTACCGAGTGGAGAGCAAACCTCCCACTCGGGGGCTTAGCTGCAGCCAGTGCTCGCCTAAGTAATAGAAATCCTCTTGAGTGGAGAAAACCTCCCACTCGGAGGCTTAGCTGCAGCCCAGTGCTCGCCTAAGTAATATAAATCCTACCGAGTGGAGAGCAAACCTCCCACTCGGAGGCTTAGCTGCAGAACAGTGCTCGCCTAAGTAATAAAAAACCTACCGAGTGGAGAGCAAACCTCCCACTCGGGGAGCTTAGCTGATCCAGTGCTCGCCTAAGTAAGGAATTCATCCCAATCCATAAGGACGACGAGGTGCAGGTCGATTGCTACCTCCTCCTTGAGCTTCGCCACAAGTACAACGTGCGGTCCATCCCAATCCGCAAGGGACGACAAGGTGCAGGTCGATTGCTACCTCCTCCTTGAGCTTCGCCACAAGTACAACATGCGGTTCATCCCAATCCGCAAGGGCAGCGAGGTCGATCGCGATCTGTGTTCCATCTCTACTGCAGGATAGATGAAGCACAAGTCATTTGGAGTTTCAATGGAATATCTTCCGAATGAGGAACAAAGTTCTCTTGAAGGCAAACAAAGCATGTTAAAGGATAAATCAAGTTCGGATAAACGTCCCACGGATCCAAAAGGTGCTCGAGCGTTAAGCACGCTAAAGTTTATCGGTTACAAAAACCACTCGGCATTCCGAGGCAAATTTAAGGTGGGACTTAGAAGTTTTTACTCCTCCGTGAGGACTGGAAGGTGCAACAAATTGGTCGAGGTCGATTCCGTCGGCAATACTGGTAGCGACAGCGATGAAAGTCTCCATGAAAGATCTGAAGTCGTGCTTCCTGGTGTTGGCAACCTTGAGAGACACCAGCTTGTCCTCTTGCGCTTCTTTGCAGTGGACACGAACCAGAGATAGAGCAACATCAGCACCACACCTGGCAGAAGACTTTTTCCATTCTTGCACTCGACTTGGAATCTCATTCAGTCGAGTCATCGAGATTCAAGGTCATTACAGGCGTCGATCTGGCGGAGAGTCGATTCGATCCACGACATCGCAACTTTCGGTCGAGCAAGATAATCCACCACGCTTAGCAACGCGAGACTCGATCGGAGCACATTCATAGCAGCTTTGTCCTTCACGGGAGAGTTGATGGGGTCCAAACTGGTTTCCACTGATTGGTTTCTTCTTGAAGTTTTGTGAGAATTCTGAAAACACAGCTCAGATTCAAAATAACGATCATGTGATGAGCGGTGATAGCAAGACAGTTGGGTAAAAGAGATTACCTTCAAGCATGAGAAACAGCTTCTTGGCGAGCCCTCCAAGATAAATCTCCGGTCATTTCGCTTCCACGCCCGGTTAGCCAGCCTTGTCGGATAGAGCAATCTTGTCGTTCTTGATCGACTAACTTCCTTGTTAGTCAGCGTCAAGAGCGGCTTTCGACAGCATTTTCGTCTTCAAGTTTGTCGACCGAGGCAAGCTTCTCTTCAATGAGCTTTGTTTTCTCCAAAGCCGCCTATACCTTCTCTGCAAGGTCAAGGTCCTTCTTCTTCAAAGTCTCTTCGGTTTATCTGCAAAGCAACAATGAGAACAGAGTTGAGAATGAACAGAAAAACAAAGGCAGTCGTCAAAAGTTCTCACCAGCCATACCTTTTGCTTCATCCTTTGCCTTCTGCAAATTCTCCTGAGCAAGCTTCTAATCGAGGTTGAGCTGGATCTATTTGTTCTCTAACTCAGTATAGCGAGCCACAAGCTCGCAAGATTTCTACAAAGAGTCAACCAACAAAAGACATCAAAGAAAGATCACTTCCGAGTGATTAAGGAAAAATAGTAGCATTTCTAAGACTACAGTCGAATCAAAACATTCGACAAGAGTCTGGGACTACACCCGGGTGCACTCAGCGTTCCCCACTGGTTTTACCAATTTGGTTCGACCATTCGACCAAAAGAGGCAAAAAGGTTATGTGTCGGGTCAGCCGTGAGAGAAAAAAGCGACAACAACACACGGTTCTTTAGACTATAGTCGATTTGCATGCGATCGACCATAGTCTCGAGGACTACACCGGTGGGTGCACTTAGCGTGCCCCCACGGTTTTACGGTTCCATTCGACTTGGTCCGTCCGGTCGAGTGAAGAAGTTCACATCATAAAGACTATAGCCATTTGCACGCGATCGACCATAGTCTCGGGGACTACACCCGGTGGGTGCACTCAGCGTGCCCCACAAAAGTTCAATCGACACACCCACCCGGTGGGTGTACAGATATGGAAATCTCGAGAAAGAAGCAGTTTCAGGTAGCATATCCTAACAAAGCAAGCAACGATTGACTTACTTGGACATTGCTCTGGAGAGCTGAACTAGCATCATAGGCCGCCTGGCTAGCCTCTCGGACCGCTTTCACTTGCTCCATCATGATCCTTGCCTGGCGTATGGCCTCCTTAGCAGCACTCACTTGGTCTTTCGGGACGTGGTGTATAGCAAAGAGAGATGGTGGATCAGCAGTCGACGAAGTGGGTCGGGCACTTGTCGGTGATGCAATGAAGACACGAAGCCGAGTGGGGTTGCCTCCCTCGAAATCAGCATCTCGGGAATCATGTTGGAGCAGCCTGGCCAGCAGGCACTCTCTTGTTCTTCCTCTTCCTCAATGGCGCTTCCTCGTCATCATCGGGGAGATCAATGACGTGAGGTGGAACTACACGAAAGATTCAAAAGTAAACATGGAAGTCCAATCGACTAAAAGCGAAACCTCAAAGATCATACCAAGGTTGGAGGTGGCAGCATCCTCCATTTCCTGATCTTCGTGCTTGGCTGAAGTCCCGGAGGTAGCGGCACTGTAGATTTCAAGAATCGGCTGATCAGTCATCAAGTCGACCCAAAGTTCACTCATGTTGAATAAGGAAATACAAGGTTCTGTTGGTTACCCGGAGATGGTGGGGATGACCATCCGCATCTTGGGCAGAGCCTTCGCCGCTTTGACGACGTTGCTCGAGGTTGCTTCGGCGGTTTCTCAGTCGGCGCAGGGGAAGTTGTCCTAGGTCGCTCGTCGCACGATGGGCACAACAGCTTTACCGCGCCGCCGCCGGGTCATGCGTCAACTTGGACCTTCCCTCGGCGAGGAGAATCGACGTCTTCCTCCTCCTCCTCCTCTTCATCAGAGCTGTCATCCCCCTCATCCTCCTCGCCGTTGGACTCCCATTCCTCCTGACTTTCACCTCCACTTCCTTCTTCTTCTTTGACTGTTTCCTGTACCTCGTTGGGCATCGAGTACATCTCAGTGGTGACCTAGAAGACAACAAAACAAGGCGAAAGTCAGTCGACGAATTGGCATCTAAACAGAATGAATGCAGCCGAATCACAGTCGAAGATAAGTGGTTGTACCTTGTCTACTTCGTAAGTCTGGTCGAGTGGTGGAATCCTCCCAGCTCCTCGAGGGTTATCTTTGTTTCCTGTGATGGCAGTCATCCACTTCTCCAGCGTGGCGTCATCGACCTCCTTTGGATGGACCCGAGTGGTATCATCCGTACCAGAGTACAACCACATCGGATGACCTCGGTATTGGAGTGGCTGAATACGCCGTCGGAGGAAAACCTCCAGGAGATCCATGCCGGTCACCCCGTCGTGAATAAGCTGGACTACGCGCTCCATCAGCAATTTTACTTGGGCCTTCTCCTCTGGTAACACCTTCAGGGAAGATGGCTTGTTCACTCGACTCATGGAGAAAGGAGGGAGCCGGTCGGCCTTGCCGACGTCGGCTGGTCTTGGCGATAGAACCAGGTCGACTGCCACCCTCTAACCGAGTCACGGAGAGTCATAGCCGGAAACGCGCTCTTCCCCCTCATCTGGACCCCGAGTCCCCCACACGTCTGGATTACTTGGGTTCTCTCGTCATTCGGGTTCGTTTTCTTCACCGTCTGAGAGCGACAGGTGAATATGTGCTTGAAGAGACCCCAGTGCGGTCGACAACCCAAGAAGTTCTCGCATAACAAAATGAAAGCAGCAAGGTAGACAATGGAGTTGGGAGTGAAATGATGGAGTTGCGCTCCAAAAAAGTTCAGAAACCCCCGGAAAAAAGGATTCGGTGGCAGAGAAAATCCCCGATCTACATGGGTGGCCAGGAGAATGCACTCACCCTCTTCAGGCTGCGATTGCCACATCGTTCCCGGAAGCCTCGCTGACCCGTGGGGGATCAGTCCTTCATTGGACAGATCGGTGAGGTCCTTCTCGGTGATGGTCAAGCGGATCCAATCTCCTTGGACCCAGCCTTACGGCAGTTTGGACCACGAAGAGGATCCGCCTGACTGGCGCTCTCCCTTAGCCTTCGCCGCCGCCTTCTTCACCCGTTCGAGGCTGCGGTCTTCTCCTTCACCATGGTCGCTTGGCGAAGCAAATCGAGCTCTTGGCTGGGACGAGCTAAGAGCGCGAGAAGGTTTGGAGGCGGAGGGAGGAGAAAGGCTGGGTCGCACTGTTCAAAATACCCTGTCCGACGCTTTATATGGGGCCGCTTCCGAGTGGCTGACCGGTAGGCCCAGGCAATCCCGTCAAATCCCGCAACAGGCGCGCATGCGATACATGGCAAAAAAGGCGGCGTGAAGATCGAGGCGTCATCTTCTTATCCCATCCGAGTGCCGCAGTTTTCTCCGCTTCGCGCGCTTCCCAAAATTCAGATCCCGCGAAATCCGCTAACCGCGGAGCAACCCGTCAGATAGCAGATTTCCTCCGATCCGTCGCCGAAATCCTCAAGTTCACGAGAGTTCACTCGACAAAGCGTGAAGAATGGATCAAGGCGACTGAAAAAGAAGTTGATGCCATCACTAAAAGGTCGTTGATCCAGAGTAAGACACACATGCAACACGAAGAACAGGTCGGAAAGATTATCAACTCCTTCCTCACTCAAACCTCGATCCATTCGGGGGCTAATGATGAAGTCATGTACCTGGGGTAGGTTCATAGACCTGCCCAAAGGTACCCTCCACAAGGACACTTCGCAAGAGAAGCGGCCTTCGATCGACCTGGTAGGTTTCCACTCGATGATTCAAATACACTCGACCATGAAGACCCACTCGACCACCAGAGTCCAAGAGCCACTCGGTGCCCAAGCGGTCGTAGTTAAATAGTCTTTATGATCTTAATGACACTTTATGTAAGGCGTTACCAAAGAACGCCTAGCCTTAACGCACCTTAAACCCTCACTTTCGTGGGCTGGCTGGGGTCCTGGCGCACTCTATATAAGCCACCCCCCTCCACAGGTATAAGGGTTCGCACCCCTGTAATACATACGCATATAATCCAGTCGACCGCCTCCGGGCTCCGAGACGTAGGGCTATTACTTCCTCCGAGAAGGGCCTGAACTCGTAAATTCCTTGCGTATACAATTACTCCATAGCTAGGAACTTGCCTCTCCATACCTACCCCCATTCTACTGTCAGACTTAGAACCACGACAAGTAACATACCGGTTGACAAAGGGAATAGTATACGGGGTTGCTTGAATCCTCGACATCGTGGTTCATCCGATGAGATCATCGAGGAGTATGTGGGAGCCAACATGGGTATCCAGATCCCGCTGTTGGTTATTGACCGGAGAGCCGTCTCGGTCATGTCTACATGTCTCCCGAACCTGTAGGGTCTACACACTTAAGGTTCGGTGACGCTAGGGTTGTATGAATATGAGTATGCAGCAAACCGAAAGTTGTTCGGAGTCCTGGATGAGATCCCGGACATCACGAGGAGTTCCGGAATGGTCCAGAGGTAAAGAATTATATATAGGAAGTGTTGGTTCGGCCATTGGGAAAGTTTCGGGGTCACCCGATATTGTACCGGGAGGTCCGGGACCACCGGAAGGGTTCCGGGGGTCCACCGGGTGGGGCCACCTATCCTGGAGGGCCCCATGAGATGAAGTGGGAGGGGAACCAGCCCCTGGTGGGCTGGTGTGCCCCCCTTGGGCCCCCCTCTGCGCCTAGAGTTGGGAACCCTAGGGGGCGCCCACTTGCCTTGGGGGCACTCCACCCCTTGGCCGCCGCCCCTAGGAGATCCCATCTCCTAGGGCCGCCTCGGGACCCTATATATAGAGGGGGAGGGAGGCAGCCGCACCTGCACTTGGCGCCTCCCTTCCCTGCTACACCTCCTCCTCCTCCCGTGGTTGCTTGGCGAAGCCTGGGAACCTCTTGCATCCACCACCACGCCGTCGTCTTCTTTGGATCTTCATCAACCTCTCCTTCCCCTTGCTGGATCAAGACGGAGGAGACGTCACGCTGACCGTACGTGTGTTGAACGCGGAGGTGCCGTCCGTTCGGCGCTAGGATCTCCGGTGATTTGGATCACGACGAGAACGACTCCCTCAACCCCGTTCTCTTGAACGCTTCCGCACGCGATCTAGAAGTGGTATGTAGATGCATCTCCCTCTCTCGTTGCTAGATGAACTCATAGATTGATCTTGCTGAACGTAGGAAATTTTTTATTTTATGCAACGTTTCCCAACAGTGGCATCATGAGCTAGGTCTATGCGTAGTTCTCTATTGCACGAGTAGAACACAATTTGTTGTGGGCGTAGATGTTGTCAACTTTCTTGCTGCTACTAGTCTTATTTTGCTTCAGCAGTATTGTGGGATGAAGCGGCCCGGACCGACCTTACACGTACGCTTACGTGAGACAGGTTCCACCGGTGACATGCACTAGTTGCATAAGGTGGCTAGCGGGTGTCTGTCTCTCCCACTTTATTGGAGCGGATTCGATGAAAAGGGTCCTTATGAAGGGTAAATAGAAGTTGACAAATCACGTTGTGGCTTTTTTCGTAGGTAAAAGCGTTCTTGCTAGAACCCAATTGCAGCCACGTAAAAGATGCAACAACAATTAGAGGACGATCTAACTTGTTTTTGCAGCAATTGTCATGTGATGTGATATGGCGAGAAGTTGTGATGAATGATGAATGATATATTGTGATGTATGAGATCATGTTCTTGTAATAGGAATCACGACTTGCATGTCGATGAGTATGACAACCGGCAGGAGCCATAGGAGTTGTCTTAATTATTGTATGACCTGCGTGTCATTGATTCAACGCCATGTAATTACTTTGCTTTATTGCTAAACCGTTAGCTATAGTAGTAGAAGTAATAGTTGGCGAGCAACTTCATGGAGACACGATGATGGAGATCATGATGATGGAGATCATGGTGTCATGCGGTGACAAGATGATCATGGAGCCCCGAAGATGGAGATCAAAGGAGCTATATGATATTGGTCATATCATGTCACTACTATATATAATTGCATGTGATGTTTATTATGTTTACGCATCTTGTTTACTTAGATCGACGGTAGTAAATAAGATGATCCCTTATAATATTTCAAGAAAGTGTTCTCCCTAACTGTGCACCGTTGCTAAAGTTCGTCGTTTCGAAGCACCACGTGATGATCGGGTGTGATAGATTCCTACGTTCACATACAACGGGTGTAAGACAGTTTTACACATGCAAAACACTTAGGTTAACTTGACGAGCCTAGCATGTACAGACATGGCCTCAGAACACAAGAGACTGAAAGGTCGAGCATGAGTCGTATGGAAGATACGATCAACATGGAGATGTTCACCGACGATGACTAGTCCGTCTCACGTGATGATCGAACACGGCCTAGTCGACTCGGATCATGTAACACTTAGATGACTAGAGGGATGTCAAATCTGAGTGGGAGTTCATTATATAATTTGATTAGATGAACTTAATTATCATGAACATTAGTCTAAAATCTTTGCAAAATGTCTTGTAGATCAAATGGCCAACACTCATGTCACCATGAACTTCAACGCTGCTCCTAGAGAAAACCAAGCTGAAAGATGATGGCGGCAACTATTCGGACTGGGTCCTAACACGAGGATCATCCTCATAGCAGCCAAGAAACAATATGTCCTAGAAGCACCGCTAGGTGAAGCACCCATCGAGAGAACCAAGACGTTATGAACGCTTGGCAGTCTCGTGTTGATGATTACTCCCTCGTTCAGTGCGGCATGCTTTACAGCTTAGAACCGGGGCTCCAAAAGCGTTTTGAGCAACACGGAGCATATGAGATGTTCGAGGAGCTGAAAATGGTTTTCCAAGCTCATGCCCGGGTCGAGAGATATGAAGTCTCCGACAAGTTCTATAGTTGTAAGATGGAGGAAAATAGTTACATCGGTGAGCACATACTCAAAATGTCGGGTTGCATAACCGCTTTGTCCCAGTGGACATTAACCTCCCGGACGAGGCGGTCATTGACAGAATCCTTGATCGCTCCCACCGAGCTACAAGAGCTTTGTGATGAACTACAATATGCAGGGGATGGTGAAAACTATTCCTGAAGTATTTTCAATCCGAAGTCGTGAGGTAGAAATCAAGAAAGAACATCAAGTGTTGATGGTCAATAAAACCACTAAGTTCAAGAAGGGCAAGGGTAAGAAGAACTTCAAGAAGGACGGCAAGGATGTTGCCGCGCCCGCTAAGCCGATTGCGGGAAGAAGTCAAAGAATGGACCCAAGCACGAGGTGAGTGCTTTTATTGCAAAGGAAAGGGTCACTGGAAGCGGAACTGCCCCAAATACTTAGCAGACAAGAAGGCCGGCAACACTAAAGGTATATTTGATATACATGTAATTGATGTGTACCTTACAAGTACTCGTAGTAACTCCTGGGTATTTGATACAGGTGCCGTTGCTCATATATGTATCTCTCTGCAGGAGCTGCGGAATAAGCGGAGAATGGCAAAGGACGAGGTGACGATGCCCGTCGGGAATGGTTCCAAGGTCGATGTGATCGCCGTCGGCACGCTACCTCTACATTTACCTATGGGATTAGTTTTAAACCTCAATAATTGTTATTTAGTGCCAAGTTTGAGCATGAACATTGTATCAGGATCTCGTTTAATGCGAGATGGCTACTCATTTAAATCCGAGAATAATGGTTGTTCTATTTATATGAGAGATATGTTTTATTGTCATGCTCCGATGGTTAATAGTTTATTCTTAATGAATCTCGAACGTGATGTTACACATATTCATAGTGTGAATACCAAAAGATGTAAAGTTGATAACGATAGTCCCACATACTTGTGTAATCGCCGCCTTGGTCACATTGGTGTCAAGCGCATGAAGAAGCTCCATGCTCGATGGACTTTTAGAGTCTCGATTATGAATCATTTGACACATGCGAACCATGCCTTATGGGCAAAATGACCAAGACTCCGTTCTCGGAACAATGGAGCGAGCAACCAACTTATTGGAAATCATACATACCGATGTATGCGGTCCAATGAGCGTTGAGGCTCATGGAGGATATCGTTATGTTCTCACTCTCACCGATGACTTGAGTAGACATGGGTATGTTTACTTGATGAAACACAAGTCCGAGACCTTTGAAAAGTTCAAGGAATTTCAGAATGAGGTAGAGAATCAACGTGACCGAAAAATAAAGTTCTTACGATCAGATCGTGGAGGAGAATATTTAAGTCACGAATTTGATACACACTTAAGGAAATGTGGAAATCGTTTCACAACTCACGCCGCCTGGAACACCTCAGCGTAACGGTGTGTCCGAACGTCGTAATCGCACTCTATTGGATATGGTGCGATCTATGATGTCTCTTACAGATTTACCGCTATCATTTTGGGGATACGCTCTAGAGACAGCTACATTCACTTTAAATAGGGCACCGTCTAAATCCATTGAGACGACACCGTATGAATTATGGTTTGGGAAGAAACCTAAGCTGTCGTTTCTAAAAGTTTGGGGATGCGATGCTTATGTCAAGAAACTTCAACCTGAAAAGCTCGAACCCAAGTCGGAAAAATGCGTCTTCATAGGATACCCCAAGGAAACCATTGTGTATACCTTCTACCTTAGATCCGAAGGCAAGATCTTTGTTGCCAAGAACGGATCCTTTCTGGAAAAAGAGTTTCTCTAGAAAGGAGTAGGTGGGAGGAAAGTAGAACTCGATGAAGTACTACCTCTTGAACCGGAAAGTAGTGCAGCTCAGGAAAATGTTCCTGTGGTGCCTACACCGATCGGAGAGGAAATTAATGATGATGATCAAGGTACTTGGATCAAGTTACTACTGAACTTCGTAGGTCCACAAGGACACGTTCCACACCCAGTGGTATGGCAACTCTGTCACCGGAAATCATGTTGTTAGACAACGGTGAACCTTGAACTATGAAGAAGCGATGGCGGGCCCAGATTCCAACAAATGGCTTGAAGCCATGCAATCTGAGATAGGATCCATGTATGAAAACAAAGTATGGACTTTGACAGACTTGCCCGATGATCGGTGAGCGATAGAAAACAAATGGATCTTTAAGAAGAAGACGGACGCGGATGGTAATGTTACCATCTATAAAGCTCGACTTGTCGCTAAAGGTTATCGGCAAGTTCAAGGGGTTGACTACGATGAGACTTTCTCTCCGTGGCGAAGCTGAAGTCCGTCCGAATCATGTTAGCAATTGCCGCATACTATGATTATGAGATATGGCAAATGGACGTCAAAACGGCATTCCTTAACGGCTATCTTAAGGAAGAACTGTATATGGTGCAGCCAGAAGGTTTTGTCGACCCTAAGAATGCTAACAAGGTGTGCAAGCTCCAGCGATCCATTTATGGGCTGGTGCAAGCATCTTGGAGTTGGAACATTCGCTTTGATGAGATGATCAAAGCGTTTGGGTTTATGCAGACTTATGGAGAAGCCTGCGTTCTGAGAGAAAGTGAGTGGGAGCTCTGTAGCATTTCTCATATTATATGTAGATGACATACTTTTGATGGGAAATGATATAGAACTTTGGACAACATTAAGGCCTACTTGAATAAGAGTTTTTCAATGAAGGACCTTGGAGAAGCTGCTTATATATTAGGCATCAAGATCTATAGAGATAGATCGAGACGCCTCATAGGTCTTTCACAAAGCACATACCTTGATAAAATATTGAAGAAGTTCAAAATGGATCAGTCCAAGAAAGGGTTCTTGCCTGTATTACAAGGTGTGAAATTGAGCTCGACTCAATGTCCGACCACGGCAGAAGATATAGAAGAGATGAGTGTCATCCCCTATGCATCAGCCATAGGGTCTATTATGTATGCCATGCTGTGTACCAGACCTGATGTAAACCTTGTCGTAAGTTTGGTAGGAAGGTACCAAAGTAATCCCGGCAAGGAACACTGGACAACGGTCAAGAATATCCTGAAGTGCCTGAAAAGGACTAAGGATATGTTTCTCGTTTATGGAGGTGAGGAAGAGCTCGTCGTAAAGGGTTACGTCGACGCTAGCTTCGACACAGATCTGGATGACTCTAAGTCACAAACCGGATACGTGTATATGTTGAATGGTGGAGCAGTAAGCTGGTGCAGCTGCAAGAAGAGCGTCATGGCGGGATCTACATGTGAAGCGGAGTACATGACAGCCTCGGAGGCAACGCATGAAGCAATTTGGGTGAAGGAGTTCATCACCGACCTAGGAGTCATACCCAATGCGTCGGGGCCGATCAAACTCTTCTGTGACAACACTGGAGCTATTGCACTTGCCAAGGAGCCGGGTTTCACAAGAAGACCAGGCACATCAAGCGTCGCTTCAACTCCATTCGTGAAAATGTTCAAGATGGAGACATAGAAATTTGCAAAGTGCATACGGATCACGAATGTCGCAGATCCGTTGACTAAACCTCTTCATGAAAGCAAAACATGATCAACACCGTAACTCTATGGGTGTTCGATTCATCACAATGTAACTAGATTATTGACTCTAGTGCAAGTGGGACCTTTGTTGGAAATATGCCCTAGAGGCAATAATAAAAGGATTATTATTATATTTCCTTGTTCGTGATAATTGTCTTTTATTCATGCTATAATTGTATTATCCGGAAATCGTAATACACGTGTGAATAGATAGACCACAACATGTCCCTAGTGAGCCTCTAGTTGACTAGCTCGTTGATCAATAGATAGTCATGGTTTCACGACTATGGACATTGGATGTCATTGATAACGGGATCACATCATTAGGAGAATGATGTGATGGACAAGACCCAATCCTAAGCATAGCACAAGATCGTGTAGTTCGTTTTGCTAGAGCTTTTCCAATGTCAAGTATCTTTTCCTTAGACCATGAGATCGTGTAACTCCCGGATACCGTGGGAGTGCTTTGGGTGTACCAAAGCGTCACAACGAATCGGGTGACTATAAAGGTGCACTACGGTATCTCCGAAAGTGTACATTGGGTTGACATGGATCGAGACTGGATTTGTCACTCCGTATTACGGAGAGGTATCACTGGCCCACTCGGTAGTGCATCGTCATAATGAGCTCAAAGTGACCAAGTGTGCAGTCACGGGATCATGCATTACTGATGAGTAAAGTGACTTGGCGGTAACGAGATTGAACGAGGTATTGGGATACCGACGATCGAATCTCGGGCAAGTAACATACCGATTGACAAAGGGAATAGTATACGGGGTTGCTTGAATCCTCGACATCGTGGTTCATCCGATGAGATCATCGAGGAGTATGTGGGAGCCAACATGGGTATCCAGATCCCGCTGTTGGTTATTGACCGGAGAGCCGTCTCGGCCATGTCTGCATGTCTCCCGAACCCGTAGGGTCTACACACTTAAGGTTCGGTAACGCTAGGGTTGTATGAATATGAGATGCAGCAAACCGAAAGTTGTTCGGAGTCCCGGATGAGATCCCGGACGTCACGAGGAGTTTCGAAATGGTATGGAGGTAAAGAATTATATATAGGAAGTGCTGTTTCGGCCATCGGGAAAGTTTCGGGGTCACCCGGTATTGTACCGGGACCACCGGAAGGGTCCCGGGGGTCCATCGGGTGGGGCCACCTATCCCGGAGGGCCCCATGGGCTTAAGTGGGAGGGGAACCAGCCCCTGGTGGGCTGGTGCACCCCCCCTTGGGCCCCCCTCTGCGCCTAGGGTTGGGAACCCTAGGGGAGGGGCGCCCCACTTGCCTTGGGGCACTCCACCCCCTTGGCCACCCCCCTAGGAGATCCCATCTCCTAGGGCAGCGCCCAGGGACCCTATATATAGAGGGGAGGGAGGGCAGCCGCACCCTTGCACTTGGCGCCTCCTTCCCTGCTACACCTCCTCCTCCTCCCGTAGTTGCTTGGCGAAGCCTGCTTGAGCCTGCTGCATCCACCACCACGCCGTCGTCTTCTTTGGATCTTCATCAACCTCTCCTTCCCCTTGCTGGATCAAGAGGGAGGAGACGTCACGCTGACCGTACGTGTGTTGAACGTGGAGGTGCCGTCCGTTCGGCGCTAGGATCTCCGATGATTTGGATCACGACGAGAACCACTCCCTCAACCCCGTTCTCTTGAACGCTTCCGCACGCGATCTACAAGTGGTATGTAGATGCATCTCTCTCTCTGGTTGCTAGATGAACTCATAGATTGATCTTGGTGAACGTAGGAAATTTTTTATTTTATGCAACGTTCCCCAACATAACTGACTTACTGTCAGTATGGAATAAGGATAAAAGAGATAGTTGCATAGTTGTCTGGGTGATGAGCTGGAGGTAAAGATAATATACTATCTACATTGTGACATATTGATTTAGTTCAATGCTTTTTTACATAATACTTTGGGATGCATGTTCGATAGCAATTTTGGGGTGGAGTATTAGTTATAGATACAGTTGAATTACAACTTATAGATATACAATCATAATGACTATATGCAATCATGTAAGTGCATCTAGTGCCCCTTAGTGATTTTGGTGTATTGAAGACTTATAGGTTAAGGGACTAATGTATTTATGAGTGTACACATGTCTATAAGTCTATGAGGAGTTTGATATTTACAGAGAAAGTCGACCCCTAAAAATGAAATTCTTCAACTGAAGACTTTGGATTTCTAAAGACTTTCTGAAGACTTTGAAAGTGAAGAAATTGGTGTGACCTTGAAGACTTGGCATTCATTCGAGGAACATGGAGCGTGAAGACTTTTGTTTTCGTAGTTTCATTTTCTCTTTCTTGAGTCATAGGAAGCACCGTCTTTGTTAAAGAATTCGAGGAAATACTAAGAAAAAATTTCCATGTGATGCTCAACTCAAAATCCTACACCTACCAATCCCTTTGAGTGAAGCCATTGGAAATCTCATACAGATCAGTCATATTCTTCAAAGGACAGAGACGAAGTTCTTACGGTCTCCGAGAATTTGTTCTGACCGAGGAGTTAGGAATTCGCCGGTCTGGATTGCCTACGATGATGAACATGATAGCCACGAGGAATTTGATATTCAAATTTCCGACCGTTCTTGTATTCTGCGCTAGCTGTCCCAAAATATCTACCCACCTAACGGTCATATTATTGAAGGGCATTTATGTCTTATCATGTCGGGCTGCTCCCTAGGCTATAAATAGCCGCCCCCTACAACCGCTAGCTGGTTGGCTGCTCCGAGAGAAACTGACACTTGTCATTTGAGAGCATCCCATCCTCAGAGGACTTTGAGCGAAAATCATCGAGTGAGGAAAACCCAAACCCAAACACCTACAAACCCAAAGTGATTGAGCATCACTGAAGAGATTGATCCTGCGTGGATCCGACGCTTGTTACCTTTGAAGATTGTGCTTCTTCCAGACGGTTAGGCGTCATGGTCTAGAGCATCCAAGAGGAATTGTGGGTCGCCGAGTGACCGAGTCTGTGAAGGTTTGGAAGTCACCTGAAGACTTACCACGAGTGATTGGGCGAGGTCTGTGTGACCTTAGCTTAAGGAGAATACGGTGAGGACTGTGTGTCCTCAGGTTTAAATACCTAGCCGCTCCAACCAGACGTACAACTGAGACATCAGTTGGAACTGGTCTACCAAATCATTGTCTTCACCAAGCTTACTGGTTCTATTTCCTCAACTCTTTCATTTCCTCTTAACTGTGTTGTGCACTTGTTCATATTTGTGTTTGAAGACTTTGACTGAAGACTTTCTCAATTTCCTCAATTCAATTTCTTCAGTCTGTTTGTCTTCATCCTGTGTTATCCTGTGTTTACGTTTTCTGTACTCTGTGCTTGTCTTCATTTCATCATGATGACCATGCTTGTGCTCTGTTATGTTTATTTTTGAGTACTTATTCCGCTGCAAGTAATTCTTCGCTAAGGAATTTCCTCACACGCAAATTCCTCAGTGAAGAATTCATAAAAATTGCCTATTCACCCCCCTCTAGTCGATATAACGCACTTTCAATTGGTATCAGAGCAAGGTACTCCCTTGTTCCGTGTGATTTTGGTTTAACCGCCTGGAGTTTTAGTTATGTCGACCACAGGAATGAAGACCGTGTCATGCCCCATCTTTGACGGTCACGAGTATCCCAAGTGGAAGGCCATGATGAAGAAGCGTCTAATGGCGATGAACAGTGAGCTGTGGACCGTCACTGAGATTGGTCTTACCGATCTGTGCAACATGGCAGAAGCTGATGACATTCGCAAGTTCACCCTTCTCAACCTCACAGCGAAGGACGTCATTTGCTCCTGTCTGTCTCAAAATCAGTTCAGGAACATTATGCATCTCGATCGTGCGAAGCTTATCTGGGACCGTCTCTCTAAGGTCTATGAAGGTCATCGAACCCGTCATGATCCTTGGTTTGGGGACTTCAAGGAATCTCTTAGAGCGATGACATTCGAACCAGAATCATCATCTTCTACACCATGCCTTATGGCAAAAGATGCAAAGGTAACTGAATGCTATCTATCTGAATCCAGTGATGATGAATCTGGTGATGAATTTGGACCCAGCTATGTCAAACTTGCTTCCCTTGCCACTAAACAACAAAAAGCTTTGGAAAAAGTTTAATACATGCTAAATAAGAGCGATGATATGTTGGGTGAAGAAATGGATCAGTCGAAAGCTTTGGCTGAGAGTCTTCAGAGACTTCAGACTAGGTTTGATAACCTTCAAGGTCATCATAACACTCTCTTATCTGATCATGAGAAGCGTTCTTATGAATTTCTTCAAAGAAAGCAAGACCTTGAAAAGCTAAGAGTGAGTTATGAAGATCTTCAGAAGGAGCGCGATTCATTACTTGCTCAACAAATCAGCGCTACTCAGGAAGAATTTGTTCCTCCATGCTTGAAGTGCATTCAACGTGAATCTGCTAATTCTTCACCTGATTGTTCAAATGCTTCTAATGCTACAAATTCTTCAACTGTCTCTGCTATCACTAATTCCTCATCTGAGGACATTGCTAGTATCACTGATGATGCAGGGCTGAAGGAATTGTACATGACAGGCATGTACAAAAGCCTCAAAGGGCATCCGACTCTTTGTGATGTGCTTAAAAAGCAGATCCTCAACAGGAACCCTAGGAAAGAGGGTATTGCCTTTGAGAGGAAACTCAATGCTGATGGTACTTATTGGAAGCCTGAGCAGTACCCCAAAACCTCATGGGTTGCTGCAAAGGGACCTCCAGTAGATCCATCTAATCAATCTGGCTTTACATGTGAATCTCCTTATTCTTCTGATGAGTCATTTGACTTCAACTATAAACTGTTCAAAAATCAGAATGGTGAAATATTTGCTAGATATGTTGGCACTAACTGTAGGAACAGTTCTCCTATGAAGAAAATCTGGGTTCCCGAAAGGTGCCTTGAAAATCTTCAGGTGAATGTCCTCATGACACCACCTGTGAAGAATAGAAACCCCAGATCAAATTCTTCATATGGATCAGATTCTTCATATGGATCCAAGTCCTCATACGGACCAAATTCCTCACGTGGATCGTATTCCTCAAAAGGATCAAAGTCCTCATATGATTATCATCGTTCTAACACCTCTGTTTCGTAGGGAAGAGCTAAGGGCTATGAATATGAGCATTACTCTTCTAACCATTATGTTCATAAGTCCTCGAAGAATTTCTCTGCTTATTCATATGCTTACCCTAACCCCTCTTATGTGAAATGAAATGGACTGGCTTCTATGCCACCTTTCTCATATGGAGCTCACAGAGTGATGAACTCTTTGCCACCCCTTCAGATGTGGGTGGTGAAGAAAAAGAACTAATCTCTTATGCAGGGTCAGGTCTCCAGACGTGCGTAAACGTCTGAAGAATTTGCTGGAGACGTGAGAGTGCCTGATAGGACACATGCTATTCATGAAGAAATGAATTCTCATTTCTCACATCCTCATTCTGTTTTATCTGTTCTATTGGTTGATGAAATTGATCTGATGAATTGTGATGTCATATTCTTCACAGATGAAGTATATGAGTTCGTAAGCTGCACTAATTCATTTGCAGGATGATCAACCCAAAGCCAATGAGTGGGTCCTCGATAGTGGATGTACAAATCACATGACTGGTGACAAGAATCTACTGATGGATGCTCCCTTATCTCCATCGCATCTGAAGCATATCATCTTCGCTGACAAAGGAAAAAGTCAGGTATTGGGTCTAGGTAAGGTTGCGATCTCAAAGGATCGACACATGGACAGAGTCATGCTTGTCGAGTCCTTAGGATACAATCTCATATGCATCTCAATGCTTTGTGATCTTGATATGGTTGTTGTCTTTGGCAAGTATCATTGTGTTGTGATTATGGAAGCTGACAATTCCAAAGTCTTCGAAGGCTTTAGGAGAGGAGACTTGTATATTATTGATTTCTCTACAGGACCACAGCCAGCCATGTGCCTACTTGCAAAAGCTTCAGAAGGCTGGCTATGGCATCAACGACTTGGTCATGTAGGCATGAGGAATCTACACACGCTTGCGAAGAAGAAGCATTTCATTGGCATTTAGAATGTCAAATTCCTCAAGGATCACTTGTGCGGAGCCTGTGAAGGTGGAAAGATGACCAAGGCTAAGCATCCAGCGAAGACAATCATGACAACCACTCGACCATTTGAATTGCTTCATATGGATATTTTTGGTCCTAATCATTATTCTGCAGTTTTGAATGATGCATCTCAATATGGCTTTGTTATTGATGATTACTCTCGTTACACATGGGTACACATTGTTACTTACAAACATGAAGTGCACGAAGTCTTCAAACGATTGTCCTCGAGGGCTTCAACCAACTTTGGTGTGTGATAACCCACAAGTATAGGGGCTCAATTGCAGCCTCTTTCGATAAGTAAGAGTGTCGAACCCAATGAGGAGCTAAAGGTAGAACAAATATTCCCTCAAGTTCTATCGACCACCGATACAACTCTACGCACGCTTGACGTTCGCTTTACCTAGAACAAGTATGAAACTAGAAGTACTTTGTAGGTGTTTTTGGATAGGTTTGCAAGATAATAAAGAGCGCGTAAATAAAAAGTATGGGATGTTTAGATGAAGACACAACTAAGTTAGTTTTAGTAGAGATCTTTTTGTCACGAGAAATTTATTTGTCCCTAGGCAATCGGTATCTAGACCGGTAATCATTATTGCAATTTTATTTGAGGGAGAGGCATAAGCTATCATACTTTCTCTATTTGGATCATATGCACTTATGATTGGAACTCTAGCAAGCATCCACAACTACTAAATATCATTTAGGTAAAACCCAACCATAGCATTAAAGCATCAAGTCCTCTTTATCCCATACGCAACAACCCCCTTACTCGGGTTTGTGTTTCAGTCACTCACGCAACCCACTATAAGCGAATCATGAACGTATTGCAACACCCTACAGCGGGGATCCCTCACGCTTGCGCGACACGGAGAGCACCATAGGACATCACCAATAATAAAACATGCAACTCAAACCAATCTTGATCATCAAATAACCCATAGGACAAAACGGATCTACTCAAACATCATAGGATAGCCATACATCATTGGGAAATAATATATAGCGTTGAGCACCATGTTTAAGTAGAAATTACAGTGGGTAAGAGAGAGGTTACACCGCTGCATAGAGGGGGGAAGAGTT
The DNA here is from genome assembly GCA_021605145.1 of Aegilops bicornis. NCBI lineage: Eukaryota > Viridiplantae > Streptophyta > Magnoliopsida > Poales > Poaceae > Aegilops > Aegilops bicornis. The sequence goes on from CM038675.1 coordinate 197,029,695, forward strand.
GGTGATGATGGCGGTTAAGTTGTTGGTGAAGATTGCGGTGATGATGATGGCCCCGGAGGTGTTCCGGCGCCACCGGAAGAGAGGGGGAGAGGGGCCCCCTTCTTATTCTTCTTCCTTGAACTCCTCCCTAGATGGGAGAAGGGTTTCCCCTCTGGTCCTTGGCCTCCATGGCATGGGAGGGGCAAAAGCCCCTCCGAGATTGGATCTGTCTTTCTGTCTCTCTCTGTTTCTGCGTTCTGGTATTCTACCCTTTCACCATTTCGTATATATATGGAGATCCATAACTCCGATTGGACTGAAATCTTCGCCGTGATTTTTTCCTAAAAATTAGCTTTCTTGCGGCCGAAGAAGGGCATCAACCGCCTTATGGGGGGCCACGAGGGGGGCAGGCGTGCCCCCTGCCTCGTGGCCACCTCGGGCACCGTCTCGCGTTGATTCTTCTTCCCATATTCTCGAAATATTCCAAAAATATTCTCCGTCTGTTTTTATCCCATTTGGATTCCGTTTGATATGGGGTTTCTGCGAAACATAAAACATGCAACAAACAGGAACTGGCACTGGGCACTGGATCAATATGTTAGTCCCAAAAATAGTATAAAAAGTTGCCAAAAAGTATATGAAAGTTGTATAATATTGGCATGGAACAATCAAAAATTATAGATACGACGGAGACGTATCAGCATCCCCAAGCTTAATTCATGCTCGTCCTCGAGTAGGTAAATGATAAAAAAGATAATTTTTGATGTGGAATGCTACCTAGCATAATCTTGATCATGTATCTAATCATGGCATGAATATTAAGACACGAGTGATTCAAGGCAATACTCTATCATTTGACATAAAAAACAGTAATACTTCAAGCCTACTAGTAAAGCAATCATGTCTTTTTGAAATAACATGGTCAAAGAAGGTTATCCCTACAAAATCATATAGTCTGGCTATGCTCCATCTTCACCACACAAAATATTCACATCATGCACAACCCCGATGACAAGCTGAGCAATTGGTTCATACTTTTTAACGTGCTTCAGCCTTTTCAACCCTCACGCAATACGTGAGCGCAAGCCATGGATATAACACTATGGGTGGAATCGAATATGATGATGGGGGTTATGTGGAGAAAAACAAATGAGAAAGTCTCACATCGACGCGGCTAATCAATGGGCTATGGAGATGCCCATCAATTGATGTCAATGTGAGGAGTAGGGATTGCCATGCAACGGATGCACTAGAGCTATAAGTATATGAAAGCTCAAACTGAAACTAAGTGGTGTGCATCCAACTTGCTTGCTCATGAAGACCTAGGGCATTTGAGGAAGCCCATCCTTGGAATATACAAGCCAAGTTCTATAATGGAAATTCCCACTAGTATATGAAAGTGATAACTCAAGAGACTCTCTATATGAAGAACATGGTGCTACTTTGAAGCACAAGTGTGGTAAAAGGATAGTAACATTGCCCCTTTTTCTCTTTTTTCTGCGGGCTTCTTTGGCCCCCTTTTTTTATTTAGGCTTCTTTGGCCTCTCTTTTTCTTTGGGGCAATGCTCTAATAATGATGATCATCACACTTTTATTTACTTACAACTCAATATTACAACTCGATATCTAGAACAAAGATATGACTCTATATGAATGCCTCGGTGGTGTCTGGGATGTGCAATGATCTAGCGTAGCAATGACATCAAAAAATGGACAAGCCATGAAAACATCATGCTAGCTATCTTACGATCATTCAAAGCAATATGACAATAAATGCTCAAGTCATGTATATGATGATGATGGAAGTTGCATGACAATATATCTCAGAATGGCTATGAAAATGCCATGATAGGCAGGTATGGTGGCTGTTTTGAGGAAGATATAAGGAGGCTTATGTGTGACAGAGCGTATCGTATCACGGGGTTTGGATGCACTGGCGAAGTTTCCACCAACTCTCGAGGTGAGAAAGGGAAATGCATGGTACCGAAGAGGCTAGCAATGATGGAAGGGTGAGAGTCTGTATAATCCATGGACTCACATTCAAGCTTTTAAATCTAGGCCGATACGAACGATATATAGGCCGATATATCACTTTGGGGCTCTACCGATATGAACATAGCATGTCATTTGGTAAATATCATTTTCCAACATATCATCCGATATAGACTGAAATATTGACTGATATGGCCGATATCTAGCCCGATATGTCTATATGTTACATAGATGACAACAATTATTTATTAGAAAGCAGTGAAATAATATTATGCATTTAGAACTTCATTATATATATTATCAAAGTCATGCAAAGTGTTTCATACAAATGCATATATATCGTATTGTTTTTAATCATAGAGTAAGGATTTTGTGAATCTTTCCTTAATATTTTCTTAATCAATAAGTTAATAAACTAGGAATCTAAAACTATTATGTTAAAGCATTGACATCAACATTTTCTTTTACAAAAAATAAATTTTTGAACAAGAATAATGAAAAAAAACTAGACATATTTTCTCCGAAATATCTACATATCGTCTGATATATCACCCGATATCCGACATCCGATATGTCGAAGCCAAACCGATACGAACCCGATATCTGATATTTTGAAGCTTGCTCACATTAGTCATAAAGAACTCATATACTTATTGAAAAAGTTTATTAGCCCTCGAAGCAAAGTACTACTACGCATGCCCCCAGGGGGATAGATTGGTAGGAAAAGACCATCGCTCGTCCCCGACCGCCACTCATAAGGAAGACAATAATTAAATAGCTCATGCTCCGACTTCGTTACATAACGGTTCACCATACGTGCATGCTACGGGAATCACAAACCTCAACACAAGTATTTTTACAATCCACAACTACCCACTAGCATGACTCTAATATCACCATCTTTATATCGCAAAACTATTGCAAGGAATCAAACATATCATATTCAGTGATTTACAAGTTTTATGTAGGATTTTATAACTAACCATGTGAATGACCAGTTCCTGTCATCTCTCTAAATAGATATAAGTGAAGCAAGAGAGTTTCATTCTTTCTACAAAAGATATGCCCATGCTCTAACAAATATAAGTGAAGCAAAAGAGCATTCTACAAATGGCGGTTTTCTATGTGAAGAGAAACAGGCAATCCAAACTTCAAATGATATAAGTGAAGCACATGACGCATTCTATAAAGCCATACTCAAAAGATATAAGTGAAGTGCAGTGAGCATTCTATAAATCAACCAAGGACTATCTCATACCAGCATGGTGCATGAAATAAAAATGAAAACTAAATGCAAAATACGCTCCAAGATTGCACATATCGCATGAACGAAACGAATCCGAAAACATACCGATACTTGTTGAAGAAAGAGGGGATGCCTTCCGGGGCATCCCCAAGCTTATACGCTTGAGTATCCTTGAATATTTACTTGGGGGTGCCTTGGGCATCCCCAATCTTGAGCTCTTGCCTCTCTTCCTTCTTCTCACATCAAGACCTTCTCGATCATCGAACACTTCATCCACACAAAACTTCAACGGAAAACTCGATAAGATCCGTTAGTATAATAAAGCAAAACACTACTCTAAGTACTGTTGCAAACCAATTCATATTTTGTTTTTGCATTGTTTCTACTGTAATATAGCTTTTTCATGGCTTAATCCACTGATATAAATTGATAGTTTCATCAGAACAAGCAAACTATGCATCAAAAAACAGAATCTGTCTAAAACAGAACAGTCTGTAATAATATGAACATTAACCATACTTATGATACTTCAAAAATTCTCCCAAAATTAGGAAAAATAAAAAAAATTATAGAAAGACAGTGCAAAAAGAATCAGAACTGTTTGACGTTCCAGTAAAAAATTAAAAATCGCGCACTACAGCCAAGTTTATGTCCTGCACCGTACAAACCAACAAGCATTGTAAACATCCTAAAGGCAAACCTTGGCACATTATTTTTGTAATAGAATGGAATTGTAAAAGGGGATAATTATTTTTGTTGAAAAGTTTCTGTAATTAAGATTCACAAAATTTCCATGGGCATGAACAAAGTTCAAGGCTAGCTCTCACTTTAACAATGCTCGTCTTTCTCACTTTCACTTTCCTTTTCGAAAAAGTTTTTAGGTTCCCCTCTTTATTTTTTTTGTTTTTAAACTATATAAAAGCACTCAACAGAAACAAATGACTCTCTAAAACTTCCAGGTTGTCTCCCTGGCAGCGCTTTCTTTAAAGTCATTAAGCTAGGCATATAGTGCTCAAGTAATGGATCCACCCGGATCCCAAGGTATATCAAAGCCAATTTTAATTAACAATAATTTGTGATTTAGTAGTGAGCACAAAGTAACATATATCATGCAACAACAAAGTCTAACTCTCTTCCTATGCATCGGCATGTCATAAAAGAACAATTCATGCATATATAGTAAAGGCCAATGCATAGTATAAACAATTTCTTGCAATTTTACCATGTTGGAAACATAGAGAGGTGGAGATATAGTTCCTCTCTCATAATAATTGCAAGTAGGAGCAGCAAGCACATGCATATTATATCTATCAAAATCAACATGTGTAATAGTAAAACGCAACCCATCAATATAATCCTTAATAAGTGCAAACTTCTCTGATATAGTGTAGTCGGGAGAATTCAAAAAGATAATAGGACTATCATGCGTGGGTGCAATAGCAACAATTTCATGTTTAACATAAGGAACTATAGCAAGTTCATCCCCATAATCATAATTCATATTGGCATCATGGCCACAAGCATAGCAAGCATCATCAAAAAGGGATATTTCAAGAGAATCAATGGGATCATAATAGTCATCATAGCAATCATCCTTCAGTAAGAACGAAGGGAAATTAAACAATGTATGAGTTGAAGAGTTACTCTCATTAGAAGGTGGGCACGGGTATCTAATCCGATCTTCCTCCTTTTATTCTTCGCTCTCCTCGTCATCTTTTTCATCCAATGAGCTCACAGTTTCATCAATTTCTTCTTCCATAGACTCCTGCAAAATATTATTCTCTTCTTGGACAGCAGAGACTTTCTCAATAAATGCATCAATATCAGAATTGAATTCATAATTGGCATAGCAATATTTAAGGATAGCTAAATTTTCAGGTCTATAAACAGCATCATAAAGATTTTCGAACTCTTTGAACATAGATTCAATTTCATAAGCACCCATAAAACAACAAATTCTTCTATTTGTTCCACATCATAGTAATCATATATACCTCTAGCATAATAAGCCAAGGTTTCATTATCATTAAATTCGCATGAAAAGGGAAGGTGTGGAGCCTTCATCCTAGAGCAACAAGTATAATCATATCTCAAGCATAGTTGCCTAGCATACCAATGCAACATATGAATTTGATCCCATAATAGTTTCCCTTTTTGAGTCAAGCGATAATCCCTAAAGTATTCATGTTGATCCAACGTGTTTCCCATAACATAGTTGAATGGGGTTTTCTCAGGATTATTAAAGTAGTACATAATATCTTTCACATAACAAGCATCAAGGGTTTTAGGAGGTTCCCCATCTCCATGAGCAGCAAGTACACCTAATTTTTTTGTATTTCGTGTTCCATATCCATAACTAAAGATAAAGAAAAACTAAGAACAGCAAATAAAAATTACTTAGTGATAAAGCAAACAAGCACACACGAGAATATTCACCCCACGCTATTGCTCCCTGGCAACGGTGCGGAAAAAGGTCTTGATAACCCACAAGTATAGGGGATCAATTGTAGCCTCTTTCGATAAGTAAGAGTGTTGAACCCAACGAGGAGCTAAAGGTAGAACAAATATTCCCTCAAGTTCTATCGACCACCGATACAACTCTACGCACGCTTGATGTTCGCTTTACCTAGAACAAGTATGCAACTAGACGTACTGTGTAGGTGTTTTTGGGTAGGTTTGCAAGATAATAAAGAGCGCGTAAATAAAAAGTAGGGGCTGTTTAGATGAAGACACAACTAAGCTAGTTTTAGTAGAGAGCTTTTTGTCACAAGAAAGTTATTAGTCCCTAGGCAATCGATAACTAGACCGGTAATCATTATTGCAATTTTATTTGAGGGAGAGGCATAAGCTAACATACTTTCTCTACTTGAATCATATGCACTTATTATTGGAACTCTAGCAAGCATCCGCAACTACTAAAGATCATTAAGGTAAAACCCAACCATAGCATTAAAGCATCAAGTCCTCTTTATCCCATAAGCAACAACCCCATTACTCGCGTTTGTGTTTCAGTCACTCACGCAACCCACTATAAGCAAATCATGAACGTATTGCAACACCCTACATCGGGGATCCCTCACGCTTGCGCGACATGGATAGCACCATAGGACAGCACCAATAATAAAACATGCAACTCAAACCAATCTTGATCATGTAGCGACCCGACCCGAATGGATCAAGTCTCTGTGCTCAGGTGTCATCCCTGGATCAGTAATGCTGACACCACACAGTACTTCGAAGGATTTATAACAGAGTAGCAATCACACACTTATTACAGCTTTGTCCAAAAGAGGACTTATTACAATAAATATGGCTTAAGGCCATCTAATAACGATAACAGCGGAAGACTTGGAAGATAAGTGAGTCCATCAACTCCATCAGCATCACTGAGTATAGAACCACGACCTAAAACACCTCACTCGTCGTCTGAAAAGTCTGCAACATGAAAGTTGCAGCCCGAAAACGGGTCAGCACATGGAATATGCTGGCAATGTAACACATAGAGAGTAATGAAGGAATAAGCCTATACTACATGCATATATGGCTGGTGGTAAAGCTCTCTGATTCTGATTTTGCATAAAGCTGGTTTTTCCCTACTGCAAAGGAATAAATTTGTTTAACTATCATGGTGGTTGTTGAACATTGAGAATGGTTGACAGCATCCTCAATCCCAACTAAAAGTACTCATTAAAAACCCAATAACATTAATTAGAGTAACATGTTGAGATTCACATGATATTCAAGTACTAGATACTCAATATGTCCATAACCGGGGACACGGCTAATCATGATTAGTTTATACACTCTGCAGAGGTTTGCGCACTTTTCCCCACAAGACTCGATCGCCTCCGTTTGGTTCTCGTGACTACATGGTGTTTGAGAGGCGGATGACCGAGACACAGTCTTTCGAAGCGCTAGCACCTTACGATGGGTGGACGGTACACCTACATCCCCTACATCTGCTAGTCCACCACTATAAGAGTTCGCACGACTTACTCAACTATGCCAGAGCCCATAATGGCTTGTGGCTGCACACGGAAGTTTCTAGTTTGAATAATCTTATGATCCCTTTGAGCACAGGTGGCGGTCCAAAAAACAGGCAAGTCTGAGAGAAACCAGGTGCCTCAATCCACCCAGATGTGTGTTTAAGTTGCCACCTTAAATAAACCATTAATTAACAATCTCACATCTGTCATGGATATCACTCACCCAATCCACGTCTCTGAGCATAGCATGGCATAATAAGCAAACGTAGAAGTAACTCCCAAGGTTTCATAAGTAAAACAGGTAATAGGTACTACCTCAATCTACTTCCCATCCCACAGCTTAATTAGATCCTAATCATGCAAGGGTTTTGAGGATTGATCTAATGCATAAAAGCTGGGTAGTAGGAAAGGTATGATCAAGTGTTACTTGCCTTCTTGACGATCCGTGAAACCTAGAGACTCGAAGTAACAAGCGGCGCACTCTGGGTGATCTATCGCAGACAAACAACAAGCATACAATAAGTACTCATCTAATGCACAGGTAAATCTCGAATAGAAGATCTGACCAGAAAGTTCAACTTAAGAACCCTGGTTGCAAAAAGAATCGAACCAAATAAAGCAACGAAAGTCAAACGTCGAAAGAAAACGACTCGGTTCTAGCAATTTGAAACTAGGTCAAATTTTACAGTAGCAAAACTTTGTTTAAGTGGATTAATCAGAACGGCGGTTTCAGAAGAAACACCAGCGCTTGAATCACCTGATTCCGATAAGCGGCGAGAAGATAAACTAGATTGAAGATTGGATCTGAAATCGAGATCGGAAAATAACGGATTAAATCCGATTAAAAAGAAAATGACGAACGGTTAAACGAACGGGCGTTCGTTAACAGAAACTAACCGGTGAACACGTTCTTTAAAACGAACGGATCGGTGAACGTTCGTTAAGTAGCTAAACCGAAAAAAAATAAACCGATCTAGGGTTTTCAAAAAAACCGAACTACAAAAAGAAAAAAAAGAAAACCGGACGGTTTTTTTTAAAACAAAACCGGACCGGGGGAGGGGCGGTGGCTACCTCCGGCGAGGTCGCCGGCGGGGCACCGGGCTCCGCGGGTCGGGTGGTGGGCTCGGCGGCGGGTCGGCGAGGGTGGCGGCGGCAAGACGGCGGCGCGACGGCGGCGGCGTCGGCGCTGGGTGGCGTCGGGCGACGCCGGGCGGCGGCGGGTGGGTCGAGTGGCGGCGGCTTATAAGGAGGAGGGGGGTGCCTTGGGGAGGCGGCGGCGGGCGTGGCCGAGCCGGACTCGGCGGGCGGGGGACTCCCGAGCGGGGAGGCGGCGGGTGGTGGGCCGTCGGGCCTTGGCCCGGCACGGCCATGGTTTTTTAAACCGAAAAACGAATTAAAATAAATCTAAAAGAACCCTAAATTTAATAAAATAAATTTTTCCCGACTCCTAAAAATGAGTCGAACAAAATGAACTTTAATACGGGGCAAAAATGTAAATTTTTAAAATACGCATTTTTTTCCTAAAGCAAATAAACTCCGCAAAATCCAAAATTGATTTATTATTAAATCTTCATTTTCCTAAATTTTGGGAAAGTCATATTATTCCCTCTCTTAATTTTTTATTGGAAAAATATTCAAGATAAAATATATAAATCCAATGATCCTCTTTTCATAGTTTTGAGAGAAATCAAATATGAAAATTTCGAAACCTCCAACTCTCTCCGAGGGTCCTTGAGTTGCGTGAAATTTCTAGGATCGGCAAAATGCAAGAAAATATGATATGCATGATGACTTAATATATAACATTTCAAATTGAAAATTTGGGATGTTACAAACCTACCCCCCTTAAGATGAATCTCGCCCTCGAGATTCGGGTTGGCTAGAAAATAGGTGAGGGTGATCCTTGAGCAAATCTTCTTCTCTTTCCCGGTGGCTTCATCCTCGGTGTGGTGGCTCCTTTGAACCTTGCAAAACTTGATAACCTTGCTGCGAGTAACTGGCATAATCAAGAATCCTGGCTGGTTTCTCCTCATATGTCAAATCATCCTTCAACTGAATCGCTTCAAGTGGCACTGTATCTCTTAACGGTACCTCTGCCATCTCGGCGTGACATTTCTTCAGCTGAGAAATATGGAATACATCATGAACTCCTGACAGTCCCTCTGGCAATTCCAGTTTATAAGCAACTTCTCCCATGCGTTGCAAAACCTTATACGGTCCAACGAAACGTGGTGCTAATTTTCCTTTAACTCCAAAACGCTTAACTCCTCGAAGCGGGGATACTCTAAGATATACTCTGTCTCCAACTTCATATTCCATCGCCTTGCGTTTTGAGTCCGCATAGCTTTTCTGTCTGGACTGGGCTACCTTGAGCCTATCGCGAATCAACTTAACCTCATGTTCAGACTCCTTGATCAAATCTGGTCCAAACAACTGTCGGTCTCCAGCTTCGTCCCATGATAACGGTGTCCTGCACCTCCTTCCGTACAAAGCCTCGAAAGGTGCCATCTTCAAGCTGGTTTGGTAACTGTTGTTATAAGAAAACTCTGCATCTGACAAGTTATCATCCCAACTAGATCCATAATCTAGTGCACAAGCTCTCGACATATCCTCCAAAATCTGGTTGACTCTCTCGGTCATCCATCGATGCGTGGGTGGAAAGCTGATCTTGAATTCCATCCTGGTTCCCAATGTTTCGTGTAACTGATTCCAAAACTTTGAGGTAAATTGGGTTCCTCTATCGTCGATACTCCTCGGAACTCCGTGTAAACACACAATTCTGGTCATGTATATTTTTGCCAACTTAGCACTGCTATACGTAGTCTTGACTGGAATGAAATGAGCTACCTTCGTCAAGCGGTCGACTATAACCCAAATTGAATCATAGCCCGTACGAGTTTTTGGAAAACCTGTGATGAAATCCATGCCTAGTTTATCCCACTTCCATTCGGGTATTGGCAATGGTTGCAACAATCCTGCTGGCTTCTGATGCTCTGCCTTCACTCTTTGACATACATCACAAACTGCTACATACTCCGCGATATCCTTCTTCATTCCGGTCCACCAGAACGTTTCCTTCAAATCTAAATACATCTTGGTATTTCCTGGGTGAATCGAATATGGTGAATCATGTGCTTCTTGCAAAATCAACTTCACGATCTCCGGGTTATTTGGCACATAAACACGGTCCTCAAACCATAGGGTATCGTGCTCATCCTCACGAAATCCCTTAGCTTTTCCTTCGCTCATTTTCTCCTTTATAGAGGCAACTTCCTTGTCTGCATTTTGAGCTTCTCTGATTTTGTCCATCAGCGTAGACTGAATCTCCAATGCTGCTACATAGCCTCTTGGAACTATTTCTAAACATAGCTCTCGAAGATCCTCGGCTAACTCCTTGGGTATTCCTCCCATCATTAATGTATTGACGTGGCTCTTACGGCTCAACGCGTCTGCTACAACGTTAGCCTTCCCGGGGTGATAATGCAATCTCATATCATAATCCTTTATTAGCTCCAACCATCTCCTCTGTCTAAGGTTTAATTCCTTCTGCGTGAAGATGTACTTCAAACTCTTGTGATCCGTGTACACCTCACAATGATTTCCAATGAGGAAATGTCTCCAGGTCTTCAATGCGTGCACAACGGCTGCTAACTCCAAATCATGGGTGGCATAATTTAACTCATGAGGCTTAAGTTGTCGTGAAGCATACGAAACAACTCTTCCTTCTTGCATAAGCACTGCTCCAAGTCCTCGACGTGAAGCATCGCAATACACCTCATAATCTTTGGTCTGATCTGGCAAAATTAACACTGGTGAGGTAACCAATCTTTTCTTCAACTCCACGAAACTTGCCTTACAATCCTCGGTCCATATGAACTTGGTATCCTTCTTCAACAATTCTGTCATAGGCTTTGCAATCCTTGAGAAATTCTCAATGAATCTTCGGTAGTATCCTGCGAGTCCAAGGAAACTCGAATCTCTCCAACCGTCGTTGGTGCTTCCCATTTAGTTACGGTCTCAACCTTTGTGGGGTCAACTGCTATCCCCTCTCCGGATATAACATGTCCAAGAAATCCAACTTCCTTTAGCCAAAACTCACATTTGCTGAACTTGGCATATAACTGATGTTCCCTTAGTTTCTCCAAAACCAATCGCAAATGTTCCATATGTTCCTCTTCATTCTTCGAGAAAATCAAAATATCATCTATGAACACCACGACGAACTTATCCAAAAACTCCATAAACACTTTGTTCATCAGGTTCATGAAATAGGCAGGCGCGTTAGTCAGTCCAAATGACATAACGGTGTACTCATAAAGTCCATATCTCGTGGTAAATGTTGTCTTAGGTATGTCCTGCTCTCGAATCTTCAATGATGGTACCACGATCGCAAATCGATCTTGGAAAATACTTTAGCTCCTTGCAAACGATCAAACAGATCATTTATCATTGGTAGTGGGTACTTGTTCTTGATTGTTACTTCATTCAATCCACGATAATCTACAACCATCCTTAACGATCCGTCCTTCTTCTCCACTAAAAGTACGGGTGATCCCCAAGGCGAAGAACTTGGGCGTATAAAATCTTTATCCAATAGCTCCTTAATACGCTTCTTGATTTCCGCCAAATCACATGCGGGCATCCTGTATGGTCGCCCGATATTGGGCCTGTTCCTGGCAATAGTTCAATCAAAAACTCAATGTCTCTATCCGGTGGCATTCCTGGCAATTCCTCAGGAAATACATCAGGGTAATCCTTCACTACTGGTACTTCTTCCTGCACCACTCCGGATAAGCAATTTACCTGAGCTCTCCTCGGCTGATGCCGTGATACATACTTAATCCTTCTTCCCTCTGGTGGTGTGAGCAAAATCGTCTTACTTGCGCAATCGATGTTTCCTCCATACATCGACAGCCAATCCATGCCTAATATCACATCAAATCCTTGGGATTCCAGAATGATCAAATCCGTCGGGAACACATGCCTTCCTATACTTAATGGCACTTGAAAACATCCTTGTGCGGCCATATACTCCGCTCTGGTGAGCTTACTAGCAAAGGGGTTTTAAGAATCCGAGTAGGTAGGCTATACTTCTCTACAAATCCCCTTGATATGTATGAATGCGATGCACCGGTATCGAAAAGAACTAGGGCAGTAAATGACTTAACCAAAAACTTACCGATTACTGCATCGGGCTGATCTTCAACCTCCTCCACATCAATGTGGTTCACTTGTCCCCTGTTGAAAGGGTTTGGCTTCTTTCCAGAGCTTCCATTGCCACCTTGGCCTTCTGGACAGTCATTTGCATAATGTCCGGTCTTGGAACACTTGAAACGGTGACATGGCTTAGGTCTTTCTTGGTTGGGGTTGATGGTGTGGTGCGGTTCTGTCCATTGCTTCCTCCATTCCCGTTCCCATTCTTGGTACCATTATGGTTGTGTGAATTACTTCCTCCGTGGGTATCTTTGGCCCGAACTCCTTGTTTAGGGGTATAACGAGGCTTCTGTGGGGCTCCAGAGTTATACTTCCCCTGTCCATACTTCCTCTTGCGATTCTCAATTTGCTGCTGCTTTCCTTCAATCATGAGGGCACGGTCTACCAACTCCTGGTAGTTATTGAAACTTGCTACCATCAACTGCATGCTTAACTCATCATTCAGTCCTTCCAGAAACTTCTCCGCTTAGCTGCATCCGTAGCAACGTCATCCGGGGCATAACGTGCTAACTTACTAAAATCATCCACATCTTGGCCAACAGTCCTTCCTCCTTGGCGTAAGTTGCGAAACTCACGCTTCTTCATGGCCATAGCTCCTTTGAAACATGGGCGGTCACGGAAAGCTTCTTGGCCTGATCCCATGTGATCGTGTCTCTGAGGGTAAGTGGCTGTAAAATTCTCCCACCATCTCGCTTTGGTCCTTCAAGTTGGTGTGCAGCAAACTTCACCTTCTCTCCATACATGCGTCTGTAGTGGTCAAATCCTTCCTACCTTACGGAGCCAATCATCTGCTACTATCGGCTCGGTGCTCTTTGGAAAATCTTGGCGGATTCAGTCTTAGAAAGCGTGTCAAGTGATCCATGGTGGTGGTGGTGGCGGTGGGTTGTTGTTGTTGTTGCCTTGATTCTGCACCAATGTTTGGATCAAAGTGTTACGATGCTGAATCAACTGGGTGATCTCTGGCGGGAAAACAAATCCGGGTCGCGTCTCGGAGGCATCGATGGGTTTAGAAAAGATGAGAGATTAAGAATAGAGTGGGGTCTAGGGAGAAACACTACCCAAATGTATATGAGCAAATGCACACAAAATCACTTCATTCAATTCAAACAAAAGGGCTTACAACGGTCTAGCTATCGCAAAAGTGCGTGAACTAAAAAAATTACATGGAGGAATTACTACTAATATGTGGGGGTCATCTACTAATTTGAACCGGTGGAAGATTCCATGATGTTTGCTCCAGCTTCATCTTCAAAGTCGGGTTCACTTGGATCCGAATCGGTGTCGTCGATGTTGATGTAGTCGTTTGGACAACCGGCGTACTGGTCTTCATTCTTGAGTGCCAATTTCTTCTTGAGTTCTTCAATCTCATACTTAAGATCGTTATTGTGTCTTGCTAGAGCTTTGATCTAGTCCTTGTATTCCTTGCGTGTAGACTTTAGTTCTCCTTCAATTTCGATGATACTTCGCTTATTTTTCTTCAACTAGATCATATCATTGCACATCTGGTTTTCACGGCATCGAATGTCTTTGGTTTAACTCTGGATGAAAGCTGCAATGGATCGGTCCTTCTTGGTCTTGACTATCTCCCATTGTTCATCTCGGCGTCCGCAAATCTGATAGATGGTGTCCTTGAGGTCCTCTTGGTAAACTTCTCCAATGCGTCCCATGGTGATATGAGCTGCCATGCTCTTTCCCAGACTCCATGTTGGTGCACTGAAAACACTATCTATAGGCTTGGTGAGTGGGGCGAACGTCCTTCTGGTACATGAGCTTGAATATTCCAGCGCTCCTCTTGAGTGAGTGGCGTTGAAAGTCCGGTGAAACTTGGTAGTCCAATGTTCGGTACTTAGTGACTTCCTTCAAGTGAAATCCAAAAGGTGTGCCTTCATCCGGTTGGGTGTACTTGATCTTCGCGTCCTTCATCCTAAAAGAGTAGAAAAGATGAGGAGTTAGAAAATGAGAAGAGAGTAGTGATCTATGGCTTTAACTTAGTGGTCGTGTCCTACGGTCAGCGTGTGCTCTGATACCATCTCTGTAGCGACCCGACCGAATGGATCAAGTCTACGTGCTCGGTGTCATCCTGGATCGATAATCTTGACACCACAGATGCTTGAAGGATTTATAACGAGTAGCAATCACACACTTATTACAGCGTTGTCCAGAAGAGGACTTATTACAATAAATATGGCTTAAGGCCATCTAATAACGATAACAGCGGAAGACTTGGAAGATAAGTGAGTCCATCAACTCCATCGGCATCACTGAGTATAGAACCACGACCTAAAACACCTCACTCGTCGTCTGAAAAGTCTGCAACATGAAAGTTGCAGCCCGAAAACGGGCCAGCACATGGAATATGTTGGCAATGTAACACATAGAGAGTAATGAAGGAATAAGCCTATACTACATGCATATATGGCTGGTGGTAAAGCTCTCTGATTCTGATTTTGCATAAAGCTGGTTTTTCCCTCTGCAAAGGAATAAATTTGTTTAACTATCATGGTGGTTGTTGAACATTGAGAATGGTTGACAGCATCCTCAATCCCAACTAAAAGTACTCATTAAAACCCAATAACATTAATTAGAGTAACATGTTGAGATTCACATGATATTCAAGTACTAGATACTCAATATGTCCATAACCGGGACACGGCTAATCATGATTAGTTTATACACTCTGCAGAGGTTTGCACTTTTCCCCACAAGACTCGATCGCCTCCGTTTGGTTCTCGCACTACATGGTGTTTGAGAGGCGGATGACCGAGACACAGATCTTCGAGCGCTAGCACCTTACGATGGGTGGACGGTACACCTACATCCCCTACATCTGCTAGTCCACCACTATAAGAGTTCGCACGACTTACTCAACTATGCGAGCCCATAATGGCTTGTGGCTGCACCACGGAAGTTTCTAGTTTGAATAATCTTATGATCCCTTTGAGCACAGGTGGCGGTCCAAAAAAAACAGGCAAGTCTGATAGAAACCAGGTGCCTCAATCCACCCAGATGTGTGTTTAAGTTGCCACCTTAAATAAACCATTAATTAACAATCTCACATCTGTCATGGATATCACTCACCCAATCCACGTCTACGAGCATAGCATGGCATAATAAGCAAACGTAGAAGTAACTCCCAAGGTTTCATAAGTAAAACAGGTAATAGGTACTACCTCAATCTACTTCCCATCCCACATCTTAATTAGATCCTAATCATGCAAGGGTTTTGAGGATTGATCTAATGCATAAAACTGGGTAGTAGGAAAGGTATGATCAAGTGTTACTTGCCTTGCTGACGATCCGCGAAACCTAGAGACTCGAAGTAACAAGCGGCGCACTCCGGGTGATCTATCGCAGACAAACAACAAGCATACAATAAGTAATCATCTAATGCACAGGTAAATCTCGAATAGAATATCTGACCAGAAGTTCAACTTAAGAACCCTGGTTGCAAAAAGAATCGAACCAAATAAAGCAAGGAAAGTCAAACGTCGAAAGAAAACGACTCGGTTCTAGCAATTTGAAACTAGGTCAAATTTTACAGTAGCAAAACTTTGTTTAAGTGGATTAATCGGAACGGTGGTTTCGTAACGAAACACCGGTAGCTTGAATCACCTGATTCCGATAAGCGGCGAGAAGATAAACTAGATTGAAGATTGGATCTGAAATCGAGATCGGAAAATAACGGATTAAATCCGATTAAACAGAAAAAGACGAACTGTTATACGAACGGGCGTTCGTTAACAGAAACTAACCGGTGAACACGTTCGTTAAAACGAACGGATCGGTGAACGTTCGTTAAGTAGCTAAACCGAAAAAAATAAACCGATCTAGGGTTTAAAAAAAACCGAACAACAAAAAGAAAAAAAAGAAAACCGGACGGTTTTTTCTAAAACAAAACCGGACCGGGGGAGGGGCGGTGGCTACCTCCGGCGAGGTCGCCGGGGCATGGGGCCCGGCGGGTCGGGTGGGCTCGTGGCGGCGGCGGGTCGGCGAGGGTGGCGGCGACGGCAAGACGGCGTCAGCGGCGACGACGGCAAGGCGGCGTCGCTGGGTGGCGTCTAGGGGGCGTGGCGGCTTATAAGGAGGGAGGTGGGTGCCTTGGGAGGGGCGGCGGGGGCGTGGCCGAGCCGGACTCGGCGGCGGCGGCGGGGGACTCCGGCGGGAGGCGGCGGGGTGGAGCCGGCCGGGCCTTGGCCCAGTCGACGCGGCGCAGGTTTTTTTTTAAACCGAAAAACGAATTAAAATAAATCTAAACGAACCCTAAATGTAATAAAATAAATTTTTCCCGACTCCTAAAAATGAGTCGAACAAAATGAACTTTAATACGGGGCAAAAATGTAAATTTTTAAAATACGCATTTTTTTCCTAAAGCAAATAAACTCCGCAAAATCCAAAATTGATTTATTATTAAATCTTCATTTTCCTAAATTTTGGGAAAGTCATATTATTCCCTCTCTTAATTTTTATTGGAAAAATATTCAAGATAAAATATATAAATCCAATGATCCTCTTTTCATAGTTTTGAGAGAAATCAAATATGAAAATTTGAAACCTCCAACTCTCTCCGAGGGTCCTTGAGTTGCGTGAAATTTCTAGGATCGGCAAAATGCAAGAAAATATGATATGCATGATGACTTAATATATAACATTCCAAATTGAAAATTTGGGATGTTACAGATCATCAAATAACCCATAGGACAAAACGGATCTACTCAAACATCATAGGATAGCCATACATCATTGGGAAATAATATATAGCGTTGAGCACCATGTTTAAGTAGATATTACAGTGGGTAAGAGAGAGGTTACACCGCTGCATAGAGGGGGGAAGAGTTGGTGATGACGGCGGTGAAGTTGTTGGTGAAGATTGCGGTGATGATGATGGCCCCGGAGGTGTTTCGACGCCACCTGAAGAGAGGGGGAGAGGGGCCCCCTTCTTCTTCTTCTTCCTTGACCTCCTCCCTAGATGGGAGAAGGGTTTCCCCTCTGGTCCTTGGCCTCCATGGCATGGGAAGGGCGAAAGCCCTACGAGAATGGATCTGTCTCTCTGTCTCTCTCTGTTTCTGCGTTCTCTTCTGCTGCCCTTTCACCGTTTCGTATATATATGGAGATCCGTAACTCTGTTTGGACTGAAATCTTCGCCGTGATTTTTTCCTAAAAATTAGCTTTCTTGCGGCCGAAGAAGGGCATCAACCGCCTTATGGGGGGCCCACGAGGGGGGCAGGCGCGCCCCCTGCCTCGTGGCCACCTCGGGCACCGTCTCGTGTTTATTCTTCTTCCCATATTCTCCAAATATTCCAAAAATATTCTTCGTCCGTTTTTATCCCCTTTGGATTCCGTTTGATATGGGGTTTCTGCGAAACATAAAACATGCAACAAACAGGAACTGAGACTGGGCACTTGATCAATATGTTAGTCCCAAAAATGGTATAAAAAGTTGCCAAAAAGTATATGAAAGTTGTATAATATTGGCATGGAACAATAAAAAAGTATAGATGTGACGGAGACGTATCAGTGTGAAGATCAAGCACATCAGAAGTGACAATGGAACTGAGTTCAAGAACTCTGGTCTTGATGACTATCTTGATGAACTTGGTATTACTCATGAGTTATCTGCTCCTTATACTCAGCAGAATGGCGTCGTGGAGTGCAAGAACATGACTCTTGCTGAGATGGCTCGCACTATGCTTGATGAATACAAAACGCCTCATCATTTCTGGATTGAGGCAATTGACACTGCGTGCCACATCATCAATGGAGTATATCTTCACGAATTCTTAAAGAAGACTGCCTATGAACTCCTCACTGACAAGAAACCCAATGTGAGTTATTTCAAAGTCTTCGGTGCTAAATGCTAGATTAGAGATCCTCATCACAACTCAAAATTTGCACCCGAAAGCACATGAAGGTTTTATGCTTGGTTATGGAAAGGACTACGCACACCTCTGAGTCTTCAACAACGTTCTTCACAAGGTTGTTGAAACTGTAGATGTGTGGTTCGATGAAACTAATGGCTCGCAAAGAGAGCACCTACCTTCTGTGATAGATGAACTAGCACCAGAGGAAACTATCAAGTTCAAGGCTACTAAGGATGTCATTCTGACCGAAGAACCTGTTGAAGAATTTATTCCAGAACTTGAAGAACGTCGAGCTGATGCACCTGAAGAAAATGGTGCCGAGGAAAATGGTCCTGAAGAAAATGCTGATCAAATTCCTTGACGACAACCAGCTCATCCTCGCGTTGCAAAAGAAGTGCAGATTGAGAAGACCATCGATGACATTGAAGCACCAGGTCCTCTCACACGCTCAAGAGCTTCACATTTATCTAACTTTTGTGGGCACTTTGCTTTTGTCTCTATCACAGAGCCCACTAAGGTAGATGAAGCATTTCTAGAGCCTAAGTGGATTCAAGCTATGCAAGAAGAATTACATCAGTTCGAGCTCAACAACATCTGGGAACTGGTCAAACGTCCAGATCCTCGCAAGCACAATATCATTGGCACAAAGTGGATCTACCGCAACAAGAAAGATGAAAATGGCCTTGTGGTGAGGAATAAGGCACGACTTGTAGCTCAAGGCTACACACAGGTTGAAGGAATTGATTTCGATGAAACTTTTGCACCTGTTGCTAGACTTGAGGCTATTCGCATATTACTTGCTTATGCTAACCTTCATGATATCACTTTATATCACATGGATGTGAAAAGTGCATTCCTCAATGCTAAGCTTGAGGAAGAAGTATATGTTGCTCAACCCCCAGGTTTTGAAGATCCAAAGCATCCTGACAAAGTCTTCAGACTCAATAAGGCCCTCTATGGCCTCAAGCAGGCCCCTCAGGCGTGGTATGATACTTTTAAGGAATTCCTCATGAAGAAAGGCTTCAAACCTGGTTCACTTGATCCTACTCTTTTCACTAAATCGTATGATGATGATTGTTTGTGTGCCAAATCTATGTTGATGATATTATCTTTGGCTGTACTGACCAACATTACAGTGATGAATTTGCCTATATAATGAGTGAAGAATATCAAATGTCTATGATGGGAGAACTGAAATTCTTCTTAGGTCTCAAATTCATCAACAATGCAATGGCATATTCATATCTCAGGAGAAATACCTCAAGGACGTACTGAGGAAATTCAGCATGCAAGATTGCAAAGGCGTCAAAATTCCTATGCCCACAAATGGCCATCTCGTAATCGATGAAAATGGTATTGACTTCGATCAAAAGGTATACCGCTCCATGATTAGTTCTCTATTGTATTTATGTGCATCTAGGCCAGATATAATGCTTAGTGTTTGCATGTGTGCCCGATTTCAAGCTACACCGAAGGAATCACACCATAAGGTTGTGAAGCATATTCTTCGATATCTAGCTCACACACCAACACTTGGATTATGGTACCCCAAGGGCTCGGCTTTTGATATCATTGGATATTCAGACTCTGACTATGCTGGTGATCATGTGGACCGCAAGTCAACATCTGGCACATGTCATTTCCTCGGACGATCTTTGGTCTGTTGGTCCTCGAAGAAACAGGCTGTGTATTCTTGCTTCATCTGCTGAAGCTGAGTACATTGATGCTGGTTCTTGTTGTGCTCAATTGTTGTGGATGAAGCAAACTCTCAAGGACTACGACGTCCACGTGAAGAATGTGCCTCTTTTCTGTGACAATGAGAGTGCCATAAAGATTTCTCACAACCCAGTTCAGCACTCGAAGACAAAGCACATTCAGATTCGTCATCATTTTCTTCGTGATCATGTGTTGAAGGGCGACATTTCTATTGAGCATGTGAAGACTGAAGAACAGCTAGCAGATATCTTCACAAAGCCCTTGGATGAGAAGAGATTTAGCAAGTTGCGGTGTGAGCTAAATATCTTAGAATCTTCGAATGTTCTTTGAAAAGGACACTCATCCTAACACTTAGGCAAAATTGATGACTTAGATGTGCAACACATGAAGCAACGTTTTTCTTCAATCAATGAAGAATAAAACTCTAAGTGTGAAGAAATTAACGAAGAATTTGATTCTCATAGCCCTACGACAATTGTACGCAGTGTCTGAAATCATCATTCTTATATGGTGGGTCACGCCACCACCAAAGTTGAAAATCTTCAATTTGGGTTTTTCCTCAGTTTTTGAAATTCCTCAGTTGTTCATTTTCTTCAACTTTGCATTGTTTTCACCATTTCCGTCGTTTTTCTTCATTGGCTATATATATATATATATATATATATATATATATATATATATATATATATATATGAGTTTATGTCCTCTACATCATTCACTTATTGCTATTTCTTCAAGTTGTTTTTTCTGCTAAGTGAATGTGATCGGACCCTTCCCCCTCTATGCTAAACTCAACCCAATCTATTCACAAATTCTTCATGTGCGTTCTATTTGAAACTCGTTCAAAATCTTCACTGTATCCTTGTCAGCTGAAGAATTTGCGAATGAAACTTTTAACTTATCTTATCTAAATTTTCGGCTTTGTCGCTCAAACCGTTATGCATCCCATGATAACACTTATTTATTCACCCACGATCTCACACGATCTCCACTTCTCAGTACGTGGGTGGCACATGTCAAGCGAATGAGAAGGGTCAGGGGCACGTTCGTCCAATTTCTTCGGGCGAACAGTTTTTCACCGTGGCTATAAATACCCCTCCCCTTCTTCTCTTCTCTTTTACTCCGCTCGACCTCACTCCAGCTCGAGCTTCTCAAACCCTAGCACCGCCGCTACTTCATCATCGACGGTGAGGAAGAGCTTCACTGCCTCGACCTCATCGTCGTCTTACTCGCGCCGGCCGCGGATTTCTTCCCTCCGCCGCCGCCGTAGCTGTCTTCCTCAGCCAAGTTAGGGCGTGGAAGATCTGAACTGACGAACTTCACATCTCCACTTCCCAGTTCATCATGTTCTTCGTCCAGGGTAATTAAAAGTTATTTTTACTGCCCTCTTTGATTCAACTGTTTTCTACAAAATCTTCAAAGGTGTTTTTCTTCAAATCCTCACACACTAAAACACCTCTCATGTCATCTGTTCTTGATTCATTTCTCTAAGCTACATTTTTCTTCAAGATTCCTCAATTGTGTGGATTCTCAAATCTATACAACTCTGGAACCTAAGACAAAGAACGCTTAGTGAAATTCTTCAAGACTCATCTGGTCAAATTCCTCAAACTTGTTCTTTTTACAAAACCTTCTGAGAACGCATATGACCTCTCCAAATTCCTCGCAACTATACTCTGTTCATAGGTACTCATGTCCGCTGTTGAATCACTAGGTTTTCATCAACTTAACTCATTTGCAGCGTTCCTCGAATAAAAGTTGCATACATCTTCAGAGAATTCCATTGTTCAAATTCCTCATCTGAAGAAAATGGCTGATGGAAAGAAGCCACAAAAGGGAGGAAAGAGGCCTGAGGTTAATACTGCTTTTGAGATCCCTGATGACATATATAAGGATTACTGCACTGCTGATGAGGCCAAGTTAGGCAAGGAGGACAAAAATCAGTGCAAGGTGCGCATCCAGAGGATTGAGAAGAGATGGGCAAGAGAGTGGAGGGAGTACAGGTATGTTACTCCCAAATACATGAAGAAATTCGCTCTAAATCCTCCATGCCCAAGACCTCCATTGGCACCTGGCCAAGTAGTAGATCCCTCCAGCCTCAAGCGCGGTGAGGATTATCATGAGGAATGGGCCAAGCGCCAGGCCAAGTTGGCCAGACAAGCAAGAGAAGCAGTGAGGAAATTCAATGAAGACTCTGCTGCTGCCACTGCTGAGGCCTCTGCTAGCAAGCCAAAGAAGACCATGGCAAAGAAGCCTACTCATAAGCCAAGTGCTTCACCCTCAATTCCCTCATGGCCAAGTTCCTTAGCAATGCCCTCTCGGCCAGAATCTTCAATGCCCTCACAGCCAGAATCTTCAAAGCCCTCACGGCCAACTCCTCATGCTGCTCCCGCTCCTCCAAAATCATCAGCTCCTCCGCCAAAGTCCTCAGCTGCTTCGTCCAAATCCTCAGCACATGTGCATCTCGCCACGTGCCAAAGGACGACAGGCATCTCTATTGCCTCAGGAGCTTCTGCTAGTTCCTTAGCTGCACCAAATTCATAAACTGGACCCTCTCTGCTGAAGACAAAGGCCACTGCTGGACGAGGCTCTCACCCGAGTCCTCACAAGAAGCAGGTCGCCTTCCAAGTGCCGTCTGATGAAGACGAAGCTGATGATGAGGAACTTGCCAAAATCATCAAAGACAGGCAGCTAAGGGCCGCTAGAGCCAAGGGCACAAATGTGCCTCTTTTTTTGGATCCCAAGTTGATCCTCGATTACATTGATCTCTGGCACAAGGACCCCAACACTCCTATGCCTGATTTCAAGCTGACTCCTGGCAAAGTCATAGGTTGACTGCCTTCATCCAAGAAGAAAAACGAAAATTTGAAAAGGCCAGGCAGATCAAGAAAGCGCATTACAAGAAGGAGAGCTTCCTGAAGAAAAACGTTGTCTCAATGACAACTGAAGAACTTGTCAACATTCAATCTGAGATCGAAAACCTCAATGATGAATTTGATGTATACAGAGCTGACTGGCTTGGAGCCAAAGTCAGGTTTGTGAAGTTGACTAAGAAGTTCACGTCAAATGTTGCAGCTCCAATGCAACAGGAAAATCCTCAGGCTGAAGCATCTGCTCAGCCGACTGAAGAGCATGCTAGCACCGCCGATGAAAATCAGGTTGCTGAAGAAAATGTGAGTTCCAGGGCTGATGACTGCATTCCAGCCGCTGAAGAAATTTCCAGGGCATCCACTAGTTGTGCGCCTGAAGAAAATGAAGAAATCAGGGCAACTGCATCAGTTATGCCTGAAGAAATTCAATCAACTTCCTCTGATCCTCCTACACCAACTCCTATTCTTCCTTCTGCATCTGATGTGAAGAAGACCAAGGCTGCTGAGCGAACAACAGTGAGGAAAAGGAAAGCATCAACTTCATCAGATTCTTCAGCCCGGAAGAAGATGAAGCCTTTGACTAGCTCATTTGACAAACCAATTGATGCTGTTCTGATCTCAACCATGCCATTGAAGGACCTTGTTCCTTTCGATGAAGAATATGTGATCCCCAGCGGATCTGATGAAGATATTCCCTCTGCTGCTTCCTCAGAGCAAATAGATGAAGAAATTGAAGCGTACGCAATCCCTTCAACTCCAATTGTCTCCTCGCCCATGCCTCAATTCACTGCTGAAGAGGCCGGCGTTGAGGAATTGGATGAACAAAATTCTGACGTGGACATTGGGAGTACTACTCCATTGATGAATGATGACTTTTGGGATAGTCAGCACCCCAACTCTCCTCTGTTCACGCCATCGTAGCAAATCTCTCAGTCCCCAGCACATACTATTCCATTGGGCTCTGAAGAAACTCACCCCACTCCATCTGTTCATGAAGAAATTCCAGCCACTAGTGCTGATGAAACTGCGGGTGCTGAATCTTTGAAGACACAGACTGCCACTGAAGAGGAACCAGAAATTCCGCAGCCCGAAGAACCTGAGATTGCGATTCCCGAGGTTGTGATGCAACTGACTGACACTCCTCAACCCAGGCCAAAGGATCCATTCTCTAGGAAGCAAAACTTCAAGGCTGATGAGTTCTTCGGCGAGCACGTATTCTTCACAGGTTACAACCCCTATGACTCTGTTCGCATTAGGAAGAGGTGTTTTTGGACTGCTAGGCAGGCAAATATCTATTCCTCAGTGCTGTTCAACAAAGACAAAGTCTTCGATCATGAGCACATTCCTCACGTGGATATGGAATCTCTGCCATGCTTCGTGCCAGTCCTCAGTGTTCTTCACGACGCTGGACTGTTAAATTTCTGCACTGATATATGTGATTGGAACGAAGAGCTCATTCTTCAATTTTATGCAACGCTGCACATCACCAGAGACTCTGAAGATGTGAATTCCTGGGTGCTG
The DNA here is from genome assembly GCA_021605145.1 of Aegilops bicornis. NCBI lineage: Eukaryota > Viridiplantae > Streptophyta > Magnoliopsida > Poales > Poaceae > Aegilops > Aegilops bicornis. The sequence goes on from CM038675.1 coordinate 197,054,077, forward strand.
GATTGGATGACCGAAAACACTCACTATAAGGCACCAGCTACTGAATTGCTTCGTGCTTTGCCTCTCAGTCCTCCCCATGAAGCTGCTCGTTGCGTCTACAGTGAGGCTGAGCTTACAGATCACTATATGCAAGTGCTAATGAAGCCATTGAAGCCAGGTCAGGCCCCAAGAACAAAATTCCTCGTGAAGGAATTGCTATATGTGCCTCGGACTGTCTATCGCATTTTGACGAAGACATTGAGTCCCATCAAGGGCCACGACTCGAATGAAGAAGAGGTCGTTGACATCATGAAGAATCTGCTATTCAATATCATTCATGGCGTCCCCGTCAACTTCCATGATTTCTTCATGAGGACTCTGGCAAATGTCGCAATGTCACCGTTTGAGTTGAAGCCTTATGCTCCATGGATTATGAGATTCATCAGAACAAGGTCTTCACTCAACTACAAAGCTGATACTCTGAACCATTGCAGCTACTTGCCCCCAATTGAAGTCCTCAAACCGATGTTTTCTTCAGCTGATGACAAGGGCAAGGCCGCTGCTTTTACTGATGAAGGCATTCGTCCATTGGATGGTCAATTTCGAAAAGCTGCATCTTATTCCACCAATGATGACTCTGCCACTCATGACACTGCCGCCAATGCAACCAAGCAAAATCCTCAAGGCACAGTTCCTAGGGTGATGACTGATCATGAGCTTCTCCTCAGTCTTCACCAGAAGGTTGATCGAAATCACAAATGGTTCAAGCGTCAGTTTGGTTCAATTCTTCACTACATGACTGCTACCCACAATGCAGTGAAGAAAAACCATTACTACCTACATGAAACCTTCAACCGTACCTGGGCTGTTCTGTCTCACATTTATAGCGAAGAAGATCTGAAGAAAATGGGTCTCAAGGAAGATTTTGACTGGTCTGCTCCTCCACCGAAGAAGTACAAGAAGGTCAAGGTTCCTTCCTTGGTGGCCAGCTCCTATTCTTCATCGCGCGACACGGACGAGCATGAAGACTTGGACGACACTACGGCAGGCCCAACATCAACAAGCGACCCCAACAATGCTGGCGCTCCTTCATCAACTTGATATTCTTCAGGGGCGTTAGTCCTCATTTTCGATCCTTTTGGTCATTCGATAACAAAGGGGGAGAAATTTGAGTTAGTCTTCAAGCGGGTCTATCTTAAATGGGCATTTTTTGCTAAGTTACAACTCTCGTTCTTCTGATGACTTTGCTGGATCGAGTTGTAAACTTAAACTCTATGGTGTCTGATACTTTTGCTGTGATTTTCTGCATGCTTATTCCTCGTTAATGTTAATGCACGCATGCTGAATTACATCAGTTACCATATTTCATCATGCATTTCAAATTCTTCATATTATATGTCAAATGCGTGTATGAATTACAAAATATAGGGGGAGATCTCCATGATTCTACTCTTCAAGTGTGCAGTGCTTCAAAAGAAAATTCCCCACTATGCACATCTTCAAGGGAGTTCTTCTATATCTTGCAATCAAATTCCTCAATATAAGTATTTACACTTCATATCTTTATCCCCGTTGAAAACTTAACCTATATTGTCATCAATCACCAAAAAGGGGGAGATTGTAAGTGCATCTAGTGCCCCTTAGTGATTTTGGTGTATTGAAGACTTATAGGTTAAGGGACTAATGTGTTTATGAGTGTACACAGGTCTATAAGTCTATGAGGATTTTGATATTTACAGAGAAAGTCGACCCCTAAAAATGAAGTTCTTCAACTAAAGACTTTGGATTTCTGAAGACTTTCTGAAGACTTTGAAAGTGAAGAAATTGGTGTGACCTTGAAGACTTGGCATTCATTCGAGGAACATGGAGCGTGAAGACTTTTGTTTTCGTAGTTTCATTTTCTCTTTCTTGAGTCATAGGAAACACCGTACTGTTAAAGGGGGTCGAGGAAATACTAAGGAAAAATTTCCATGTGATGCTCAACTCAAAATCCTACACCTACCAATCCCTTTGAGTGAAGCCATTGAAAATCTCATACAGTTCAGTCATATTCTTCAGTGACAGAGACGAAGTTCTTCTGGTCTCTTGAGGAATTTGTTCTGACTGAGGAGTTAGGAATTCGCCAGTGCGGATTGCCTACACAGTGAGGAACATGATAGCCCTGAGGAATTTGATATTCAAATTTTCGACCATTGTTGTGTTACGCGCCAGCTGTCCCAAAATATCTACCCACCTAACGGTCATATTATTGAAGGGCATTTATGTCTTATCATGTCGGGCTACTCCATAGGCTATAAATAGCCGCCCCCTACAACCACTAGCTGGTTGGCTGCTCCGAGAGAAACTGACACTTGTCATTTGAGAGCATCCCATCCTCCGAGGACTTTGAGCGAAAGTCATCGAGTGAGGAAAACCCGAACCCAAACACCTACAAACCCAAAGTGATTGAGCATCACCGAAGAGATTGATCCTGCGTGGATCCGACGCTTGTTACCTTTGAAGACTGTGCTTCTTCCAAACGGTTAGGCGTCATGGTCTAGAGCATCCAAGAGGAATTGTGGATCGCCGAGTGACCGAGTCTGTGAAGGTTTGGAAGTCACCTGAAGACTTACCACGAGTGATTGGGCGAGGTCTGTGTGACCTTAGCTCAAGGAGAATACTGTGAGGACTGTGTGTCCGGGACTGTGTGTCCTCAGGTTTAAATACCTTGCCTCTCCAACCAGACGTACAACTGAGACAGCAGTTGGAACTGGTCTACCAAATCATTGTCTTCACCAAGCTTACTGGTTCTATTTCCTCAACTCTTTCATTTCCTCATAACTGTGTTGTGCACTTGTTCATATCTGTGTTTGAAGACTTTCTCAATTTCCTCAGTTCAATTTCTTCAGTCTGTTTGTCTTCATCCTGTGTTATCCTGTGTTTACGCTTTCTGTACTCTGTGCTTGTCTTCATTTCATCATGATGACCATGCTTGTGCTCTGTTATGTTTACTTTTGAGTACTTATTCCGCTGCAAGTAATTCTTCGCTAAGGAATTTCCTCACCCGCAAATTCCTCAGTGAAGAGTTCATAAAATTCGCCTATTCACCCCCCTAGTCGATATAACGCACTTTCAAATCATGTCATCTATAATCATGATTATAAAAATTTACAATGCAATCGATACGCAAATGTAATTTGTTCACCACACATATGTAATTTGTAAAGAGATGTCACTAGTGAAATTAAATCAATTCCTTTATTTTTCACAACATGAAGTTTATTTAGTTTACTCGCAATCATGAATTCCATTGAGACTATACATTTTAATACTTGCAAATAGCAAGGCTAGTGAGAGTGAAAACCTCACTGGTTTCGTTGGGGACCAAGACAAGTAATATAATTGTGAGTAGGTCATAGTTTTAAAAAATGGACCAATGATCGAACCGGTGAAGCCATCGGCTCGAGTTTTTACCTGTCGGACCGCATGTTCACTTGTTGATTTTTTGGGTCACGTAAACACATGTTAAATAAGCTAAGTTTCTGACATTTGACAAACACTCGATGGATGTAAGCTGGTTATTATGCCAAAATGGTGGCCTTGGCTTGTTTCCTTGCCAACCAGAGTTCAACCCCTCATAGACACACATTATTTCTGATCATTTGATGTAGTTCAAGCATTCCTATTGGTTTGATAAACCTTAAGGTACTCCATTTGAGTAAACCTATGCACTTAGGGGGCAAACCACTTCCTAACTAAGAGGAAGGCTAACCCTAAAAACCTAAATTCGTAAAGCCCCAACCCCCGTTACTAGTTTCCTACAAAGCTCTCTCTCTCTCTCTCTCTCTCTCTCTCTCTCTCTCTCTCTCTCTCTCTCTCTCTCTCAGGTGACCATCCCTTCTCTGATAATGTGAAACACATATGTTAAAACCTCCAGAAATTGAATGTGCTGCACGAGCAGCGAGCACCACGCTTGTGCTACTGCAGCTTATGGGACGGGACAGAGATCGTGGCAAGAATAAATTACTCAACAGGTAGCGGGGACGCGGACAAGAATGAGCAACGGACATAGATGAGTTTCACAGGGACGAGGATGACATGGCAATAACCGATCGGTTTCTGCCTGTTGGTCTGTTGCCATCTTAAGATGAGACGAGAGAGACGAATGGGTGAAGGAAAGCGATTCAGTATGGATAACAGATGAGAAAGAGGGGATGACGTGATTGTTTTACACGTGGGCCCCACGACGCATGGGCTTATCACGATTGATCGATGCCAGCTCCAGATCGGCCTCCTGATTCCAAACTTTTACCATATGATATGCCACTGGATTTGAAAGCTTTGATAGAAAATTATCCTACCCACTTTCACCTTTAGCCGAGCCTCTGCCGAGTACATCCACATTCCAGGTTTTGACATGATCTTCTAAGACTACTAGCAGAACGCCCGTGCGTTGCTACGAGCTATCCGCAATATCTGTAACATCCGGGTTCAACACAAAAACCCTATTCAATGACGCACCTTCCCTTTTTCTGTCGGAACCTCTCATTCTTGACCGATTTTCCGTCATAGCGAGACATTTCTCGTTTTCTCTCTCACTGGCGTCACCTCCTTTAAAAGCAGATGACAGCCAACTCATCTTCGCCATGCATTGCAGTAAGGATGAAATTTTCTTGTTTACGATATAATAGAGTGGGTTAAAAACTAACACATACTATTGACACAAAACAACAAATAACTACAGAGATCTTTCCTAGTCACCAATAAGCTCCACCTCCATCCCACATATATGCTAGAAGGGATAATTGTCGTTCTTCTCTTCTTCATATTTCCCTCGTCTTCTACTCCATGCCTCTTCGCCAATCCGTTTAATTGGCACCAACCAGCACCACGTCAACATTAATGTGTTCATCATCGATTCCTCATCTTCTTCTTTCTCATTCCTCGGCAACTTTAGTTCTCGTTCCTACTTATTTCCTAGAATACTCTTTCTTTCTTTTTTTCTCTTATTATTTGGAACACTCTTACTTTCTCCAACACCATGCACCACTTTGGCTTCAGTTCTTTTTCCTTCTTGTTTTTGAAACACTCTTCCTTTTTACTATAGCATGAACCACCTAGCTAGTGTTGTGTCATGTTGTCCTCACCAGCGAACATTTCGGCCACCGTCATCGAGTGGACATCCCATGAGCATAGACTTCATCCATCTTGATGAATGCTAGGTCGCCCATGTCATGGCGCATGGTTGCCGTTGTCCATGTTGGCAAGCGGTTCTCGGTGCTTTGCAATGTAACTGAGAGCCCATTGATTGTTTATGTCCACCCTCGACCGTTAGTGCTTGGTCTTCCTCAAGCACGCGACCGTTGACCTTGTTCTATGTCATCTATTATCCTCGCCCGCAAACATTTCGGCAACCATCAGTGTGTAGACGACGGTCATCATCCATCTTTACGAATGCTTGGTCGCTCATGTCACGAGGCGTGGTGGTTGTTATCTATGTTGGCAAACGCTGGCCAACCATGTCGTTGAGAGCATGTTGGCAGTCACCAATGGCAGCGATAGCCTAGCTACTGGCCGTCCTTGCCCACAAACACTTTCAAACTGATTCGGCACGATTAACTGCCTGCCTAATTAATTAAGCACATCCAAATTTTTATGTACTTGGTTTTATTTCTTTTTGCTAATTTTGGGAAATCAGCACCAAGCAAGGCATTGCTTATCCTGGTAGTTTCTCTAATTTTGTTGAAATAGTAAACATGGTTTTGAGGATCTTGTCTTACAATTTTAACATCATGTCAGCTAAACTTACACATCACACAGGTAAACCAGCTAGAGATTGAGAAGTAGTGCATTTTGGTCACCAAGAGCATTCTCATATTTAACCAAAGAAAATTTTCCAATCAAAAAGCACGCCATTGCAGCTGGATGGCTGTGCCAATGCATGCGCTAATTAACCCCACACGACCAGCAGCCAAGACATACGCAACTACATGTTTGCTGAACCCGCCGCTTCATCTGAGTACGCCAAAACTATGAAGCTATATTGGTTTACTACTTCGATCGCAAATCAGTTTCAATTCACCTGGCCAGGCAAAAGTTGCATCCGATGCGTAAGCACGATCGGAGGATTGACAAAAATCCAGATAATTAGTGTACTTGTGACTTGGAGTTGACTTGATGCAACTGCCGCTTCTTGATTCGCCTACTCCTTCTTTGGTCTCCTCTCAACACTACCACTCTACCAGATTCGTGTCCATGGAATCGGACCCTTCGCCATTACGGAGGCAGGGGAGGTGGCATTGGGAGGCGCCGAGCAAGGTGGCCAGCAATGGCGGGGCGATGGCGGCGACAGCGAGCCATCGAAAGGACGGCGGCATTCTGCAACGGGAGTGGCGGCGGGTTCGCGTCGAGCAGAGGTTAGACCTCTTGCTCGAAGTCCCAAAGGATGTGGGCGTTGCTTTTCTTTTGAGGGTGCCCCATCATTGATTTGGTTTGGAGAGGATCGGAAAAGCGGGATCTGTTTCCTTTTAGGTGTGCGACGATATAATTGTGATTTACGAGGTGATTTCGGTGTGCAGACTCCTCCATTAAGAGTAGAGATAGCCTTTGAGGTAATTGAAATCTATTACCATATAATTACCGTATTCGAAATTTTCTGAGTTATGGCCTTACCGTACTGGATTGATAGCCTTTAGGGTAATTTAAATTTATTACCATATGATTATCATATTCGAAATTTTCTGAGTTATGGCCTTACCATACCGGATTGATGAGATTTATGAGTTTATAGCCTTTCCATACGTGGATTAATTGTGATTGATTACCATAAATACGTCTGAGTTATGGCCTTACCATACCTGGATTGATAGCCTTTAGGGTAATTTAAATTTATTACCATATGATTACCATATTCGTAATTTTCTGAGTTATGGCCTTACCATACCTGGATTGATGAGATTTCTGAGTTTATAGCCTTTCCATACGTGGATTAATTGTGATTGATTACCATAAATACGTTGAGTATTGCCGGCCAGACCAGAGAAGAGGAAAACCGATGGAAGGGGGTGGTGGGAGGTGGGACAAAAAAACCAGACGAAAAATAACCGGTTGAAAATAAACTGGTTGAAAATGGTGGGACTATTCAACCAATTCGTCATCGAAATCGCCAAGACACTTACGCAACTACATGTTTGCTGAACCCGTCGCTTCATCTGAGTACGCCAAAACTATGAAGCTATATTGGTTTACTACTTCGATCGCAAATCAGTTTCAATTCACCTGGCCAGGGCAAAAGTTGCATCCGATGCGTAAGCACGATCGGAGGATTGACAAAAATCCGGATAATTAGTGTACTGTGACTTGGAGTTGACTTGATGCAACTGCCGCTTCTTGATTCGCCTACTCCTTCTTTGGTCTCCTCTCAACACTACCACTCTACCAGATTCGTGTCCATGGAATCGGACCCTTCGCCATTACGGAGGCAGGGGAGGTGGCATTGGGAGGCGCCGAGCAAGGTGGCCAGCAGCGGGGCGGTGGCGGCGGCGACAATGAGCCATCGAAAGGACGGCGGCATTACTGCAACGGGAGTGGCGGCGGGCTGCGTGCAGCAGAGGTTAGACCTCTTGCTCGGAAGTCCCAAAGGATGTGGGCGTTGCTTTTCTTTTGAGGTGCCCCATCATTGATTTGGTTTGGAGAGGATCGGAAAACGGGATCTGTTTCCTTTTAGGTGTGCTGACGATATAATTGTGATTTACGAGGTAGTTTAGGTATGCAGACTCCTCCATTAAGAGTAGAGATAGCCTTTGAGGTAATTGAAATCTATTACCATATAATTACTGTATTCAAAATTTTCTGAGTTATGGCCTTACCATACCTGGATTGATAGCCTTTAGGGTAATTTAAATTTATTACCATATTCGAAATTTTCTGAGTTATGGCCTTACCATACCTGGATTGATGAGATTTATGAGTTTATAGCCTTTCCATACGTGGATTAATTGTGATTGATTACCATAAATACGTCTGAGTTATGGCCTTACCATACCTGGATTGATAGCCTTTAGGGTAATTTAAATTTATTACCATATGATTACCATATTCGAAATTTTACGAGTTATGGCCTTACCATACCGGATTGATAAGATTTCTGAGTTTATAGCCTTTCCATACGTGGATTAATTGTGATTGATTACCATAAATACGTTGAGTATTGCGGCCAGACCAGAGAAGAGGAAAACCGATGGAAGGGGTGGTGGGAGGTGGGACAAAAAACCAGATTTAAAAATAACGGTTGAAAATAAACTGGTTGAAAATGGTGGGACTATTCAACCAATTCGTCATCCGAGTACGCCAAGACACTTACGCAACTACATGTTTGCTTTGAACCCGTCGCTTCATCCGAGTCGCCAAAACTATGAAGCTATATTGGTTTACTACTTCGATGTAAATCAGTTTCAATTCACTGCCAGGCAAAAGTTGCATCCGATCGTAAGCACGATCGGGAGGATTGACAAAAATCCAGATAATTAGTGTACTGTGACTTGGAGTTGACTTGATGCAAGCTGCCGCTTCTTGATTCGCCTACTCCTTCTTTGGTCTCCTCTCAACACTACCACTCTACCAGATTCGTGTCCATGGAATCGGACCCTTCGCCATTACGGAGGCGGGGAGGTGGCATTGGGAGGCGCCGAGCAAGGTGGCCAGAAGGCGGTGGCGGTGGCGACAATGAGCCATCGAAAGGACGGCGGCATTCTCGCAACGGGAGTGGCGGCGGGCTGCGTGCGGCGAGAGGTTAGACCTCTTGCTCGGAAGTCCCAAAGGATGTGGGCGTTGCTTTTCTTTTGAGGGGTGCCCCATCATTGATTTGGTTTGGAGAGGATCGGAAAACGGGATCTGTTTCCTTTTTCGTGTGCGACGATATAATTGTGATTTCTGAGGTAGTTTCGTGTGCAGACTCCTCCATTAAGAGTAGAGATAGCCTTTGAGGTAATTGAAATCTATTACCATATAATTACTGTATTCAAAATTTTCTGAGTTATGGCCTTACCATACCTGGATTGATAGCCTTTAGGGTAATTTAAATTTATTACCATATTGAAATTTTTACGAGTTATGGCCTTACCATACACGGATTGATGAGATTTATGAGTTTATAGCCTTTCCATACGTGGATTAATTGTGATTGATTACCATAAATACGTCTGAGTTATGGCCTTACCATACCTGGATTGATAGCCTTTAGGGTAATTTAAATTTATTACCATATGATTACCATATTCAAATTTTACGAGTTATGGCCTTACCATACCGGATTGATGAGATTTCTGAGTTTATAGCCTTTCCATACGTGGATTAATTGTGATTGATTACCATAAATACGTTGAGTATTGCGGCCAGACCGTAGAAGAGGAAAACCGATGGAAGGGGTGGTGGGAGGTGGGACAAAAAACCGCATTTAAAAATAACCGGTTGAAAATAAACTGGTTGAAAATGGTGGGACTATTCAACCAATTCGTCATCCGAGTACGCCAAGACACTTACGCAACTACATGTTTGCTGAACCCGTCGCTTCATCCGAGTACGCCAAAACTATGAAGCTATATTGGTTTACTACTTCGATCGCAAATCAGTTTCAATTCACTGCCAGGCAAAAGTTGCATCCGATGCGTAAGCACGATCGGAGGATTGACAAAAATCCAGATAATTAGTGTACATGTGACTTGGAGTTGACTTGATGCAAGCTGCCGCTTCTTGATTCGCCTACTCCTTCTTTGGTCTCCTCTCAACACTACCACTCTACCAGATTCGTGTCCATGGAATCGGACCCTTCGCCATTACGGAGGCAGGGAGGTGGCATTGGGAGGCGCCGAGCAAGGTGGCCAGCAGCGAGCGGACGGTGGCGGCGACAATGAGCCATCGAAAGGACGGCGGCATTCTGAACGGGAGTGGCGGCGGGCTGCGTGGCAGCAGAGGTTAGACCTCTTGCTCGGAAGTCCCAAAGGATGTGGGCGTTGCTTTTCTTTTGAGGGTGCCCCATCATTGATTTGGTTTGGAGAGGATCGGAAAAGCGGGATCTGTTTCCTTTTCGGTAATGCGACGATATAATTGTGATTTACGAGGTAGTTTAGGTATGCGAGACTCCTCCATTAAGAGTAGAGATAGCCTTTGAGGTAATTGAAATCTATTACCATATAATTCTGTATTCAAAATTTTACGAGTTATGGCCTTACCATACCTGGATTGATAGCCTTTAGGGTAATTTAAATTTATTACCATATTCGAAATTTTACGAGTTATGGCCTTACCATACCGGATTGATGAGATTTATGAGTTTATAGCCTTTCCATACGTGGATTAATTGTGATTGATTACCATAAATACGTCGAGTTATGGCCTTACCATACCTGGATTGATAGCCTTTAGGGTAATTTAAATTTATTACCATATGATTACCATATTCGAAATTTTCTGAGTTATGGCCTTACCATACACGGATTGATGAGATTTACGAGTTTATAGCCTTTCCATACGTGGATTAATTGTGATTGATTACCATAAATACGTTGAGTATTGCCGGCCAGACCAAAGAAGAGGAAAACCGATGGAAGGGGGTGGTGGGAGGTGGGACAAAAAAACCAGACGAAAAATAACCGGTTGAAAATAAACCGGTTGAAAATGGTGGGACTATTCAACCAATTCGTCCATTAAGAATAGAGATACCTCAGCTAGCTACAACATAGGGTCGCCTCAATGGGAGCCCGTAGTGGGTCAGCCCAGTAGAGAGTCATTGGGATGATTCATTCCCTTGTCAAGTTACTTTCTTCTATTTTCTCTCTCTAAAAAAAGTTACTTTATTCTATTCATTTTTCTCCTTTTTATTATTTTTTTAAAATGTTCTAAGTACACATATTTCAAAAGTTAGTTTACCTAAATTTTAAAAATCGTCCACCTCACATTTTAAACATGTTTATGTAGTATAAAATTTTGGTTGGCACATTTTTGTAGAAAATGTTTGTAGCATTAAAAAAATGTTCATGATTTTTTCTAAATGTTCACAGATTTTAAAAATATGACCATTACATTTTTTTACATGCTCATGAAAAAGTAAAAAATATTCACATAATTATTTAAAACCAAAAAAAATTAAAACATTGTTCATGAAATTTATATAATGTTGCATGCTTAAAATCATGTTTTTCACATTTTTACAAAAATGTTCGTAAAATTTAAAATTGTTTCCACCGTTTTATAAAAATGTTCTTAACATATAATAAAATTTTGTACCATTTAAAAAATGCTGCGACGCCTAACAAAATGTTTGCATGTTTTACAAAAATATTCATGACATTCTTGAAAAATGTTCAAAAGTGTGTTTCATGTGTTTTCAAAAAATGTTCAATGTGCATTTCGCAAAATGTTCAACATGTATGTGAATACGTTTATATAACATATATATGTAAATTGGTCAACGCGTATTTGAATGTGCTGCACGAGCAGCGAGCACTACGCTTGTGCTAGTGCAGCTCATGGGACGGGGCGGGTAGCAGGGACGCGGATGAGGATGAGTAGCAGATATAGATGGGTTTCACAGGGACGAGGATGACATGGCAATAACCGATCGATTTCTGCCTGTTGCCATCTTGAGATGAGACGAAGAGATGAACAAGTGAAGGAAAGCGATGAAATATAGATAACATATGAGAAAGAGGGGATGACGCGGTTGTTTTACATGCGGGCCCTACGGCGCACGGGGTTATCACGACCGATCGACGCCAGCTCCAGACTGGCCACCTGATTCCAAACTTTTACCATATCATATGCCAACGGATTTGAAAGCTTTGATAGAAAATTATCATACTCGCTTTCACCTTTAGCCGAGCGTCTTTCGAGTACATCCACATTCCAGATTTTGACATAGCTCAGCTAGCTACAACATAGGGTCGTCTCAATGGGAGCCCGTAGTGGATCGGCCCATTAGAGAGTCATTGGGATGGTTCATTCCCTTGTCTAGTTACTTTCTTCTATTTTCTCTCTAAAAAAGTTACTTTGTTCTATTTGTTTTTATCCTTTTTATTATTTTTTGAAATATTCTAAGTACACATATTTCAAAAGTTAGTTTACTTAAATTTTGAAGACCGTGCACCTCGCATTTTAAACATGTTTATGTAGTATAAAATTTTGGTTGGCACATTTTTTGGAAAATGTTTGTAGCAATTAAAAAATGTTCAGGATTTTTTGAAGTGTTCACGGATTTTAAAAATATGACCATTACATTTTTTTAAATGCTCATAAAAAGGTAAAAACATTCACGTAGTTTTTTAAAACCAAAAAAAATTAAAACATTGTTCATGAAATTTATATAATGTTCGCATGCTTAAAATCATGTTTTCACATTTTTACAAAAAAAATCATGAAATTTAAAAACCCACCATTTTATAAAAATGTTCTTTACTATAATAAAAGTTTGCACCATTTAAAAAAATGCTGCAAGACCTAACAAAATGTTTACATGTTTTAGAAAAATATTCAGGACATTCTTGAAAAATGTTCACAAGTGTGTTTCATGTGTTTTCAAAAAATGTTCAATGTGCATTTCGCAAAATGTTCAACATGTATGTGAATACGTTTATATAACCATGCTGAAGAAACATGTTTGTTGGAAGGGGTCAAAGTGTGCAGGGATGCCCCCACTGTTTCAAATCTACTTTTTGCTGATGATTCATTGATATTAATGAAGGAAAATTCTTCTAATGCAATTGCGTTGAAGAACATACTGGACACATACTGCGCAGCATCAGGTCAGAAAGTGAGTGTTGAAAAGTCCAGTATTTATTTTAGTCCAAACACAAGCGTTGAAGAAAGGGTGCAAATTTGTAACATCTTGAATATCATGACGGAAGCATTGAACGATAAGTATCTTGGCCTACCAACTCATGTGGGATTGGATAAAACGGACACCTTCCAGTACTTGATTGATCGTATATGGCAAAGAGTAAACTGTTGGAAAGAGAGACAACTCTCAGCAGGTGGAAAAGAGGTGCTCCTTAAAGCAGTTGCTCAGTCTATACCATCGTATGCAATGTCGGTCTTCAAAATTCCCAAACAAACGTGCAAGGGAATAAGCGGCGTGATGTCGCATTACTGGTGGGGAGATGGGGATGTTCAGAGGAGAATGCATTGGTTCGCATGGTGGAAAATGTGTGTTCCTAAACGACAAGGAGGTATGGGTTTCAGAGACATCCATTGTTTTAATCTTGCTCTTTTGGCAAAGCAGGCCTGGAGACTAATTGAAAACCCGGACTCCCTGTGTGCACGTATTTTGAGAGCAAAGTACTTTCGTGATGGTGATCTGTTAAATTGCAAGTTGAAAAAGAATTCCTCCTACACTTGGCAGAGCATTATGCAAGGGGTGAATGCCCTGAAACATGGATACATTTGGAGAGTAGGGGATGGTGAAAAAATAAATATTTGGAGGGATGCGTGGATTCCTAACTCACCATCCAGAATGATTATTACCCCAAGGGGTAACCAATTACTATCAAAGGTGAGTGATTTAATTGATCCAGCTACAGGGACGGTGGGATGCGCCACTTGTGGAGCAAACCTTCTGGCCGATTGATGTGGAACGGATCCTTTCTTTACCACTACCCACACATGATATGAGTGATTTTGTAGCATGGAGTTTGAATAAACATGGAATTTTTACAGTAAAATCAGCCTACCATGCTCTATGGTACTACCGACATGGTAGAAATTGCAAAGGACCGATGATTTGGGCGCCACTAGTGCTAACCCAACATGGCAAAAGGTTTGGAAACTGAATTGTCCGGCAAAAGTTAAAATTTTTCTTTGGAGAACCTTACATGGAACGCTGCCATGCAATGTGGTTCTTGCTAATAGACACATTCCAATCCGTCCGACGTGTCCTGCATGTAAGCAAGGAGCAGAAGATGTGTTTCATGTACTCTTTCGACGCCATAAGGCCAGAGAGGTTTGGTGGCAGTTGGGGCTAGAGGATGTTATATGCCATGCATGTGGGGTAGACCGAGCAGGGGAGGAGATTCTATCATACTTAATTAATTTACCAGCACAAGAAGCGGCCATGCTGGGAGTGAAAAACTTCCATGACTTGATGTCCACTTGCTGCTGGTACCTATGGTGGGAGAGGAGAAAGCTTGTGCACAATGAGCCGGTGCAAGATGCGAAGAGAGTTGCGCAAGAAGTATGTGCTTTAGCAGCTAACTATGCTATTGCATGTGATCCAAAGGCCTCGTTAAAGAGGGGAGGTTGGTGCAAACCCCTAGTGGATATGTCACGTTAAATGTTGATGCGGCCTTTGATTGGGATTTGCTTCAGGGGGCGATGGGAGCAGTCATCCGAGATGATAGAGGACATATGGTTGGAGCTGGAAACAAGCTCATTAATTTCTGTTATGATGTACTAACTGCTGAGGCAATGGCTCTAAAGTTTGGGTTGAATATGGCGCTCACAGCTGGGTGCAATAGACTGGTTGTCAACTCAGATAATCTGGAACTCATGGAAATAATGAATAAAGATGGCCAATATGCTGAAGATGCCGCGGCCATTGTTGATGATTGTTATCATCTGGCTTGTGAATTTAGCTCTATTGTCTTCGAATTTTTTCCTAGAGAGTCGAATGCGGTTGCACATGAACTAGCTAGGATTGCTAGAAGTTTGCTTTGTAATGAGTGGTTAGATAATGCTCCTTCTGAGCTTCTTCCCCTACTACTTAAAGATGTAAGCCTGATCACGAATGAATAAAGAGGAAGTAAAGTTGTCAAAAAAACATATATATATATGTAATTTGGTCAATGCGTATTTGAAAAAGTCATTATGTGTTTGAAAAATGGAAAAATGAAAAAGGGGAAAAAGGCAGCAAAAATGAAGAAAACAGGACCCAAAGAAAAACTGAAAAAAAAAGAATATAGAGGAACACAGAAAAACAAAATAAAAAAACTCGGAAGGTTCTAAAACCGGTCTGAACTTCCAAAACTACTTGGGCCGATTTTGTAGCTATTGCATACCGACCGGTGGGGTTCAAACATTAGCTTTGCTGAACCGTGGACTGAACATGAAAACAAGCCGTACCACCAAGCGCCATGGTCCACGACGGCGGCGGCACACCGCCACCGCTCGAAATCCCAGCAAGGTGGCGAGCGCCCCAAATAAATCGTATCAACTAAATCAGCGGCTCCGGTGCGATGCTTGCGCTCAGATCGGGCATACATACTCTCGTCAGATCATGCCCAACTCCTTGTGCAGGACTCGGCGCGCCACCTGCTCGACGGAATGCCTGGCTGGGCACGCCGCATGTAAGTACCCCGCCGCGAACTCCGTCCAGTTACTTCTTTAACTGACAATCGATTGCGCGCGACTCCTCTGCTATTCTGCTGTGACAACGTTTTCTCGAGGAAATTTAAGAGCTCACGCGGGATCGCTTACATACTCTTATTTTTCTCACATCAGAGAGCAGCTTACATAGTGCTAGACTGCTTAGTGTACTAGTACCAGTACATTGCATGGCTTAATAATTTCTCCGAATTGCCTGAATAATCTAGCTAGTCCCATCCGTTGTAAATTCCATCGTCTCTTTCTAGGTGGGTACTGTGCGTGCTTGCATCTGAAGAAAGTCCGTGTGGTGTGTGTGTGTGTGTGGCCTTTCTACTAAGTTCTGCAGAGCGCCTAGTTGGCTTCATGTTGGCTTCGCCAGCCGTTCGATTGTTTCTGGTGCTGTTAAAACCCCTTGGATCTCCGCGAGTACTCCTTTATGAGCCTTGAAAATTCAGAGTTTTTGTCCTCCAGTAATCTTGATGGCGTGTCGTATTCTATAATTCTTCCTGCTCAGCACAAAAGAGTACAGATTTTAGCGATGCGGCGCTGGGTCCTAAAATGTGGATGAATATTTTTTGTTAGTCAATGGTGCGGCTTACCTTCGCTGAAGACAAGAATAAGATCACTGTCGATAACTGTGTGAATTCTATGTGCTACTGTTAGCACTGTGCAGTCCCCAAACTCCTCATGGAGTGTTTGCTGGATAATCGCATCCGTTGATGAGTCAACTGAAGCAGTTGCCTCGTCGAGGACAAGGACATTGCTTCGCTTCAGTAGAACCCTTCCCAGGCAAAACAACTGCCTCTGTCCGACACTCCAGTTTTCCCCATTTTCGACAACTGCAGGAGAAATCTCATTTGATCATCTCAATGGAGATATACACACTCTGTTAGACAATCTAGCATATGTGTGCTGTTGTACACAAAAACAAACCTGTTGAGTCCAGCTTCTTTGGGCTTTGACGAACTATGTCACCAAGCTGGCATTTGTCCAATGTCTGGCCAAAAGAAATGTATACTTCTGGTCAGTAGAGGAAGTACAGTGTTCTATTCTTTTAATCATTACATTTTTTTCTACAATATCTCCTTTTATTTTATTCATTATATATATAGATATATCTGAAGAAGGATTTGATCAGGTTGCAATCTGTATGAAACATTACATCAGCTTCGGTATTTGCAATAGTAAAAATGAGCATCCAAATATGTTTCATAGGGTACTCTGTTACCAATTTTGACCTTTCATAGATTATCATAATCATGTGATCATGTTTTATCAGCATAAACTGTTAGCAATATTTTCGTTGAAAAAGGTACATTTATCCAGAACTATCTGTTTTGTAACATGGACTGTTGGCAATAAAAGAGCAATAATATGAGGTGTTAGGCTCCCTTTTGCTGCACTGATATATAATTTACTCTCTTATCATTAGAACATGTATAATTGAATTATTTACCTCCCATATATGTTGATCAGAATATTCATTTAGTGGATCAAGATTTCCTCTCACTGTGCCCTCAAACATGGTTGGATCCTGAGGGATGATGCTAAGTCTTCCTCGTAAATCATGCAACCCGATTTTGCTGAGATCAACATTATCAATTTCAATTGTCCCTTGTCTTGGTTCAACAATCCGGAAAAGCGCTTGAATCAAAGTTGACTTTCCACTGCCAGTACGTCCAACAATCCCCACCTTCTTCCGTCCTGGAATTGTACATGATATATTTCTTAAAACAGAGGGGAGATGCTCTGCATATCGAACCTGTAAAAGCAAATAGTCACATTAGATGGCTTCATTGGAGCATGCACATATCTTATGAGAAAATCGAAAAATAAATGAACTTTCCTTTTGTATTGTAGAGAATATAAGGGGTTACTTATGTGTCAGTAACTCAGCATGCATTCTTGTGCGAAACAAATCTTCCTTCCGTTGTTTCTGTTTTCTTCATGTTGGATGATATGTGCTTTATTTTTCTCTCTTATGCAATTTAGTCTTGTTCCAGAGAAGCTACGACCTGGAAACAGCCTCTTGCAGAAATGTAGGGAAAGGCTGCGTACAATAGACCCAAAGTGGTCGGACCCTTCCACAGACCCTGCGCAAGCGGGAGCTACATGCACTGGGGCTGCCCCCCCAGAGAAGCCACGACTACCCTTTCCTTAATTAAATTCTTTTTCTGATAGAAAATATTATGGAGTATAAACTACATGAACTTTTTTTATGTGATTTTTGCCCCTGGAACATATGTTTGCAAGCTGGTTTACCTGCTTTAGACCATATGTTTATTCAAACTTGGTAAGTTATGTTTTTCGGCTAACATACCACGGTGATAGAATTTGTATTATGTTGTACAGATGTTCATATGCATACTTGTGTCTATGTAGGGTGGTTAGCCATAAGTGATAACTCGCAGTAACATCATGCATACCTCCAAGTTTCTTATATTTATAGTACCATCCTTTGGCCAGCTGTTTGGGGGGCGGTGATCATCAACTATTAGAGGAGCCTCACTAGGGATCCTTGAGTACTGCATTATTCTTTCAACTGAAATCATTTTATTCTCTGTGTTGCAAATGTTCCAGGTTACAGATGACAACTGCCCGTTGAGGTTCAGTGCATAAGTCACTGCAAGTCCCGCAATGCCTGTACATACAATTATGTCAGTTTCGCAGCCACCAAAAATTAGTGAGCAGAGTATAGACTGCAAAAATGAATCAACTATAACTTGTCTGCATGAAAAACTTACTTGGATTTATAAAACCTTCGGGAAGACTCACCAACAGAGTCAAAGAAAAGGCAAAGACAAAGTTAGATAGCATGTTTAGCCTGAAGCAAAGCCACTCCACAGCCGAGACGTTATGGAACCACGGTCGTAAGTGGTTGTTAATAAGACTGATGTTTGCTTTGCTGAAGGGGTCTTTCCGTCCATATGCTCTAATACTTGCCGCTCCTGTAAGTGATTCCGCAGAATGGTGGAGTATTGGGGCCCTTTGAATTTGTTGCAGACGAGCCAGCTCTCTTGCTGTTGGTATGTAGTACCGCTGCATGTCACAGGGAGAATATTGGATTCAGTGGTTTGTGAAAAATCATCAAGGAGGAAATTTTTGCACTTATGGCTTCCTGGAAAACAACGCGTATGGAAATAACTTGATGCATACATTGTACTTGGATGAGTTAAATCTAGTGCAAAAATATCACTGCGAGGAGCTCTTACTTGACACGCATAACAGATTGCTGTCACTGGAATAAAGATGACAAAAACTGGCCATGCAACCTGTGACATAACGCCAATGGTCCCCAGAATTTGTATAACAGAAAATGCGCACCAACCAAGGCTGTCTGCCATTTTCAGATCTAAGACACTTTGGTCATTGGAGACCTGTTACAAAGTACAGTACACAATTATTAATTTCAAGGAGACGGTGCAACTTTTTTTTGAGGGAAATAGCAGGACTAGCCAGTGCAAAATGATGTGAGGAGTAATCGAACACCAACCCTGTTTAGGATCCTGCCAGTGGGTGTGGAATCAAAGAAGGACATTGGAGCACGGAGGATGCAATGGAGCATATTCTTGAAGAACTTCTCCGCTGTTAGCAGGCCAACAAGCGAAACAAGCATAGACCGACCAAAAATACATAGTGCACTTCCTATAGATAGCACTATGTATACGAAGAAAAGAAGGCCTAATCCAACCCTTGGGGTGGTTGCAGACGTTGGAGGACACGCCCATGCCATCCAATAGTTGCTTGCGACCTGGAATATTTGGAAGAATGACTGTGCTGCCACTATTATCGGTGCTAATGCGCCACCATGAACAGCCGTCAGGTATGCCCAGTAGATCGTCTTGCCAATCCCTCCCTTTTCTCGTTCCTCATCTTGTGTTAGCCTTCCTTTTTCATTGTTAACTTGTGAGACATCGTGTGAAGACTCTTGCTTCAATATGCCCTGAATTTGATCATCAGTGTGGTTTTCTCTCTCAAACTCATCATCAATATCTGCTAACTTTTGGTTCTCTGTTAACAAAATTCTGCTGGAACTCTCGGCATTTATTACAGACTCGGTTGCCTGGCTATGGGCTCCGACTATGGCTTCAAATCCTATGTTCTGTTGAAGGAGATCATCAAATCTTCCTTTCTGCACAATCTTCCCATCCTGCATCACCTATTATTTTGTACCCCTTTGGTTATTTTACACATCTTAGCAATGCTAACATATACTCCCTCCGTCCCATAATATAAGAGCGTTTTTGACATTAGTGTAGTGTCAAAAACGCTCTTATATTATGAGACGGAGGGAGTATGTATTATTTGCGTGCGAAAACATTTTTTTTTGTACTTACTAGTATAAGATCTGCGGCTGGAAGAAATTCAACTTGATGTGTCACATACAATATTGTTTTGTCTTTAAGCATCCCCATGAGGCAATCCTGCAGAATAATATAGTAGTTCATTCTATTAGCATTTATGCAGACTGATGCCTCTAAACCGTTGAAGAATAAGTAAAACTGGTAATATTTATCCTGTTTGAATCATATGCGACTAAATTTTGGAAATAAATTGTCAAGTTAACAGCGTACGAACATAGATAAACACATTCTATGGGTTTATGGACACTGAATAAACGAACCTTGAAAAGTTGTCCTCCAGTGTGAGCATCTACTGCACTGAAAGGATCATCGAAGAGGTATATATCTGCATCCTCGTACACTGACCTTGCAATCTGAATCCTCTGCTTCTGCCCACCACTCATGTTAATTCCTCTTTCTCCAATCTCCGTCAAATCGCCATTTGCAAATAGCTCAAGATCTTTTGTCAATGCACAAGCTTGTATTACCTTCTGGTACTTTTCCCTGTCATATGGGTTTCCAAACAGAATGTTGTCTCTGATGTTCCCAGATAGGATCCAGGCAGTCTGAGGAACATATGCTCTGCTCCCACTGACCCTCACAGTCCCAGCTAGCTTAGGCATCTCCCCAAGTATGCATGATAATAGACTGGATTTCCCAGAGCCGACCATTCCACAGATTGCTACTTTCATCCCTCTCTTTACTTTTAAATTTACATCTGTTATAGTTGGAGATGTGGTTTCAAGTTCCCAGCTGAATGCTCCATGATCAATCTCCACATCATAGTCTGTGCCACTCCTTGGTACTTCTGTAATTGCGTCGTCTTTCAATTCTTCTTCCTGGAGGTATTGTGCTACTCGATCAGCTGAAACTTTTCCCTGGGCAAACACCGAAAGTAAATCAGGAAGTGTGAAGATTGGATCTTGTAGCATCCGGAACGTTGCAAGAGCAGATAAAACAGTACCAGCTGTTAGAGGAATCCCCATCAATATACATGTACCAAATGTTATGGAGGATATGAATGCAGGGGACCCCCAAAATATGAATGTTGTTAAAGCTGTCAACCTCACAGATTTCCACAACCAATTGTGCTCCTCCCTTCGCAAAGCTTCTAGCTTTTGAAGGTACTCTGTATCCCATGCTTGAAGTTTCAGTATTTTCATGCTTCTAAGTACTTCCGTTGTTGCCTTCATTCTGTTGTCTTTAGCAGCCATGATCTCTGATTGCAACCTTTTCTGCAGTCTTGTCAGAGGAATATTGCAAGTCATTATTGCCAGTGTTGCTGCTAAACCAGCCCATGCTCCAGCACCTAGGTTTAGATGGAGAACATAGACTGCTAGAGAAAGCTGTATGGGTAACATCCAAATGTAGTTTGTGTACCACATTACTTCGGTTATCCTTTGTATATCTACACTCATGTAGTTTATGATCTCTCCACTCGAATGCTTCTGCCTTGCGCCGCAGGATAACCGGAGCCCCTTTTGGTAGATGTGAGATATCAAAGCAGCTCGTAGCCGCATCCCAAGCCTTTGAGCTCCAAAAATCCACTGTCTCTCTGCTATTGTCTCCACAACTTTGGCACTTAAAAATGCAACAGCAAGAAGATAACCTTTTTGCAGTCCATTTTTCCTCTCTCCCCCAAGGAATTTCACCAAGTCATTAATCAGTGATGGTCCAACATAGGATGCACATGCACACAGAATTGCAAATACTCCATTGAGTATTGCTTTTCTTCTAATAAATACTAACATTGCTCTATAGATTGATAAAGTACTTAAACCATGCTTGTGTTCAACATCTGCTAGGATCCTTTTAAATGAATCAGAGAGTAAATCGGCATAGTCCCTTTCATCAATATCTGGCACATCATTCTTATCTAGAGGTTTCTTATATCCGATAACAAATAGAGGAGTCATCCAGGAGAACGTGACAAGGTCCAGAACGCTTGCTTTGCCATACAGACTTGTTCTTTTGGTTTCTGTCTGGTGTCCTGCAGATGAACTCAATAGTGGCTCTGTTATGCTGCTGTTTATTAAGGTGATTCCTGTTTTTCCTCTGACAGAAATTGCAAACAGATAAGTGCAGATAACAAGTGTGAACAGGTCCATCAATTCCGCAAACCCCATGTGTCCATGATCTGATAAGCTCAACCTGAGATCAAATATCACACTGATTATTGATTGCAGAAAGCTAAGTACCAACCATGCCCGAATAATGAGTGGATGCTTTGCAGATTTTGTCTTCCGTAGACCGAATACTGCTAGTGACAATAATATCCAGGAGAGCACCTGTATGCCTTCACCCAGAACAAAAGGTGGGTACTTGCAACCACTTATTCTTCCTGGTAACTGCAGAAGGAATATCCTCAGGACATGAGTGGCTAATATAAGCAGACAGCAGACTTTGCTTGCTTGATATGAGACACCCAGCTTTATGTCTGCATTCTGTTGTTCCTGATTAGAATGCTTATTGCTTTCAGGAGTTGCGGTCTTCAATCTCTGCCTGCACCATCTGATTCTCTTGAACAGAAACTGAGCCACAATACTCGTGATAAATACCAGCTGTATCAATACAAAAGTGCTCGTCCAGAAACAAGGTGAATATATTTCTGGCCGTTCTTGCATGTGTTGCGATATAGTGGAATCTGCAAGGTTGCATAGCAAATTTGTGTGTCAAGAATCAACAGCAGATTCAGTTATCCAATTTTTATTATGAATAGTAGCTACATCTACGTCACCAATGCTCGAGAAAACAGAAAACTACATGTTTTTGTAATGAAAATGGAGTTTCCTGAATAAGACATTGGTCGACTTCTGGAAAAATTGGAGTTTCTATATGTACATTCTCCAAGCTAGTTCTACGAGGAAGGACAACCCCAGCGGCTAAAAACGCAAGTCATGTTGGTAGGAACTTATTGCTCTGTCTCTCCACCTCAGAAACTTGCAAAAAAGTATTTAAGCTTCGCCCTAAGTTTTGGCTGACAGAATGTATTCCATATCGTCCTAAGTTTTGACTTTGGTGACTGAGCAACGATCCATGGGGTTAATTCATAGAGGTGGTGCTGATGTTACTTCATTTCCACTGCAGTGTTTCAGATCACCGTTAAGAGTGCTAATTCCCAACAACCACCACTACAACAAATGACACACCACTTGGGTTGCCCGAACTCAAGCCATGAATGGCAAAGAAGTAGAGCAGAAGCAAGGTGCCAAGCAAAGCGGCAAGTTAACAGGTAAATGGCAAGTGTTTTGACACTTCGATTGTGTTGGTAGGTTGGTGGATATGGAAGCATAGTAATTGATGTGCTTTTGAGGGGGTTCTTTTACACTCTTTCCTCTTCTTAATAGAATGACACATTTGAGAAAGAAAAAACATACATTCTCCTAGTGTTCCCTGTATTGACATATTCCTTATTTCTTAAAGATTGAATGACTTGAAGGGAAAAAGTGTAGAAAAGATATACTAGCCCTTGGTTTCTTTTAGACAGTTGTATGCATAGGAGTGTTTGTTAGTCAGAGTAATATTATATTTTCGCAGAAAGGATGGTAGGATGAAAACGGAAAGTTGATCATTGCCCATGACCTGACTGCTATCGTCCCAGTCTGCTAAATTTTCTTCAAGAGCATGCATGTTTGAAACCGTAAGTAAATTTATACGGCTATTTGTTGGTCACTGAAAGTTTAGCCTTGTGGCTATTAATTCAGTTAGTTATACATACAAAAATGCTGCCATGTTTGTATGCGCATTCTAGTGCAGTTTCTGCTCCATGTTGGAATACAAAAAGGAAACTAAACAGACCTTTATTAACAGGACTTGAAATTTGTCAGGACTTACTCGGCGAATCATGGAGCAAGCCTGCCGTGTGGGCGAGGAACATTTCCTGCACCCTCCGGGGAAGAAGAAGAGGCGAGTGCAGCTGGGTCCTCCCTACCTCCATGGCGCGGTGAGGCCGAATGCGAGTGAGAGGCAGAGAGGTGGCGATCGACGGTGATATATACTCCTATATCAGAGGTGGAGCGACCAGAGGACCCGATGGTGACGAACACTTGGGCAGGTAAGGTTAGAGAGTGCAACAAAATTAAACAAAATGCTGAGCAGAGAATTCAAAATCAATCAACTTGGCGACAAAGAACTGCATATCAAATTAAGCTGATCGAAGCACACATGACGTTGGACGCCACCTAACCTAACGCGGATGAATGACGTGCAAGGCCTTGGCCGTGGTGAGGTCAGATTAAAACTAAGCGAGAGCCAGGTGGGGCAAGCAGATAAAAACGAACGTTTGTGCAAGGTGGCAACGGCGCAAGTTAAGTCTAGTCTCCTCAATGATTACACAATAATGCTTCCATTTTCTTTTTTTCTTTTTCTTTTGGAGAAGGGTGTTGTATAATACGTAAGGACGGACGTGGTACCTTGGTTGCTACTCCATCAACTCTTCATGGTCAGTCAATGCATACTCTTTTTTCTGGAGTTTATGGCTGTTCTGTAAGCATTGTCTTTTTCTCTTGACCTGTACTTGCTGGCAATCAATGGTTGGCCAGTTTGCTTTTGGGAAAAATTGTTGGCTAGATGGCCAAGTCGAGATTGCAGTGCTGGGCTGTCGTAAATCGCATCTGCCGCTGTATCGCACAGGATACTGATTGATCGAACTGCGTTGGTGTAAGGTTCAGAGTTCCCTACGATCTAGAACTAGCAGAAATGAAGTTCAGTGCAGAAAGTAGCGGCAAAATCTGGGATGTATTGCCAGGGTTCTTGAGCTACAAGGGAGATAGGCGCCAGCCGGAACACGGCGGCTAGGGTTTTCCCCTATTACAAGAATGAAGATAAGTCTCACACTCACGCGTCCATGGCTTTATAGCCATTACAGAGAGTAAAAGATAAAAGCTACAGTGGCGTTGTCGGATTTCAAACAGCGATGTCCAGGAGTTGTCGTGCCGTTGGATAGATCAATGTCCGCTTTCAGGCACGAAGCGTTATGAAGTGGCGTGGATGGTAGGATCGACAATCTACGGCTGATATTCATTCTGGCACACTGGAGATAATGAAGAAATTAACACTTGCAGATAGACATTCAGAGTTCCTGACAGTTGGCCGGCCCATTTTGATAGATATACGTTTAGGGTACCTTCTAAAAGGTTCCTGAACCGATTTTTCCTGCTATTCCTACTTGGGGTGGCACCGGACCAGGCATACACGCTAGACCTTAGCGAGATGGGCATGCCAACCAACGACATGGCACATCTTGAGGGAGAGTTCACAGGGGAAGAAATTTGGGAGGCGGTTCGTGCACAAGAGCTTGACAAAGCGTCAGGCCCGGCGGTTTCTCGGTTCGTTTCTACGTCACATGTTGGCCGATCATTAAGGGCGACGTCTTGGCGGCATTTCAGCCCTTTGGAAACATGGACTTTCGTGGGATGACATCCGTCAACCAGGCATTCATCACTTTGTTGCCAAAGTCTGCAGCCGCCCTTGAAGTCCGGGACTATAGACCGATCAGCTTAATTCATAGCTTCCCCAAATTGGTTGCTAAGGTGCTAGCGGCACAGCTGGCCGGAGATATGCAACACTTGGTCGGCGTTCACCGAAGTGCTTCATAAGAGGAAGATGCCTACATGATGATGCAATGCATAGCCAAAAAGCTTCAAACCTCCTCGACAGCTTCGGTCATGCTCAAGCTAGACATCAGCAAAGCATTTGACACCGCGGATTGGGCGTTCTTGATGGAAGTTATGCGGCCGGTAGGATTTGGCCTGGGTGGATGGCCTTCTTGCCTCCTCCTCAACAAGGGTCTTGCTCAACGTAATTCCATGGGAATAATCTACACTTTGACCACGCGGGGGGGGGGGGGGGGGTGGGTGGGCTATGTCCCCCGTGCTATTCGTTATGGTCATGGAGGGCCTCCACTATTTGCTTCATCGTGCGACAACGACTGTTGTGCTAACACCACTGGCACCCACTAGACTACGACATAGGACCTCAATATATGCTAATGACGTCGTCACATTTCTCAGTCCAGACCTTCAGAGCCTTAGGGCGTGTGCCACGCTGCTCATAGATTTTTGGCATGGCTTCGGGGCTTCGCACGAACATGGCCAAGTGCTCTGCGCACCCTATTCGTTGTTCGGAGGAGCAAGTGTAGCTGATAGCCGACGAATTGGGATGCCAAGTGACGGGATGGCCATGCCGCCGTTGCCTGGGACTACCGTTGGGCTTGCGCAAAATCTTGGCATCGCAGTTACAGTACTTGGTGGATACAATGGCTGTTCAGCTTCCCGCGTGGCAAGCTAAACTGCTCTCAGGGTTGGGTGCCTGGAGCTAGTGAAGACCACACTAGTGTCTATGCCCATACATGCGACGGTGGCACTCCATCTTCCAGTAAAAACTATTAAAGCACCAAACAAGATATGTCGCAGTTTTCTGTAGAAGGGACGCCGCGATGTGCACGGAGGCCACTGTCTTGTGGCGTGAGACCAAGTTTGCATGCCAAAGGAATACGACGGCCTTGGCATTCCAAACTTGCGTCTTCTTAACGCGCTCTTAGAGCACGATGGCCTTGGCTGATGAGAACGGAGCATGATCAGCCGTGGAGTGAGTTCAACCTACAGGTCTCACTGGATTCCTTGAGCATCTACTAGGCGGTGGTAAAGTGCACGCTAGGAAATGGAGATGTGGCACTGTTTTGGACAGATTGGTGGTTGTGGGACGAGCGAGTGCAAGACCTCATGCCTAACTTATTTGCCGCGGTTAAAAAAAGAGCGCGAAAGAGAACGGTGAAACAAGCTATAACCGACGGCTGGTGGCAAGACGTGCCGCCTAACATGTGCACTCAATCATTGAGCGAGTTCTTGTAGCTTGTGGACAGAACCCAACACATTCAGCTGCTGGACGGTATTGAAGACAAATTAGTTTGGGCTTGGGAGACAAATGGATGCTTCTCGGCAAGATCGGCTTACCGGGCGTTCTTTGCTGGGAGAGTGGAGGCCACTAGAGCCACGCAAATCTGGCGGTTGAGGGTGCCGGCGGCCTGTAAGTTTTTCGCATGGCTGGCGGCTAGGGAAAGGTGTTGGACGGTGGACAAGCTTGCACGACGACATCTACCACACCCTCCAGCTTGCCACTTCTGGGACAAACTAACTTGGCTACCAAGCGCGGATGCCAATCTGGTGGAATGGTGGACCTCCATCAATCCACAACCAAAGCCTAGGAAGGAGACATGGACCGTAATTGCGATTGTTGCGTGGATGTTGTGGAAGCACAAGAATGATGTTGTGTTCAATAGAGCGGCTCCTTCCACGAGTGAACTTCTCAAGAAGATCGATTTAGAAGGGCAAGACTGGAGGGCGGCCGGGCTGCAGCACGAGGCGGGATCGCTCCCGATTAGAGTAATTCGCATGCCGAACGTTGACTATGCTAACCGTGGCTAAGTTGTAAAACTATCCGTCTTTCTAGGCATTTTCTATCTATGATCTCGATAAGTCAATCTTTGACGTATTCTTGAAACAAAACTTTTCTTTTCTTTTTCTTTTATTGTTTTATTTTTTTGTTACTTCTTTTACCTTTTCAAGCTTTTCCCTTTCTTTTCTTAAAAAAACATGAAAAATGTTCCTATTTTAAAAATTGTTTGAATGCTTAAAAGATGCTTCTACTTTTAGAATTTTGTTCAAAATTTCAAAAAAGTTTGTGAATTCCAAAAAATGCTACAAATATAGTTCCTGTTTTAAAATTTTGTTCACAAATTCAAAAATTGATCAATTTTTACAAAATTTGTTCATAATTTCAAAAGATGTTCTTGTTTTCAAAATTTATACGCAAATTTGAAAATTGTTCATGTTTTAAAAAGTGCTCACATTTTCAAAATTGTTTATAATTTCAAAAGATGTTCCCATTTTCAAATTTTGTTCACGAATTCAAAAAAAATGTTTGCATTTTCCAAAAATGTTCTGGCATTTAAAAATTGTTTGCATTTTCAAAACTTGTTCAGAGTTTTAATAGATATTCACATTTTCAAATTTTGATATCATATTCAAAAAATGTCAGAATTTTTTTAAATTGTTTGTTTTTACCAAAACTTATTCGAAATCTCAAAATTTCAATTGCATTTTTCCAAGTAAGGTTTAGTTACGCCGCAGCCTTTTGTTCTTTAGAGTTTGTGCTGCTAATTCGCCACTAGTTATCAGTTTCACTGGCTGGCAGGATGCGTTCACCAACAGGCGGTCGAAAGTTTGAATTCCACAATGCACAAATTCTTTATATTTTGTATTTTTGTGCTCCACCGCTCACTATAGTTCGACCCCAATGGGCCGGCTCAGTCGGGCGCTCCCTGGGCGAAGGGGCGTTGTCGGTGTGGAACGACACCTATGGGATCACAAGAATCCCTACTACGGTTGCCGGGGCGCGGGATTGCGAGGAGAGCAGGGCTAGTAGACAGCACAAGGATCGTTTACCCAGGTTCGGGCCGCGAGGATGCGTAAAACCCTAGTCTTGCTTTGGTGGGTGTATTTCAGAGAGTTCTTGAGCTCTCGAACTAGCTGTGGTCAGTGCGTGGTTCGAAAGAGCCGAATGCTCCTCCAGTATGCCATGGGCCTCCTTTTATAGGCGAAAGGGGCTGCCACAGTGACACACAGAAGGTGGAAAGGCGTACAGTGCCCTGAGCTTATCGCTCGTATTACACGACAAGACACATTTAATGCGTAGCTTAGCTGTCCCCTTGCTTTATTGGGGACGAGGCCGAGGCCCGTCCCGTCCGTCGCCGCTCCTCCTCGCTTTGACACGCGCCCTGGCCAGCAATGCGTGCGGCGCCATGTAGGCAGGCAGGCAGCTGAGGTGGCGCGGTGGTGGAGCCTTCACGAAGATTTGCATGCCGCCATGCAGGCGCTTGACGAGTCGGCCTGGGGGCTGCATGTTGCCACGTAGGTGCAGCGCGCCCTGCGGCTTCCCCATAAAAAGGGATAACCGCGGGCGCACTATTCCTTTTACCCTTCACGCAACCCCAATCTCAGAAACCTCCGCCCGCCTTCCTCTTCTTCTCCAAGCTTCGTTCCTGCTCGCCGCCGTTGCGCTTCCGCCACCCTCTGTCCCGCCCTCCTCCCCCAGCCGCCATGGCGCCAAAATCCACCAAGGGCAAGGGAGTGGGCAAGGACGCCGGAGCCGCGGAGCCGCCGGAGAGTGCGTTGGCGGTGCAGCGGACGCAGTCCACCTTCTTCCCCTCGACGGTTAACGTGTTCGAGCTTCGGGATTACTTCAGGCCCATGTGGGGAGTGAAGATGGGGGGGGGGGGGATTTGGGGCATCCAGCCACGCGCGTCATCCCCGCCGACTGCGCCGAGGCTGCCCCAAATCGGTACCCCTTCTTTGTCGATTATTTTTCCTGCGGGCTCTGTCCTCCCTTCTCGGATTTCTTCTGCGATGTCAAGCATACCTTTGGCTTCCGCCTCCTGGATTTTACTCCGAATGCGGTGGCGTGCATGGCCCTTTTCGCGCATCTCTGCGAAGGCTTCGCCGGGGTGCACCCCAACACGACGCTCTTTCGCCATTACTTCTCCCCTCGGATCCAACCAGGGGGCGCCATCTCCGGTTGCATCGCCTGGGTCTCAAGATCCAAGGGAGCGTATTCGGAGGGCACCATGAAGGAGAGGTAGGAAGAATGGCGGGGCTGGTGGTGCTGGATCGAGGAGGAGGACCCGCCAGCGTTCTGCGAAGTTCGCCGGGCGCCGCCGGTCCGCAGAAGTGATTGGAGCGATGTCGATGCTGACGACGAGAAGCTCACGGTCGCCACCACCAGGATCCTCCGGCTCACCGAGGCCGACCTCACCCTTGAGATGATCGGGGCAGACTTCATCCGCCACGGATCGCTTCCTTTGCATAACAAGGGGAGGCCAGCCTGGCTCTTCACGAACCCCGCCGACATCATGCGGCTTCGTCCCGGCCTCGATCATAATTTCACAATGATGGGGCACACCCATTTCTGCCAGCGGCTCTTCCAGCTTGACGTGGGCCGCGACGGCGAGGTCGAGCGGACCGGCAAGGTCGCGAGGGCCGCCGCGAAGGCCGGCAAGGTCCTCAAGGGGCCTCTGTTCAAGCTGCCGACGGGGGTGGTCCCGTTGTGCAATAACTCGCGCCGGTCCGATATCATTGCCATGATGCCGAACTGCAACGCGCATGGCCCTGACCCAAGCTGGAAGGAGCCGAAGGACGTCGAGGTGCATCAGTTCTTTGACACTCCGCACGAGGGGTACGTCAACGCTGACACCGAGCGGCTGCTTGTCCAGGACACCACCCAGGCGGAGCTGGACTACATCGCCACCAGGGCGAGGGAGGCACAACTTGTTGGGAGGCCGGGCAGCGCCGGGCGGTGTGGAGGACAAGGCCGCGACGGCCAAGGAGGAGGAGCTTCGCGTGGGCGGCGGCCGAGGGAGCCAAGAAAGGCTTGCAGACCGAGGCTCCTCTGGTTGAAGATGTGACCGGCGAGTCATCGAGGAGGAGGCCGAGACCGCAGGCCCGACGCCGGCTATGGGGAAAGGGCGAGTCTTGCGGCGGGCCAGTTCCGGCGAGCAGTCCGGTCAGCGAGGCTGCGCTGATCGCAGCTGACCTTGGAGGGTCCTGCCCCACACGAGGGCCGCAGAACGGGCGAAGAAGCCGACGAAGGTCGCGCTGAAGAAGAAGACAGCCGCCCCTTCTTCATCCAAGCGTGCCCAGACGCCGCCTCCTTCCCCTCCTCCGGTGGATGTTGACACGGAGGTCACCTTCGATTATGGATCCCTCAGCCCGAGGAGGAAGAGGAAGACGACAGAGGAGGAGGCAGACGACGAGTAAGCATCTGGTTCCTTTTTGTTATCTCTGCCTCCTCAATCTATGTTGCTCGTCTTGACTTGTCTTCGCCTTTGCAGGGACGTAGAGACGTTGGCCTAGAGAGTAAAGAGGGCCAAGGTTTCGGCGGGTGGCCAGCCACCGGCTGGTACTTCGAGGGCGCCGTTGGTGGTGTTGAGCAGCCCAGACAGCAGCCCCCGGCCTAGCCCCCAGTGTAAGTTCTTCACTCTTCCCCCGTCGACACGTGTCAGGGGCGCGACACTTTGGTGCTGACCTTGCCAGGTATGCAGGAGGAGAGCAACAACAGGAGGAGCCGCAGAGGGCTACTCCCAACATGCCGCTCCCATCGACCATGCCGCCCCGAGGGGCGTCCCAGGCAAGGGCGCCAAGTACTGGGCCCACACACATGGAGGAGGAGGAGGAGAACTTGGGCACCGGCGGCTTTGCCTCGACGCCAAATGTTGGCGGGGAGGGGACTTCCGTTTCCCAGCCTGGTACCGGCACTGGTAAGCCGTTCGCCGCTCGTCCCTGTTCCATTTTCTTTCTGGTCCTTGGTCCTGGCCTTGCCTCACCCCCTTCTTCGGTGTCCAGATTCCTCCTCGGTGAACCCAGAGGACGTGGATGCCATCATCGAGGACGTCGCCAAGGCCGCCGAGGCGGACACCGAGAAGATCGCCGCGGAGGAGGCCGCCAAGGGTGCTGCCGAGGACGCCACCAAGGGGCCCTCCGGGGAGGCCGGCAAGGCCCCGCTGAGGAGACCGGCAAGGAGCCTGCCGGGGAGGCCGGCGGGGCCGCTGCTGAGGAGGAGGAGGAGGAGGCTGGCGACCATCCTTCCTCCTCTGCTGCTTCCGGCTCCGGCAAGTACCTGAGGGTGAGTGACGACTTGTTCGCCCACCTTCCAGGCGCGTCGAGCACCAGGACACCTGTTGAGGGAGAGGTGTTCGACGACGAAGTGCTTGCCGCCGCCGGGCTTGAAGTCGTCGATGAGCCAATCGTTGGTGGCGGCGGCTCGCAGGAGGAGCGGCTCCTCCGTGCCATGGGCGCCAGCTTCCGGAAGCTCCAGGTGAAGGAAATATGCCCTAGAGGCAATAATAAAGTTATTATTTATTTCCTTATATCATGATAAATGTTTATTATTCATGCTAGAATTGTATTAACCGGAAACATAATACATGTGTGAATACATAGACAAGCAGTGTCACTAGTATGCCTCTACTTTACTAGCTCGTTAAATCAAAGATGGTTATGTTTCCTAACCATAGACATGAGTTGTCATTTGATTAACGGGATCACATCATTAGGAGAATGATGTGATTGACTTGACCCATTCCGTTAGCTTAGCACTTGATCGTTTAGTATGTTGCTTATGCTTTCTTCATGACTTATACAAAGTTCCTGCAACTATGAGATTATGCAACTCCCGTTTACCGAGGAACACTTTGTGTGCTACCAAACGTCACAACGTAACTGGGTGATTATAAAGGTACTCTACAGGTGTCTCCAAAAGTATATGTTGAGTTGGCATGAATCGAGATTAGGTTTTGTCACTCCGATTGCTCGGAGAGGTATCTCTGGGCCTTCTCGGTAATACACATCACATAAGCCTTGCAAGCATTGCAACTAATGAGTTAGTTGTAAGATGATGTATTACGGAACGAGTAAAGAGACTTGCCGGTAACGAGATTGAACTAGGTATTGGATACCGGCGATCGAATCTCGGCAAGTAACATACCAATGACAAAGGGAACAACGTATGTTGTTATGCGGTTTGACCGATAAAGATCTTCAGAGAATATGTAGGAACCAATATGGGCATCCAGGTTCCGCTATTGGTTATTGACCAAAAATAGTTCTAGGTCATGTCTACATAGTTCTCGAACCCGTAGGGTCCGCACGCTAAGGTTTCGGGCGATGCTTATATTATGAGTTTATGAGTTTTGATGTACCAAAGGAGTTCGGAGTACCGGATGAGATCGGGGACATGACGAGGAGTCTCGAAATGGTCGAGACGTAAAGATTGATATATTGGACGACTATATTCGGAGTTCGGAAAGGTTCCGAATGATTCGGGTATTTTTCGGAGTACCGAGAGTTACGGGAATTCGCCGGGAGAAGTATTGGGCCTTATTGGGCCCTTGGGAAAGAGAGAGGCTGCCTAGGGCAGGCCGCTGCGCCCCATGGCCTAGTCCGAATTGGACTAGGGGAGGCCGCACCCTTCCTTCCCTCCCTTCTCTCTTCCCTTACTTGTCTCCTACTCCCAATACATGGAAGGACTCCTAGTTGGACTAGGAAAGGGGAATCCTACTCCCGGTGGAGTAGGACTCCCCATGGCGCGCCTACTAGGGCCGGCCTCCTCCTCCCTCCCTCCTTTATATCACGGGGCAGGGGGCACCCCAGAACACACAAGTTGATCTACGGATCGTTCCTTAGCCGTGTGCGGTGCCCCTTCCACCATATTCCACTTCGGTCATATCGTCATGAGCTTAGGCGAAGCCCTGCGCGGAGAAGTCATATCGTCGCGAGCTTAGGCGAAGCCCTGCGTCGGTGGAGCATCATCATCGTCACCACGCCGTCCTGCGGTCGTCTTGTGGAACTCATCCCGACACTTTCCGGATCGGAGTCCGGGATAGTCATCGAGCTGAGCGTGTGCGTAACTTCGGAGGTGCCGTGACGTTCGGTGCTTGGATCGGTCGGATCGTGAAGACGACGACTACATCAACCGCGTTGTTATAACGCTTCCGCTATCGGTCTACGATGGTACGTGGACAGACACTCTACCCACACGGTGCTATGCCATCACCATGGTCCTGTGGGTGCGTAGGAAAATTTTGAAATTACTACGTTCCCCAACATTGGCATCCGAGCCTGGTTTTATGCGTTGATGTCATATGCACGAGTAGAACACAAGTGAGTTGTGGGCGATATAAGTCATACTGCTTACCAGCATGTCATACTTTGGTTCAGCGGTATTGTGAGATGAAGCGCCCGGACCGACATTACGCCAGACGCTTACGCGAGACTGGTTTCACCGCTGCGAGCACTAGTTGCTTAAAGGTGACCGGCGGTGTCCGTCTCTCACTTTAGTTGAACTGAGTGTGGCTACGCCCGGTCCTTGCGAAGGTTAAAACAGCACCAACTTGACAAACTATCGTTGTGGTTTTGATGCGTAGGTAAGAACGGTTCTTGCTCAGCCCGTAGCAGCCACGTAAAACTTGCAACAACAAAGTAGAGGACGTCTAACTTGTTTTTGCAGGGCATGTTGTGATGTGATGTGGTCAAGACGTGATGCTATATTTTATTGTATGAGATGATCATGTTTTGTAACCGAAGTTATCGGCAATCTGGCAGGAGCCATATGGTTGTCGCTTTATTGTATGAAATGCAAAAGCCATGTAATTGCTTTACTTTATCACTAAGCAAGAGCGATAGTCGAGAAGCAATAGTTGGCGACGACAACGATGCTACGATGGAGATCAAGGTGTCGCTACCGGTGACGATGGTGATCATGACGGTGCTTCGGAGATGGAGATCACAAGCACAAGATGATGATGACCATATCATATCACTTATATTGATTGCATGTGATGTTTATCCTTTATGCATCTTATCTTGCTTTGATTGACGGTAGCATTATAAGATGATCTCTCACTAAAAATTATCAAGAAGTGTTCTCCACGAGTATGCACCGTTGCTAAAAGTTCGTAGTACCCGGACACCACGTGATGATCGGGTGTGATAAGTTCTACGTCCATCTACAACGGGTGCAAGCCAGTTTTGCACACGCAGAATACTAAGGTTAAACTTGACGAGCCTAGCATATGCAGAGATATGGCCTCGGAACACGGAGACCGAAAGGTCGAGCGTGAATCATATAGTAGATATGATCAACATAGTGATGTTCACCATTGAAACTACTCCATCTCACGTGATGATCGGACATGGTTTAGTTGATTTGGATCACGTAATCACTTGGATGACTAGAGAGATGTCTATCTAAGTGGGAGTTCTTAAGTAATATGATTAATTGAACTTTAATTTATCATGAACTTAGTCCTGGTAGTATTTTGCAAATTATGTTGTAGATCAATAGCTCACGTTGTTGCTTCCCTATGTTTTTATATGTGTTCCTAGAGAAAATTGTATTGAAAAATGTTAGTAGCGATGATGCGGATTGGATCCGTGATCTAAGGTTTATCCTCATTGCTGCACAGAAAAATTATGTCCTTAATGCACCGCTAGGTGACGGACCTATTGCAGGAGCAAATGCGGGCGTTATGAACGTTTGGCTAGCTCAATATGATGACTACTTGATAGTTTAGTGCACCATACTTAACGGCTTAGAATCGGGACTTCAAAGGCGTTTTGAACGTCATGGACCATATGAGATGTTCCAGGAATTGAAGTTAATATTTCAAGCAAATACCGAGTTGAGAGATATGAAATCTCCAACAAGTTCTATAGCTAAAATATGGAAGAGAATCGCTCAACTAGTGAGCATGTTCTCAGATTGTCCGGGTACTTCAATCGCTTGAATCAAGTGGGAGTTAATCTTCCAGATAAGATAGTGATTGACAGAAATTCTCTAGTCACCATCACTAAGTTACTAGAACTTCGTGATGAACTATAGTATGCAAGGGATGACGAAAACGATTCCCGAGCTCTTCATGATGTTGAAATCGACGAAGGTAGAAATCAAGAAAGAGCATCAAGTGTTGATGATTGAAAATACCACTAGTCTCAAGGAAAAGGGCAAAGGGAAGAAGGGGAACTTCAAGAAGAACGGCAAGCAAGTTGCTGCTCGAGTGAAGAAGCCCAAGTCTGGACCTAAGCACGAGACTAAGTGCTTTTGCTGCAATGGAACTGGTCACTAGAAGCGGAACTACCCCAAGTATTTGGCGGATAAGAAGGATGGCAAAGTGAACAAAGGTATATTTGATATACAGATTATTGATGTGTATTTTACTAGTGTTCGTAGCAACCCCTCGGTATTTGATGCTTTGGTTCAGTTGCTAAAAGTAGTAACTTGAAACGGGAGTTGCAGAATGAACGAGAAACTAGTTGAAGGGAAGTGACGATGAGTGTTGGAAGTAGTTCCAAGATTGATATGATCATCATCGCACACTCCCTATACTTTCGGGATTAGTGTGGAACCTAAATAAGTGTTATTTGGTGTTGAGCATAAATATGATTTGATCATGTTTATTGCAATACGGTTATTCATTTAAGTAAGAGAATAAATTGTTGTTCTGTTTACATGAATAAAACCTTATATGGTTACACACCCAATGAAAATGGTTCATTGGATCTCGATCATAGTGATACACATATTCATAATATTGAAACCAAAAGATGCAAAGTTAATAATGATAGTGCAACTTATTTGTGGTAATCGCCGTTTAGGTCATATTGGTGTAAAGCGCATGAAGAAAAATCCATGCCGATGGACTTTTGGAATCACTTGATTATGAATCATTTGATGCTTGCGTAACCATGCCTTTTGGCAAGATGACTAAAACTACGTTCTCGGAACAATGGAACAAGCTCTTGACTCATTGAAAATAATACATACCGATGTATGCGATTCAATGAGTGTTGATGCTAAATGGCAAGTATCATTATTTTCCTCGACCTTCACAGATGATTTGAGCAGATATGCGTATATCTTCTTGATGAAACATAAGTCTGAAATAGTTGAAAAGTTCAAAGAATTTAAGAGTGAAGTAGAAAATAATCGTAACAAGAAAATAAAGTTTATGCGATCAGATCGTGTAGATGAATATTTTAGTTGCGAGTTTGGTCTTCAATTAAAACAAAGGGTAATAGTTTCACAGCTCACTCCACCTGGAACACCACAACGTTATGGTGTGTCCGAACGTCAGAACTGTATTTCTTTATTTTGATATGGTGCGATCAATGATGTCTCTTACCGATTTACCACTATCGCTTTTGGGGTTATGCATTAGAGACAACTGCATTCACGTTTAATAGGGCACCATCTAAATTCGTTGAGGCGACACCGTATGAACTATGGTTTAACAAGAAACCTAAGCTGTCGTTTCTTAAAGTTTGAGTTGTGATGCTTATGTGAAAAAGTTTTCACCGATAAGCTCGAACCCAAATCGGAGAAGTGCGTCTTCATAGAATACCCAAAGGTAACTATTGGGTACACCTTCTATCACAGATCCGAAGGCAAGTTATTCGTGGCTAAGATGGATCCTTTCTAGAGAAGAAGTTTCTCTCGAAAAGAAGTGAGTGGGAGGAAAGTAGAACTTGATGAGGTAATTGTACCTTCTCCCTTATTGGAAAGTAGTTCATCACAGAAATCAGTTCCGTGATTCCTACACCAATTAGTGAGGAAGTTAATGATGATGATCATGAAACTTCAGATCAAGTTGCTACCAAACCTCGTAGGGTCTTCCAGAGCAAAATCCGCACTGCAGTGGTATGGTAATCGTGTTCGGAAGTCATGTTACTAGACCATGATGAACCTACGGACTATGAGGAAGCGATGATGAGCCTAGATTCCGCGAAATGGCTTGAGGCCATGAAATCTGAGATAGGATCCATGTATGAGAACAAAGTATGGACTTTGATTGACTTGCTCGATGATCAGCAAGCCATGTTAAATAAATGGATCTTCAAGAGGAAGACGGACATTGATAGTAGTGTTACTATCTACAAAGCTCGACTTGTCACAAAAGGTTTTCGACAAGTTCAAGGTGTTGACTACAATGAGATTTTCTCAAGCTGTAGCGATTCTTAAGTCTGTCCGAATCATGTTAGCAATTGCCACATTTTATGAAATCTGGCAAATGGATGTCAAAACTACATTCTTTAATGGATTTATTAAAGAAGAGTTGTATATGATGCAACCAGAAGGTTTTGTCAATCCTAAAGGAGCTAACAAAATGTGCAAGCTCGGCGATCCATCTATGGACCGTGCAAGCATCTCGGAGTTGGAAAAAATGCTTTGATAGTGTGATCAAAGCATATGGTTTTATACAGACTTTTGGAGAAGCTTTGTATTTACAAGAAAGTGAGTGGGAGCACTACAACATTTCGATAAGTATATGTGAATGACATATTGTTGATCGGAAATAATGTAGAATTATTCTGCAAAGCATAAAGGAGTATTTGAAAGGAGTTTTTCAAAGAAGGACCTCAGTGAAGCTGCTTACATATTGAGCATCAAGATCTATAGATATAGATCAAGACGCTTGATAAGTTTTTCAATAAATACCTTGTCAAGATTTTGAAGTAGTTCAAAATGGAACAGTCAAAAGAAAAGTTCTTGCCTGTGTTGCAAAACGTATGAAATTGAGTAAGACTCAAATCCCGACCACGGCAGAAAATAGAAAAGAGAATGAAAGTCATTCCCTATGCCTCAGTCATAGGTTCTATAAAGTATGATATGCTATGTACCAGACCTATTGTATACCTTGCTCTGAATTTGGCAAGGGAGTACAATAGTGATCTAGGAGTAGATCACTGGACATTGGTCAAAGACATCCTTAGTGAGGACTAAGGAAATATTTCTCGATTATGGAGGTGATAAAAGAGCCCGTCGTAAAGGGTTACGTCGATGCAAGTTTTAACACTAATCTAGATGACTTTGAATCTCAATCTGGATACACATTGAAAGTGGGAGCAATTAGCTAGAGTAGCTCCGTGCAGAGCATTGTAGATATATAAATTTACCAAAATACTCACGGCTCTGAATGTATGCAGACCCGTTGACTAAAATTATCTCACAAGCAAAACATGATCACACCTTAGTACTCTTTGGGTGTTAATCACATAGCGATGTGAACTAGATTCTTGACTCTAGTAAACCCTTTGGGTGTTGGTCACATGTCGATGTGAAGTATGGGTGTTAACCACATATAGATGTGAACCATTGATGTTAAATCACATGGCGATGTGAACTAGATTATTGACTCTAGTGCAAGTGGGAGACTGAAGGAAATATGCCCTAGAGGCAATAATAAAGTTATTATTTATTTCCTTATATCATGATAAATGTTTATTATTCATGCTAGAATTGTATTAACCGGAAACATAATACATGTGTGAATACATAGACAAACAGAGTGTCACTAGTATGCCTCTACTTTACTAGCTCGTTAAATCAAAGATGGTTATGTTTCCTAACCATAGACATGAGTTGTCATTTGATTAACGGGATCACATCATTAGGAGAATGATGTGATTGACTTGACCCATTCCGTTAGCTTAGCACTTGATCGCTTTAGTATGTTGCTTATGCTTTCTTCATGACTTATACAAAGTTCCTGCAACTATGAGATTATGCAACTCCCGTTTACGGAGGAACACTTTGTGTGCTACCAAACGTCACAACGTAATCGGGTGATTATAAAGGTACTCTACAGGTGTCTCCAAAAGTATATGTTGAGTTGGCATGAATCGAGATTAGGTTTTGTCACTCCGATTGCTCGGAGAGGTATCTCTGGGCCTTCTCGGTAATACACATCACATAAGCCTTGCAAGCATTGCAACTAATGAGTTAGTTGTAAGATGATGTATTACGAACGAGTAAAGAGACTTGCCGGTAACGAGATTGAACTAGGTATTGGATACCGACGATCGAATCTCGGGCAAGTAACATATACCAATGACAAAGGGAACAACGATGTTGTTATGCGGTTTGACCGATAAAGATCTTCGTAGAATATGTAGGAACCAATATGGGCATCCAGGTTCCGCTTATTGGTTATTGACCAAGAATAGTTCTAGGTCATGTCTACATAGTTCTCGAACCCGTAGGGTCCGCACGCTAAGGTTTCGATGGCAGTTATATTATGAGTTTATGAGTTTTGATGTACCGAAGGAGTTCGGAGTCCCGGATGAGATCGGGGACATGACGAGGAGTCTCGAAATGGTCGAGACGTAAAGATTGATATATTGGACGACTATATTCGGAGTTCGGAAAGGTTCGAATGATTCGGTATTTTTCGAGTACCGAGAGTTACGGGAATTCGCCGGGCAGAAGTATTGGGCCTTATTGGGCCTGCAGGGAAAGAGAGAGGGCTGCCTAGGGCAGGCCGCGCGCTTCATGGCCTAGTCCGAATTGGACTAGGGGAGGGGCCGCACCCTTCCTTCCCTCCTTCTCTCTTCCCCTTACTTGTCTCCTACTCCCAATACATGGAAGGACTCCTAGTTGGACTAGGAAAGGGAATCCTACTCCCGGTGGGAGTAGGACTCCCATGGCGCGCCCTACTAGGGCCGGCCTCCTCCTCCCTCCCTCCTTTATATACGGGGCAGGGGGCACCCAGAACACACAAGTTGATCTACGGATCGTTCCTTAGCCGTGTGCGGTGCCCCTTCCACCATATTCCACTTCGTCATATCGTCATGAGCTTAGGCGAAGCCCTGCGCCGGAGAAGTCATATCGTCGCGAGCTTAGGCGAAGCCTCGCGTCGGTGGAGCATCATCATCGTCACCACGCCGTCAGGCCGACGGAACTCATCCCGACACTTTGGCCGGATCGGAGTCCGGGATAGTCATCGAGCTGAACGTGTGCGTAACTCGGAGGTGCCGTCGTTCGGTGCTTGGATCGGTCGGATCGTGAAGACGTGCGACTACATCAACCGCGTTGTTATAACGCCTTCGCTTTCGGTTCACGAGTGCGTGGACAGACACTCTCCCCTCTCGTTGCTATGCCATCACCATGATCTTGCGTGTGCGTAGGAAAATTTTGAAATTACTACGTTCCCCAACACCAGGCGCTCCACCGCGCCCGCCTGGACAAAATTAAGTCCAGGATGGCGGTGTTGGAGAAGACGGAGGCAGACCTCCAGGAGCACATCGCCGAGACGCAGGACTGGTTCCGTGAGGCCCACAGGGAGATCAAGGCTGCCCAGGACGAGCTAGCCAGACGCAACGTGGAGCTCACCATGAAGCTCGCCAACGTCGAGAAAGCTCAAGAGACGGCAAGGAACTTGGCCGCGGCCGCCGAAGCCGCTCGGACCCAGCACGAGGCCGCGCTGAACTCCCAGGAGGAGGACCTTGCTGCACGCGAGGGGAAGCTTGCCGCCATGCTTCGCGGCAAGGATGCAGAGGTGGAGAAGCTTGTCTTGCAGCGGACCAGTGAGCTGGAGCAGAGGCACAAAGAGGCACTCAATGCCCAGGCCCAGGTTCAGGCCGGCAAGGTGGAGGAGTTGGAGGCGGAGCGCGACGGGCTGAAGGAGCAGGCCCTGAAGCTGTCCCAGGAGAGGGTACCGCTTAACAGTGCCCTGACAGAGGCGTAGGGCGCGGTCGTCAGCAAGGCCGGGGAGCTCTCCAAGGCCAGCAACTCCATCAAAGACCTCAAGCTGAAGCTGGAGAGTCTCGAGAAGGTGCTATCGGAGGCGAAAATCAGAGAGGGGACCCTGGCCAAGGAGCTGGAGGCCGAAAAGCAGTTGCGAAAGAACGAGGGCCTCAACTTCGCGGATCACGTGGAAGGCGAGAACCGTTGGCTCAATCGCCTCGCCACCATCGCCAACCAGGCCGCCGCGCAGCTGGCCGTCATGGGAATGCCGGACGTGAGGTATGTCCCGGAGCGGAGCGTGAGCGCCAATTGCAGCCAGACCATGTTCTTGGAGAAGTTTGTCGGTGCTCTGGAGCGGCTCCATGCCAACCGGGCGGCCTCACTGGCCGACGAGTCCCGGAGGCTTTGCCAGGGTGCCATGACCAAGGTTCTCACCAAGGTGGCGCACTGGTACCCCGACCTTGACTTCGACGCCGCGCTGGAGAGCTTGCCGAGGGTATCGACCTCGCCTGCTCGAGGAGCGCATCAAGCCCATCATCAGCCGAGTCGGCGAAATTCAGAGGGTGGAGGGCCAGCGCCGGGATTAGGCATCCCGTTCTTTATCGCCGTTGTATGTTCACAACCAAGACAATTGCTATCTCTAGTTAGAACCGCGGCAACAATTTGATGTAATATAACTCTGCAGCACTTTCAGAATCATGCATGTTATTTTCCTGTCCGATTTTCCCTTGTACGTCCACCCTACGTCACTGGGTAGGCTCGCCAGCGCGTAAACCCAAGGCGGCATATTGGGGACGGATCCCCACTGGCTTGCCGGGTGTGCTTGCTGCCGGGCGAACCACCTTGCCGCCCTTAGCGCGGCTGCCCGAACTGTCGAGCTTGACTCGAGTCAGAATCGGGAGCGTTGCCAAGTGCAGAAGGCTACCCCGCCACTCTCGACGCGGCCGCTTTGAGCTGTTGAGCGGACTCGAAACAGAACAAGGGCGTTACCAATCGTGGGAGGGCCCCTTTGCGTGCAGGTTTCTCGTACATAGGTGAAATCTCCGAGGACTATAACTGTCGTGGTTTTGTCACGGCAGATGTCCTCATGAAAGGACTTAGTCGTGGAGCCATCGCTACGGGTTAGCTTAAAGGGGTTAAAGCGGACAAGGGACACAAGAAAGTTTATACTAGTTCGGCCCCTTACGATGAAGGTAAAAGCCTATGTCTAGTTGTGATGGAATTGATGGGGTTTCGATGACCAGGGAGCGAATACGCTTTGCCCGAGTCTCGAGTTGTTGTCAGTTGTCCTGAACCGCCGCCGGGTCGTCCCCTTATATACATGGGTTGACGCCCGTCGGTTTACAGAGTTCCGAGGCCGGCTCATAAACGTGTCTGGCTCGGTCTCCGTTCTTTCTACCTTATAGTACAAGTTACATTGTCAATGACGGTTTATGTCTACGCGGCTCTGGGCCCTGGGCCTTCATACAACGTCATCGTCTGTCTTCATGGGCTTCAGATATAATGAACTACCATAGAGTTAACCCGGCCTCTCCTGGCCGGTTTACGCCCAGTGGTAACATCCCCAACATTAGGCCCCAGACTGATTTGAACTGGTTCATGTCAGTCTTGAGCACTTTAATAAGATTTCTTCTTCAATATCTTCACACAATTTGTAAACCGCCATGACGTC
This sequence comes from Aegilops bicornis, assembly GCA_021605145.1. Classification (NCBI taxonomy): domain Eukaryota; kingdom Viridiplantae; phylum Streptophyta; class Magnoliopsida; order Poales; family Poaceae; genus Aegilops; species Aegilops bicornis. The sequence goes on from CM038675.1 coordinate 197,096,473, forward strand.
ATCTTCGAAGACCATGGTAAACCGCCATGACATCATCTGTTATTCTTAACTGCATATACTCATCTTCATTAATGGGCCTCCGACAATCGAGGCAACAAAGCTGTCACCCACCCCATTTTTCGGGCTCCTCGATTCTCGCACTTGCCGTTTGTCCACTCCCCTTATAAATAGGGCCGAGGGGTCATTTTCACTTTTCCCCCTTCGTGCCTCTTCGCGTCGTCGTCTTCCACGTGCTGCTCAACCTCTGGAGCTCCGCCGCCACCATCGACCGTCGCCTCTGCCTCAACTCCGGCCGCTGCATCACCCTGAGCGTACAAGAGAACCTTGGCGCATCTCCGCTCTTCCATTAGCATCGGTAAGCTTTCCATTCTTCCACCATAGATCTGTTTCTAGGGTTTCGGTGTTCTTCGGTGTTCGTCGGTGTTCTTTATTCACATAATGGCTCTTGATAGAACCCTGAATATTTGCTCTGTATAGTGATAGCCTTAGTCTCTCTTTCCATCTATGCATCCCATTTAAATAGAAGATCCCATCTGAACCTTCATCCACTGTTTCGGTACTACTTCTTAAGTCTGAATATATTTTCCTTTCCTGATGTGCGGCAGATCCAAAATTATAATGCCAATTTGTGAAATCTATTTTTCTTTCACTTATACATCTGTAAACTTGTATCTTCAATATCAGACTAGGCGGTTTAACTTTTAGAAAAATGATGACCCGGTATATACCATTAGTCCCCTTGTTGAACCGCCAATGTACTTCACATTTATAGTCTTCGTTTAGCAAACTCCGGTTTATGATCAGCCAACTCTGGTTTAACAACATGCTTACACCCTTATACCGCTGTGTAGTTGTCCACTGTAAATCTTAAACCGGCAATTATCCTGTTGTAGATCTTTCATTGCCATGGCCAAGCAAGTTTATGAATGCAATTGGGCTCGTTCGCGAGTAACGGAAGAGCAGTTAAACAATCTTGTCAAAACAGGCGCTTTAGCCAAGAAGGATGTCATCCATTGGAGGGTCCCTGGCCCGGAATGTCCTCCTACACCCAAGAACGGAGAAGTTGTTGTGTTTGCTGATCACTTAGGCCGGGGTTTCAACCCTCCCGGTTCAAAAAATTTCCGGGATGTACTGGCCAGCTTTCAACTGCGCCCAGAAGACATCGGTCCTAACTCTGTGACCAACATCTGCCACTTCCAAGTTTTTTGTGAGCTACCTTCAAGAGGAACCTACCATAGAACTGTTCAGGGACTTCTTTCACTTGAACCGTCGCACATAATTCACAGATGGGCCCAATACTGAATTGGGTGGATGGCGGTTCAAAAGAGGAAGGAAGTTAATTTTCCTCATCCTAAGCTTCATAGTCACCCCAAAGAATGGAACACCACTTGGTTTTATTGCAAAGACGCATCGCCACCTGATGAAAACCCCCTGCCGGGTTACCGTCCTGAACGGCTGAGCAACACACATCCTTTCCCTCAAAGGTTGACTGCAAAAGAGAGGGCCAACTATGCTCCACAATTGTCAAAGCTCAGAGCCTTCGTGGCAAACGGTTTGACAGGAGTTGATCTTGCTCGTTGTTGGATAAGCTGGAGCGTTCTGCCCTTAAGCCAGCTGGAGCGTTCTGCCCTTAAGCCAGCGCCCCAGTTTGATGTGTGAGTATACAGGAAGTTTGAAGGATGCTCAGCGGCACATCGATATTCAACTTACAGATGAAGACGCCATCAAGTCAAGTTAAAAGATGTTGAACGGACCGGAGGCTGCCTGCGCTCAAACCGGACTACTCCCTTTCTGCACCATCAACAAACCGCCAGCTGTAAGAATCATATAATCTGTTTATCTGAAATTGCTTCTGTCCAAATATTTTCTGACAATGTGATTATTTTTTGACAGAGCGATGACCCGTTCTTGAACAAGAAACCCCCTCAAGACAAACCGGTCAAGCCAACTCGTCCAAAAACCAAAGTTGTTAAAAAACCTGCCAAGAGAAGGACCACAACATCTTCCGATCCACCAGCCGATGATGATATGGGTAATCCGGAACCAGAGGTAGATCTTGACTCACTCGGTTCATTTTTCATACGCCTAATTGATGATGATTATTGTCAGGACAATGCTGAAGGCAGCCAAGTCGATGTTGTAGAGGTAATCGTTCTTTCCTCCGATTCAAACCCTTTGCCAACACTAAAAATCCGTCGAGCAAACCAGAAAGTTAAATTTTCTCATCCTCTTGCTTACTTGGATCCGAACTTTCTTGTGAAGACACAACAGTACGAAGCTCGCCACACAACCCGGCATAGCGGCTAGGTAGTTACCTCCACGGTTTACGAACACCTGTGTTGAAACGCCAATCGAGGCCTCTTATTCCTTGACACTTCTCGCCCCAAAGCGGGCTGTTTTCGCCAACCTCTTAACCCATCCGATTCAAATTATCGTGGCACTTCTCACTCATCTTCCGGCGAGTCGTCAGCCACCAAACTTCCACCCCTCAAAACGGGTATTGGGTAAGTTATACACTTGTTTTATCCTTGACATGCATTTTATATGCTATACTGACCTTCATGTTTTACTTTCTCAGTGCTAAGCCCAGACCAAGCAAGAAGGCTCGCCTGAATAAACCGACAGAGGAGGACGCGGCTGTTGAACCGGAGAAAACTCCTGATCCTGAAGAAACCAACATTGATGACATGCTGAATGACCCACCGCCTCAGGATCATGACTTTACTGCTGATCGAGTAGAAGTTGACACCACATGCCATGCTGACCAGCCAACTAGTCCTATCCGGACTGACAAACCGGCAAGTCCAACAAAGGATACTGACAAACTGGCAACTCCAATAAGAGCTGCTGAGGAAAAGGATGATGATGTCCTGATTACTGGCACTGGCCATACCGCTCTGGGAAATCCTGTCGCTTTGTCAAAGCATACCGCCAAGGATGAATTTTCTGTAATTGGCAAAGGCAAATGGAACGCTGATTTGTCAACTTACACCCATCTGAATGCTCAAGACCTTCATTCTGGCTATCTGAACCGTCTGTACACCAGCCATGACTATGAAGCCGGTCTGGTCAATATGATGAAGGAAAAATATGAGGTAACTTCGTACATGCTTCTCTTTTTGTATTGATTTGCAGCTTATCAACTCCAGTAGCCCCCAAGTGCCGGTTTAAGAGACCTAATTAAACCGGGACTTAGGAACAATGCCATGTTTTGCAAGAATGCATCTTAACTTCACTGATGTAACCCCCAAGGGCCGGTTTAACTTTATAAAGATAAACCGGGACTTTGTAAAGGAATTCCCATATTAGCATTTTATGAGCAAACACACATTAGCCCCCAAGTACCAAGCTTAATACTGGTATTGTGCTTGGGACTTTGAAAAATTTCAGACAAAGAGCAAATATGCATTAGCCCCCAAGTACTAAGGGCATAACTTGTTATGTGCTTGGTACTTCAAATATGTACTGCCCACTCATTATATATCTGTTTCTTTATATGCTGAACTGAACAAGAAGGAAAGCCAAACCGCTGATCTCCAAGAGAACCTCAAGTCCCAACAAGCTGAAACCTCCAAAGCGAAGGAAGAATTGACCTGCGCTCTAGGCGCTATATGGAGAAATTAAAAGAGGGCTTCAACAAAGAGCGGGCGGATTGGGAGACTGAAAAATCCGTTTTGGTAAAAAGAGCTGAAAAAGCAGAAGCCACTCTGAAACCGGTGGTTGATGAGTCGACCAGGCGTGAAGCGGGCGTGTTCATGCCATGACTGCCGCTGTGTTTGGTAAGCATCCTTGACTTAGGCTTTCCATATATCCATGCATGTATTTGCCGGTTTACTAATCATTGTAATGATACATGAACTCGTATTAGCCACTTGGGGTCCGATGTCCAGAAGAAATTGAAAGCGGCCTATACTCTGATAGAGCACCTGTATACCGGCGCGCAGCGTATCATTTATATTGCATCACACAATAAATCCTCCTCCCACCTTGATCAAGGATACTTTACAAAGGTTATCTATGCTTCCTGCCCGGGTAGATGAGCTAAAAAAGTCTGCTGCTAGAACGGGCGCTTTGGCCGCACTGACCCGAGCAAAGGCATGGGTACCTGATTTTGATCCAGTTGAAGCTGCCCAAGGTTATCCCAGTTTGAAGGAAGACGGAACGGAATTTGGTGAAGATGATCTCCGAGTCATAAACCGGGAAGTACGCCCATTGGCTTGTCAATTGGTTGAAGAAGCGGACCTTTCATACTATCAGGCAAGCTATGATGACAAGAACAAACGGGTTCTTTGCACCAATTTGAAGCTCAAAATCTTATCCCGCCAATCCATAAGCACACTTATGCCCCTGACATTGAACCGTCCACGCTGATAAGTGATGAGGCTATATTTCAAGCCCTAACTGGGATCGACTGGGCAATTGTTGATTTCCAGCCACTGGGTAGAGAAGAGGAAGGTGAACCGGCGCGAGATGATCCGCAACCGTCAGGCCAAGCTGGTGACCAATCATGAACCGGATGCCAGTTTAGTCTTCTACATGGCGCAACATGTATTTGAGAAAAACAATTATCCTTTTTGAGCGGGAACGCCTTGTAATAGGCTAGTGAAAATACTTGGTCTGGTACGCCTTCATGCATATTTATCTGCGACTGATGCTTTCTTAATCCGACATGTTTAAGATATGATATTGATAATCCATAGCCATTTATTCAAGTTGTTCCTGCAGATAAAAAGCTCAAAGCGCCCGGGTGGTTTACCCCCGGGCGGGTTATAAGGTACCCAATATGTACACGACCAAGGTGTGTAACCAAGGCTATAAAAGATAACCAAACACAGAAATATATGTAATACCTGTGACTTTTGAGGCATAAGGTTGGCTAACCAACATTGTAGTGAGGGTCATAACCCAACTCTTGGAGGAGAAGCAACTCCTGTTATATGATGCCGGTTTATAATAAAACCGCTCCAGGTGATGATAAACACCGGTTTATTCTATCTTTGGGATTTCGATTCAAAAAACCAGGCCGTGATAGTCTCCGGATTATGATTTGATCGTGTACTGTCAACTTGTAATTGACAGTTTAACCGGGTTGATAACGCCGGTTTAAAAAACAGCAAAAAAATCTTATCAAAAAGAGAGCAAAACTCAACCAAAGGCAAATAAAACCGTTGTAGTCGAGGCTTTTCACGGGCTGCCAGGCCCCAAAATCGAGGCTTTTCATGGGCTGCCAGGCCACTGAGTTAAACCATTTTTTGCAAAGCCTTTTAAGATGGTCCGCAATCCTTAACCAATCATCGTTTTAACTTGACAAGTTCATGGTACGTATTTTAGAGTAACTTGTCAAAGTTCGAAGGGTCATACCGAGTTTACAGGGCGGCGTGACTTACTTAAAGAGACAAAGTTAACCCGGGGTTTTAGGTGTATACACCAAAGCTTCCAAGCCATGGCTTGATAGCCCATTACAAGTGTAGATTCTAGGTTCATTGCGATAGCAAAGAATCCCCAAGTAACGTTTTGAGTTGTGCTCGATGGGTGCCCATGTTTGAGTTGTCGCTTTTACAACACTCTCTTTGGCCCTGCATTATTTTGGTTTTGAGCCGATCAAAAGGTGTGACTATGGTTCGAATACGACCAAGCCCCCAGGTGATGCTATGGCATTGCGCCTATCAAAAGGTGTAGCTATGGTCCGGATACGACCAAGCCCCCAGGTGATATGAAGCTTTGAGAAGCTAAATCAAGGGGTAAACCGGACGCCGCTTTAGAAACAGAAGCTCCGTGTAACCACACATGATGTAAGAAAACAATAGATACCCCACTTTAGCTGAGGTTCCGGTTTATTATATTGATCATAATATATACATTGTCATAATATGTACATAAGCAGAGCCTATAGCTCAAGTATAGTAAGGCCGAAGATGAGCAATATTCCACGGCCGGTTGGTCTCCTCCTCCGATTTACGTGAGTCTTTGTGCTCTCGAACATCGATTAGGTAGTACGATCCGTTGTGTAGATTCTTGCTGACCACAAAAGGTCCTTCCCAAGGGGGGGATAACTTGTGCATATCCGTCGATCTGGATGAGCCGAAGTACCAAATCTCCTTCTTGAAAGGTTCTGGTTCTAACCCGGCGGCTGTGATAACGACGCAGATCTTGCTGATAAATCGCCGAGCAGGCTGCCGCTATGTCACGTTCCTCATCTAACAGGTCAAGATCTTCCTGCCGTGCCTTCTCGTTGTCAGCTTCAACATATGCCGCTACACGAGATGAATCATGACGGGTGTCACTAGGAAGAACTGCTTCCACTCCATAAACCATGAAGAACGGTGTGTATCCTGTCGATCTGTTGGGTGTGGTATTGATGCTCCATAATACTGAAGGTAACTCCTCAACCCAACAACCCAGTCTGCTGTAAAGGAACCATAAGCCGGGTTTGATGCCTCTCAAGATCTCTTGATTAGCCCTCTTCGCTGACCATTGGGTGGGGTGAGCCACCGATGATACATCAAGTCGGATGTGCAACTCCTTCATGGCACCCTTTGATGATTGGTACCATTGTCGGTGATAATGCTATGTGGAAAGCCAAACGGAAGATCACCTTTTTGATGAATCGAATCATTGCCGCGTTACACTTGCTAATGGGCTCACGAAGTTAATTGCATGTATACCACAATTGGGGCATTGAAGCAGATTGGTACCAAAATTGGTAATTTTACGTGTCGATTACCAAGATAGGGGCGAGCCGTTGCAAAAAGACTAAAAGTGCGTTTTATCGTATTGACGGTGTATGTCCGACCGGGCCCGCCCGTCAAAAGCCGACGCGTGGCTTGTTTTTTGCAGAAAACCCCCTTACGTTGTATGTAATCACAAAAATGCCCAATTTTTTGCGGGAAAAAGGCTCCATGAGAGGCATTCTTTTTTGTTCGCAATTTTCCACCACCAAATCTGGATTGATTTGAAATTTTCCGTCACTTGAACAAATAAATAAAAGAAACAGAAAATCAAGCGAGGCGGGAATCGAACCTGCGACCTGCAGTGCAGGGGCGCCACGCGCTAACCACCACGCCACAGCGCAGCTCGCTTTTGAACACAGGCGTTCCCTTTCTTATACCATGTCTGAAGCGCAGTGCCGGCCCACCGAGGCCTGCATTTTTTTTCCGATTCGCACTTCACTGCCGCTTCTGTTGGGCTCGTTCGCTGCCCCTATTCGTTTCATTTCTCTTATGCTTTTAAAATGGGCGGTGAACTTTTTGTAATTTATGGTGAACATTTTCTAAATTTGTTATAAAAGTTTTAGTGCATTTCTTATAAAAGTTGAACAGTTTTAATGCATTTCTAAAATTTATTAGATTACACAATTTTTTTTAATACAGGCTGTCAACTTTTTCTTTACAAACGATTAACATTTTCTCCATTATAATAAACGTTGAACATATTTTAAATGAAAATCGAAGATTTCTGTAATATATCTTGAAGTTTTTCTTAAGATATGATGAACATTTTACATAATGCGCGGTGAACTTTTTGTAATTTATGGTGAACATTTTCTTGATACACGATGAGTTTCAAGAACTTTTTGCCCCGGTTTCTTAATCATTCTTGCAATCAATGCATTAAAAGTTGAACATATAATTTTAAATGCATTAAATTTTAGAAACATGGCGCAGAGCATGTATTAAAAATAATTGTGTAATCATAATAAATTTTAGAAACGTATTAAAACTTTTCAACTTTTATTAAAATAATCAAGTGATTCTGGAAATGCAAATTGACTTTACACAATAAGTTTTAATACATACTGAACATTTTGTGAAATACAAAAATTTCACCATGTATTAAGGAAATATTCGCCATAACAATCTTGAAACTCACCGTATTAATAAAATGTCACCATAAATTACAAAAAAAGTTACCACAAATTAAGTAAAATGTTCCTTATCGTAAGAAAATTGAACAACCTATAGTACAAAAATGTTCAATTTGCATTTCAAATATGTTCAACGGATATTACCAAAGTTTATTATATTATAAGAAAATGTTCACCGTTTGTAAAGAAAGGTTCATCATGCATTGAAAAATGTTCACTATAAGCAAAAAAAGTGTTCAGCGTATATTAAAAAATGTTCACCGCATTCTAAAAGCATAAGAGAAATGAAACGAATAGGGGCAGCGAACGAGCTCAACACAAGCGGCAGTGAAGTGCGAATCGAAAAAATTGCAGGCCTGGGTGGGGCCGCTCGAGACATGGTATAAGAAAGGAAACGCCTGTGTTAAAACTCGAGCTGCGCTGTGGCGTGATGGTTAGCGCGTGGCGCCCGTGCACTGCAGGTCGCAGGTTCGATTCCCCAATCTTGGTACTGACACGTAAAAATTACCAATCTTGGTACCAATCTGCTTTCAATGCCCCAATTGTGGTACTTCTGTGCAATTAACTCGGCTCTGCCTCCACCCACTTCGTGAACTTATCAACCGCCACCAAAAGGTGGGTCTTCTTGTCCTTGGACCTCTTGAAAGGCCCAACCATATCCAGCCCCCAAGTTGCAAACGACCAAGTGATTGGAATCATCCTCAATTCTTGAGCCGGCACATGAGCGCGTCTTGAGAATTTCTGGCAGCCATCACATCTTCTGACCAAGTCCTCGGCATCAGCATGAGCTATTAACCAATAGAAACCGTGACGAAGCGCCTTAGCCACCAAAGACTTTGAACCGGCGTGGTGACCACAATCTCCTTCGTGGATCTCCTGCAGAATTTCACAGCCTTCTTCAGGAGATACACATCGCCGAAACGCCCCTGTCACACTAGAATGATGCAACTCTCCGTTGATAATAGTCATAGATTTGGACCGCCGGATTATCTGCCTGGCCAAAGGCTCATCTTCTGGTAACTCGCCCCGGTTCATATACGCCAGGTAGGGAACTGTCCAATCCGGGATAACGTGAACAGCCGCCACCAGCTGAGCTTCTGGATCAGGAATAGCCAAATCCTCTTCACCAGGGAGCTTGACGGACGGATTATGCAGAACATCCAAGAAGACATTAGGCGGAACCGGTTTACGCTGGGAACCCAGGCGACTTAAAGCATCCGCCGCTTCATTCTTCCGCCGGTCCACATAATCCACCTGATAACCTTTAAAGTGACCTGCAACAATATCCACCTCACCACGATATGCTGCCATGAGTGGGTCCTTGGAATCCCAAGTGTCGAACACTTGTTGAGCCACCAGATCCGAGTCACCGAAGCACTTAACCCGGCTTAGGTTCATCTCCTTAGCCATCCGAAGACCATGGAGTAAGGCCTCATATTCAGCTGCATTGTTAGTGCAAGGGAACATTAAACGGAGAACATAACAAAACTTATCACCTCGTGGGGAAGTTAATATGACTCGAGCCCCCGAGCCCTCCAATTGCATGGACCCATCAAAATGAATAGTCCAATAAGTATGATCCGGCTTCTCTTCTGGCGCTTGTAGTTCTGTCCAATCATTGATGAAATCCACAAGTGCCTGAGATTTGATCGCCGTTCGGGGTATGTATTTCAACCCATGAGGCCCGAGCTCGATAGCCCACTTAGCAATCCGGCCAGTTACTTCCCTGTTCTGGATTATATCTCCCAAAGAAGCAGAGCTGACAACCGTGATGGGATAACCTTGGAAATATTGCTTAAGCTTCTGGCTTGCCATGAAAACTCCATATACCAACTTCTGCCAGTGCGGGTACCTTTGCTTGGACTCGATAAGTACCTCATCGATATAGTAAACCGGACGCTGAACCGGATATTCCTTTCCCGCCTCCTTGCGCTCCACCACAATAGCCACGCTAACAGCCCGAGCATTAGCTGCCACATACAGTAACAATGGCTCCTTGTCAACTGGATCATCAAGAACCGGCGGGTTAGCTAGCTGCCGCTTTAAATCCTCAAACGCTTCATTCGCAGCGTCACTCCAGACGAAGTTATCCGTTTTCTTCAACATCTGATACAAAGGAATGGCCTTCTCACCAAGGCGGCCGATAAACCGGCTCAGCGCGGCAATCCGGCCTGCCAGGCGCTTAACATCGTTAATACACCTTCGGTTTGGCCAAGGAAGTAACGGCTTTGATCTTTTCCGTATTAGCTTCAATACCCCTGTTGGACACCAAAAAGCCCAAGAGCTTGCCTGTCGGTACACCAAAAACGCACTTGGCCGGATTGAGCATCATTTTGTAAACCCGCAGGTTATCGAAGGTTTCTTTCAAGTCATCAATCAACATTTCTTTCTTCCTGGATTTCACCACAATATCATCCACATAGGCGTGAACATTATGGCCGATTTGTTTATGAAGACAATTCTGCACACACCATTGATAAGTCGCCCGGGCACTCTTGAGCCCAAAGGGCATGGATACATAGCAGAAGGCTCCAAAGGGAGTTATGAAGGTTGTTTTCTCCTGGTCCTTAACTGCCATCTTGATCTGATGATAACCAGAATATGCATCAAAAAGCTCAAACGCTCGCAACCCGCCGTAGCATCAATAATTTGATCAATACGGGGGAGGGCAAAAGGATCTGCTGGACAAGCTTTGTTGAGATCTGTGTAGTCCACACACATACGCCAAGTGACGTTCTTCTTAAGGACTAGCACCGGATTAGCCAACCACTCAGGATGGAATACTTCAATGATAAATCCAGCCGCCAAGAGCCTGGCTACCTCTTCGCCAATAGCCTTGCGTCTTTCCTCATTGAACCGTGGAGAAACCGCTTGGTGGTTTATACTTAGGATCAACATTGAGAGTGTGCTCAGCGAGTTCTCTCGGTACACCTGGCATGTCAGAAGGCTTCCACGCAAAGATGTCCCGATTCTCATGGATGAACTTGATGAGCGCGCTTTCCTATTTCGGATCCATATTAGCGCTGATGCTAAACTGCTTGGACGAATCGCCAGGCACGAAGTCAACAAGCTTAGTCTCATCAGCCGATTTAAACTTCAGGGCCGGATCATGCTCTGTAGTTGGCTTCTTCAACGAAGTCATATCTGCCAGATCAACATTGTTCTTGTAAATCTTCAACTCTTCTGTCGTGCAAACCGACTCAGCGTAAGCTGCATCACCTTCTTCACATTCCAGAGTAATCTTGCGGCTCCCATGCATGGTTATAGTTCCCTTGTGACCCGGCATCTTGAGCTGCAGGTAAACATATCAAGGCCGAGCCATAAACTTAGCATAAGCTGTCCAGCCAAACAGGGCATGATACGGACTTCTGATTTTCACCACCTCAAAGGTCAAGGTTTCTGATCTCGAGTCATGCTCATCTCCAAAAGCCACCTCCAGAGCTATCTTACCAACATGATACACCGATTTACCAGGCACCACACCATGGAACACCGTATTAGACGGTTTAAGATTTTTATCTGTTAACCCCATGCAACGGAAAGTTTCATAATAAAGAATGTTGATACTACTCCCTCCATCCATGAGTACCTTGGTGAACTTATAACCTCCCACCTGAGGTGCCACCACCAGTGCCAGATGACCCGGATTGTCAACCCGGGGCGGATGATCTTCCCTACTCCACACAATCGGTTGCTCGGACCAGCGCAAATAATGGGGCACCACCGGTTCAAAGGCATTTACTGCCCTTTTATGAAGCTTCTGATCGCGTTTGTCCAGACTAGTGGTAAAGACATGATACTGTCCGCTATTCAACTGCTCTGGTAACCCGACTGCTGCTGCTGCCTCCCGACTGCTGCTGCTGCTGGTTCCCCTGATTGTTATAACCACCTTGATTGCCCTGATTGCCTTGATTGCCATGCCCGCTCTCATTACCATGAAAACCTGAGCCGGAGCTGCCTCCACCATAACCCGGCCCATGAGATCCAGGGCCTGAACCGCCACCCGGTCCATGATCATACCGAAAAGAATTAGAATTTTTGAACTCTTGCATGATGTAGCAGTCCTTCGAGAGGTGTGTGGATGGAATCTCCTTCATCCCATGTTTTGGGCAAGGCTGGTTCAACACGTAAGACAGGCGGTCCGGGTTAGGATTTGGTGCCCCACCGCGCTGGGGCGGTTTACCCTTATGCCGTTGACCCTTGTCCTGCATGCTAGTATTAGCCACGAAGTCCAAACCGTGGTCCGCTTTACGCTTGCCGCCATTTCCATGGCCCGCCGAGTTGTGGTGCTGCCCCTTGGCATTGCCACTTCTTTTTCCCTTCCCTGTCTTATCATCGTCAGACTCGTGATCCTTGGTACTATCAGAATCGACATACTTCACCAGAGCAGCCATGAGGGTTCCCATGTCATTACAATGACGTTTGAGCCGTCCCAACTTCAACTTCAGGGGTTCAAACCGGCAATTGCCTTCCAATGTTAAAACTGCGGTATCAGCGTTGATGCGGTCCGATGAGTGCAAAATTTCCAAGACCCGGCGCACCCAACGGGTTGTTGACTCTTCTTCCTCCTGGACACATGCAGCTAAGTCCACAATTGACATGGGCTGCTTGCATGTATCTTTGAAATTTTGGATAAACCGGGTTCTCAACTCCGCCCACGACCTGATAGAATTCGCCGGTAAACTCTTTAGCCAAGTACGGACCGTCCCTTCCAACATCATGGTAAAATACTTTGCACACGCCCACATCATCCACGTCTAGCATCTCCATGGCCATCTCATAGCTTTAAACCCATGTCTCAGGGGATAAATCGGCAGTGTAATTCGGCACCTTACGCGGGCCTTTGAAATCCTTGGGCAAGCGCATGTTGCGCAGCGCTGGGACGAGACACGGCACTCCCAAAGAACTAGAGGTAACTCCTGGCTCTACCGACGTGGTTGGACGAATTAGAGTAAGCTGACAGGCTTCATCTTTGTGCCGCTTCTTTCGGCCTCCCTGCGTGCCCGAGCCCGGTCCACCACCTCCTGAGCATCACCGGCGCCACCCGCTGGGTTGTTGCCACGCGGCGGTTCACGGTTCCGCGCATTGCTTGACACGGACGGTTCATCCATACGCCTGCTGTAACTCCGACTTGGACAGGGGGTGGAATGAATTCGATCACGACTGTATGAATAAGCCTCCTGTTGAACCAAGGCTGTCCAAAGAAGCTCTTTAACCCGACCCGTCTCGACCGCCGCCGGAGAATCGCCTTCAATCGGGATAGCCTCCAGCCGTGAAGCGGCAGCAACAAGGTTGTCCATTGGGTTAGAGTAATGACCCGGTGGTGTTGGGATGCGTGGCGCTACAATGTTGTCCTGACGAGGCGGATCCACCAAACGTGGCTGAACCGGCGCTCCTGCCCCAGGTGCCTCTGCCCGGTTTACTACCGGCGGATTACTGGTCCATGCTCCTGGGGTGTTAAAGAGGTTTCTAGCATCATAAACCGGCGGCAGGCGAGACCGGTACCTCCTCTTCAGGACCTCGTTCGACGCACTCTGATCCAGCATAAGCCGGTAAGCCTGTGCATCCAAAGCAGCCCGCTCCATGGCCATCCTGGTATTCTCAGCTGCCAAGTCGGCTTCGGCCTGGGTGATCTGATCTTTCACCTTCGCAATTTCTGCATTGTGTGCCACCTGATCCGCCGGGTTAATCTCCGCCATCAGCGTTGCCAACGCATCAAATAAATCAGATAAAACCTGAGCCGACGGTTGCACAGGGCCTCCTGTCCCGGCCACCATTGCCGCTGCTGATCCGAAAATCATCGTTGTTGCGGTCGAAGAGTGGAGCGCCGGCTGCGTACCGGCCATGAAGATTGCAACCCGGTTTGGCAGATCAGAGGGGTCCGGAATACTGTCGCCATCGGAACAGCCCCCAATCCGGCCATCTTATAGCTGATATAATGACTCGGTCTCTCCGGTCGATGACTCGTCGCCGGAATAAACGACGGTCTCACGACCAGATTCCGATCTGTCTTCGTATTCCCCTCCATGGATGAATCCCATGAAGGCACGCTTCATGACAGGCTTGACCCGGGCAGATCTCGCACGCTGAGCCGTTTCAACGAGGTCGGTGCAGATGTCCGGCTCAGGGCCCGGTTCATCGATCTTGCCAATGAAGACGTGTATGCCACCAAAGGGGACCCGATACCCGTACTTGATTGAGCCGGCCTCGGGGCCTCAGCCTGCATCGTCGATGTAGAGCTTGCCGCGATGACTCTTGGTCATCCGGCCCACAGCGTTGCCCTTGAGTCCTTCGAAGCTGCCCTCCAAGAACTTGAAACCATCATGCGATAGCCCCACGGTGGGCGCCAACTGTCGTGGTTTTGTCACGGCAGATGTCCTCATGAAAGGACTTAGTCGTGGAACCATCGCTACGGGTTAGCTTAAAGGGGTTAAAGCGGACAAGGGACATAAGAAAGTTTATACTAGTTTGGCCCCTTACGATGAAGGTAAAAGCCTACGTCTAGTTGTGATGGAATTGATGGGGTTTTGATGACCAGCGAGCGAATACACTTTGCTTGAGTCTCGAGTTGTTGTCTGTTGTCCTTAACCGCCGCCGGGTCGTCCCCTTATATACATGGGTTGACGCCCGTCGGTTTACAGAGTTTCGAGGCCGGCTCATAAACGTGTCCGGCTCGTTCTCCGTTCTTTCTACCTTATATTACAAGTTACATTATCAGTGACGGTTTATGTCTACAGGCCTTAAACCGGCTCTGGGCCCTGGGCCTTCATACAATGTCATCGTCTGTCTTCATGGGCTTCAGATATAATGAACAACCAATAGAGTTAACCCGACCTCTCCTGGCTGGTGCCCAGTGGTAACATCCCCAACATTAGGCCCGAGACTGATTTGAACTGGTTCATGTCAGTCCTGAGCACTTTAATAAGATTTCTTCTTCAATATCTTCACACAATTTGTAAACCGCCATGACGTCATCTTCGAAGACCATGGTAAACCGCCATGACATCATCTGTTATTCTTAACTGCATATACTCATCTTCATTAATGGGCCTCCGACAATCGAGGCAACAAAGCTGTCACCCACCCCATTTTTCAGGCTCCTCGATTCTCGCACTTGCCGTTTGTCCACTCCCCTTATAAATAGGGCCGAGGGGTTATTTTCACTTTTCCCCCTTCGTGCATCATCGCGTCGTCGTCTTCCACACGCTGCTCAACCTCTGGAGCTCCACCGCCACCATCAACCGTCGCCTCTGCCTCAACTCCGGCCGCTGCATCACCCTGAGCGTACCAGAGAACCTCGGCGCATCTTCGCTCTTCCATTAGCATCGGAAGCTTTCCATTCTTCCACCATAGATCTGTTTCTAGGGTTCCGATGTTCTTCGGTGTTCATCGGTGTTCTTTGTTCACATAATGGCTCTTGATAGAACCCTGAATATTTGCTCTGTAGAGTGATAGCCTTAGTCTCTCTTTCCATCTATGCATCCCATTTAAATAGAAGATCCCATCTGAACCTTCATCCACTGTTTCGGTACTACTTCTTAAGTCTGAATATATTTTCCTTTCCTGATGCGCGGCAGATCCAAAATTATAATGCCAATTCGTGAAATCTATTTTTCTTTCACTTATACATCTGTAAACTTGTATCTTCAATACCAGACTAGGCGGTTTAACTTTTAGAAAAATGACGACCCGGTATATACCATTAGTCCCCTTGTTGAACCTCCAATGTACTTCACATTTATAGTCTTCGTTTAGCAAACTCCGGTTTATGATCAGCCAACTCCGGTTTAACAACATGCTTACACCCTTATACCGCTGTGTAGTTGTCCACTGTAAATCTTAAACCGGCAATTATCCTGTTGTAGATCTTTCATTGCCATGGCCAAGCAAGTTTATGAATGCAATTGGGCTCGTTCGCGAGTAACCGAAGAGCAGTTAAACAATCTTGTCAAAACAGGCGCTTTAGCCAAGAAGGATGTCATCCATTGGAGGGTCCCTGGCCCGGAATGTCCTCCTACACCCAAGGACGGGGAAGTTGTTGTGTTTTCTGATCACTTAGGCCGGGGTTTCAACCCTCCCGGTTCAAAAAATTTCCGGGATGTACTGGCCAGCTTTCAACTGTGCCCAGAAGACATCGGTCCTAACTCTATGAACAACATCTGGCACTTCCAAGTTTTTTGTGAGGTTTACCTTCAAGAGGAACCTACAGTAGAACTGTTCAGGGACTTCTTTCACTTGAACCGTCGCACAGAATTCAGAGATGGGCCCAATACTATATTGGGTGGATGGCAGTTCAAAAGAGGAAGGAAGTTACTTTTCCTCATCCTAAGATTCATAGTCACCCCAAAGACTGGAACTCCAGTTGGTTTTATTGCAAAGACACATCGCCACCTGACGAAAACCCCCTGCCGGGTTACCGTCCTGAACGCCTGAGCTACACACATCCTTTCCCTCAAAGGTTGACTGCAAAAGAGAGGGACAACTATGCTCCACAATTGTCAAAGCTCAGAGCCTTCATGGCAAACGGTTTGACAGGAGTTGGTCTTGCTCGTTGTTGGATAAGCTGGAGCGTTCTTCCCTTAAGCCAGTGCCCCGGTTTGATGTGAGAGTATACAAGAAGTTTGAAGGATGCTCAGCGGCACATCGATATTCAGCTTACAGATGAAGAAGTCACTAAAGCTGTAAAAAAGATGTTGAACGAACCGGAGGCTGCCTCCGCTCAAACCGGACTACTCCCTTTCTGCACCATCAACAAACCGCCAGCTGTAAGAATCACATAATCTGTTTATCTGAAATTGCTTCTGTCCAAATATTTTCTGACAATGTGATTATTTTTTGACAGAGCGATGACCAGTTCAGGAACAAGAAACCCCCTCAAGATAAACCGGTCAAGCCAACTCGTCCAAAAACCAAAGTTGTTAAAAAACATGCCAAGAGAAGGACCACTGCATCTTCCGATCCACCAGCCGATGATGATGTGGGTAATCCGGAACCAGAGGTAGATCTTGACTCACTCGGTTCATTTTTCATACGCCTTATTGATGATGATTATTGTCAGGACGATGCTGAAGGCAGCCAAGCCGATGTTGTAGAGGTAATCGTTCTTTCCTCCGATTCAAACCCTTTACCAACACTAAAAATCCGTCGAGCAAACCAGAAAGTTAAATTTTCTCACCTCTTGCTTACTTGGATCTGAACTTTCTTGCGAAGACACAACAACATGAAGCTCGCCGCACAACCCGGCATAGTGGCCAGGTAGTTACCTCCGCCGGTTTACCGAACACCCAGGTTCGGAAATGCCAATCTGAGGTCTCTTATTCCCTTGACACTTCTCGCCCCAAAGCGGGCTGTTTTCGTCAACCTCTTAACCCATCTGATTCAAATTATCAGGGAACTTCTCACTCATCTTCCGGCGAGTCGTCAGCCACCAAACTTCCACCCCTCAAAATGGTTATTGGATAAGTTATACACTTGTTTTATCCTTGACATGCATTTTATACGCTATACTGACCTTCATGTTTTACTTTCTCAGTGCTAAGACTAGACCAAGCAAGAAGGCTCGCCTAAATAAACCGACAGAGGAGGACGCGTGATCCTGAAGAAACCAACATTGATGACATGCTGAATGACCCACCGCCTCAGGATCATGACTTTACTGCTGATCGAGTAGAAGTTGACACCACAGGCCATGCTGACCAGCCAACCAATCCTATCCGGACTGACAAACCGGCAAGTCCAACAAAGGATACTGACAAACCGACAACTCCAATAAGAGCTGCCGAGGAAAAGGATGATGATGTTCTGATTACTGGCACTGGCCATACCGCTCCGGGAAATCCTGTCGCTTTGTCAAAGCATACCGCCAAGGATGAATTTTCTGTAATTGGCAAAGGCAAATGGAACGCCGATTTGTCAACTTACACCCATCTGAATGCTGAAGACCTTCATTCTGGCTATCTGAACCGTCTGTACACCAGCCGTGACTATGAAGCCGGTCTGGTCAATATGATGAAGGAAAAATGTGAGGTAACTTCATACATGCTTCTCTTTTTGTATTGATTTGCAGCTTATCAACTCTAGTAGCCGCCAAGTGCCGGTTTAAGAGACCTAATTAAATCGGGACTTAGGAACAATGCCATGTTTTGCAAGAATGCATCTTAACTTCACTGATGTAGCCCCCAAGGGCCAGTTTAACTTTATAAAGATAAACTGGGACTTTGTAAAGGAATTCCCATATTAGCATTTTATGAGCAAACACACATTAGCCCCCAAGTACCAAGCTTAATACTGGTATTGTGCTTGGGACTTTGAAAAATTTCTGATATAGAGCAAATATGCATTAGCCCCCAAGTACTAAGGGCATAACTTGTTATGTGCTTGGTACTTCAAATATGTACTGTCCACTCATTATATATCTGTTTCTTTATAGGCTGAACTGAACAAGAAGGAAAGCCAAACCGCTGATCTCCAAGAGAACCTCAAGTCCCAACAAGTTGAAACCTCCAAAGCGAAGGGAGAATTGACCTGCGCTCTAGGCGCTATATGGAGAAATTAAAATAGGGCTTCAACAAAGAGCGGGCGGATTGGGAGACTGAAAAATCTGTTTTGGTAAAAAGAGCTGAAAAAGCAGAAGCCACTCTGAAACCGGTGGTTGATGAGCTGACCAGCGTGAAGCGGCAGGTTCATGCCATGAATGCCACTGTGTTTGGTAAGCATCCTTGACTTAGGCTTTCCATATATCCATGCATGTATTTGCCGGTTTACTAATCATTGTAATGATACAGGAACTCGTATTAGCCACTTGGGGTCCGATGTCCAGAAGAAATTGAAAGCGGCCTATACTCTGATAGAGCAGTTGTATACCGGCGTGCAGCGGATCATTTATACTGCGTCACACAATAATCCTCCTCCCACCTTTATCAAGGATACTTTACAAAGGTTATCTATGATTCCTGCCCGGGTAGATGAGCTAAAAAAGTCTGCTGCTAGAACGGGCGCTTTGGCCGCTGACCCGAGCAAAGGCATGGGTACCTGATTTTGATCCAGTTGAAGTGGCCGAAGGTTATCCCAGTTTGAAGGAAGAGGGAACGGAATTTGGTGAAGATGATCTCCGAGTCATAAACCGGGAAGTACGCCCATTGGCTTGTCAATTGGTTGAAGAAGCGGACCTTTCATACTATCAGGCAAGCTATGATGACAAGAACAAACAGGTTGCTGCACCAATTCCAGAAGCTCAAAATCTTATCCCGCCAATCCGTAAGCACACTTATGCCCCTGACATTGAACCGTCCACGCTGATAAGTGATGAAGCTGTATTCCAAGTCAGAATCGGGATCGATTGGGCAATCATTGATTTCCAGCCATTGGGTAGAGAAGAGGAAGGTGAACCGGCGCGAGATGATCCGCAACCGTCAGGCCAAGCTGGTGACCAATCATGAACCGGATGCCGGTTTAGTCTTCTACATGGTGCAACATGTATTTGAGAAAAACAATTATCCTTTTTGGGCACTGGAACGCCTTGTAATAGGCTAGTGAAAATACTTGGTCTGGTATGCCTTCGTGCATATTTATCTGCGACTGATGCTTTCTTAATCCGACATGTTTAAGATATGATATTGATAATCCATAGCCATTTATTCAAGCTGTTCCTGCAGATAAAAAGCTCAAAGCGCCCGGGCGGTTTACCCCCGGGCGGGTTATGATACCCAATATGTACACGACCAAGGTGTGTAACCAAGGCTATAAAAGATAACCAAACACAGAAATATATGTAATACATGTGACTTTGAGGCATAAGGTTGGCTAACCAACATTGTAGTGAGGGTCATAACCCAACTCTTGGAGGAGAAGCAACTCCTGTTATATGATGCCGGTTTATAATAAAACCGCTCTGGGTGATGATAAACACCGGTTTATTCTATACTGGGATTTGGATTCAAAAACCAGACCGGGCTGATAGTCTCCGGATTATGATTTGATCGTGTACTGTCAACTTGTAATTGACAGTCTAACCGGGTTGATAACGCCGGTTTAAAAAACAGCAAAAAATATTATGAAAAAGAGAGCAAAACTCAACCAAAGGCAAATAAAACCGTTGTAGTCGAGGCTTTTCACGGGCTGCCAGGCCGCAAAATCGAGGCTTTTCATGGGCTGCCAGGCCCCATAATTTGGTAAAGGTAGCGGTGAGAGGCCATGTAGGAGTACATGGTGGGTTGTCTCATTGCAGCCGTCCTCAGGAACTGAGTTCTGTGTTCGTTATCCATGAATAGTTACTACCATACATTGGGCTCCGGGCGCTCCAAGCCCTCTTGACTTATTAATCAACCTGATCTCTGTCCAGGAGTTGCAACTAGTTTCTGGTTTGCACTAGGCTAGCACTTGTTTGATGCATCATGTTTAAATTAAATAAACTTGAATTGAGGGAATTTGAAAGCCTCAAAATCTTTTAAAAGAAGGGCAAGAACCCTTAAAAATTTCATTCAGTGAATCCAAAATGCCCTAAAAATAGTTTTGAGAATTTTGGTAAGAGTTAGATACCAAACCAAAATTCTGGAACATTTTTAAGGAATTATTTGGCCTCTAAATTTAAAACAATAGTCTATTTGAATATGAAAATATATTCAAATATATATGGGATATATTTTCAAATGCTCTGTGATAATTTATGTGCCTATGGAAAAGTCCATGAAGCAACATAAAAATGTCCACAGAAGATTTGTCACTTGTTTGAATTTTTGTTTGAATTCAAACGGTGGCAAATGAATAAATAAAAGAAAACATAACAGAAAAATAAAACAGAGCAGAATCTTACCTGCTTACCTGGCCCAGGAGAGAATCGGCCCAGCCACCAGGGGCACCGAGGTCTTCTTCCACCTCTGCCGCCAAGAGGGCGAGGCGTGTCACTCAAGGCCGCACTCATGACCACCTCCTGCTTCCACCTCCTGCTGCCTCCCCGTCCCATTCGAGCGCCACGGAGACGCCCGAACCTCCCCTCACTTCCCCCTCGCTCTCTGGCTTACCCACCCCTCCTCTGCTCCCTCGCTCGCGTCCGAGCGCAGCCGCCGACCGCCATCGCCATACGCGTAACCAACGCCTCCCCCTCGACCGCCCGACGCATCCGGAAGAACCGCCGTGACGCTCCCGTCCTTCTTGTCGAGCCACATGAGTTGGGAAGCTCTGCGTCGCCTCCTCGCCATCGTCTTCAACCTCGGGGGCCGCCGATCGTCGTTGCCGATTTGTCGTCCACAGCCCATACCCGAACCCGCTGAGACTGCCGTCCGACTCCCTGTGAGCTCTGCCATTGTTACCCACTCCTCCCTGCGTCGATTCCTTGCCTTAGCGCCGTTCCCCACCATGAGCGAAGCTCACCGCCGCCTGGCTTTGTCGCCGCCGTGGCCTAAGCTCAAACCACCCGCGCCCTTGCACCGCATCGCGCTCCTGGTGCCTCCAGGAGGCCGCCTAGCCTCTCTAATCGCTCGCCTGCTTGCTGCAGCCCAGCGCCCGCAACCAGCCGAGCTCCGGCCGCCGCCCAGCTCGCTGCCGTCGCTGCCACCGACCAACCCAGCTCGCCCCACGCGCTCCACCAGATGCGCCTCGCTCCCAGTGTTCCGTAGCCGCAAGGCGCGCGTGAAACGATGCCCCATAGCGCGAGTCCGACGAGCTCTCGCCATCGGTTTGGTCATCGCCGGCGTAGATCCGGTGATGATGACGTGGCTGCTTAATTAGGGTTTAATCACCTAGTTAATTAACCACAAGACACAGACAGTTGGGCCCTGCGCCCTTAATTAACGACAGTTTATTTCCTGTTTAGTTTAGATTAATCCTGTGGCCCCACGCGTCAGCTTTGACCCTACTGACGTGGCCGTTGACCGGGCCCACCTGTCAGCTACACTAACCGGCCCTGTGTCACTGACGTGCGGACCCCACGCATCAGGTTTGACCTGGACTAGCCCCGTTGATTTGGTGACATCATGACGATGTCACGCTGACGTGATAAATACTTTCTGTATTTTAAACAAATCAGAAATGATTTATTTATTTCAGAAAATGTCCTCAACTTCTAAAAATCATAGAAATTCAACCGTAGCTCAGAATGAAATAAATTATATATGAAAAATTATCAGAAAAATCCAAAGAATCTGTTTATGGCATTTTCATGCATGTTTGAACAACTTATACCTGATGATCAGGTCAAACCAATTGAATGTCATTTGAATAATCACATATGGAGTTTGAATTTGAATCTTGTATTCAAACCAAATTCATTTAAATCGCTGTTAGTTGCATTAGCTCAAATCACAGCATATTGCCATGTCATGATCATGCATCATATTGTTGCATTGCATTGATTGTGTTTCCTCTCTGTTGCTGGTAATTGTTCCCCCTCAGTAGACGTGGTTCCGACGATGAGACCGATGACACCGATGAAGAACTATACTATCTTCTGAAGTGCCACGCAAGCAAAACCCCCTTGTTCATTCCGATATAATCCCACTCTCTCGCTCCTGCTCTCTTTTACTGCATTAGGACAACAACGATTCAACTGTTGCATGCTGCGGTAGTTGAACCCCTTTCCTCTGCATGACCTGTCATTGCCACAGTAAATAGATGAAACCCACTAGCATGAGTAGGAGTTGTTTGAGCCCTGATGTGCCTACTCATTCATGCTTGTTGTCATTCCTGCTATTGCTTAGAGTTGAGTCAGATCTGATTCATCGGGGATGAATTGGAATGTGGTGAACATGTCCTACTGTGTGAGAGCTAAGTGTGTGAACACGATTTGGTAAAGGTAGCGGTGAGAGGCCATATAGGAGTACATGGTGGGTTGTCTCATTGCATCCGTCCTCAGGAACTGAGTTCTGTGTTTGTGATCCATGAACAGTTACTACCATGCATTGGAATGCTTAAGTGCCCCTCTGGGACAGACTAGGCACCGTGGCACGGTGTACCAAGCGTAGGCTTGGGAACCCTGCACACATTGTTTGGGGCCGTGAGCGACACCCCGGCCGGATCTCCTTGCAGATGGAACCCGAATAGGCGATAAACCTGGACTAGAGACTTGTGTGGTTAGTCAGGTCGTGGCCGACTCCCTCGCCAGCTTCCGCTTGAAGGTTGCCGAGATACACAGCGTGTACATGGTGGTAAGTGGCGAGAGCGTGTGTGAAGAAGTACACCCCTGCAGGTTAACATCATCTATTGAATAGCCGTGTCCGCGGAAAAGGACTTACGAGTTGCACTGCACAGTTCACGAGACAAGTGAAAGTGGATACTCTAAAATGCGCAAGATAAGCGTGAGTGCTATGGATGGCGTTCTCGTAGGGAGACGGGAGCGGATCCATAGTGGTGTATTGATATGGTGAATATGTGGACTCATGTGTGCCACCTCAAAAGAGTTACTTGTAGTTGTAGTTTAGGATAGTCACCGAGTCAAAGCTGGCTTGCTGCAGTCAAACTCCACCACCCCCTTTTAAGCATGAGTGTTATTGTGATGCCATGTTGTATTTGCACATATCGAGCATATTGTGTGCATGATTGAAATGCTTGGTATGTTTGGGATTCGACAACCTAGTTGTTTATCCTTGGTAGCCTCTCTTATGGGGAAATGTAGTCTTGTGCTTCCATGAGCCATAGTAGTCACTTCTGGCCCGGTTCACCGGAGTCCTGCTAGCCCAAAGACTATCGCTCGGAACACCTGACTGACGGCATGTGATTCACTTTGTTCCTGTGTCTATCCCTTCGGGAAATGTCACGCTTGGTGACATCCGGAGTCTGCCTAGCCTGCTACAGCCGGGTTCCCGAGTCCTATTAGCCCATGCTATAGGCGGATTTGCACGCTGGCCGACATGCTCGATGTTGATTCATGTATGCTGTCCTCGTAAGTTAGTGCCACTTTGGGTTCACGACTAGTCATGTCGGCCGGGTTCTTCATCATATGGATGCTAGCGACACTATCATATACGTGAGCCAAAAGGCGCAAACGGTCCCGGGCCATGGTAAGGCGACACTCGTGGGAATACCGTGCGTGAGGCCGCAAAGTGATATGAGGTGTTACAGGCTAGACCGGTGTGACTTAGAATCGGGGTCCTGTGACGCCCGGATAATCAAGCTACAGTAAACCTCTGCTAATGGTGCCATGTCACCTCTGTTACTATTGATAAACTCAAGTTAGTTCAAAAACGATTCAAATTTAAATTTAAATTATAGGCAAACAGTAAAATTTTCAAATATCAAAACTAAAATGTTCGGGTTGTGTCAAATAAATCGTAAGTAATTATGGTGGAGAAACCAAACTTTGATAAAATGTTTAAAGGCTCCAAAACAATTAAAAGAGTAGTGAAAACAATTAGACAAATGCCTATTGAATTTATAAAATGCTAAAACTATTTTATTATGGGTTAAGAATTAATCTCACAGTAGTTTGTTGATACATACAAATTTAGGCACTAGTGGTAATTTTTATAAAACTAAAATTAAAAGAAACTACAAAAAAGGAAATAAAAACAGAAAACAAATAAATACGAAAAAAGGAAGGAAAACCCCCGGGCTCCGGCCCAAAGAAATATCAGCCCCACTGGGCCAACCCAGCAGGCCCAGCCGACCACCCCACTCCCCATAACCCCCTAGCGACCGAAACCCTAACCCACTCGCTCCCACTCCCTCCCCACGTCGCCACTCCCTCTCCTCCTCCCGATCCGATCTGGATCGGGATGGCTCCCTCCCCTCGGTCCTCGCCCCTCTGCCCGATCTGGATCGGGCGCTGCCTCCTCCCTCCCTCGTGCGCCGTCTGACCACCACCGCTTGGAGACCTCGCCGCCTCGACCTCTTCCCGTCGTCGACCCGCCACCAGCTGACCGTCCTCGTCCTCCTCCCCGAACGGCTTCCACGAGCTCAGCGCCGCCACCTCGGGACTGCCTCCCGTCGCCCCTCGCGTCCCGTCGTCCTCCCCACGCCCCCACTGCCTAGACCCCACGGCCCCGTGGTGAGGCCCGCAATATCCTCTCTCCCTTGCCCGTCCTTGCCCGTGGCCGCCCCGTCGTGCAGCGCCCGCTCGTCGCCCATCCCCATCGATCTTGCCGGCTCGTGAGCTGCTGCAGCGCCCTCGTGCTACAGGTTGTGCCAGGCCACGCCCGGTGACTCCGCTTGCCTCCCGCTCCGTCCGCCTCTCCTGCAGCCGTCTGCTGCTTCTTCCCGTCGTCAACGCAGACGCCGCCCACGACGGCCGCCCCGCTCCCTCGGCGCCACTCGCCGCGGCAGCCCTGCTGCTTGCTCTGCACAACGCTGACGCTGGCCGTGGCTATCGGCCTCCACTGCTCGGCGCCCTATCGGGTCCGGCTTAGCAGGCGTCTTGCCCGACGAACAGTCTTTGGGTGCCTGTTGCGCCCGTGCCTACTAAGGCCCTTCTGGGCCACTACCAAACGGGGCCCACTGTCCAGGACTTAAAAAAAAGGAATTGAAAAAATGTAATAATTAAAATAATTAATTAATTAATTCATTAGTTAACTTAATTAATCCTATTTAGATTAAACTAATCACCTAATTAAACTAACCAATTACATTTAACTAAACTTCGATCAATGTGATGGGACCCACGGGTTAGTTTGACCAGTCAACGATCATATTTGACCTGCTGATGTCATGGTGATGTCATGCTGACATCACCTTTCACTATTCTAGGATGTGGATTTAAAATAATTAAGTAAATTCTAAAAATGATTAAATCTTTTAAAATTAATATAAAATAAACCATAGCTCGGATGAAAATACTTTGTACATTAAAGTTGCTCAGAACGACGAGACGAATCCGGATACGCAGCCCGTTCGTCCGCCACACATCCCTAGCATAGAAAACATGCAACTTTCCCCCTTCGGTTCATCTGCCCAAAAACGCGAAACACCGGGAATACTTTCCCGGATATTTCCCCCCTTTCGCCGGTACCACCTAGTACCGCGTAAGGTCACTCTAGACCGCGTATTGCCATGTTACGCTTTGTGATGCTTTGATTGCTCTGTTATTTATTGTGTTCCCCCTCCGTTACTTCTTTCCGGTAGACCCCGAGACTGCCGGCGACCCCCAGTTCGACTACGGTGTTGACGATCCCTCCTTGCCAGAGCAACCAGGCAAGCCCCCCCCTTGATCACCAGATATCGCCTATTCTACTCTATACTGCTTGCATTAGAGTAGTGTAGCATGTTACTGCTTTCCGTTATTCCAATCCTGATGCATAGCCTGTCCTTGCTACTATTGTTAACTTTACGCAATCCTACATGCTTAGTATAGGATGCTAGTATTCCATCGATGGCCCTACATTCTTGTCCGTCTGTTTGTGCTATACTATCGGGCTGTGATCACTTGGGAGGTGATCACGGGTATATACTATATACTTTTATACATGATACATGTGGTGACTAAAGTCGGGTCGGCTTGTGGAGCACCCATGAGTGATTCATAGATTGGGGGCTGAAAGGACCTTTGTCCCAATGACCCTCTGTGTGGATCTTTGTGGCGGAGGCTGACAGGGCGAGTTGAGACCGCCTAGGTGAGAGGTGGGCCTGGCCCTAGTCGGTGTCATGATTACATCATTAACACGCTTAACGAGATCTTGGTATTTGATCCGAGTGCGGCCATTTGGTCTATATGCACTAACCAACTACGTGGGAAAGATATGGGCACTTGGCGTCTGGTATCGGCCCGAAGCCTTCGTGGCGTCGTGGCGGCGTGTAGCGCGGATTGGACTGGAACGCTGTTAGGCTAGGTCTCTGCGGCCGCCCACGCAACATGCGGTGTGCTAAGGCGATGGGCCCAGACCCCTGCGCTTAGGTTTAGACCCGGCGTCTTGACCTCTCTGTTGGCCTAGGTGGGGCTGCGACATGTTGATCTTCAGCGGCGGGCATGACCGAGAAAGTGTGTCGGCCAAATGGGATCAAGCGTGTTGGGTTATGTGGTGTACCCTGCAGGGAAGTTAATCTATTGAATAGCCGTGATCTTGATGCAGGGGCGACTTGGAGTTGTACCTTGACCTTATGACAACTAGAACCGGATACTTAATAAAACACACCCTTCCATGTGCCAGATACAACCTAGTGATCGCTCTCTAACAGGGCGACTAGGAGGGGATTGCCGGGTAGGATTATGCTATGCGATGCTACTTGGAGGAATTCAGTCTACCCTCTTCTACATCTTTGCAAGGCGGAGGCTGCGAAGCGTAGTCTTCGACAGGATTAGCTATCCCCCTCTTATTCTGGCATTCTGCAGTTCAGTCCACCGATATGGCCCTTTACACATATATCCATGCATATGTAGTGTAGCTCCTTGCTTGCGAGTACTTTGGTTGAGTACTCACGGTTGCCTTGTTCCTCCTTTTCCCCCCTTTCTTTACCCGATTGCTGCGACCAGACGATGGAGCCCAGGAGCCATACGCCACCTTCGACGACGACTCCTACTACACTGGAGGTGCCTACTACTACGTGCAGCCCGCTGACGACGACCAGGAGTAGTTAGGAGGATCCCAGGCAGGAGGCCTGCGCCTCTTTCAATCTGTATCCCAGTTTGTGCTAGCCTTCTTAAGGCAAACTTGTTTAACTTATGTCTGTACTCAGATATTGTTGCTTCCGCTGACTCGTCTATGATCGAGCACTTGTATTCGAGCCCTCGAGGCCCCTAGCTTGTATTATGATGCTTGTATGACATTTATGTTTAAGAGTTGTGTTGTGATATCTTCCCGTGAGTCCCTGATCTTGATCGTACACATTTGCATGCATGACTAGTGTACGATTGAATCGAAGGCGTCACAAGATTGGTATCGAGCCATTGCTGTAGGAATCTCCCTTCCACACTCCTTGGCCGAAGTTGAGTCTAGTCAATGAAAATTGTTTTACTAACATGGCTGTGCGGCCCATGGGCCCACGTCGCCATTGGGTGGTATTAGGATCTTTTACTCCTCGATCTTTACTCTGGGACTCTGAGCTCTCTTCTATTCGGGTTAAATGATTTTCTAAAAATCTAACTTTAGGTTCTCGAAAACACTTTCTCCCGGAGAGCCCCTTCAGTCCAGATTATCGCCGGCTGCACCAGAAGATTTCGAAGTTACTCTCCGATACTCTTTTGAGACTTTGTGCCCGTTGCTTTTGCAATTCCCTACCACCGAAATATCCATATGGATAAATACATACACTTGCCGTTCTTACTTCTATTCCCAGTTGATCTTGTTATTACAAGATACCCTGAATTCCTCTTTATTGTTCTGAGAATATTTTGTGCCTACTGCCTTGCAGTTCTTTGCCACATGAATACCCCTACAGATAATTTCTCGCACTTATCGAGTATCCGCTCATCCCCCAGTTGTTCATGTGTTTCACAATGGTCTTCGAAATACTATTCGATCCTACAGAAATCCTTAGTAGCTTATTGCTTGGCAAATACTTGTCTGCTTGCATTATGGATGCGTTCCATATGACTAGCAATATTGATAGTATCCTTTGTCATTGTCATTTTGAGTCCGTTGATTCAATATGTTGCAAATGATCGCAATCCTCAATCAGAACCTAGAATTCATCTTTTCGGCTCAGACGTCATTTTAAACATGAGCTTGTTCTTGACCAATCTATTGGCCGTCAATTGTACCCTTAGGTCTATTGAACTTATCCACCCTTGATCACAGCGTCCTCTGTTGATCCTTCGATTTGGAAATCATAGTCCTTTGATATCTAAGCATCGAATCATTCAGTTGTTCTATAATATGATGCCCTTGCATTCTTTCTTCAACTGGTTGTGTGCCGATGCTCACATCAGCTCCGCTATCGATCGCCATATCCACTGTTGGATTATTATCCGACAGTGTCCTTCATAATTAATCACCTAGTGAGTTCTTTCTCCGATACATAATGCCTTTGGTAAATTGTATCCTCTCCTTTTGTCAACCATGCTCTATTTTCGAGCTTGTGTTAGTTACTCTTGAAGCTTGTGGTATATGTTTCTAAGATGCCCCGATGGGTTGGACCTATACCTTCTCTAAAACCGTGAGAACCCAAAAGTTTTCACGGGTCATACTCCTCTGTTAATTCCCCAGGTAGGTTTCCACAATCAACTCATTTTTAATAAGAGCAAGATGTGAATGAAAGGTTATGCACTGAGGAAATGGGAGTCGACCTTGAACTTTGTGTTCATGCCCATGGACACGATGTAGATCCTATCATTGAAAGCTTCTCTTAAATTAATTATTCCCTTGGTATAAGTTCATCTTATATCTGGGATCTGGCCTTTTGCAATCGTGGTTCCGACCATATTGTTCTTCCTTGATCCCATTCTCGGACAAGTTGAAGTACTTGTCTTCTGCAGGACAATACACCTGCCAACCTCTACTCTGCTCTACCTTCGAGTATACCCTCTGGTACCTCGAGAATATCATGGAACTACATAACTTCTTATGAGTTCTTCATCAACTATTATTCTCGCCGATTCCAATCCCCCTCGAGTTTTGAGTTATTAGTCACTCAAGAACACCAATAAGTGTATCGATTCTGCACTCCGATTCAATACTCTAAGTAATTTTCGTTGCTTATGAGTTTAATAATCCTTCAAGTCATTCCTAGCCTAATTGGTATATCCTTATTGTGCTAAATTCTAACTGTGCTACCTCGTCCTTATTCCTGGAGCACAACTTTCGTCGATGAACTAAGCTTCGTCAATTTCCTCGTCTTATCGTTTCACCTCGAACAACAAACTTGACCCCGAGTTTGTATAGTATCTGTGGCTCCAATAATCTTTTGCTGCATCAGTCCTTTTGCTTGATGCAGTCGCTGATCAATTGCTTCTTCGTGGATCCTCTCGACAACAAATTGTCGTGATCATCATCAACATTTTGAGCTCTTCCAGGATATCAATTGAATTCATGATGAGAAATACCAACCTTGCCCTCGATGAATTGTATTATCATCGACCACTTTATTGCCTTCTCACCAACACAAGCTTGTTCATGTTTGGTGTTATACCTTGAGTTCCTTGCTATCCAGCAATTGTTCTTCTTTACCTTGGAGTATTACCATCTTTTATGTCAAGAATGTTACGAGATTTGTTCCACCTCTTGAGAATTCTTGACAAAGAAATACTTCTCGCCATCTTCGTTCATTTCTTGGTCCCGTGTTGATTCTAACCGGATACCAACAAATGAACGGTGTTGTTGGATTACGTACTTCTAGCAACCCTATTGCTTGTAAGTTAATGAGCGATAGTTACATTCTTTGTGTATTGGATATCGAATCACCATTCTAACATTGATCGTGCTACCTAAGCCCATATGTCGGGTGCACCTTTCAACCAATGTTTAAATTGTGTATGTTTTCCTCAAGCATACATCATTATATCATTTGATCTGACAAATGTTGTCTCCTTGTTCACA
Organism: Aegilops bicornis; assembly: GCA_021605145.1. Lineage (NCBI taxonomy): Eukaryota > Viridiplantae > Streptophyta > Magnoliopsida > Poales > Poaceae > Aegilops > Aegilops bicornis. The sequence continues at coordinate 197,126,731 of CM038675.1, forward strand.
TAACTGTGAAATCCATCCTTTGTTAATCTCGATGAATTGTTGCTGAGTCCATCAGCCACCTCCTCGTCCTATCCTTGTATTAATGATGAGCTTTTGTTTCGGAACTCGCTCCGTAGTAAATTTCCCGAGAATCTTACAATGTTGTCTCATCAATTTGTTTTGCACCTTTTCTTCTCAGGCATCCTGAGCCTGAGGTATCCTAACACCGATCAGATCTAAATCTCGGTCAGATATGATGGTTGGAACATTTTTCCAAGAGTTATAACACTGGTCTTTTATGACCCAGTAAGGTGATGGCATGCCCAGCACACCTGGCCGGATGACCTGCTATTATAGATTCCTTTTCAACAAGGTTATCCATTCTTCCATGAGGAAATTGAAAGACTTATTCCACAATTTATTCCTGATGGATCCTTTGTGTATCCAAAGTCTGATCTTTACCCAGTGACCATGTCAATGCTATCTCGAAGCATGTCTGTGGTACTCCATTCATCAACAAGAATATTTGAAGCGCAATGCTTAATTTTTCTTGATCAATTAACCAAACACTGTTGTATGGGTAACATCATGAAATCCGTCTCCCCCTTACCTAAAGGGTTTTCTATGTTATATCTTGTCATGGATATCATGCTCTGCTTGTCCTTGGGAAGGATATACTCCTGGAATATGTGTTTAAACACATTTACCTTCCCAGTGTTCTGTTTAATCTAATAATCATGTTTTCCTTTTCGTTGTTTTGTTTAACCTTTCTGGTGATCTATATGATCTAAGCAGTAAATTTCTTTTGTTTATGTAGACATCCAGGTGTACAATTCTGACAGCAAGAACCTGTTACTATTGTTGATGACATTCTGGTAACCACCGATGGACGAGAACTTTTCCCACAGGTCCTCCTCGTTTCAACGAGCAGGAAAATGGTTCTCTTTGTCCCTCGCCCTTGGTACCAACGTTTTGCCAACATAACTCGCAAGCTATCCTCTGACATGCCTTGCTATCATGACCGTGCAAGATGTCAGCCCCTTTCTACTTTTAACCCACATGGTGGGCCCATAACCCACAGTTTCACAAGATCAAAACCTGACTCTCCTGTAGACTCTATTGCCAAAGTTATTCCTCGAGCTTGACTTCGTATGTAATTCACGAGCCACCTTCCGTGGGATCATCAATTCTGGTATTAACCACAATACCTACACCCATTGCCTTGTTTCAGGCAACGACGATTGTCTATCCGTTTCAAACTTTTTATGGTACCTTCTTACTTTGCTCTCGATGTGTTTTATTTGTTCAACTCGAGAGATACTCTTATGATCATTCTTGGGATACCCCCCAGATGATTTTCCCTTATAACATTCAATTGTTGTAAAGCTGCCCCTTACCTATTCGTAAGTACGATGGAGTTCCCAAAGAAAGGACGACAACTTCATCATGATGACCTGAAACAACAGAATGAAGACATCAATGTAATGGATCAACCTCTTCGAGAAGAACAACCTAGACCAAGAACACTCCCTAGAATTTTGTAACCCGAACCTTTCCCCCTTAGTCCCGGATAATCGAGCTACAGTAAACCTCTGCTAATGGTGCCACGTCACCTCGGTTACTGTTGATAAACTCGATTTAGTTCAAAAACGATTCAAATTAAAATTTAAAATATAGGCAAACAGTAAAATTTTCAAATATCAAAACTAAAATGTTCGGGTTGTGTCAAATAAATCATAAGTAATTATGGTGGAGAAACCAAACTTCGATAAAATGTTTAAAGGCTCCAAACCAATTAAAAGAGTAGTGAAAACAATTAAACAACTGTCTATTGAATTTATAAAATGCTAAAACTATTTTATTATGGGTTAAGAATTAATCTCATAGTAGTTTGTTGATACATACAAATTTAGGCACTAGTGGTAATTTTTATAAAACTAAAATTAAAAGAAACTACCAAAAAGGAAATAAAACAGAAAACAAATAAATCTGAAAAAAGGAAGGAAAACCATGGGCTCCGGCCCGGCCATATCATCAACCCCAGGCCAACCCAAGAGCCCGGCCACCCCACTCCCCATAACCCCCTGGCGACCGAAACCCTAACCCACTCGCTCCCACTCCCTCCCCACATCGCCACTCCCTCTACTCCTCCCGATCTGATCTGGATCGGGGATGAAACCCCCACTCCCCTCGGTCCTCGCCCCCTCTGCCCGATCTGGATCGGGCGCCGGAGCCCCTCCCCCTCGCTCGTCGCCGTGCGCCTCTCTGCCTTGGGAGACCTCGCCGCCTCGACCTCTTCCCCGTCGTCGACCCCGCCACCAGCGCTAACCCGTCTTCGTCCTTCTCCCCAAACGGCTTCCACGAGCCCACGCCGCCACCTCGCCGGACTGCCTCCCCGTCGTCCTCCCCACGCCCCACTGCCTAGACCCCACGGCCCCGCGGTGAGGCCCGCGATCTCCTCTCTCCTTCGCCCCGTCCTCGCCCGTGACCGCCCCCGTCGTGCGGCAGGCGCTCGTCGCCCATCCCCACTTGGTCTTTGCCGGCTCGTGAGCTGCTGCGTGCCCTCGCTCTGGGTTGTGCCAGGCTGCGCCCGATGACTCCGCTCGCCTCCCGCTCCGTCCGCCTCTCCTGTTGCGCTGCTTCTTCTCGTCGGCCAACGCAGACGCCGCCCACGACGGCCGCGCCCCTGCTCCCTCCTGCACCACTTGCCCGTGACCCCCCTGCCGCTGCTCTGCACAACCGCCTGACCGGTGCCATGGCCATCGGCCTCCCCCTGCTCCGGCGCCCTATCGGGTCCGCCGCCCTGGCGTCTTGCCCGAACGAGCAGTGTTGGGCGCCCATTGCGCCCGTGCGTGCTAAGGCCCTTCTGGGCCACTGCCAAACGGGGCCCACTGCCCAGGACTAAAAAAAAGGAATTGAAAAAATATAATAATTAAATTAATTAATTAATTAATTAACTTAATTAATCCTATTTAGATTAAACTAATCACCTAATTAAACTAACCAATTCTGTTTAACTAAACCCAGTCAATGACAGTGGGACCCACGGGTTAGTTTGACCAGTCAACGGTCAGATTTGACCTGCTGATGTCATGGTGATGTCATGATGACATCACCTTTCAGTATTCTGGATAATGTGGGTTTAAAATAATTACGTAAATTATAAAAATGATTAAATCTTTTAAAATTAATATAAAATAAACCGTAGCTCGGATGAAAATACTTTGTACATGAAAGTTGCTCAGAACGACGAGACGAATCCGGATACGCAGCCCGTTCGTCCGCCACACATCCCTAGCATAGCAAACACGCAACTTTCCCCCTCCGGTTCATCTGCCCGAAAACGCGAAACACCGGGAATACTTTCCTGGATCTTTCCCCCCTTTCGCCGGTACCACCTAGTACCGCGTTAGGTCACTATAGACCGCGTATTGCCATGTTATGCTTTGTGATGCTTTGATTGCTCTGTTATTTATTGTGTTCCCCCTCCGTTACTTCTTTCCGGTAGACCCCGAGACTGCCGGCGACCCCCAGTTCGACTACAGTGTTGACGATCCCTCCTTGCCAGAGCAACCAGGCAAGCCCCTTGATCACCGGATATCGCCTATTCTACTCTATCTGCTTGCATTAGAGTAGTGTAGCATGTTCTTGCTTTCCGTTATTCCTATCACGATGCATAGCCTTTGTCCTTGCTACTCATTGTTAACTTTACTGCAATCCTACATGCTTAGTATAGGATGCTAGTATTCCATCGGTGGCCCTACATTCTTGTCCGTCTGTTTGTGCTATACTATCGGGCTGTGATCACTTGGGAGGTGATCACGGGTATATACTATATACTTTATACATGATACATGTGGTGACTAAAGTCGGGTCGACATGGAGCACCCATGAGTGATTCACGGATTGGGGGCTGAAAGGACCTTTGTCCCCATGACCCTCTGTGTGGATCTTAGTGGCGGGCTGACAGGCAGGTTGAGACCACCTAGGTGAGAGGTGAGCTGGCCCTAGTCGGTGTCCATGATTACATCATTAACACGCTTAACGAGATCTTGGTATTTGATCCGAGTGCGGCCATTTGGTCTATATGCACTAACCAACTACGTGGGAAAGATATGGGCGCTCGGCGTCCTGGTATCAGCCGAAGCCTTCGTGACGTCGGCCGAGGTGGTAGCGCGGATTGGGCTGAACGCTTTGTTAGGCTAGAGTGCGCTTCCGGCCGCCCGCATAGCGTCTTGAGGTGTGCTAAGGGCGATGGGCCACGACCCTGTGCGCTTAGGTTTAGACCGCGTGCTGACCTCTCTGTTGGCCTAGGTGGGGCTGCGGCGTGTTGATCTTTGGCGGCCGGGCATGACCGGAAAGTGTGTCGACCAAATGGGATCAAGCGTGTTGGGTTATGTGGTGCACCCCTGCAGGGAAGGTAATCTATTCGAATAGCCGTGATCTTCGGTAACAGGACGACTTGGAGTTGTACCTTGACCTTATGACAACTAGAACCGGATACTTAGTAAAACACACCCTTCCAAGTGCTAGATACAACCCGGTGATCGCTCTCTAACAAGGTGACGAGCAGGGGATTGCCGGGTAGGATTATGCTATGCGATGCTACTTGGAGGACTTCAGTCTACCCTCTTCTATATGCTGCAAGACGGAGGCTGCCAGAAGCGTAGTCTTCGACAGGATTAGCTATCCCCCTCTTATTCTGGCATTCTACAGTTCAGTCCACCGGTATGGCCCTTTACACATATATCCATGCATATGTAGTGTAGCTCCTTGCTTGTGAGTACTTTGGATGAGTACTCACGGTTGCCTTGTTCCCCCTTTCCCCCCTTTCTTTACATGATTGCTGCAACCAGACGATGGAGCCCAGGAGCCATACGCCACCGTCGACGAACACTCCTACTACACCGGAGGTGCCTACTACTACGTGCAGCCCGCAGAAGATGACCAGGAGTAGTTAGGAGGATCCCAGGCAGGAGGCCTGCGCCTCTTTTGATCTGTATCCTAGTTTGTGCTAGCCTTCTTAAGGCAAACTTGTTTAACTTATGTCTGTACTCAGATATTGTTGCTTCCGCTGACTCGTCTATGATCGAGCACTTGTATTCGAGCCCTCGAGGCCCCTGTCTTGTATTATGATGCTTGTATGACTTATTTATGTTTTAGAGTTGTGTTGTGATATCTTCCCGTGAGTCCCTGATCTTGATCGTACACATTTGCGTGTATGATTAGTGTACGATTGAATCAGGGGCGTCACAGGTCCTGACAGCTTTGGTATCAGAGCCTGACTGCCTGTAGGATTACCAAGCCAAACTGGTCGAAGTTGAGTCTAGAAATGCTTTAGTTATATAAGGGAATTGATTGTAGAAGGCAACGTAAGGCTCTTTTTACTCCTTTACCTTATGCCCTTATGATCTGAGTTATCCCATCTTTCCTACGGGGTTAAGGAACTAGGCTTTCTATTCTTTCTATCAGGATCACATGTTACTAATCTGTAGACTTATAGGATTGACGGATGTAAGCCTCAGTTCAGTTCCTACTACTTCTGTGTATTGTCAGTTGGTCTCGAAACCTTGATATTATGATGTTGAGTGGTTATGCCACCATTTTTGCATAATATCTCAAAATCTTTTGAGCATTTACAGCCGTTATGCCGTCCGTGTCATCCCAGGTTTCTAAAGAATCTGATGCATTTGCAAATTCTTCCTCCCAGTTTCCGATGTCCTTTTGGGTCAGATTAAGCGCACTAAACGGTCTGTTGAGGTACTCCATTCCCTTGACATATATGTTGGAGCTAGTATTATGACCCTAGGTGTTTTAGGGAGTCACCTAGTAATCTAGCCATGTTTTGTGTTCCCAGTGTGGTGATTCTGGCCACCATTCTCGAAAGCATCCTGTGATGCCATTTAGTTAGTAGGTATTCTATTCCTGGGTTTTCAACCCGGGATTCACTCCACTCACCTCTTGTTGATAGTGTTTTCTAGTTCCTTTAGGATATTAGTAACCTTTGTGATAGTCCTCAAGGTCCGTGGTAAATCCTTCTTCCAATACCATGAACTACTTATGGCAGAAGTTCCTTATTGAACCAAAACATCACAATAAGAGTGCTCTTGATGAGTTCTACATTCTGCATTGTGAATCTGCCAGTCCTACCTTTCTGGATGGATTATCTGGAAGAAATATGTTGAACTTGTTTTACATACTAAATCTATGCATCCACAACTCAGAAAATCATATGTTCTTTTGAGTTGTACCTCTTTAGTTGTTTCCTAGCCCTCGTCTATCAATTGATAGTCAGGAGTAGTTGTGCATTTGTTCATCGATACCTATTACTCTTGTGGTCCGTCAAGCCATTCTATTCCAGAATGACTAGGAGAAACAAACTCCAGTACCTCATCCATTTCTAGGATTGGGTCAAAGTAGTTGTGCTCGGCAGATCAAAATGCCAATCCAGCTTTTGATTCTGTTCTACCCTGAAGTATTACCGTCTTATGTCAAGGATGTCATGGGAATTGCACAACCTCTTATGAATTCTTGATGAAGTGATACTTCTCGCCATCATTATTCATTCCTCGGTCCCGTGTTGTCGCAACCGGAATGCCGACAAGTGAATAGTCATGTGCGAAATCAATACTCCTAGCAACCCAGTTGCTTGGTAGTTAATGGACAATACCCTCATTCTTAGCGTGCTGGTTATTGAATTATCATTCTAATACTGATCATGCTACCTATTCCATTTTTCCTGGTGCACTCTTCGATCAATGAGTTAGGATTATTCAATCCCTCGGTTATTTGATCATATCGTCTTGCTCTGAAAAGCAAGATTGTTCTCGAGCTTAGTAACATATCGGTGGTTCATGATGTTCCGAATATCTTCTCGGAAGTATTACCAGGTTGTCACCTGACCGCTATGTTGAGTTTGTGATCATGTTAGCTTTTCTCCAAACCACCCATTCTCCAAGAATCCGTGTGGGATACCCCTGAGCTAGTTGGTTAAGCCAAACAACAACTTGGAGAGTTGGAAGATAAAAGCTTGTCTGACTTAGTTCATCGCTAAGGGATATCTTTTTGTGTGTGTGTTGAAGTAAGATGATATCTCCATCGATTGGTCCTCGTGATAAGTTGTTGGATTTATTGCCTTGTCAAAACTTTGACTTGAGTATGGGTTATCGTCAAGTCGAATCAGAACGAACGTTGTTCGTAATGTTGTCTTACTCGTGGTTGATCCTCGAGCATACACCATTACATCTTTTGGTCTGACCAATGCTATCACCGTGTTCACATGATGGTGGAAGTCCAGTGATATGGAAATTCTGATGAGTTGCTGTTGAGCCCATCAGCAGCATGTTGTCTCCTCCATGATTCATGTTGAACATTGAGCTAGTGTTGGAAACTTTGTAAGCATTGCCTTCGTGTTCCACTCATGAGGAATATGTTTTGGTGAAAGAAGTGACTTTCTCCAAGTTCACATGCATTAGGTGTAAGTTGCCGCCATGAATTTGAGAAAGGTTTGTTTTGTTCCCCTGGAATCATCCCAAATCAGTCATGCATACGTGCGATGAATTCTATGGTTTGGTAGATTAATTACCTCCACTCCATATGTATTCCCTAGCACACCAAGCCACTGGTTGATTTGTTCAAAGATAATAAGTTATAAGTGCTAGTCCTGAAGGTACCAGACGGATTTGTACAAGATTCCGTTATCCTCGATGATGGTTCCCAACCAGAACTCGGTAGTGTTTTATTATAAGACTACTATGTGGTCATGCTTGTCTGGGACAACATGTTCACATGTGTTTAGCAGAACTAGCTCATGTTTTGGAGCATGCTACCGTAGTTCATTTCCCGATAATCTCGCAACGTCATCTTGTCGATTTGTGTTGCAAACTTTCTTTTCCAGACATGCTGTCTGAGATATTCCGTTACCAACCAGATCTGAATCTCAGGCATATATGATGGTTGGAACTTTTCCAAGATCTATGATGTAGGTCCCGACAAGGTCGATGTTCTGGCCGACACACCTAACCGGAAGATCTATTATTGTAGCTTCTTGATTAAGCAATTTGACCATCTTCTCCATGAGGATTTGGTTTGAACTATTCCACAAGTTGTTCCTTATGGATTTTTGTGCTCCTGAAGCCCGACCTATACTTGATGGCCATGTTAATGCTTTTAAGCATGATTGTGATATCTAATACATCAAGGGGAACATTAGAAGCGGAGTGCTAAGTGTCTCTCGGTCGATCATCCAGGTTTTTCTCCTTGGCATTGCTAAGGACAAATCTGAGAAAGTGGTGTCTTCCTTTGCATCTGCATCGTCCATCACTATTCATCATGGTAGTATGATGTGTTGCCAGGATCCTCGACACAGATGTTGGTAAGACCTTGATGAGTATGGAGATGCTCAAGTTCTTGAGAGCACACTCAGTCACTAGGTTATATCCTCTGTATCCACTGGAATGTGCCTCCCGTTTGCCGAGTTGTCCCGGGCCATGGTAAGGCGACACCATGGGAATACCGTGCGTGAGGTCGCAAAGTGATATGAGGTGTTACCGGCTAGATCGATGTGACTTGGAATCGGGGTCCTGACAGCTTTGGTATCAGAGCCTGACTACATGTAGGATTACCAAGCCAAACTGGTTGAAGTCGAGTCTAGAAATGCTTTAGTTAGATAAGGGAAATTATTGTGGAAGGGAACGTAAGGCTCTTTTTACTCCTTTACCTTATGCCCTTCTGATCTGAGTCAACTTCTTATTTTCTACGGGGATTAAGAACTAGGTTTTCTCATCTTTCTATCAGTATCACGTGTTACTAATCCGTAGACTTATAGGATTGATGGATTCAAGCCTCAGTTCAGTTCCTACTACTTCCGTATGTTCATAGCTGGCCTCAGAACTTTGATATTGTGATGATCGAGTGGTTATGCCACCATTTTTGTAGGATGTCTCAATCTTTTTGAGCATTTACAGTCGTTATGATGTCCGAGTCGTCCCAGGTTTCTTACTAGTCTGATGCATTTGCAACTCCCATCTTTTCGTCCCTGATGTTCCTTTGGGCCAGAATAAGCACACTAATCGTTGAGTTGAGGTACTCTGTTGCCTCGACATATATGTTGGAGCTATTATTATGACCCTAGGTGTCTTAGAGGATCACCTAGTAATCTAGCCATGTTTTTTGTTCCCAGTGTGATGATTCTGGCCATCATTCTCGAAAGCATCCCCTGATGCCATTTAGTAGTAGGCATTCTATTCGTGGGTTCTTGAACCCGAGATTCACTCTACTCATTCATGTTGTTAGTGTTTGCTAGTTCCTTTAGGATATTAGTAATCTTTGTGTTAGTCCTCGAGGTCCGTGGTATTTCCTTCTTCCAAATACCATGAACTTCTTATGGCAGAAGTTCTTTTGAACCAAAAGATTACAACGAGAGTGCTTTTGATGAATTCTCCATTATATTGTGAATCTGCCAGTTCTATCGTTCTGCATGGGTTATCCGGAAGAAATGTTGAGCTTTGCCCGACATACTAATCTATGCATCCACAACTCAGAAAGATATATGTCCCTTTGAGTTGTTCCTCTTTAATTGTATTTTGACCTCCGTCTATCATTTGATAGTCAAGGGTATGCGTGCATTCGTTCGCCGATGCCTATTATTCTTGTGGTCTATCAAGCCATCCTATTCCAGAATGACTAGGAGAAACAAACTCCAGAACCTCATCCATATCTAGGATTGGGTCAAAGCAATTGTAATATAAAATGGATATGTTAGTCTAAAACCTCATCCATAAAACTCCAGAACCTCATCCATATCCAGATATTGATTTCATGTGAATTCAAAAACAAGAAGAAAACAGAAAACTGGCACTAGGCACTAAATTAATATGTTAGTCCATTAAAATAATATAAAATGCTATAAAAAGTATATAAAAGTGATAATATAATAGCGTGAAAGAATAAAAACTTATAGATGTGTTTGAGACGTATCTATATCGAACCCACTGGAGCATGTGCACTATGACAATGAGTCAAACAAGTTATTGTTCTTGCAATAAGTAATAGTTTTTAACCGGACCTTTAACAACCTTTTGAAATGTAAACAATGATATGGAAATAGGCATTGTATGAGGTCTCATCTTCACAATAAATATAGTTCTGGAAGATACCATTACGATGTGCTCACAATGTGATGAAGTGGGGACGTGTCCAAAGTATATCACAACCGGTTGCGACTTGCATCAAGAGTCATATGTCCAACAGATGACTCTTACCGTCGCATGAGTTACCTCAGTTATTAATAATTACTTTAAACATTAGCATTGGACGTTTAATAACTATACCTCATTTGTCCCCAAGAAATTGCTTTTCGCTACACTGGTGCGCATCGGTCGTAAACAAACGGTTTTTAACCCCTTTCCGCGACAGCATTTGGAACCGTCTCCAAGTGAGTGTGGGCGATATGGGGGTCCTTCCCACACGACCCAGAAACCGTCGGAGATATGCCCTCCTGGCACACACGTTCGGCAAAAAGAGGTCATGTATGACCGGCGAGCGTTCAAATACGGAAATACGTACAATACCGCTAAAAAATACAATTATATGGCGAAATTGTTTCCGGTCCCAAGTACACCCCACACAGTCAGTCCCCGCTAAACGTTTCCGTTCGTATGTACATCCCACACAGTCGCTCCAAGGAAAACATTTCCGTTCACAGGTACATCACACACAATTTTTCCCGTTAAATCGTATGTGATAGCGTTGCAATTGCACACGATATTAATAATTTTATTGTTTGCGTTATTGAACATCACACACGGTGCGTAGAAAGAAACTGTGTGGCAAAGGCTATCCATCACACACACTTTTTTATGTGATAAACGTTTGCGCAAGGTGGCCTAACGCAAACAGTTTTCAAGAGAAAGTTGTGTGTGCAGTTGTCGGATTTCGGGTTCCGACAGACCCTTGAGGTTCGAACACTGGGGTGCACGCGGAGATCTCGCCCTCTACCTACCTGCACCCCGCCGCCTCGCTAGGATCTAAACTACGAAAGGAACAACATGAGAGACACAAGGTTTATACTAGTTCGGGCCACCATTGTGGTGTAATACCCTACTCTAGTTTGTGGTGTGGTGGATTGCCTCTTGGGCTGATGGTGATGAACAATACAAGGAAGAACAGCCTCGCGAGGGTCTGTTCTTGGCCGGGGAGATGAACTGCTTGGAGGAGTTCGATCGCTCTCTCCCTCTCTAGATTGCTTGGCCTCTAGCTCTGTTCTGGATCCCGGATCCAGCTCTCTCTCGATTCAAGATCAAGCCCCCTCTACCCTGTGGGTGGCTAGTCCTATTTATAGACAGAGGCCCTGGGCCTCTTCCCAAATATTGAGCGGGAAGGGCGCCAACAATTGGCCATTTTGAAGGGGAACATCTGGTACACTTATTCTGACTAAAGTTGGTCCTTGCCTGTCAAAGGCTCTGGTGGTACGCCTTGGCTTGGGCTCCACAATGACTTCCTTCCTGCCGTTGGGCTGGTCTTGGTCTTGTTGCACGAAATGGGCGCCTTTGTTTGATGCTCTCACTGCGCTTGCTCCCTTTGCACCAAAGAGGAAAGGAGGACACTTCTTGGAGCTAGCTCCGTCTGGCGCCCTTGGTCGTCATGGCTTGCGTCATGGGCACCTCGTGAGGTACCCCGCCTTGATCTCTCCGCCTCCTCGCGAGCCAGCCTGATGAGGTCGTGCCTGAGGAAGCTCCCTGTCGTCCGTCCCGCGAGGCTTGGCCCCTCGCAAGGATCTTGAGCTTGTGTTGATGAAGATGGGCCGTGATGGCCCCCTTTGAAACCACGCCCGCGGCCGCGAGCGAGCAAGTCTAGGGACCCGTTCCCTGCACGCCGACAGTAGCCCGGGCCCAAAAGCGCGCCCGGGCTTGGAGCTGACGAGAGGCGAAAGGGCAAGTCTTGAGCGCCCATGAGCCCCTAACGACATGCGGCCTTGGGCGCCGCGTGGCGGTTGATTGGACGTGGGTGCCTTAGCAACCGCGCGAGTTGATAAAGGAGCGGCGTCTGCCTAGGCTTTGCTTCCCTTGCTTTCTCTGGTTACTGCTTAGATCCCCTTTCTTGTGCCTCTCCTTTCTGCCTCCGAAATCTTCAGATCCACTTCGACTGCACGCTCTAGCAAGGCATGGCGCCTCGCCAGACCCCGACCGGAGCTTGGTACTCGCCTGCCCTGGACTCGTCGAACATGTCGGAGGCGAGCCTTGCCCGGGTGCGCCAGATGGTGGCGGCGCAGGGCATCTACGGGGCGAAGGTGTTCAAGGCCGGCTCCGCCCTCCCTGAGGGCCAAGGGAGCACCTTCTATCCGCTCTTTGTAAGCACCATTGTTGCCGATCTGATGCCTCCCTTTTCCGAGTTCTTCTTCTCTGTCCTCCGCCATTACAAGCTACAAGCTCTGCATCTCCACCCCAACTCTGTTCTCCTACAGCGATCTTCGCCTACTATTGTGAGGCTCACGTCGGGGTGCAGCCCCTCGGTGGCCACCTGCTGCGCCACTATTTCTCCCTCCGGACCTCTCGTGGTTCCATCTCTGCATGTCTTGAGTTTAAATCAGCGTCGGTAGCTCCATCGCCATTTGAATCCCGGGAAGAGGATTGAGGGCTTGAGGAGCAAGTGGGTCTTGGTAGATGTTGGGCGCATCCACCTCGGCTAATCTTGCCCACGGGCACCCACGCCTCAGATGATTGGTCTCGAGTGGAGCTCGTGGACCCCCGCGCGAGGACGGTGTTGGAGAAGATGGACTTGGATCTGAGGCCGGCCAGCATGGCGGCGGGCGAGCTGACCGTGGCCGTCATTCTTGAGGAATTCTGGAGCACCGGTGGCTCCGCCGTCGATTACCCACTTCCGATGTGGAGGCCCCACCCGAGCCCAGCGGTTCGGCCGACGAGGACCTGGCTGAGGTTCTCCAATCTTTGGTCGGGACGGCGTGGCGAGGTTGGGCGCTCCTGCGCCCCTATTCCTCATGACGACCGGGAGGCGGTAGTGGAGTCCATGCCCGTCTTCAACGGGACGGGCCCGTGCCTGCGGAGGTTCCCGAGGCGGTGGACGTGTCCTCCGGCGACTCCAGCAAAGAGAAGGGATAAGGGGAGCGGGAAGGAGGGCTCGACTCCGAGGCGACCGATGGAGAGTCGAGGGCTCCCCTCCCTCGGCGCAAGTCCTGCGTTCTCCGCCTCTCACCGAGCGACAACGACGACGAGGATGATGACGAGCAGGGCGGCGGGAGCTTGCCCCCAATCTCGAAGAAGGATAGGACCGGGCTGATCCCCCGCGGGTCTGCCCCGGCCCCGAGGAGATCCGTAGGCGCGCCTTCTGCTCCCGAGCTCCTTGAGGCTGATCCTTGCAGCCGGCTCTCGGGCTTCAAGTATGGCCGGAGGTTGCTCGAGCCCATGACGGCGACTGTAAGTGCTCGATTCCTATCTTATTTCTTGTTTTGTCGTGAGGCTTGACATCTGTATCTCTTGGCTAGGTGGCGCCCATGACAAAGAAGCCGAAGGGATCTCTGAGGTTTAAATGCAGGGGCAGCGCCTCTGCCCACGAAAGAAGGTGACCGCAATGCACGGGCCTCTCCTGCCCGGTCGTCCTCACGAGGCCTGGCTGAGCCGGCTGGGGCGAGCTCAGCCCCCAGCCCAAGCGACTCTGAGGTGCCCTTGGTGATCACGCCACCACAGCCGTTGGTAGCGGCGAGGCTCCGCCTCTCGAGATCTTGTGGTCCTGCCGCCTTCTCCTCCTACCCCACCGACTGCTGTCTCTCCGACTCCTCCTACCGTTCTGGATCGTGCTGCTGCCGAACTGGACCGGCTGCGGCAGGATCTTTTGGGCGCCGACCCTCGTCTAGTGGCCGGGCGCTTGGAGCTGGCTTCTGGCTGGATTCGCTCCGACGCTTTGATTCGAGCGGCGCTGGTCTAGACCTCGACGGCTTCCGACGAGGAGAAGCAGGCCGTCCTTGAAGTAGCTGCTTTCATGACGCTGCCTTGGGGAGGTAGCCGATGTCGAGGTCGCTGCAAGGAGCTGGAGAGCGAGCTGCAGGCCTGCTGGGACCAGCTCGCCAAGGAGGCCCATATCGCCAAGAGCAGGAGGAAGGCATGAAAGCTCATGAGGTGGCCGTCAAGGACCAGGGCGCCAAGCTCAAGAAGCGCCGTGACCGCCTAGGCGCTGGAGCAAGAGTTGGAGGCGAGGAAGGTCGAGCTGGACGGCAAGGCACGGGTCCTTGCCGAGGATCGCGTGGCCTTCACGGAGATGGAGGTGAAGGCTCGCACCTTGCTGAGGGAGCTTTATGATAGCGGCCTGGAGAGCCCGCTGGCCGGCGCAGAGGACGGCCCCACCATGCTGCTTCCCTTCTTGGTTCGCGCTCTTGAAGATGTCACCCTTGGCCTTGGCCCTACGGCTGAGGCCGAGGCGCGTGCCTTGTCTTCTGCAGCGCTGACACGGGTCCTCACCCACATCTACCTTTGCGATCCCAACGTCGACCTCGACAGCCTGCTGGAGCCAGCGAGCGGCGAGCTTGCCGCTGCCGCTGCTGAGGCCGTGAAGGGTCATGCGGAGGCTCTGCTGGGGAAGTTTCGGGCCTTCAGCACCAAGCCGAAGCGGGGCGCTGCCAACCCTGCGGCTCCACAAGGCGAACCCGCTCCGCGTAGCTCCACCGCCGACAAGTGACTCCGTTGTGGCTCCTGTTCTGCTTTTAATTCCTGCACATGTATCATGCCTCGGGGAGGCGTTTAAACTTGCATTTGTCGTTGTGATACTTGATTATGGACTGTAATATTTGCTTTTGAATTCCTTGAAATTTGCGCTTTTCCTTCCTACTTGCTTATGTTCTACGCCGGTGAGCCGGCCCCTTGCTCTCTCGGCCGCCGTTAGCCCGGCCCGGAAACCAGGGCCGGGACCAAGGAGTGAGGGGCTACATGACAAGTTAGGCTCCTGAGTCGCGATGCTCAGGAGTCCCCCTTGGAGCACGAACAACAAGTAGGGAGGTGAGATGTGGGTGGATCTACCGTTCTACGTCTGCAGAGCCCGGCCCCGCGCATTCCTCAACCGCCGTTAGCCTTTCGGAACTAAGGGGTGAGGGGCTACATGACCAGTTAGGCTCCTGAGTCGCGATGCTCAGGAGTCCCCCTTGACGCTCAAACGGCCTTCGTACCTTGGCTTCGCTCGGGGAGGGACGTGCGACGAACCAGGCCCGAGGGGCCTGGCTGGGTAGCGTGCGTCTGGGCGTGACCCGGGCGCAGCCCCCGTGCCCAGCCCCCTCGCACTCCCAAGGGGAGGCGTTGCGATGAGGCCAGACACTGAGCTCTGGGCTCCCTGAGGTTGATCAGCCCGGGGGCCACCCTCAGTTGTTTATCACCAGCGTGGAGCATAGCGCTTCCGTATGTGTACGGGCATAGCCGCTCCTCGGTAGTGTCGTCAGCCAGCGCGAAGCATGGTGCTTCCACTGGTGCGTGGGAGGGGGCTCCCCTCCGGGAGGAGCCCAGGCGTGCAGCCCATACGACACGTGGCTGGCACGGTAGGGCCTGACGAGGTGTATCTGGGCACCCGTGAGCCAGCGCGGGACTCACGGGGCCCTACCTCAAGGCGGGTTGCGCCTGGCACTGGGCCTTATCTTGTGATGTGTTCCTACAGATTTGGTTAGATGCCGGCGCTCTACGTCCTCGGGTCCCGGCCCTCGAGCTGGTCTCAGCCGTCGCTGGTATGCCAGGTCGCGATGCCGTGGACAAGGCGAAGGGTGAGGGCTGGAGAGCCGGTAGGAGCCCTGAGTCGCGATATTCAGGTACCCCCTTTAACGTGCAAGCGGTCGACATGAGCGAAGAAAAGGTGCCATGGATTGGCATCAAATAACAAGCATGATGGGACGAACGCATGACCCTAAATAAACGCAAGAGTGAAACATGCCGACGGGACTAGCCCGAGCGACTTGGGGATGATGCAACACGAACGGCGCCCCCAACAAGATAAGCTAGGAACAAGAATTAAAAGCGATACACGCGCGAGGACGGACCCACAGCGGCACAGGAATAATGCAGCCACAGGCGCTCCAGTGGAAATGAAACTTGAAAGATGTCACCTGATAGCGTTGAAGATGAAAGGGTGTTGGTGCAGCAGACTCGGTGGGCTGCGGGAGCCGATCCTCACGAGCCCCTAGGCTCAGGTGCCTCGGGGGGCTCCGGAGGCGCTGGTGGCTCCTCGGGGACCATCTCCATCTCTGCCAGGGCCGCAGAACGCCTGGCCTCTTGAGCCTCCAGGATGCTCCTCATGAGGCGTTGGTGCGTGGCAGCCGCGTTCGGCAAGCCATAAGGCATGCGAACGTAGCTGTGGGGTGGACCTTCGCAGCGCCCCACACGAGAGGGCCAGAGGCGCTCCTGAGAGGCGGCTCGGTTCAGCCCTGGTATGTCGATGCAGACGCGCAGCCCACCATCCTCGCCTCGATGGGGAGCTATGGCAGGTAAGCGGCAGCTGCCACTCATGACTCATGACTCCTGCAGCTCCTGAATGATCTCGCTGACGAACTCCTGAGGGTTCGGCCCTCCTTGCCTTGCTCCTTCTTGAGGGAAACGTGCTTTGAAACACGCCTCCAAGTGGTGCCCAAGCGCCTTCCTCGTGACCTTAGCAAGGTCGGTGGCCCTCCAGGGGGGAGCCCGAGCCTGCACGAGGAGGGCGGCCGGCGCTTTCTTATGCGATAGAAGGAGGTTCCCCCTGAGCAGGCGCGGACCCTGAGGGGCCTGCCTCCCGAGGGGCCGGGCCGGATGATGTCTTCTTCTTCTTGGGGGCGGTCTCGGGAAGCCTCTTGCTTCCGCGATCCGGGTCTTCCAGTGATGCGGCCTGAAAGGCTCGCTCCAGGGAGCACACCGCGTCTTTCTCTTCGCAGGGCACCGTGATGACTCCGCCACTTCACGGCATCTTGAGGGCGTTGTAGCCGTGGTGGGTTCTGACCATGAACTTGGCCAACGCTGGGTACCCGAGGATGGCGTTGTATGGCGGCGAATGTGTGGGCGACGTCGAAGTCGATGAGCTCGGTGCGGTAGGTTGTTCTTGTACCGAAGGTGACAGGAGGCGAACCTGCCCAATCGGGACCGTGGAGCCGTCGGTGACCCGGAAGAAAGGCTTGGTTGGCTGAAGCTGATTGTAAGGCACTTGGAGATTGTTGAGCGTTTCCATAGACAGGGCGTTGAGCCCTGCCCGCCATCAATGAGGGTCTTGGTGACTAGCACGTTCTTGATGATTGGGGAGCAAAGCATCGGGAGGACTCGGCTGTGGCCGCACACTTGAGCTGATCCGCCGAGCTGAGCGTGATGGTGCACGCCGACCACCGAGGGGCGTGTGGCTTCGAGCTTGGGGAGGACTGCATTCGCTAAGGGCGAATCGCTTGAAGATCTTGTTGAGAGGCTGGGGCTTGAGCTCCGCCCGGGATCTGAGCGATCGTGGCAGCTCCTGGAAGCCCCCAGCCCCCTCGTCGATGATGGTCTTCATTTCTCCTTGGCTGCGGTGGCAGAGGAGGGAGGCCTGCGTTGCCTTGCGGGCGATCCTCGCGAGGCTGATCCCTCCAGCCTCACTCGTGAGGCGGGTCCCGCCAGCGATCCTCGCGAGGTTGGTCGCGCCACTCTTGGCGAGGGCCGCGGTCTTCCCAGCGTCCTGCGTTCCTTCCTCCTCCTCGGCCGCAGCCCCGGTCGCTGCGGTCGGGACGTCGACCGATCCTCCCTTCTTGCATGGCTCGGAGCCCTTGACATTCGTTGGTATTGTGGGTGTGGAGGTCATGGTACACGCAGTACCGGCTGCCCTTGGAAGACTCGGGCTGATCCCTGCCCCGCTTGGTGTCCGGTTCTGCATGAAACCGGCAGCCCCTTGCGCTTCACATCCTTGGCCTTGGGTTTCTTACATTGCAGGTGCGGCGGGCAGCTTCGAGGAGGGAGGCGCCCTTCCTCGACCTGGCGCGCACTTAGTCGCCAAGTTGAACAGCTCAAGGAAGTGCACAGTCTTCATGCATCATGACTCCTCCTTCATCTTGACGTCGCACACACCGTCGGAGAAGGCGGAGATGATGGCCTCCTCGGTCACCTTGGGAATCTTGAGGCATGCGTTGTTGAAGCGTTGGATGTATTTCTGCAGGGTCTCCCCTGGTTGCTGCTTGATGCGGCGCATGTCGCTCACGGCGGGTGGCCGGTCACGAGTACCTTGGAAGTTGGCGATGAAGCGGGTGCGCATCTCGTCCCAGGAGGAGATCGTGCCTGGAGCCAGGTTCAGGAGCCAGGTGCGGGCCCCGTCCTTGAGCGCCATGGGAAACCAGTTCGCCATGACCTTCTCGTCTCCGTTGGCGGCTTTGATGCCCAGCTCGTAGAGCTGGAGGAACTCTGGTCGGCCGTGCCGTCGTAGCGAGGAGGCAGGTCCGGCTTGAACTTTTTCGACCCTGTGACGCTGCGCCTTACTTCGGTGGTGAAGGCACGCAGCTTCTTTGTGGCCACGGGAGGCCTTGGGTGACGAAGAGCTTGGCCTTGCGGGTCCGCATGCGCTGCAGCTGGGAGCAGCGCGGGGTCTTGACGTGCTGGAGCATGAGCGTGGTCGCGACGAGCTGGAGCGGGCAGCACTCGGGCAGCTTAATGCGGGCGAGGGACTTGCTGGTAGCTCTGCTCTTGCCGCGCTGGCGCCGGACGGAGCGGGTTCCGCCCAGGGACCACGCACCTTGGGGCCAGGGCGCCTTCTTGAGGGGGAGGCGGCCGAGGCGCCCCCGGAGCTTCGTCGCTTGCGCAGGGCGGGGTGCAGTGCAGTGGGACGGACGGCGCGGGGGAGCCCCCTGCGGCGCGGACGAGCTCGGTGACGCGGTCGAGCCACTCTTCGTAGACGTCGTCGACTGGGCGGTAGCGCAGGAGCTCGTTTGCCGCGATGAGCGCAGCTCGAGCCTCCATGGGCGCGCGGAATGCGCGAGATGAAGAACCAGCCGGGGCGAGTGAGGGGGTAGCAGTGCGGCCGTCTTGCCTCACGGAGGGATGCTGGGACGATGCTTGCTGCTCGTTCCCCGCCGGGCCGGTGGCGGCGTTGGCGGCGGCGACGAGAACGGCGAGGCGCCCGACGGAGCCGTCTGGCGACAGGAAGCAAGAGCGGCTCGGCGCTTTCAGCGAGCCCGATGAGCGTCGGACATGGATGCGGTGGTCGACGGAGAACAGAGGCGGCGGAAGGCAATTCCGGCACACCCCTACCGGGCGCGCCAAATGTCGGATTTCGGGTTCGGCAGACCCTTGAGGTTCGAACTTTGGGGTGCAGCGGAGATCTCGCTCTACCTACCTGCACCCGCCGCCTCGCTAGGATCTAAACTACGAAAGGAACAACACAAGAGACACAAGGTTTATACTAGTCCGGGCCACCATTGTGGTGTAATACCCTACTCTAGTTTGTGGTGTGGTGGATTGCCTCTTGGGCTGATGGTGATGAACAATACAAGGAAGAATAGCCTCGCGAGGGTCTGTTCTTGGCCGGGGCGATGAACTGCTTGGAGGAGTTCGATCGCTTTCTCTCTCTCTCTCTCTCTCTCTCTCTCTCTCTCTCTCTCTCTCTCTCTCTCTCTAGATTGCTTGGCCTCTAGCTCTGTTCTGGATCCCGGATCCAGCTCTCTCGATTCAAGATCAAGCCCCCTCTACCATGTGGGTGGCTAGTCCTATTTATAGACAGAGGCCCTGGGCCTCTTCCCAAATATTGAGCTGGAAGGGCGCCAAAAATTGGCCATTTTGAAGGGGAACATCTGGTACACTTATCCTGACTAAAGTTGGTCCTCGCTTTGTCAAAGGCTCACGGTGGTGGCCTTGGCTTGGGCTCCATAATGACTTCCTTCCTGCCGTTGGGCTGGTCTTGGTCTTATTGCACCGAAATGGGCGCCTTTGCTTGATGCTCTCACTGCGCTTGCTCCCTTTGCACCAAAGAGGAAAGGAGGACCTTCATGGGCTGGCGCCCGCCTGGCGCCCTTGGTCGTCATGGCTTGCGTCATGGGCACCTCGTGAGGTACCCTGCCTTGATCTCTCCGCCTCCACGCGAGGCAGCCTGATGAGGCCGTGCCTGAGGAAGCTCCCTGTCGTCCGCCCAGCAATCTGGCCCCTCGCGAGGGTCTTGAGCTTGTGTTGATGAAGATGGGCCGTGATGGGCCCCCCTTTGAGCCACGCCGCAGGCCGCAGGCAGGCAAGTCTGGGGAGCCCCGTTCCCAGAATGCCGACAGCAGTGGAGATTGATCACCACACGTAGTGGATCCTAGAAACGTTTCTGATCTCCACGTATATCGCAGATGTTTCACTTTCACAAACCGTGTGCAGTGTAATTGTCGGTTCAATATCCAGCGTATCTCGTAGTAGGGGTCCTAAGCTAGGCGTCTTGGAGCAATGGTAACATGGACACGGGGTTTTTACCCAGCTTCGGGCTCTCTTGATGAGATAATACCCTACATGCTGCTTTTGATTGT
The DNA here is from genome assembly GCA_021605145.1 of Aegilops bicornis. Taxonomy (NCBI): domain Eukaryota; kingdom Viridiplantae; phylum Streptophyta; class Magnoliopsida; order Poales; family Poaceae; genus Aegilops; species Aegilops bicornis. The sequence goes on from CM038675.1 coordinate 197,147,174, forward strand.
TTTCATATGGGTGTAGTACAGAGTACATGTATCTACCACGAGATCGTAGTAATGAATGAGATCATCTATTGACTAGCCTGGCCTCGGTTTATATAAGACACCGGAGTCCTAGGGTTTATGAGATTCCTTGTCTTGGGCGCCAAGTCTTGTGGAGTCTTCCTTGTATGCGGCAGGGGGTGTACGAACTGGTCCATGAGTATACGGCCATGGGGTCCTCAGCCCAATCTAACTGATCGGGAGACGACGTGGTGAGTACCCCCTAGTCCAGAACACTGTCAGTAGCTCCCTGAACCGGTCTTCAAGTTGGGGATGCTCCTCGATTCTTCCGAACTGTTCTTCATCTTCGGTCGTCGGTCTTGAAAACTGGTTCAACAAATCTTCCCATCTTCGATCTTGAGGATCGCCAAAGTGCATCCGAAGAGTTTACACGTCGGGTATCCGAGGAGCCCCTTTAAGTTTCCGGCCTTTATCAATGCCTTGTTATTTTCACGCCCACCTCGGGTTTGAAGTTGTCCCCGTGCGGCGGTGTCCTCTTGCATCCGAGCTCCAACGCCGGACTGCATTTGAGGTATCTTTTGAAGCCGAGCACCAATGTCGGACTGTATCCGAGCTCCAACGTCAGACTGAATCCAAACTCCAACGCCGGGGAGTATCCGAGCTCCAATGCCGGACTATATCCGAGGTGTCATAGATCACCTTGGCTCAAAAAATTCGAAGGAGTTCAGTCGAGCTTAATGCCAGAAATTCCCTCTACGGAGCCAACCACTGGCGTCCGAGCTTTATGCCGGACTGCTTCCGGGGTGTCTATTGTAGTCGAGCACCAACGCCGGACTGTATCCGAGGTAGTACACCACCTCGTCCATGGGCTGATTTTTATGAATTTAATCTCGAATTGTGCAATGTAATCTCTGCTGAGATGTATAGCCAGTAGCCCTCAAGGTGCGTGTTGGCCTAATATCCGGGATGCACCTGAAGGAAAAAATCAAACCGCTGACCCTAGTAGCCCACGAGACTCGGGTTGATTCATAAAATCAGCACGAGGATCAATTCCAACTTCGGCAGCATATTTAGGAATAGAAACGCGGTGTGCAAAGTCCACGAGACTCAGTTTGGGTGCGGCCGACCAACCTGAGGATAATAATCTCCTTGAAAACTATATTGCACTTTAAATTTTCTGCATTTGATTGTCAATGCAGTAGCCCCCGAGACACTGGTCGGGTGGCAACACCATATCAGGGGATTGATGTACCCCTTTAATATTTGTAAATAATAAGCACGAAGCCCAGTAGCCCCCGAGTCTTAATGTGGGCAAGGGTGGCCGAATTAAGGATCGATATCCAAAGTAAAATCACAAATTATGTGTAATGATTCTATGTATCCAAATACTTTTCATCATCAATGCTCGGATCCGCATTGTACAAAACTTTGTTGACCGATCATCGGCTTCCACCTCCTTGGCCAGTAGCCGAGGAGTGTTTGTCCTACTTTATAAAGCCTTTACAAGGGCAAAGATTTACGACAAACAAGGCAATCCGGCCATACGGTTTTATAAACAAAGGTACGCAGAGAGATATGTTGTATTACTGTTTAATGTAAGAAACATCTTCCAAAGAAAATAGTCCCGCTATCGGTTCCTTCCATTGGGTTATGCCAACGATGATCATGAAACCTCACCTCCAATCAATGCAGGAGAAAAATATTGAGGATTTAGTTCGGGGAAAGTTCCCGAATTCTATGGTACCAAAAAATTTCACTTTCGTCGTTACCAACCAATGTGATACTTTAAGATTTCTAGCTTTCGGCTTCACCCAGTCTGAGGTACTAACTCGGATGACCTGGCAGTAACGATCACAGAGGTGCTCCCTTTACCGCCTAGCCGAACAATCGGGAACGTAGGGGTAAGCACAGGAGCCAGGCAACCCAGCTTGGACAAAATCTTAAGTCAAATTGATGGCTTTTAACGATGATTGCGGAAGGCAGCCCTCGTATATTAAATACAAACGCCGATGATATGTTTATTTTGACTCCGTTGCGCCGTTTATCAGTTGGAAGTGGCCCATCGTCGGCTTCTACCCCTTCGTAGATACTACGCAGGGTGGTTTCGCAATAACAGACAACCCTTAGCCAACGTCTCGGTGCCCGAAGGTGGTTGTGTTAGCGGAAACGAGGCAATCAGATATGCGGGCTTTATAACTTTCACTTAGTCATAGGAGCTTAAAGTTGGGAGGCCAATTACTAGCCCCCAGTTAGTGTTCGGCGACAACCTAGGTCAAGCCCTAAACACTTCGGCCAATGTTATGAACGGCCCGTCATTTAACACAGTCATCGGATCGCTGACCAATTTACGCTTATTGTGACAGTCAATTTTCTGCTTTCTCCACTGAGCTGCTTAACCATGGGAGCTGGAAGCACAATCGCAGTGGTTCTCCTTTTGCACACCTAGCCGAACAAAGCGGAACGTGGGCGGCAAGAACAGGAGCCGGGCAACCCAACTATTGACCGAAGACACAATTCGAAACCAATGCATATATAGCAATATCCGAGAATGTTTTTGCTGAATCTCTAAAGGTGTCCAGCGTTGCACTGCGAGACTTATGTTGGAAACACACAAATTGTTTAAAAGTGGCATAGGCTTGGAAAACCAAAAAACCTCAGGAAAAACTTGACGTCCGAACTAGATCAAGTGTTCGGTGCCAATCCAAAAAAATTGGTCTTAGAGAAAAAAAGTGCTTCTGTCATGCTTTAACATGACGCGTCCTATCTCAAGACGTCAAGCGGGTCAGCCTTCGGCTTCAACCTCCCTATCCCGAAGGCGGGGTGTTTCTCGTTAGGCCAGTTCAGCGAACTAAAACTCGAGCAGTTTGAGAGAGAAAAATTAGGCTACCCGGCTATTGACCACACACTCGCGTCGAAAAAGGAGTGATAGAAAAAGACTTTGCAGTGACTGAGAAGAAAAATTTATTGTAAAATGGCTCATGCAAATTTAAGAGCCCCCAAGTGACTTGGGTAAAAGAGATTTATGTATAATGATTGTATGTACCAAAGTACTTATATCATATCTGTGTTCACCCGAACTTCATACGCGTCTTAACCGACCGTCGGCTTATCCCTCTTCGGTCAAGGGACGAAAAGTATTATGTAATCCACCTGTCAAGAATATCGACGGTGTTTTCGATAACCAAGCAATCAGGCCATAAGGCTGTAACAGACAAAGCGCGCTCAGGGAACTTATGCTATATTCTTGGCGAAGTGTAAGAAGCATCTTGAAGAAAATAGTACCCCCAACGATACCTTTCTTGGTGCTCATTATTACTATGAGACTTGTGCAATAGATTTTTTGTACTCATGAGTTCCATTGTGTGCCGACCATAATTGAAAACAATAAGAGCGCTAGCTTTCGGCTTCACCCAGTCCGAGGTCCGGCTCGGATGACCCGATCGTGACAATCGCAGAGGTGCTCCCTTTACTCCCTAGCCGAACAATCGGGAACGTAGGGGTAAACACAGGAGCGAGGCAACCCAGCTTGCGGAACACTTAAGTCAACATGGTGCATATTGTGGCGTAATACACGAACAAGGAACGAAGCCATACGAGTATAATCATATGCAAGAGGAAAAGCTTCATAAAGGAAGCCCCCAAGTAAACGGGGTATTTGAATTTGTGTGTCACAAACAAAGTTTCAACAAGGAAGTTTTTCACAGGCCACTTTTTGCCAAAAAGGTATAATGCTTGGTCGAATCGAACAAAATTTAAAACTGGGAGTTTTTTAGCGTCAAAGCGACTTAGCTGGTTAATGTGTTCGGCATTGATGACGCGGTCCGAGCTTGGTGCGGGACAAGGTCTCAGCCCCCAAGCCCGATGTGGCCGAGCGAAGAACTCGGCACTCCGAAGAGGTGAAGCCCTCAGTCTAGCTGAGGTGATAGAGCAACGATGGGGGGTTGCCAACACAGGGTAGCGCTCCAAGGCAACGACACAATTCGGTCGATGGTGGTGGGCGACGAGGACACCACGCCGAGGGGATAGTGCGGCCCGATCTAAGTCAATTTCCTGCGCAGGTAAAATAGTGCAAACCAAAAAATAATAATGAAAAAAAGGGGCGCATAATTAATTTATGCGAAAAAAGTTTGGTAAATATGGCCTGAGCGCTGAGGCTAGCTCGATGGCACGTTGGCGTCGTGGCACGGCGATGTCGGCGAAGGTCGGCCAGCCCGGGTGACAGGGAGAGGCTGGCCGGACTGATGCCCGGTACAAGTGACAGTAGAATTCCTCTGGCAAAATGATGCAGTACAGGCCAACAAAAAATATTCTGTGTATAATAATGCTAAACGAATAATTTGGAAAATACGACCTGAACGCCAACATCGACGACTGTAGCAGACCGAAGCAAACAGACGAACTAATCCGTGCCGAACATGCTCCAAAGCCAATCCTCGATATGCGTAGTAGCACTTTTATTCTCCGTATTTGTCAGAAAAAGTAGAAGACCAGTGGTCGACTACATAGGTATTGAATTAAAAAGGAAAAGAAATAAATCTCCCTACGGGTTGCCGCATAGCTGAATTTATGCTTAGCTACGGGTGGTGCTTCGCGGACTGTACGCAGACGTGTTCGTCCTCCTCGGCTGTGCAAAAAAAAACAACACTGGCCCAAGTAATAATTCACTTCTCGAGGAAAAATATTATACATTGAACCTGGCACTCGTATGAGGAAGCCGACCGCTAACAATAACGGGGATGTAGCCATTAGTCATCACATTAAAATCAATATGGACCAGGAGATCTAACATCTCACGTGAGGGCTAGCAAGTAGTAGTAGTAGTAGTAGTATAGTACTACTCCTCACGCTAGGGTCCGATCAATCGATGCGTCAATACGCACGGGACAAAACACTAGCTAAAGGATTGTTATTAAACAGTAAGTATAAAAAGGAAGGATGGAACCTCCCTCTGTATTGCTGCCGATCTTCCTATCGGCCAGCCCGTCTGTATTACTCCGCGTGGGAAGGTCCTCGGCCGCCACAAATCTTCCAACCATGTGCTGCCGTTTTCGTATAGGTTGCACCACCGCCGCTGCCCACAATTTCTTATTCTCGATCTGGCCGCAGACAAAAATTGCCTGACGTGATAGCAACAATTTTGCAAAGGAGATAATTTATGCAGTACAAATCTAGCGAAAAAATCGATCATGGCGATCACCAGAGGCTCTCAACGAAAGCACCAATGTCGGTTCAATATCCGGCGTATCTCGTAGTAGGGGTCCTAAGCTAGGCGTCTTGGAGCGATGGTAACATGGACACGGGGTTTTTACCCAGCTTTGGGCTCTCTTGATGAGATAATACCCTACATGCTGTTTTTGATTGTTTTCATATGGGTGTAGTACAGAGTACATGTATCTACCACGAGATCATAGTAATGAATGAGATCGTCTATTGACTAGCCTGGCCTCGGTTTATATAAGACACCGGAGTCCTAGGGTTTAGGAGAGTCCTTGTCTTGGGCGTCAAGTCTTGTGGAGTCTTCCTTGTATGCGGCAGGGGTTGTCCGAACTGGCCCATGAGTATGCGACCATGGGGTCCTCGGCCCAATCTAACTGATCGGGAGACGACGTGGTGAGTACCCCTTAGTCCAGGACACCGTCAGTAATCCCTATTTAATCCATAATTAATCCAATTAATCCCTAATTTAAGAATTACATGTTATGAATTTGAAAGTAGGCAATCACTTATTTCATATCCAACCATGTTTATTACAAATATAGGTTCAACCACGAATCCATAGTTCAATGCACAGACTAAAGAACTACAGAAGCACCAAGTAAAGAATGATGAACCACAATTGTACTAAAGACGGTAAAGAGAGAGGCGAAAGACATTCTGGTTGATGGAGAAAGTGAAGCAGAATGCCCATATTGTGCCCTCCTCCATGCGTAAGGCGCGTACGACTCTAGGCCAACCCCTTGTGATGGTTGCCCGTCCATCCTTCACTGTCTTCATTAGGAATTCTCGATGCTCATTGTAGTCTGGATGAAATACTTTAACCTTCATTGCGTGTCCAGCAATCATGTACTTTCTTGAGGTAATCTTGAGTGAACTGCTTGGGAACCACTTTGGGAGCGAAAAAGATTCAGATATTGTTGTCTAACAACTCATTACAGGCGATAAAAAGAGAAGGCTGCAGATTTTGTAGTTACCATCCTACAACTCACTGTTGTGTTGGATAGAGCATAAACAAATAATTTGCTTGCCACCATTAAGTATCTTTTGCTAATAATCCTTATCAGTTTCCTCACTTGATGCTTGTTCATCAATATCTCATTGCCCATACGCCAAAAAGTGTCGATCGTGGATCCTTGCCAAGGGCATATGTACCTACAAGCAACAAGTCAATATTAGAAGCTAACTAGTGTCCATATGCGGATCTATATGCACTACATTATGGAGCGACGGGGAGTACAAGCCGAGGATGAAGCTAACCTCGGCGGAAAATGGTAACCACTCCGTTGTTGTCCTGCATAAGTAGTGGAAAGGCATGATAAGTACATCAATCTTAACATCAAACAAATATAGCAAAGGTAAACAACATCATCTCCAAATGATAGCTTGAATGTGTTGGTTTCGACATCTTTGTTAAAGCAGATATAAAATGGAAGGCGGTGTTACCGACAGCGAGGCTTAACAGCCATCAAATATTGCAATTCAAACTGGTATTGTTGAAAATGAATAGAGCGTAGATAATGCTTAAACATCACCTTTGGATAAATGTGTAAAACTGAAATAAAGGGCATGTGTTAACTACACTAGGAATAACTGGAACCAAATATAGCCGTTCAAACTGGTATTGATGTAGTCGAGCGACACAGTTCCGACTTGCACATAATGAACCACACATTGTGAATGACTGAAATAAACAATGCATAAATGACCATTATAACAACCAAATTTAGACATTGAAAACTGGAAAGAGTATTAGTGCAACAAACCTAACAAGCAAATCTGAGATAAACAGGACATATGCTTGAAAACTAGACAAATGCTCACGCAACCAACCTAACTAGCGAGATAAAGATAAACAAGGCATCAGCTTGATAAGCGGAGAAATGCTAAAAACAAACTAACAACCAAATACAGATAAACAAGGCATGCAGCTTGATAAGCTGGACAAATGCTAAAAAGCAACCTAACAACCAAATACAGATAAACAAGGCATACGCTAATAAGCGGACAAATACTCACTGCAACCAAACTAAGAACCAAATACAGACAAACAAGGCATCTGCTCGATAACTTAAAAAATGCTCACTCCAACCAACCTAACAACCAAATACAGATAAACAAGGCATCTACTCACTATAAACAACCAAATATAGCCATCCGTGAAACTGAAGTGGACAATTCATACTTAAACATCACATAGACCTATTGAACAATACATTTTTGCATAACTTAAATAATTAAACACGACACAGTTAAAGCACAACACGACAAATGCTACTACAACAAAGGGTATGGGTTGGCAAGCTAGAAAAGGTAATATTTGCTGATAGAATGTTGCCTCACATTTCATGGACGGTATCCTTCCAGTTGGAAAACCTGAGACCCATGGTGCGCTCTCTGATGTCACAGATGGGCTGTTTCACCTTGGAAGAACCTTCGTGGGTGCCCTCCTCGTGGTCGTGGTCGTGGTCGTGGTCGATGAGATCTCACTTGGCAATTGAGAATCCCAAGCCGCCGCTATAGAACGTGTCCTTCAGAAGTGACAAAATGAGCTCGATGGCGTATAAAGCTCGCGAATCCTTGACCGCTTGGCGGAGGAGATCAGCGGCAGGGCCGTCGAAGAGATCGACGGCGGTTGAACCAAAGGGGTTGGGGATGGACCACTTAACCTGTGACATGGCCCGCGTGAAATCGTCGTTGTGGATGAGCTTGATGTCGTAGCCAGCTTTCGAGATCTGATAATATGCTAGCTCACGACATGAAGCCTTCGGCATGGCAACATAGTCAACATCTTCGCTTCAGCGGTGGCGTGTTGCTCGAGGATCGGCAGTCGAGGCGAACGGCGGCCACCTCGCCAGCGTCTGCCCGGAGAGGCCATGATAAACCTCTTCTTGGCGAGCGTTCGTCGGGCTCCCGGGATACGTGGTCGAGCTTAGGCTGCGACGATACGGGCGGGGATTTGGATCTGGTGGGGAGGGACACTGCAGGCCTCATCTAAAAACTTCGAGGGAGTGGGGGCGATGGTATGGGAATCATTTGGATAACCTGAACTTTATTATCTAAGCTAGGAGGAGCAGGCGGACGGCAGGGGTTGGCTGCGGCGCTGGCAGCGGCCGCGAGCTAGGGTTCGAAGGGGGGGAGGGGGCAGGTGGGGGACTGTGGAGGGGGGGTGGTGGTGGTGGTGTTTGAGAATACGCCATGGCTACTGAAAATTTTAGTAACGGTGGGTGGAGATGGTGGTGGACGAGGGGCAGAGGGAGGGCGACGGTTCAAATGCCTCGGCTACTAAAATTTTACTATAAGGTCGGTGCTGGAGGAGTGTGGGCAACGGTTGAAGTACGGCGGCTACTAAAATTTGGGTAAAGGAAATGATGCGGGGCGGGAGTGCCCAAGATCGTGCACGGTCCAATAACAATATGCGTGTATGATAATAAGGAAAAGTGGCGCGGATCCGCCGATTTTTGCAACGCTCAAGGGTAGTTTGTTTTTTATATTTCTAGCTAGCTGGTCTATCGCTTTACGGTTTTTCCTAATTTCCAAATAAACTTACCGCCTTTAGCTTTCACAGGTGGTGGTTTCTGAGTGCACTTACGCCGCTGCAGTTAAGCCAGTACCTCCACCCTTCTTTCGCGCTTGCTTGTGATCGTAGTGATTTCAAGCACTTACGCCGCTGCAGTTGAGCAGTACCTCCACCCTTTGCTTTCGCGCTTATGCGGTCATTGGTGATTTCAGCGCACTTGCATCGCTGCGCTTGAGCGAGTACCTCCACCTTAATTTGCTCCAGCTTGCTGATGCGTGGTGATTCACATCGCACTTGTATCGCTACGGTTTAGATATTATACCTCGTGTCCGTTGAGGATCATCAGAGTCTTTGCAGCAAAAATAACGTTAGGGAGGGTCAAAAGACAGCCACACCAGCATGTGGCCCAAATATATATGAGTGAAAAGGGTGGTATGTGATGTTCAAAATTCCAATGCACAACTTTGACCCCGCGGGCCCACGGTTGGGCGCATCATTGAAGATTGATGAGAGGGGCCAGAAGTCAAGAACCACTTGGAAGTGGCCAAATATATGTACGAATATTCGGGATGTTTAAAACTTTAAATACACAATGCATAAATTTGGTGGCACCTGCCTCGCAAACCCGAAAGCACCCTAACAACCACCTAGCTAGGATATATATAATGACATAATGTCGTACCTAGCTAGGATGCTTGGACCACCACCTCCCACTTTGTGTCAGCGGGGCAAATGCACGTAATGATCGGTACTTTGGTCATACATGCATGTCGCCATGACCTACCATAAGACGGACCAATGAATCTTTCGTTTGGTCAAATGACAGTTGTTGTTGTCGATAAATCGCTTGGGCCAATAGATTGAACCATCACAAACATCGCACGAGAGGGACCACAAAACCAGCACCTCTTGCGTGCGGCCCAAAATGATGTACGTTGGGAAGGGGTGATATGTGTTTTCAATATAGAATAATGTACAATTTAGATGTGGTGCCTACCTCTCGATACAAACAACAACCATGAAGGCAAGGTAGTTAAGGACGAGATACGTACGCAGGGTTTGATGTAGGTCGAACCCAGCAATCCGAGCATCTGGGAGGGAATCCTGACAACGCATGAGCTCAAGCTTTGGTTGACCGACATTTGATGGTGACCGGCCCTAACATGAACTAGGAGGAAACCATTCATGGCCAACACTACATACCCCTCATTATCGGTCAAAGGGATGATATATATACACCCGGGGAGCCCACAGATATCCGTGTCGTCACAAAAAACCGCACAAGGGAGACATGGTCGATCAGAAGACCCCGTATACACTGCATGCGGCCCGAAAATATGTATGGTAAGATGGTGTATGATGTGTTTAAATCCCAAATTCACAACTTTGATGGGCCACGCCAAGTACATTACAAACCGAACACCATACCCGACTCCAGGCTTGGTTCAATACCTATGATGTTAGTTTCCCAACTTCGAGGCGGCAGCGGGGGGGTCGTCCATGCATGCGCTCAAACTTTATTTTGTCTAGCATTGGACACATCTATATATATATATATATATATATATATATATATAAATCTATACATCTATACACATATATAGTATGCGAATAACTATGAAAGTTGCTCGTTGAATGAAGCCAATCGAGGGTATAGAGATGGAAAATCCGAGCACTATTGGCCGTTGGATATCATCTACATTCCACCAGATTCTGCCACATGTACAATCTACAAGACTCCATGGTTGAACTTAAGCATAATGCACAAACCTCTAAACACAAGCACTTCTCCTTTGTTCTCTAGAATCCTCCATATCTTAATTGCTCAAACCTTTTTTTCTAAATGAATTGTCACTTTTGTTTTTACCTTTACAATGCACAATTCCATGAATCTTAAAATATTTTTTTTAGAAAACTAATTGATTTTGGATGAGATGAACTATAAGAATTAAGCGAACATCTACATCATGCATATCTGGGAGAAGAGGCGGGAAACCGATGAGAGGTGGCGAGAAATGGTAGCCTGTTTTGAATGAAAACCTAGTAGAGAAGAGCGTGAGCTACACGGCCTTATCTTACAGTGTTTACCCATGTACTGCATGTGCTCTCGAAAGGGATCAGGGTTTGCACTTCGATCTAGGAGCATCCAATGATGCACACGTACGATCCGTGGGGTTTGGGTTACGGCGGTCGAGCAGGACTCGGCTTCATGGCCAATGGGTGGGGGATATCATCACGAAACCAACATTCGGTGGAAACCGGTTAAAACCACGAGAAAAAGATGTTTTGAAGTTTCAAAAAAATGCGGGATGTTAAGAGGATGATGTTTTATTGACACACAAAATTTCAAGTTGAAAAACATTAAGAGATGTGAGCTATGAAAAAGACAAAATCAGTGTTGAATAGTGCCGAATAGTAATGTCACTATTCAGGGCGGAATTTGTCTTTTTCATAGCTATGTTTTTCAACTTGAAATTTTGTGTCGCAATAAAACATCACCTTCTTAACTTCCCACATTTTTTTCAGATTTTTATGAAACTTCAAAATATGGTTTCCACAAAGTTTTCATTGAATATCGGCTTTCGTGAGTGAACCGTGTGCTATTTGAAAACATTTCGTGAGAAGAATCTCGGTTTTTAAATCCCCATAAATCCAAAACTAGGCTAAAAATCGTGAAACCTACCATGGTGTCACGACATCGCACTTATATGTCGAGGAATTTTTTTCGTCCATTGTGGCGCAAGTTTTATTACAAGCCTCTTACAAACCGGAGTTTCTCTCAAAGAAGCCTCGTGGTTCCGATAGGGAAACATGTCTGCCTTGTGGGCGAAATGTAATCACTGCCTCTTTTCACCTTGAATTTTGTTCTACGGGCAACATGGAACGACAGGATATCGGTGCTGAAATTCAAACTTATTCAGGGTTCATTTGGCCTTTTTATACACTAATTGAGTTTCCTAGGCATTTAATGTCCATAATTCAAATCTGAACTACAAATACATGCTCCAGTTCACCAAAATGGCTAGAAAAATTGTACATGTGTCCTTGGGTGCATGTTTAGGGTCCCATGCCAGGAATGGGAGCAATTACAACCGTACTGGTGTCATGGCTCATACTCAAACATTTCGAATCTCGGTTTTTAAGTCCCCATAAATCCTAAACTCACCAGAAAGTCATCAAAGGTGGCATGGTGTCACGTCATGGCACATATATATCATGGTAAAAACATTGTCCAATTTGGGCCAAGCTTTATTACAAACCTCTTACAAAAACTGCAGCTTCTCTCAAAGAAGCCTCGTGGTTCTGATAGGGAAACGGGTTCCCCTTGTGGGCGAAACGTAATCACTGCTTCTTTTCGCCTTGTATTTTCTTTCAAGGGCAACATGGAACCACAGGATATCTATGCTGAAATTTAAACTTTTTCAGGGTTCGTTCGGCCTTTTTATACACTAATTGAGTTTCCTAGGCATTTAATGTCCATAATTCAAATCTGAACTACAAATACATGCTCCAGTTCACCAAAATGGCTAGAAAAATTATACATGTGTCCTTGGGTGCATATTTAGGTCTCATGCCAGGAATGGGAGCAATTACAACCGTCTGGGTGTCTGGCTCTTCCTCAAACATTTTGAATCTCGGTTTTAAGTCCCCATAAATCCTAAACTCACGAGAAAGTCATCAAAGGTGGCAAGGTGTCATGTCATGGCACATATATGTAAATGGTAAAAACATTGCCAATTTGGGCCAAGCTTTATTACAAACCTCTTACAAACCGGAGCTTGTCGCAAGAACCCTCGTGGTTTCGATAGGGAAACGTGTCCCCTTGTGGTCCAAACAATAATCACTCCCTCTTCTAGCCTCGTGTTTTCTTCTACACGCGACACGGAATAGCTGGAGATTCGCGCTGAATTTTGAAATTGTTCAGGGTTCGTTTGACCTTTTTCATTCATTAATTGAGTTTTCTAGGCATTTAATGTCCATCATTCAAATTCGAACTACAAATACATGCTCCAGTGAACCAAAATGGCTAGAAAAAATGTACATGTTTCCTTGGGGTGCATGTTTAGGTCCCATGGAACGAATGGGAACGAATTCAACTGTCTCGCCGATCTGGCACAGCCACAAACATTGCGAATCTCGCTTTTTAAATGTCTGTAAATCCAAAACTCACAGGAAATCATGAAACTTGGCATGGTGTCACTACATGTTATATATAATTGTCCAATTTGGGCGAAGCTATATTACAGGCCTTTTACAAACCGGAGCCTGTCGCAACCCTCGTGGTTCCGATAGGGAAACATGCCCCTCTTGTGGGTGAAACGATAATCGATGCCTCTTCTCGCCTTGAACTTTGTTTTCTACAGGCAACATAGAATAACAGGAGTGTCGGGCTGAAATTTGAAACTGTTAGAGGTTCGTTTGGCCATTGTACATATATTACTAATTACTAAGTTTTCTATGCATTTAAGGTAGTCCATAATTCAAATTTGAACTACAACCACATGCTCCAGTGAAGCAAAATGGGTGGGAAATCGTACATGTTCATTGGGTGCATGTTTAGGTCTCGTTTAAGGAATGAGAATGAATTACAAACTCGGCGTCATCCTGAAACAATGAGAATCTCGGTTTTTAAATCCCAGTAAATAAAAAAGTCACCCAAAAAACATGAAACTTGGCATGGTTTCATGACGCTTTATATATGCCGTGGTAAAAAAATAAATCGTCCAGTTTGAGAAGAGGCGCACACATTAGTAGCCAACGAAGTCCTTTTTGAAACAAAAAGCTAACACGTTAATATCGTAAACAGTTGTATTATATTTACCGTGTCGAAATTTAACCATACTCGGTGGCGTGCGTGCAACTGTTTGATTAGACGGGACGAGTGCAAGAAGTTCGCTGTGCAGGTTCGACGGGACGCGTGCGACCAATCCGTCGTGCAGGCTCGACGGGACGCGAGCATCCTGTCCACCTCGCAGGCTCGACAGGACACGTGCGAGCAGCAAGGCCACCCATGCTCACCGGGAAGCGAGCTCTTTGACCTCCATGCACCAGCCGCCGCCCGCCTCGCTCACAACTTCTCCATTAGTGGATTAATTAAAGCACCTGGACGGAGGGTGTTTGCTTGTGATCCCATGGTAGCATTTGCTTTGTTCGTGTTTTCAACTAGTATTCAGCCCTAATTTAAATTGCCACATAGGGCAACGGATAATATGACCACAAATAAAATGGCAACGGATAATACAATGACAAATTTACAATGGCGCACATAATAATTGTCTTACATATTCCGGATAATTTAAAATGCCACATGCGGCAAAGCCCGGAAGACACGGGGGCAAGAGAAGAAGAAAATTGCAGACAACGATCAGGGGGTCGCTACTGTCTCTACTTGTCGATGGATCGCCGGGCGGAGAAATCCTCCAGCTCCTTCTTCAATTCCTCAAGACTTTGCTTGAAAGCAGCCACGGATTCCTCCACCTCCTGCTCGCGCTCGATCTGGAGCTTTCTCAAGCCACCCATCAGTTCCTCGACGACCGCTTTCAGCGTCATCTCCGAGGAACTGCTCTGCTCATGCATCATCTTCCAGCCGGCGGCCTCCTCCTCCTTCTCGGAAACCAACTTGAGGAGCTTCGCATTGTCATCCATGAGTTGCTCGACGAGGCCGGTCGCCTTATCAACTGAGGCATCGCTGATCTTGAGCAGCCTCATCAAGTCGTCGACCAGCTCCTGCTGCGTAGTGACGCCAGCGAGAACGTCATCGTCGCCGGCGAAGGATGTCAGGACCCCGATTCCAAGTCACATCGACCTAGCCGGTAACACCTCATATCACTTTGCGGCCTCACGCACGGTATCCCCACGGGTGTCGCCTTACCATGGCCCGGGACCATTTGCGCCTTTTGGCTCACGTATATGATAGTGTCGCTAGCATCCATATGACGAAGAACCGGGCCGACATGGCTAGTCGTGCACCCAAAGCGGCACTAACCCATGGGGACAGGCATACATGAATCACATCGAGCATGTCGGTCATCAACGTATGAATCCGGGCTGTAGCAGGGCTAACAGGACTCCGGTAACCCGGGCTGTAGCGGGCTAAGCAGGACTCCGGATATCACCGCGTGACATTTCCCGAAGAACGGACATAAGGCGAAGTGAAACACATGCCGGCCAGTCAAGTGTCCAAAGCGGTAGTCTTTGGGCTAGCGAGGACTCCGGTGAACCGGGCTGTAGCGGACTACTATCGCTCGGGAAGCACTAGACTACATTTCCCCACATGAGAGGCTGCCAAGGATAAACAACTAGATTGCCGGATCCCACACATACCAAGCATTTCAAACATACACACAATATGCTCGATATGTGTAAATACAACATGGCATCACAACATAACTCTCGACTCAAGTATTATTCATTAGGCTCCGAGGAGGCGAGATATTACAATCATGGGTCTCATGACCCAACATTGAAACATACAAGTCAAAACACAAGCGGAAGCTAAACACGTGCGAGTCTGAGACAACTATAATGAAAAAAGGCTGAGAAGCGACTATCTACGAGATCTGCCGAGGGCACAAGATCGTGGCTGAGGTAACAAGCTAAGCGTCGAAGTCCAAGCGGAACTACTAAGCGAGGCCAGCGTCTCTCTGCAAAACATAAAATAAGAAAACGTGAGTACAAATGTACTCAGCAAGACTTACATCAGAACTAACTACATATGCATTAGTATCAACAAAGGGGGTGGTGGAGTTTGACTGCAGCAAGCCAGCTTTGACTCGGTGGCTATCCTAAACTATGACTGCAAGTAACTCTTTTGAGGTGGCGCTGCGAGTCCACATATTCGCCATATCAATACACCACTATGGACCCGCTCCGTCTCCCTCACGAGAACGCCATCCATAGCACTCACGCTTATCTTGCGCATTTTAGAGTATCCACTTTCACTTGTCTATGAACTGATATAGGCAACCCGAAGTCCTTTTCATGGACACGCTATTCGAATAGATCATATTAACCCTGCAGGGGTGTACTTCTTCACACACGCTCTCACCACTTACCGCCGTTTACACGACATGTACTCGGCAACCTTCAAGCGAAAGCCCAACGTAGGTGTCGGCCACGGCCTACCTAAACACTCAAGTCCCTAGTCGGGTTTATCGCCTATTCGGGTTCCATCCGCAGGAGTCCGGCCGAGGTTTCCACTAACGGCCCCGAGCGATGTGTCTGGGGTTCCCGAGACACCAAGCAGGGGGAATCGGTACACGGGCCACGGTGTATCTACCGCATCATAGCCCACCCCTAGGGTCAGCCTTCATACGGCCTCCAACACATATCCTACAAACACCGAAACTAGTTGCAACTCTGGATAGAGGACAAGGGTGGTTAAGAAGCCGAGAGAGTCAATTAAGGATCCCAATGTGTGGTAGTAACTGTTTCATGGATCACAAACACAGAACTCAGTTCACGAGGGCGGCTTCAATGAGACAACCCACCATGTACTCCTACATGGCCTCTCACCGCTTCGTTTACCAAATCGTGTTCACACACTTAGCTTAACACAAGAGGACATGTTCACACACCTCCGATTCATCCCGATGAATCAGACTGACTCAACTCTAAGCGATAGCGGGCATGACAAACAAGCATGAATGAGTAGGCACAACTGTGAGGCTCAAACAACTCCTACTCATGCTAGTGGGTTTCATCTAATTCTTGTGGAATGACAGGTCATGCGAGAGGATAAAGGGGTTCAGCTACATGCGGCAAATGTGAGATGAATCGTTGTTGTCCTAATGCGGTAAAAGAGAGCAGGAAGCGAGAGTGGGATTATGTCGAGAATGAACAAGGGGTTTTGCTTGCATGGCACCACGAAGATAATATAGTTCTTCATCGGTGTCATCGAACTCATCGTCGGAACCACGTCTATCGAGAGGGAACAACCACCGACAAACAAGAAGAAACACAATCAATTCAATGCACAAATAAATGAATGACATGTCATGCTAAGGAACTGAATTAACCTAATGCAGCAGTAAGCCAAGTTAATTGAAGTGGAATTTAAACAAGGTTAAACTCCAACTCCAAATGCTAGTTCATAAATTGCCCTAATCATGATTCATCCTATTTAGTGAGGTTAACTTGTTCAATCATGCATGAAAGTGGTGCAGATGGATAGATTGGATTTTTCTGAGCATTTTTCATACATAATTTAATTCATTTGGAGTTACGGTTTAATTTCTATGATTTTTAGAAGTTTAGGACATTTTATAAATATTATAAATCATTTAAGATTTATTTAAATTCGAGAAAGAATTACTGCGTCGGCATGACCTCCTGATCTTTGTCGGTGGTCAATGACTCGGTCCAGGTCAAATCGGCGTGTGGGGTCCACGTCGATGACACGATTAACTAACCTAATTTTAATTAGAGCCTAGGCCCGCATGTCAGTGTCCTATCTACTTAACTAAGTTAGTTAACACTAACTTAACTTGGTACTAATTAAACAGGGGGCCGGGGCCCACACGTGAGTGGGTCAGGGAAAAGTCAAACCCGGTCAAGCGGGCTCAACCCGCGGAGTTGACCATGACTTGCTTGGCCGAGGCGAGGATGGCGGAGGCTTGGGATCGCTCCTCCGGCCACCAAAAGCGGCGGCGGAGGGCATCTGGCGTTGCCGTGCTCGTCCGCATCGGCGGTGCAAGCAGCGATGGCTAGGCGGCCCGTGGCGGCAACAGCGGCGACAAGTGTGGTGGCGGAGCTCGGTGGTGCACGACGCAGGGCTACGGCTCGCCCTCGAGAACCGGTAGCTAGGCCGCATCTAGGGGCCCTAGGAGCACGGTGGAGACACGGTGGCGTGGTAAGCTCAGCGGTGAGCAGGAGGTCGGCCATGGCGGACGGCGGCCCCGGGAGCCGTGGGGGTGGTGGCTAGAGGAAGCTAGCGAGAGGGGGAGGTGAGGGGAAAAGCTCAGGGGCTCACGGGTGATGTCGTAGGGAGGCTCAGCGCGCTCGGGGACAGCTTCGAGGCGGCCAGGCAGCGATGGCGATCTCCGGTGTCGAGGTTGAAGGCGGTCGATGGCGTGAAGCGAGCCCTCGGCTCATTTCCTTGGCGTGGGGATGGGGTGCTTTCGATTTGAAGCTCTTGGACATGGTCATGGGACGAGGGGCGGCGGTGGTCGCGCCAACGCAGCGGCGGCGGCAATGCGCTTCGGGCATGAGAGGAGAGAGAGCAGAGAAGGGGAAGAGCTCGAGAGAGAGTGCGAGGCGGTCGGGAAGGTTGCGTGGCGCCTCCAGGGGTCATGAGGAGCAAGCAGGGAGGCGGGAGGAGGTGGAAGCAGGAGGTGGAGCTCGGTAGGCCAGCGTCGACACGCCGACGTCCTTACAGGCGCAAGGAGGAGGGTGGCCAGCACGGGCCGGTGGGCGGCCCAGCCGAGTAAGTGGCCTCCTGGCCTTTCTCTCCCTCTCTTCTTTTCATTTAGTTTGCTTTTCTATTTTCCTGTAATGTTGGGCTTTATTAAAAATACTAAAACGTTTCCAAAAATCCTGCAAATAAATGTGGGCTCTGTAGGGATTATTCCTAATAGCCCACACTTAAATTCAGAATTAATTGAGCACTTAAAATAATATATAGCATTTAAATGCCCAATTGCAAATACTAAAAGATTTAATTCAGTGACCAACTATGTCATGGAAAAATGTGCAACACCTCTGGTTATTGTTTCGGCATTTCCCGAAGTGATGAACATTTTTGAAAGCCATTTGGATTCTTGAAAATATTTTAGGTGAACCTAGTGAATTCCTGTGATGCTAGGGGTTTAGGCAATCCCCATTTCAGATTTCCATGAAAGTTAAACATGATGCAAGCAAGATGCAAACACTAGGCAGCACCAGAAGCTAGGGATGTGACAGAGGACTTCAGGAACGCTGGCTCGTCGCGATGGCCGACACCGCGAATGCGCTTGTGAGAGCCCTCGCATGCCCGTGAGAGCTCATTCGAAGGCTCCACGGCGCACCCAGACATCTCTGCTGCGGTTGCGGCTTTGCGGCGGGACCTCTCTAGTGCTTCTGCGGTCTTGGTGTTTGCTGCCTGGTTATATGTCCACCCTAAACTCCTCCTACCGGTCATGGCGGAACGATTGACAGAGAAAACCAGTTTTGTGGGTGATGAGGAGAGGAACTGTGAAGTAATTTTCGAGTGGGTAGTTTTGTAGCCCAGTGCTAATTGTCAACACATATTAGTTTGATAGGTGTGAACAAATTTGCAATTACTTATTGCATTGTAATCAGCAATGTGACGAGAAACAAGGTGAAAATTTATTGATGGCAGAAGGTTGACCACGTGGTTGCTCGCTGTTGAGGCGGCCCTGCGCGCTCTGCTCGCCGTTGAAGCAAAGTTACAATGGCAATAGTTAATAATTCTTAATAATTGTCTTACATATTCATGATAATTTAAGATGCAAAATTCGGCAAGGCCCAGAACACTCACGACCTACATATGCATACAATTATAATAAAATATAAGCTAAAAGGCTGAGCTGGCGGCCTT
Organism: Aegilops bicornis; assembly: GCA_021605145.1. NCBI lineage: Eukaryota > Viridiplantae > Streptophyta > Magnoliopsida > Poales > Poaceae > Aegilops > Aegilops bicornis. The sequence continues at coordinate 197,166,442 of CM038675.1, forward strand.
CCGACGATGGTCTTTTCGGACTCCATGATCAGCATAACAACCTTACTCCGAGTGTCCGGACCCGCCTCCGCCTACGGGGCTGCTAGCGCTGGGAGGCTCTTGGGGCTGCTGGGCCTCTTCCAGAAGAGCTTGACAGCGTGCAATCGCGCGCATGACAACTCCGCGGAACCGCTCCATTTCCATGTCTTTAGCCTGGTAGCAAATTCCGTCGATCACCTGCATCCTTAAGATATCACGTTGGCGATGTTCTACTTCATCCGGGACGTCAACTCCACCAAGGATGCGCTCGAGCCTGGCCACCACATCATCGAGATCGAGGTTGACACGGCCGCCGCGGGCAATGATGAAGCCGTAGGCTGCCTTTATCTTGAATGAATCGCAGAGGTCCTCTGCCCATTCCTTGCGGGGCATCAGGCTCTCGATGAGCACTGGTGACGGCGGCTCTTCGGGTGGGTCGTCGATCATGCCGCCGAGCAGCTCTGGATCTTTTGCACGAAGGATGGCAAACTGCTCACACCTCCTCTGCAATATGTCGATTGTGCTCCCAAGGACTGTGACGCTGATATCGCTGCCGATGGGCCATGGTGCATGCACCGGCCGATGAAGCTCTTGCTCCCCGACCTGCTCCGGCTTGTTTTCCTCGCCGAAGATGTAAAGCAGGTAGGCGTCGACATTGAAGCTTTGGTCATTGCCTGGCATGCTTGGAATAACTAATGGTAGATGGGTGAGGACTAGATCTTCGCAGAGTGTCGCGGCGGTGCGTTGCCGCCTGGGTTATATGCAGCAAGCCATTAGCTGGTGGCGGGAAACTGGTGAGGGAATAGGCGTGGATTTTACAATTCGTCCATGTGGAGCGCTGGAAGCATTCGCTGGAGCGCGGGAAGACTAAGTGGAGCACACACACAACCCGAATACCGTATCCGGTGCCACGTGTTATTTATCACACAAGTGTTAACATAAGGAAACATATGTGTAACTTACTAATCATCGCACACAGTACTCATGGGGCGCATCGTGTGCGATACTCCTAGCCACCACAAGCAACTAGTTTGCATTTTTGAAAGTTTTTTGTACACACAGAATCACACACGAACTAACTGTATTAACCGTCTGTGTCGTAAATTCTCATCGCAAACAGTTCATTTGAGTCGGCTGTTTGCCACGTATCACACACATCTTGTTAAGTTGAACCGTTTCTGTTGCGTTCTCTAATCGAAAACAGTTTGTCTGAGTGAACCGTATGCCCTATATCACACACACCTTGATCTGGCTAACCGTTTATGTTGCACTCCCTAATAGCAAACGGTTCATCAGAGCGAACTGTATGCCGTATATCGCACACACCTTGATCTGGCTTCCGTTTACATTGTTACGTCTCGCCATAAAGCAGTTCGTACAGATCAACCGTATGCCCCTCATCGCTGCGTAACTATAATCTGAACCGTGTTTGATGTATCATTCGCCATAAGCGTTTTGCATCATTTCTGACGGTTTTCATACAGCACTGTTTGCGATTATTGCATCGCACACAGTTTCTCGAAGGGTCTCTGATAGTAGTGTCGCGTTAGCAGCATCCTGCAGTAGTGCTACCTTACTAATTCTTTATGTCATTGGTGTTCTAATTAGTTCCGTTAGTGATAAAGGAGCAAAAGGGATTCTCTCCTTTTTCCGAGAGGTGACCCTGAGTTATCGAACCCACTAGAGGACGGTGCCCTTTAAGTAATGGTTTCTAACAAGCTTTTGCTAGAGAATTAGATTCCAACTTTTAACCGGATCGGAATCAAGTTGACACTAAAAACACTTGTAATAAAAATAGGCATGGTATGAGGACAATCATATATTTGTGTTGGGATCATCATGATCTTAATTTGTGCTCTGGAATTCATCCATCAAGATGTGCTTGCTACGTATCAAAGTGGGGGATGTGTCCAAATTACGTCTTGACCGACACGTGTCTTGCATGAAGAGCCAATTGTCCAAGCGAAGGCCCTATCCGTTGCGTGGTGTTGCCTCGGTGATTAAGGTAGCAATAATCAGACAAAATCATAGGGCGTTTAAGGACTACACTCTTGAATCCCTAGAGATAGGATCCGTGTTACCATACTAAATCTTTCTGCCACTGGTGTTCAGAATAGCACTTCACGGTCTCCCTACCCTTATCTCTCTGTTACTCGATCTCCATGATTCTGGGTACTTGCAGGGATGAAGAACACAAATGGTACAAGAGAAAGCTATGAAGCAACTTTATGCTACACATACGGGATGTTAATTCAAAGTACTTCCGTCGATTCCTCCAACAAATACATTGGGTGTCAAGGCCTTGCCTCAACCCATGACCTTACCGAAGTACTCACACATGGAGATCAGATCACACGAAGAACTCACTGAAGAACACATCATGAAGATTTATTGATTGATAATATGTCTTGTAATGCATGCTGGATGTGATACACGATTACAAGTATGACTAGATGGTTGAGAACTATGGTGGTGGTGATGGGAAATGGCGGCGGCTAGGGTTGATGGAGATGACTGATGACCCACAAGTATAGGGGATCAATTGTAGTTCTTTTCGATAAGTAAGAGTGTTGAACCCAACAAGGAGCAGAAGGAAATGACAAGTGGTTTTCAGCAAGATAATGTCTGCAAGTGCGGAAATTGTAAGTAACAGAATTGTTTGATAGCAAGATATTTTTGTAACAAGCAAGTAATGATAGTAGTAACAAAAGTGCAGCAAGGTAGCCCAATCCTTTTGAGGCAAAGGACAGGCCAAAACGGTCTCTTATAGTGAGCAAAGCGTTCTTGAGGGTACACGGGAATTTCATCTAGTCACTTTCATCATGTTGGTTCGATTTGCGTTTGCTACTTTGATATGTGGGTGGATCGGTGCTTAGGTGTTGTTCTTACTTGAACAAACCTCCTACTTATGACTAACCCTCCCGCAAGCATCCGCAACTACGGGAAAAGTATTAAGAATAAATTCTAACCATAGCATTAAACTTTTGGATCCAATCGGTCACTTACGAAATAGCGCATAAACTGGGGTTTAAGCTTCTGTCACTCTCGCAACCCATCATCTAATTACTACTCCACAATGCATTCCCTTAGGCCCAAATATGGTGAAGTGTCATGTAGTCGACGTTCACATGACACCACTAAGGGAATCACAACATACATACTATCAAAATATCGAACACATATCAAGTTCACATGATTACTTGCAACATGATTTCTTCCGTGACCTCAAGAACAAAATTAACTACTCACAAATGATAATCATGCTCAAGATCAGAGGGGTATTAAATATCATAATGGATCTGAACATATAATCTTCCACCAAATAAACCATATAGTAATCAACTACAAGATGTAATCAACACTACTAGTCACCCACAAGCACCAATCTATAGCTCCAGTAACAAGATTGAACACAAGAGATGAACTAGGTATGAGATGGTGCTGTTGAAGATGTTGATGAAGATTGCCCTCCCCAAGATGGGAGAGTTGTTGGTGATGATGATTTCCCCCCTCGGGGGTTCCCAGCGAGAATCGCTCCGCCGGAGGGCAAAAGAGCTCCTGCCCAAGTTTCGCCTCAAGACGAAGGCGCTCCGTCCCAAAAGTCCTCTCCTTATTTATTCTAGGTCAAAATTACTTATATACCAGAAGATGGGCACCGGAGGTGGGCCTGGGCGAGCACAACCCACCAAGGCGCTCCTGGGCTCCCTGGCACGCCCAGGTGGGTTGTGCCCACCTGGTGGGCCTCCTCTGGTACTTATTTGCTCCAATATCCGTTAAATATTCCATGAAAATTCTCCGTGAAGTTTCAGCTTGTTTGGAGTTGTGCAGAATAGGTAGCCTGACGTGGCTTTTTCAGGTCCAGATTTCCAGTTGCCAGAATTCTCCCTCTTGGTGTGTAACTTGCAAATTATGAGAGAAAAGGCATTACAATTACTCCAAAAAGCATTATTATGCATAAAAACATCATAAATAACAGTAAGAAAACATGATGCAAAATGGACGTATCAATGACTGTTGCGAAGATGGCGATGTGGCGCTTGTTCTGTTGCTCATTTGGCCTTTTATAATAGTTGTTCAGGTTGATCAAACGCCATGGTTGGCACACGATACGACCATCCATACGAGCGGGGATGGTCGTATGGAACACCATATTTTGCTCTGGCACCTCTGTTGCACCTCCCACTTGAGTTCCTCTATCTCCACTTTACTCTTTTCCATGTATTGGCCTGATTTCGTCCATTAATAGCCAATTTCCCGTGGAAACTAAATAAAAAATCAGATATTTGGAATCCTCTGTATTTCTTAGTCATTAATAGCAATATCGAAGTGAATATCTCGGTTTTAGTGAAATATTTCGGTGTAAACTCAGGTTAGAGGAGTGTAAAAATAACACTCATCATGCTCAGAATCGAGTTCAATGCATCCTTTCTTCTTACCTCCTCCTTGATCGGGCTACAGGATCCTGGGTACCTATATGGCCTTAGAACGAGAGGAAAACAAAAGATAAATCCATTGTGAAGCGCACATACAAATAACACAAATCAAGCAAAGTCATTCCAATGACCCCGTGCACAAATACATAGGGTTGCAAGCCTTTTCCTCAACCCATTGCCTTAAGGAATTACTCATACATCATGGCTGAATCACAAAATGAAGTCATTGAAGATGACAACGATGAATGGTTGATTGAAATTTTTCTTACAGTAGTTGTCGATTGCGTTGCACCGATTACAATTATGAGTAACTTGGAGAGAATGGTTGCGGTGATGAAGGGGGTGATGGCTATGGAGATGAGACGGAAAATGGCGGCTCTAGGGTTTGTAGATTTCTTCTAGTTCTCTATTTTGTCAATGGGCAGTTATGTCGACATCCTTGTTGCGAATTAGGCCTCGACCCTTTTATAAAGTTTGTTCAGGTGGACACCACGATCAACGATGCGTGGTACGACCGCGGGTACGAGCGTGTGCGCTCGTCTCCCCTGTTTCTCTCTTGGCGACTCCATTTGCCTTGGCTAGGTTTCCAAACTTGTTGTTTCTTTGCTAGTGATGATTTTCTTTAATTTTTGGGTCCATTTCCTGCAGAAACACATTAAACAAAGAATTTTGCAATTTCTTGCATTCATTAGTCTTTCGTGGTAATATCAGGGTGATTCTCTCATATATCCCCCCCTCCCCCCGCTCTTGTGTCGCCCGGGGGCGACCCGAGAGCGAACAACCCTAGCCGCCGCCGGTGGTCCCTCCTCACCACCCCTCCTCTCCCCGCCGCCACAGGCGGCGCCCGGCCTTCTTCTGCGTCCCGGTGATGAAGGTGGTGGCGAGGCCCTGCTGCCTTGCTCTGTCGCAGGGGGCGTCGGAAGTCGGGGCGGCAGCCCTGAGCGGGATGGTGGCGTCGACCTCTCTGGTGGGTGGCGCTGAGGGTGTTGCCCGTCCCTGGTGGCCGCGTGGGTAGCGCTAGGGCGGAGGAGGCTTCTCGCGGCAGGGCCTGCTCCGGCGGCCGCGCCAGATATGGATCTCGGCGCCTCTCTGTCAGCTTCCCCTGCCCTCGTCGTCTCTGTTCTCGGCCTCCCCATGGTCGCCGAGGCAGGATGGTTTCGCGGGCGTGGTGGTGGGAGGTCAGGGAAGGGGGAAACCCCTGGTCAACCTTGCGTCGACCTCGTCGTCGACGGTGGCGTTTCTGCTCCGTCTTCCCTCTTGAGGGGACGCTCGATCTCCCCCCTCCCCCACCGCCTCCTCCCCAATTCCCCTGGTGAAAACCTTGGCCATGCCTGGCCGGACGCCGGCGGCGCTATGGCGCCGTGAACCTTCCTGGAGGCGGCGTCTTGGGGTGGGTGGGGATGTGGGCCTGCTCTGTGGTGTTGTGTGTCGGTAGTGGATGTGTGGAAGCTTCAGGGTCGCCGGTGGTGTTGGTGGTGAAGGCGTGAGTCTGCAATCTCCTGTGGCTCCTGCTAAGTTACTCCATGACTGCTGACGGCGTTCTGGTGCCCTACGCTTGGGTGAAGGGAGATAGTGGTCTCCCTCCAGCAGCGGGTGTGGTGAGTTGTGGGCTCTCCACCATCGCGGCTCGGTCGACTCTGCAGCATGGCGTGTGCTCTCTCTGCGGCTGCGTGTTCCTTGCTTTGCTTCGCCCGGTCTGTCCTCGTTGTTTTCTTCAGATGCCAATCCAATCTGCGAGGAATCTCCCTTAGGCTTGATCAAGATGCTTCATTTGTTAGCGGGTGTAGTTGTCCCCTCTGCTCCGTAGTAGTGCCGATTGCTCCTTGCTTGTAATTTTTCAGCTTGCTCTCAAGCTAGGTTCTTTTCTTTCACAACACCATTGTACCCTAGCCGGTTGATGGCTTCATCAATTTGAAGTCGGGCTGATGGCCTTTTCTCTAAAAAAAAACTCTCTCATATATTTCGGGAATATCTGGTTTAAACAATGGTCGAATGAGTGTAAAAATATCACTCGTAAAGCCCCAACCGAACCTCTGATCCGCCAGCATCAGGGATTCAGCCCCCATTCTCAAGTCCCTGCCACGTGTGATGGCATTGTGGCAGCGCCCACCTATTCCCCCACCATACCTTTCTTCATCTCATCCTCCCCACTGTGGATTAGTAGCGGTTTGCGCACGTCAACGCATTGCGCCTACTTCAGCAAGCAAGGCGGGAAGCATGGGCTCGATCCCAGCAAGTGTAGTGGTGCAACAACATCGACTACACAACAAGTGCCACATTATCGGTGCCCTGCTTGTCGAGGAGATGTCATTTGGTTTCGTCGCTTGACCCACACATGATGGAGGTCAGCGGTTCCAGGTTCCCAGGATGGTGCTCCAATGGGTGCGACTCGTGGAAGGCATGGATGCACATCGACATCATGGTGCCAACTGGTGATGCTCCCAGTGGCCTAATGTGGTGGTATGAGTTGACGACTTGTCCTCTCTGAGGTCGCTTCATTGCAGCAATGATGTTGGTTGTCGTAGCGGCCTCCGAGGTTCTCGATTCAACCATCAACATGCGTGTCACTACTAGGCTAGACGATGCAGGATGATAGATGACATGGCAGCGTGATGGATGCGAGCTGCAGATCGGTCGACGTAGGATGATGCAACGATGGCCCTCTCCAAGCGACACATCTCGCGTCCGAGGGTAGTGCGTCCGCCTCTGATGGGCGTCGGTGAGCATCGGACTCTTGGAGCAAGACAATGTTGATAGGGCTGAGATCCGCTGATGGTTTCCCAATGGCATCAAGCAGTGCGACATCTACTTTTGTTCACACGAAGGACAAGGTAACTACCCAAAGGGGAGTGCTGGATGTTGCTAGTCAGTTCATGCGGGTGTGGAATGGTAGCGGCCAGATCCTCGTTGTGATATGAACGACCTACCGGTGGTCGTAGTGACAGTCTAAGAGCCGTTCGGAATCTCTCCACTCCACCTAATCCGCTCCATCATTTCTGATTCTGCAGAGCCCGCGGAGTTTGGTTTTAGCCACTCCGTGAAAAATGAACCACATGATGTTCTGCTCCGCTCGTTTGACTCCACGGAGCCCGTGCAGTTCGACGCTGCTCCGTGTTCAGATCCTCTGAGGAGCGGAGAGGATCTGAACACGATCTAAGGTAGCATTACACTCCACCCGTCCGCTAGGACCATTTAATCATGTCATGGAGTATTGGCTGCGTAACTTTGCAAAGATACAACATCAAGATTGTTGCTCCTTCCATTTACCTATACAAGGCCACTATAAAATATAGGTTTTGCATCTATACAAGGCCGTCAACAGTAATCGAGGCAAAAATTAATGGTGTTTCCTCGCACTAGCAACTTGTTTAATACTTGCATATATGCAGTCATAATGATACTAGCTACTTCCTCCATTCAGTTTCCTTGCATCCATGCAGTGTATTGATGATCCAAGTAAACGAACAGAAAAGTTAGGTTGCAAAACATGTATTAAATGTTACCTTAGTACATGTAATTTGAGTTTGTGATCTTGTATATAAAAATGGAGGAAGTACTAAAAGCACTACTTCATATATGGTGTGAAAACTCTTGTTCTAGACTTCATTTGTTTGTTACCTTCCCAAGGCGTCGTCTATTGGTTGATTGTTGGCCTTTGGTGATTGGTCTCAGCCATGATGAAAATCCCTGTGTTGACCATTTTCGACCAGACGGGGTGTTGATGGTGTGGGCATGTTTATTCTTTTTGGAAGGCGTCCTTGTAGAATAAGTTGACTTAGTCATAGGTATTGCATTCATATGTTGCAAAAGTTTTTGTAGTTCTCTATGTTTTGTCCTCCTCTTGTTGATGATTTTGGCCTCATTACCTCGCATAACCTTTTAAATAAAAATGAATGTGTAAATCACAATGATGTAGAGGCGGGGCGTTTTGACCTTCTTTTCGGAAAAAACAAGACATCACTTACAAAATCAGGAGAAAATAAATTATCATAAATGGTCATCATGTCTATCAAAAATTTCCCAATCATTATTTGTAACTTAGATGACGAACATTCCATTTTCAATGACCTTAACTTCACTGCCTTTTTCCTTTCTTCTTCTGCATTTTTTATTCCTTTTTTTAGGGGAGCATTTTTTCTTCTATGTTATGTATGTTCATGGGAACCAAGGCAAGGTGTATCTGGATGTGCAAAATACACCTTAATCTCTTCCTAAATGAGTAAGAGTCTAAGAGACATTAGTTTATCAAAGATTTTGACAAATTAATTGGCTTCTACTTTAATAACAGAAGTCCACTCTCGTGTTTTTTTTCAAACACATATGAGGGGTCACAAAGGACCCCCCCCCCTCCCGATTTATTGCATAAACCTAGTGTAAAGGCCACACTTTGCCGCGGGTAATGCGATGTGTTCTTAGTGAGTGTATTTTCATTTTTTTAGTGTAGAGTTGCAAATTTTAGATAAAGTGCATAAACAAATTCAATGTTAAATTTTGGTGTGTTGGTTTTCTAGCCCTGTTAATGCAATCTCAGTGATCACATCTTTTGAGTAGTTAATAAATTTTGTGTAACATGGTAATCTAACAATTATTATACTTTTTCAATTCTTTTAACATGTCCTTTCATGAAAGACATTTTTTTCCACAAAGAGACACGTCTTGAAGATATGTCTTTTCATCAAGAGATGTGTCTCTCCATGAAGAGACGCCTTTTCGCAACTAGAGATGTCTTCTTCACCAAAGGACATAATAGTCCAACTAACAAGATTTATTGGACTTGATTGATTCTAGATATAATCTTGTTCTTTGAAAATGCTGCATTAGGCGTTAGTTTTGGAATGAAGAGGGGTGTCCTCTGTGGTTTTGATGCTTCTAGTTCTAGCCCCACTCAATCAGAATTTACAAACTTCTTTGTCTAAAATTGATGGAAAACTGGTTAAATTTCATTTAATTTTGAACTTAGGTTCCAACTCTTTGGCCTAATTGCTTTGGCCGATGCACAAATAATGTGAAATTTCTTTGCCCAACCAGAACCACTGATGGTTCATTTATTCCAGGAAAGCCTTGGATGACAATCACAATCCACAAGCCGATTTTTGGCGGGGGATAATCCACAAGCAGTTATGGGCGTACTACCTCTGTTCCTTTTTCGTATGCATTTAAGTTTTATGTGAAGTCAAATTATCTCTAATTTGACCAAACTTACAGAAAAGTTTATCAACATTCACAGTACCAAATCAATATCATTAGCTTCATTGCGGAATGTAGTTTCATATTACATATATTTAATACTATAGATTTTAGAAAAAGATTTGATACTATAGATGTTGATATTTTTCTAATATAAATTTTTTTAAACCTCACAAAGTTTGACTTGACATAAATCTTATACTGGGAGTAAAAAGGACAGGAGAGAATATATACTAAGCACAAGCGCCGTAGCATGCAGCGATGGTCATCATCAGAGAGCAATATATGTGCTTACAATGATAATTGGTGACATATACTTACCACCGCGAATAATGGAGACAAGAACAAACACAAATAACCCCTTGTAAAAAAAACCAAATCAATCACTTACACAAGTTGCTAGCTAGAGCACAAGCGCCAGGGTAACGATGGAGACGAAACAGCTCGCGAGTAGCACGGCGTGCGCAGTCATGGTGACAGGCGCCAAGGAGGAGGCCGACGGCGGGTTGACGGCAGAGCACTGCCTCCTTATCTCGCCCTTGTGGTGCGTGAGCACGCCGATCTTGCTCATGTTGACGAAGGACGCGGCGAAATCGGCGAAGAACTCGTCGGGCGCGGTGGCATTGGCCTGGCGCATCACGTAGGCCCTGGTATCTCCGTCGAGGAGCAGCGCTGCATCGGTGGAGAGGAGGCCCCTGCTCGCCGCGACGTCCCTGTAGTACCCGAGGTCGAACGTGGTGCCGCTGCCGGGGTCGAGGTCAACCAGGGCGGCGAGGTCGCCGGGCCTGCACTGGCCGCGGAGCGTCGCCGTGTAGTTGGCGTCAAGCGTAGGGTCGGAGGCGTTGTTGCTGGTGGTGAAGTTGTAGAGGCGAGAGGAGAAGGCGGAGCAGTGAGCCTTGCCGATGGTGTGCGCGCCGGAGAGCACGGCGAGGTCCTTGGCAGTGAGGTTGAACCTGGCGAAGAGCGCGATGAGGTCGGTGACGTTGGCGCCCGGCTTGGGGGTGTTAGGGGCGACGTCGGCGGCAGACGACCTGTTCCCGTCCTCCCGCCCCGTCGGGATCGGGATGTACGGCCCCTTGGTCTAGCAGAGACAGATAAGATCAACGCAAGCTAAGGTGGAAGCTGATGAGTGTGAACCGATACTGAACGAAGTAGAGTAGGTGAGCGAGACGACGTACGATCCGCACGGAGTCGCGAGCGGCGAGAGCGAGGACGTCGGCGCAGGAGACGACGCCGGGGCAGGCCGCCTCGAGCTTCGCCTTGATGGAGTCGACGACGTCGTAGCCGCGGAGGCCCTTGTTGAGCGGCGAGTCCTTCTCCGCCGTGTTGTTGGCCGTGGAGTCGAGAAGAATCGACCCCTCGCAGCCCTGCGCGCACGCAGTGAATTCACTCACGACCGTGAACTTGACTTGCCTGGCCCTGGCTATCAAGTATCAATAGCGATAGAGAGCTGGGTTCGTGTGAGCTTTATTACTTACTCCGAGCAAGCAGTCGACGGAGAAGAGCCTGAGCAGGGAGCCGGCGAGGCCGGGCGACTTGGCGAGGACGGCGGTCATCTCCTTGAACACGATGTCCTCCGCCTGTGGACACGTCTTGTTGTACGCCCCGAACCTCGTGTGGGCCTCCGTCGAGCCACACAGGGCAAGGAGCGTAGCCGCCACAGCGACGACCGCTACAGCTGCTGACCTCGGCGCCATGTCTACCTTGGTTATGATCGTTAGCTTGAGTATGCGGTATATATATAGGCTTCTGATGAAATAACCTCCGTCCCGATCCATTTCCATTTCAAGTACTGCTTGCGCTTGTGTACTTGCACGTAGTGTGTACTACGTACAACGTACTAGGAGTACTCTGTACTGCGAGCTAGGGAGAGCGAGATAGGAGAATGTCAACGGCTATCTAGTTGACATATATACTTGCAGATTTTTATAAGTGGAGATAACGTTGTTTACTCCATTTCTAGCAGCTGAAAGCGCCATTTCAACTGATTAATACACTGCATTATAGAGCTCAACTGATCATACCCATTTCCAGTGTTGGTTCTTCCCCATGTCATCCTGCTTCAAACAGTATATTGTTAGCTCTCCCCATGTCCTCCTTCGCTGTTGGTCCACCCCGTCTCCGATAGCCTTTGTCCATGTGGAGGTGTCAGGGACCTTGGCCCCTCGCCGGGAAGAAGGACTCCACTCTCATTCTTGTTAGTTCAGCTTCTCAGTCAGGAGCTATGAGATCCTAAAAATAATTTGAAGGCTATGTGGCGGTGGCGGTGGCAATGGCGATGCCCATCATTAGGAATAATGTATCACACGCTCAATCTCCATCTTGATGGTGCGCCTAGCATCGTCAAAGGGCATCTGGAGTTGTTTCTCCATTGTGCCCCACGGAAGTCGGTCGATGCTGGTCTTTGGTGGATCTATTTGGATCCAGCCTTTGTTCGTCTTTTTTTTTGTGTTTACAGGTTTGATCATTTCGATCTACAATACTTTTCATCCGCGATGGTCATTGCTTTTGTGTGGTGGTCCTGTGGGGTCTCAGCACGACGACTTCTCGACTATCTACTACTACTATAAGGTTTGCCAGACTCTAGTGGGGGAAGGGGCGATGCTGGTGACGCGTCTTCGGCTCGTTTCGGTGCTTGTAGTCGTCGCTAGGTGATCCATGAACCCGGATATAATTTTTGTTACCTATTGTGTTTTATATATTGCTATAATTGATTATGAATAGATCAAAAGCTTCTCTCATAAAAAAACATGTGCTCTTGAAAAATATGGTGTTGAGTTCTTGTCCTTTTGCATGTGCATTTTGGCAACTCCAACGCTAATCACCAAACGGGAGTCAATTACACCGGTGGTGCTAGAACTTGACGCAAACGATCACTTTGATGCTAAAATTTGTGGCATATATTGAACTGGTTCAATAACTTGACTCAGACATGCAAATACGCTGCAAATCACGTTCGGACACAAAATCGACACTGACTTGGTGCTCCAGCGTGGCATTGGGCCCGCTGTCAGTGACTGGAAGGCTGAGAGGAGTGTGTGTGGCCTATTTTTTTGAGAAAACCCCCTTGATTTTATTAAAAGACATGTGTACGTGTCAGTTGCATTTTATTTTTTGCCTCTATGACACATGGGCCCCACCTGCAGTACATGAAAATTAAACTGAAGAAAAATGGCCTCCCCGACTCGAACACACGACCTATGGCAAGAATGAATGCGGTCATGGCGACTACACCACTCGCGTTAGAGCAACTCTAGCAGACCCTGCAAAACGCCGGCCCGCAAAACGTGTTTGCAGTTCGCGCAAAACCGTTTTTGCGGGCCGGCGAGGGCTAGCACAGATGTAGACCCCCCAAACGGACTCGTAAAAAAGTATATTCGCCGAATATGCTTTTTACGGGTCGGCTATGCGGGTTTTGTTCGGGCAACAGCGCAACGACCCGCAAACAGAAGAACTACAAATCTGAAATTTGTCATAGGGTTTCACAAACAAGTTCAAATTCAAATGACATAAACAGTTTGCGCACAAATAAAAGCAAAGTTCATTACGCAAAAGAAGGCATGCAAAGGTATGCGCCCATGTCCGGCATCATCTTGGGGATCGATCTTCACTCCGCGCCATGGAGTCCATCTTGAAGTTCATCGGCGCCACCGTAGCCACCTCCGTCGCTTGTTCCAACTCCCGCACCGAAATCATCCACATTGCCACCATATGGAGCAGAGAAAACATCACCGGAACTGGCAAACGACTGGCCGAGGCGACCATTCTCCTCTTCAAGATCTCTCTCCTTGCCATATCATGCCATGTTTTGGTGACGTCGTCCATGTCATTGCGGTTCATTGACATGATCTTGTTCTCTTTGGCGAGCAACAATGACAGCGATTTGTTTTCATAGGCGCGTGCTTTTCTCTCCTCAGTGGCAGCTCTGCGCAGCCCCTCTTCCTTGAGCATTTGACATTTTTCTTGCTTCTCTTTTGCCTTCTTTTCGGCCAACTCTTTCTTGATCTTCAACGACTTCAACAACATCAACTCGTTTGATTGCACCATGGCATCAATCTTCTCCCTCAAGCTCGATGCCTCTTGCTCTCTCTTTATCTTCTCTCTAGTCTTCTTGTCGCCATCGGGCTTGTTCAAATTTCTTGGGCCATCATCATCCTCATCTTCATCCATGTTTGTAAGTGAGCCTCTCTTTGGTGGGGACTCTTTGTCGCTCAACTTCCACTTGTCGCACTTTTGGAGCAACTCCCAACAATGCTCTAATTTGAAGAATCTGCCTTCCGAAGCTTCCATGTCCTTGTATCTATGTTGAGCAATCTTGTCATACACAATGTGAACAAAGTGATGCAATCATTTTTCATGATACATTATGATGATGCACAACTTGAACAAAGTCAAAGCAAACTCACATAGTCGGACTCCACGGTGCCACTTGGAGGTGCATTGCGTACTTGCTCCAAGCAAGCTGCCCAACGGCTGCACATAGGCTTGATGTTCTCCCAACGGCCTTGAAGAGACCGAAATGTGCGTGAAGTCTTATTGGGGTAGTTTTTCATAATGCGGAAGTATTGATCTTCAATCCTTTGCCAATATCTCTTGGAGGTTTGATTAGTACCCGTGCATGCATCAAGAGACCACACTCCATGCTTTGATCAAAGCTTGATCTTCCAAGATAGTGTAGTTCTTCGATCTTTGGCTTTTTCCAGTTTTTGCTTGTGAATTCTCAAACGCTTCCGCTTCGATCTCCGCCAAGTCGTCCGCACAACAATGATCGTTCACGCCGCCCTCCATTTCATTGTAGTCGAAAGGTTCGAAAGGGGCTTGATCAATGGCAACCGCGTTCGTGTCCAACAAGTTCATGAGCTCCGTTGTTGCATTGTTCGAACCACCGCTATAGCGAACGATAACAAGTCACGAGCTATCGAAAACAATGGCGAAAATGAAAGAGAATCGCCGAAGTTCGAAGAGATATACCTTCCGGCCATTTCGTCGAACACCTCGCTCGCGGGGGGAGCGGCACCGTTGAACGGCATCGCCGGAGCACCTCCTTGCGGGGGAATGGAGTGAGAGGTTGAAGAAGATGGCTTCCTTGAAGTCAGAACCTTCCTACGCTTTGCGCCCACGGCCTTGCCGGCCTTCTCCGCCGCCGGCCGGGATCGCACAGCGGCATTGGCGCCCGGAGCGCGGGCCATCAGGGCGGGCAACGGCATTCCATACTGCACAACCATGTTGCCCTGCCACTTGGGGGCAGGCGCGGCGTGTGCTTGGGTGACGCCGGTGGGGCCAACATGGCCGGCGACGAGATCCGCCCGAGGGGATGGGGCGTGCGCGACCTCAACGGTGACGGGGGACAGCATGGGGTCGTCCATGGCGGCGACGGACGACCGGGAAGGAACAGTCGGAGCTTTCGGAAGGGGGCAATGGTGCCGGAGGGTGCGGGGAGCGGGAAAGGGCGCGCGGAAATGTCCCTTCCACCAAATCTCGCGCCGGATGGGGGTTGAGCTCGGGTCGGCCTCCCAGCCCGTGAAGATAAAGGTTGGGGGAGAAGATTTGCCGCTCCCCGTAAAAAAAACTACGGGCCGGTGCTGGATGCGGGGTCTGGTCGTGCAGATTTTTTGGCCCCGTCCCGCAATTTGGCGGTTATTTTGCGGGCCGGGGCGTTTTGCGGGATCTGCTAGAGTTGCTCTTAAGCTTGATTTGATAGATAACAGTCTGTGGTTTAAGCAGGACGCCTATGGTGCCTAAATGGGTTGCAAATAGTGCGCCCATTTACCACGCACTAGTTATTTTAAGATATTTGTAAAAGCAAGTAATCCTCAATTATATAAAAAGGTTTAGTAAATATGGAAATTTTAAAAGTTTATTAAATAAACATGTTTAATAAATACAAAACAATTATACACGTGCAGCTTATATTTAAATTAATTAACAAAATGATGAATACAAACATTTACTAAATATTCACTTGTGCATAATTTTCACTCGTGACTTAGATTCATAAAAGATATATAATTTACATAGTAACTACGACTGAATATTCATATGCACATTTTAAAAATTTAAATTACGAATATTTTTATTATACAAATGTTGAACTATACATATGTGCATATAATTATTGAAGGGTTTGTAGTTATACTTTTTATGTATATAATTTTATTATGCAAACAAATAATGAAATTGAAAATTACGAATGTATTGTTTTAAATTATAAAAACATTATTATACTTCATAAATGTTATTTTATATATATGAATGTTATGAAAATAATACTTTTTAAAAAAAAGTAAGTTATTTTGTTTGGGTTTATATAATATTTATACACCAAAAAAGTTTGAAACTTATTTTTATTACTGAGGTTATAATTTACATACTTTTACAAATTTCCGAAAGAAACGAGCATCCCAGTTTGGCTCCAAGAGCGCATGCGTTTAAATATAGTTCGTGTAGTTATCCATGGAGCACATGAACGGTGTACCGATGGAATGCCAAGGACCGAATTTGTGATAGCCATAGGTCGCTGGCTTCGAGACTCGAAGGACTAGTTTTACTTGTTATTTTTTCAGAAAAATTGAAATGCCACTTCTTCAACATAGGGGCTTTTTGTGAGAAATAAAAAAATCGAGAGGCTTTTCGCAAAAAAAAGGCCATACGCCCAATCTCTGTCTTTTGTCGCTGACAGCGGCCCCACGCCACGCTGGCACGTCTAGTCAGCGGCTCGGGCGTACACAAATCTGATTTGCTCCGTATTTGCACGTCCAAGTCAACTTATTGCACCAGTTCAATATATGCCACAAGTTTCAGCACCAAAATGACCGTTTGTGCCAAGTTCTAGCACCAACAGTGTAATTGACTCACCAAACGGCAACAAAGTCCGCAGACAGCGAGCCTGGCACGGCCCATCCAAACATAGGCATCAAATGTTCGACTCAATCCAGACGTTTCAAACATAAACACAGACAAAACACATGCTAAGCAAATGATAATTGTTAAATTTTAATATATTTACCACCAAATGGACAAAAATTAACAAGCTTCAAATAATTTAAACCTAAATTAAACTAAATGAGGTACCAGTGACCTCCTAGGCATGGCTGCCTTGGCCACAGGGACCTCCGTTGTCGTCCGTGAAGTCACCTGAGCCACCGTCCTCGTCGTCGTTGGATTCATCATTGTTGTCGCGTTTTGTCATGGAATTGTCACGGCAGATGTCCTAGTGAAAGGACTTAGTCGTGGAGCCATCGCAACTAGGAAGTAAGAAGGGGTTAATCGGGACAAAGGACACGAGGTTTATACTGGTTCAGCCCTTACGGTGAAGGTAAAAGCCTACGATCCAGTTTTGAGTGGGATTCACTAGTAGAAAAGAGGGCTTTGGTCCACCCCGGGTTAGCCCATTAGTCCCGGTTCAGTCTAGAACCGGGACTAATGGGGCGATAATCTTGGTTACGTGCGCCCGGGGCCACGTGGGCCATTTGTCCCGGTTAAATGCGGACCTTTTAGTCCCGGTTGGTGCCACGAACCGAGACTAAAGATGCGATGCCCATTAGTCGGTTCGTGGCACCAACCGGGACTAAAGGGTTAGAACCTTTAGTCCCGCTTCGTGCCACCAACCGGTACTTATGGGGTTTGAGGCATTAGTACCGGTTCATGGCACGAACCGGTACTAAAGGTCCGATTTTCAAACTCTACCCCCCCCCCCCCCCCCATGGATCACCTTTTCAGTTTAAAAAAAAGAAAATGATGAAAATGTCAAAAAAATAAAAGAAAATAAGTTTCCATGTGATATGTGGTCTAGTTGTTGGGAAAATTTGCAAATATGAATTTCGACTTTATTTGCAAACTTTCGAGAATTTGTAAAAATGGGCATAACTTTTGCATACTAACTCAGATGAAAAAGTTTTTTATATGAAAAATCATCTACTCGAAAAGTTACATCCAAATTTAACTGGGGGAACCCCGTTAAACATTTTCAAAATCCCCAAAAACCTAACAGATAAAAAGTTACGGGCCTTTTTAGATCTAGAGTGGAAAAAATCGAAAAAGTTTCAAACTGTGGTCAAACAATGGTCAAACTAATTATTCTACAATATTAGTGCTGCTAAATAATTATTTCAGTTATTTTGAATTTTGGTCAAATCTGGTCAAACTGTGGTCAAACAATGGTCAAACTGTGGTCAAACAATGGTCAAACTAATTATTCAAGAAATATTAGTGTTACTACATAATTATTATTTTTTTAAACAATTGTTTCAACTCAAACAGTGAAATGTATCACTTCATGCTCAAGCAAAATTCCTGAAGGTTAATAGGATTGACATCTTACTATTGTCAGGAAAACAACAAGTGTAGACTTGGAAACGAGGGAGAATAGAACCCGGAAGTTAAGCGTGCTCGAAATTTGGGGGAGTGGGAGGATGGGTGACCGTTCGGGAAGTTAGATGATTTGGAATGATAAGGTGATTAGAGATTAGAGGATAAATTGAGCGTTGATGAGGGGTGGTGATTAGAGATTAGAGGTTAAAATAATTCAGAAATTTGAAAATAAAAAAATCAAAAAAAAAATTCAAAAAAAATCATAAAATTTCCTTTAGTCCCGGTTGGTGTTACAACCGGGACTAAAGGTGGAGCTCCACGTGGCCGCGGCCTTTAGTCCAGGCATTAGTAACGACCCTTCAATCCCGGTTCAAAAACCGGGACTAAAGGGCCTTACCAACCGGGACAAAAGCCCCTTTATCTACTAGTGATTACGTATGTCTCGATAACCAGGGAGCGAGTCCGCTAGACCTAGCTCTCGATTTGATGTTACTTTCCCTAAGCTACCACTGGGTCGTCCCCTTATATACATGGGTTGACGCCCTGCGGCTTACAGAGTCTCGGCCGGCTTATAAACAGTGTCCGGCTCGGTGACTAGTTATTCTTGCCTTATAATACAAGTTACACACATATCGCGGTTTATCTCTACGGGCCTTAAGTCACCCTTTGGGCCTTGGGCCCTTAACTAACCCACTATCTCCAGGAGTCGTCGTGGGCTTCATGAGTCGTCATAAGTATAAGCCGGCCCCTCCTGGGCGGGTCATACTAATAACTATATCCCAAACATTAGGCCCCAGATTGATTTGAACTGGTTCGTGTCAATCTTCAACACTTAGAAAAAATCTTCTGCTTTCCACCTGCGCGAGAGTTTGTAACTGTCACGACCGGTTTTTCAATAAAATGCTTATTGAGAAACCGACCTTTTGAGTCCAGTATGAGGAAAATCCTCCTGACTGGTAGACAAAATCTTGATACAATAAGCCAGTAGCATTAAGATATATTACAGGGTCGAGCTGGGGGTGCTCAACAATTTATTACAAGCACACCAATAATTATACATAATGGCGGATATGACACAAAGGTGTGGTGGCATACTACTGACTCGAGATAAAAGTGGTGGTGGAATAACACAGTGGAGTGGATAATATGACTCCTAAACTGGCGGCTCATCGAGCGTCGAGGTGAGGCTCGATGAATTTATTTGGGTAGCGGAAGCGGATATAACACAATGACCAAATACAGGGTCGCACGAGACTGACTGGGACTCCTCTAGGCGTCGGACTCTCTATTGAACTCTTCATCCATGGGATCGCCTTCGTCAGCATCTGGCCAAATCAACAAGCCAGGTGAGTACTTTGAAAGTACTCGCAAGACAGTTCGGACATAAGATATAACAAATGCATGCATGAATGCGTCATGAGAAATTAGTAATGCGCATTCAAAAGATGAACTTGCACGACATTATTTAGTAATAAGGAAGTCAGGCGGTAGTCCTCCCGAAATCCACAAAAATGACTGAAAACCAATCGGGTGTATGAAGCGACGCCTCGAAGGGTGAACAAATAAATAAATTATGCCGCAGTCGGGCGTCTAAGCGACACCACATAAAGGGCTTACATTGAAAGTAATAGACATACATGCCACAGTCGGACGCCGGAGCGACATCACAGAAAGGGCTTATATTGAAAGTAAATAATATGCGTGCCACAGTCGGACGTCTGAGCGACATCGCAGAAAGGGCTTATATCCAAGGTAAAGTAACGAGCGTGCCACAGTCGAACGTCTAAGCGACATCGCAGAAAGGGCTTATATCAAAGTAAATAACAAGTGTGCCACAGTCGGACGTCTGAGCGACATCACAGAAAGGGCTTATATCAAAGTAAATAACAAGTCTGCCACAGTCGGACGTCTGAGCGACATCGCAGAAAGGGCTTATATCAAAGTAAATAACAAGTGTGCCACAGTCGGACGTCTGAGCGACATCGCAGAAAGGGCTTATATCAAAGTAAATAACAAGTGTGCCACAGTCGGACGTCTGAGCGACATCGCAGAAAGGGCTTAAATTCATTATTCATATTTGTTAAACTTGCAAGAATAATGCTCATAGAAAAAAATATTCAACACATGATAATAAACGGGTTAGTCCATCCATAGGAATAAACATTTAACCGGACTTAACACTCTTGTGGTTCTCCATAGTTTCTGTCACCGAGACTGACACTTGACAAGATAAGATGAACACAGTACTTGGACATGGATAAGATGATTTCAAGGATTTTTGACTCTGCAGAGTTTGTACTAAATTACCCACAGCCAACGGATTTCCATAGTCACGAAGGACTAGTTCCGTTCTGGTATTTCGGAAGAAATACATCTAACCATACACACCCATCCCACCTCACGATGCCAGGAATCACCCTAGACAGCGTTCAAGAAAAACTTTGAGACGGGAGATCACAATCTCGAATAGCATGGGATCAAATTTATGTATCGCCGCTCTAAGGGTGCCCCCTCTCGGTCCCAACGGAAACACCCATGCCCCGACGGATGATAGGCTTTAATCCAGGGCCATGGAACCCTCATCCCGCCTCTCGATTTGGTGTGTACCAGAAAGCGGTTTGCAACTTACTAAGCCATATCCCTTGCGGAAAACATGTGGTAGTACGGAAAGGGAAAACGGACGGGAACTGGACTGATTCATGTTGACACTGGGTCAAATGGTCTAGCATAAGACTGGCATGATACAACACTGCCATCTTACCCATTCTCATGCCATCTCATGGCCATGCAAACTCATATCCAACAACTTATGGATTTTTGAAACTCTCTTGCCTCAACTTTGCATGTAATATAACCCTCATCGAGATGCTCATAAACATGCCATGGAACTACTTAATGCAAACATGCCAAAGACACTCATCATATCAAAAGTTCAAACATGCTTGCCTGGTTCGGAGTAGTCGAGCCTAGCTCGGTGAAGTTCATGTTCCGTCACCTCCTCCCGGTATCTACGGTATCTGAAAATACACGCACTATCGTAAATACCGTGAGGTGCACAAAAATATTCCAAATATTTTTCAAATAAATCTGATAAAAACTAGACAAAATTTTAAAGAGGACAGGAAAAGAATCAATCAAAAATCCTTTTCTGTTTAAAAGTTATAAGGGTTTTAATCCAGGGACCTTTTTGTAATGAAACAGAAACTTCTCAGGGGGCTGAACAGAAAAGACCAGAAAAACGTTTCAGACTGAAAGCGTATTTGCCCGAATACGTTTTCAGAAAACGGTTCGAAAAAAAGAACAGAGAGGCTGACGGGCGGGTCCCACCCGTCAGGTTTGAATTTTCAAACGGGGGAAAACAGAGCTCATCGGCGCCCGAGAGCTGCGGTGGTCGCCGATCCACGGCGAGGCGGGGGATCGAGGCGCTACCTACGTGCTCAGCGTGACCTTCCGCGTCGGTGAGTGGTGGTGGTGGTCGCCCGAGCACTACGTCGGGCGGCCACAGCTCCGGCGGACGGCGGCTCGGGTGGAGTTGGATCTCGTCGGGGAGGCTGCGAAGGTCAAATCGAATCTTGGGTTAGCTCACTTTGGGTGCTCGAGGAGGTTCTTGACGAGGTTTGGGCGTCGAGGATGGTCTCATCGGAGTGGATCGAGATGGTGGCCGAGGCGGATCGGGCGGCGGAGTTGGGGAGAGACCTCCTCGAGGTCCTCCTAGTGGCTGGCGGGTGTTGGTGAGGTGCGGTGGTGGTGCGTGCTCGAGAACGAGCTCGGGGCTTCCTTTATAGGCGATCAAAGCGGTGGCCGTGAAAGGAGATCTCCGGCGATGGTTACGGCGGCGCAAAGCTTGGTCGGGGAGTTTAGGGAGTTGGGCGTCAACGTGGAGTTCCACTGGTTCCGTTTAGGCGCTAAACGAGTTCGGATTAGGTGCTCTGGGTGGGTTCGACAAAAGCAGGCGGCCTTGGGCCCGTCGGCGGCGGCGCGCCATGCTTGCCGAACCACGGCGGCAGTGCTGCGGGTGCGATGGCGTGTGTGAGGCCACGCGGAGGGCAAGGGAGGCGTTAGGCGGCGAGCGGCGTGAGCGGTCTGCGAGCTCCGTTGGCCGCCATGGGTGGCTCTGCCACCGCAGAAGCTGCCGGTGTCGGCGATGCTCGCCGCCACCGACACCTGCACCCATCCAAGAGGGCGTGCGGTGCTCTGGCCAGGGAGGAGAGGTCGTGCGCAACGCGCCAGGGCGCATTGTTGATCGGTGACAACACTCCGACGAAAAACGACACTGAACTTCTCTGAAACTCTGAACTTTCTGAAAGTGCACAGTAACAATGCCGGCCAAGTGTTCGACGAAATGATTTTGGTATGTGGGAAATTTTCCTTGAGCTGATTTTTGGTGGGGTGGCCTCTCACTGCATCTGGGGGCTGCCTGAATTTTGGTAGAATTTTTGGAGAAGAGAAGATATGAATTTCACCAAATTTGACAAATCTGGTCCAAACTTGCAGAGGTTAAAATTTGAAAATTTTGAAAAGAGGAAGAGTGGATCTTGATGGATCTAGGTTGTGGGTGCTAAATACTATCCAGAGGGGTTGGTTTGAGATCAAAACTCAAAGGGAATTAGGTACTTGCTTTGTAAATCATCTAGGCTCAAAATAATGGACAGAATTGTTTTGGGAGATAAAATAAATGAAATAAAATCCAAAAATGGGTTGGACTTGTTGGAACAGAAAGTTTAGATTGTTCCAAAGAGGGAGGAGGGGTTTTGGGAGGTTTTTACCACATGAGGCATGGTAAAACCATGGGTGGTTTCAAAATGAAAGAAGCCCCAAAACTCATAGGGTTTCTTTTTTTTTTAAGAAAATAATTATCAAGAAAATATATTTGAGGAGGGAACAATCAGAAGGAAGGTTCTCATTAACCAAACACCAGGGTTGAAGAAGATACAAAAATAAAATCCTTGCCAAGGAAAAAAATTTGAGAGAGAAGTTTTTGGAAGAATTTAAATGACCCTCTTCAAAACCAACAAAGTTTTTGATGAAAACCAAAAAAAAAATTGAGTGTCACAGTAACCCGCCATGACGTCATCTTCTGGATTCGTAATAACCTGCCATGACGTCAACTGTCATTAATTCATACTTTATCCAATATATCTCAACGGATCCTTATCTTTAATAACCATCCCGAGAATTGAGGCGTCCTGACAAGCTGGATATCCATAAATTTTTGGCCTCCTCGTTTTTCGCGCCTACTTATCAGTCTTTTCCTTATAAATAGGCACGACTGGTCTTTCTTCATTCTCCCCCTTTCCATCGTCTTCTTCCTCTCGCGACCCTACTGCTGCTCGAGCTCCGCCCATGCGCGGCCTCTTCATCTTCCTTGACCCGGCCATTGCATCAACTTTGAGCTTGTCCAGAGAACGGGCGGCGACCCTCATGATAGATCTGCGTCCGTAAGTCTCTGCTTTTCCGCACCTTAGATCCACATTAGGGTTTGCGAGTTCTTCTGTGTTCTTCGCGGTTCATCACGGATTCTTTGTGGTTTCTCCACCGCACCCTCTTTTGATCTAAAAGAAGTATAAAACGCATGCGGTAGCTGCTTCGCATCCATTTCAGATGCTAGCAGATCCCCTTTTCTTGTACAAAGGCCTCTTTAGAACTGATGAACTCCCCTGTACTGGTTTTTTAGGTCTAGAATATTTTTCCTTTTCTGAACATCCGTTTGATCCAAAATAATGATTGCAATCTGTGTAACCTGTTTTTATAACAGTTAGTCAATGTTTGTACCTTGATAGATCCACCTAGCCATGGCGGCTCACACCACCGGCTATAATTGAAATGCTCGATAGATAACCTCAACCGCACATGGCGACTCAAATAATTTAACTGCTCATGGCGGCTTAAATAATCTGACATAATTAGCCATATGCCATTAGGCCCCTTTATAAGCCGCCATTTAGAATATGCATTGAAATATTTCTCTCCGGCTTAAATTTGAACTAGGAATTTTATTCTGTCTTAGGCTTCTATCTTCACAATGCCGCCCAAGGCACCCAAAGCACCCGTTACATGCAACTGGGTCAAATCCATCGTCACAGATAGCACACTTAATGATTTTGTGAAGACTGGCTATCTGCCAAAGAAGGAAGTCATGTCCTACCGTGCTCCTGATCCAACAGATGAAATGCCTCAACCCAAAAAAGGGGAAGTCATCGTCTTTACTGATCACATGAACCGGGGCTTTTCTCCACCCGGCTCAAAGTTTTTCAGAGATGTCCTACACTTTTTTAACCTCCGACCTCAAGATATCGGGCCCAACTCTGTATCTAATATTTGCAATTTCCAAGTGTTCTGTGAGGTGTACCTTGGAGAAGAACCCAACTTGCTGCTTTTCAGAGAATTATTTTATTTGAACCGCCAGAATAAACGTGCCAACGGGCCTAGCTTGGAACTTGCTGGGATTTCAATCCAGCGACGGAGAGACTGCATTTTTTCGTATGCCGATCCACCGAGTCACCCCAAAGACTGGAACCACACATGGTTCTATTGTCAAGATACTTCTCCGGCTGGTGAGAACCCTCTGCCCGGCTTTCGCGCCCTGCGCCTTGAGTCCACTCATCCTCTACCAGATAAGTTGTCTCCTGCTGAACGCTAGAAACTTGCCCCCACCATGAGTAAAGTCAAGGCTCTTTTGGGGAGTGGCTTAAATGGCATCGATTTGGTCTGGGTTTGGCTTGCCTGGCGGGTTATTCCATTGAGCCACCGCCCTGGTTTGATGTGCGACTACACAGGCCAGAAGAATGATCCTCTGCGGCACAGCTCTGACGATTTACTTGACGATGTCATTGATGATATGACAAAGTCACTCCTGAATGAGAGCCTGGCAGACTGTGGCAAAGTAGGTTTAAGTACTTTCTGCAAAACTAACCCGGCTCCAGCGGTAAGCTAGTAATTTAAGAATTTTTACTCTCACCTTTGAGGTTTTACCTTTACTCAAAAACTCTTGTTGAAATTCACAGGCCACTGATGAATTTTGGAAGGCCAAATATGATCATGAAGCTGCAAAGAGAGCCAGAAAAGCTAAGAAAGCCGCCAGGAAAGCCGCCGCCAAGAAGAAAGGAAATAAACCCAGCGCCTCAGACTTGCTTCGACTACTGAACACCTCTTAGTCAGAGGTAGCTCTTGATTCTCTAGGATCCTTTTTTAACTATCTTATTGACACTGATTATCATCAGGAGGATACAGGAGCGAGTCATGCAGTGGTTGAAGAGGTAACTATTATTTCCTCCGACTCCGAGCCTTTGCCAAGACAGAAAGTACGAAGAGTAACCCGGAAAGTAAGATTTTCACATCCTGTAGCTTACCAAGATCCTCAATTTCTTTTGAAGCAACAGATGCATGTGAGCCGGAGGCAGACCCGGACTAGCAAAGGTGCGGAACTCTCCTCCGGCTTACCCAATGCACCAAAAAAGCGTCGGAATGAGGTCACCTTCAATTTATATCCCTTTTATCCTTTGGCGGGTCTCACTCGTCAACCACTCAATTCTTCTGACTCAAATTATCAGGAAACTTCACCTCCCTCCAGCGAGTCAATGCAGTCCAATTTTCCGGCTTTTAAAACCGCTCCAGGGTAATGATAACCTGTTGAACCTGTGTTCATTTCAATTTGTTGTATTTGTGCTGACCTTTTGATCTTACGCAGCGGACAAGCAAAGCCCAGCAAAAGGGCGAAGAAGAACAAGCCGGCCGAAGAACCGATCTTAAATGAGCCGGAACTTGGAACGCCCGCGCCTGAAGCCTCCACTCATGAGCCACCGCCTGAGCCAGCCCATGATATACCAATGCCCACTGCTGACCCGCCTGTCGAACAAGCCGTCGATGGTTCTGAAAACCCGGAATTCCCTAGCCCGGCCAAGACGGATGATCCTCAAGATCTTGATGTCGAAATCACCAAGACCGGCTTTGTTGAGCCGGGGAGCCCAACCGTGCTGGCCAAGTGTTCTGCCAAGGAGGAACTTCTTGAACGCCGCAGAACTAGGATTGATGTTGCTGATTATACTCACATGAGTACCGGAGAAATCTTTTCTGGCTATATGAGCCAAGTACATAGCAACTGTGACATAGAAATTTACATGGTGAAACAGATGCACCAGAAATTTGAGGTACAATCCTTTCTCTGTACTTAATTATCCTTACTATGCCGGCCCCCAAGTCTATTGCTTATGATGAAATATGTTGAAGACTTAAAAACCAGCTTAGTAATATATGTAAGAAATCCGGCTTATCTTGTAGCCCCCAAGGGCCGGCTTAAGCAGCATGTTTGAACCGGTCCTTATCATGTTTGAATCGAAAAATTACTTGTAACAGCAATATGCATTAGACCCCAAGTGCCAAGTATCTTTGCTTGGAAAGTGCTTGGGACTTACTGTCATGAACCGCCACTATAGGCAAAATTCTTCAGTATACATTAGCCCCCAAGTGCCAAGTATCTTTGCTTGCAAAATGCTTGGGACTTAATAATGCATCATGATAATCCTGATTTTGACCCGGTATTTGTACAGGCCACCAATAGTCAATTTGAATCAGAAATATCTGACTTGAAGAATCGCCTGGAAGCACAGGAGATTGAAACCCAAAAAGCCAACTCCAAATTCGAGTTCAGCGTATCTGAACAAGAAAAATTGAAAAAAGGCTTTGAAATGGAGAAGAAGGCCTGGCTGATGAAAAGATCGCCTTGATCAACCGGGCTGAGAAGGCAGAGGCGGCTCTTGCAGAAGCAACCGCCGAATTATCCGGTTTAAAGCGTCATATATCTCAGATGGTCTCAGCAGTCTTTGGTAAGTCACCTTACAAGTGTTAAATATTTGAATCTTTCAAATAAGCATAATATTGTCATCAGCTCACCTGACATTGTAATGCAGGCCCCAGGAGTTCCAATCTTAACCAAAGCATGCTGATAAAGCTGAAGGCGATTTATACACTGGTGGAGCAACTCTACACCGGGTCTCAGCGTGCCTTAGCCACAGTGGCCCTGTCGAATGAAGTTCCCACCCTCCTGTCGGATGTATTAAAGTGGCTTGCTATGCTACCTTAGCGGTTTAATGAATTAAGGCGATCTTCTGCGAGAGCCGAAGCCGTAGCTGCCTTAAGCCAGGCCAAGGCGTGGCTACCGGAGCTAGACCCGGCCGACATCGCCATTGGGTATCCAAGCCTAAAGGAGGACGGCACACCTTTTGATAGGAGGACTTCACCACTTTTGTTAAGGAAATACGCCATGTGGCCACCCTGGTTGCTGATGACACGGATCTTACTAAGCATCATCCGGGTTATGACGCCGAAAATCGAAGGATTCCAACGCCGCATTATGAAGTGATCAGTCTGATCCCTCCAATTCATAAGCATACCTTCGCCTCTGAAGTTGATCCGGCCAGATTAATTGATGATGAAGCTGAATTTGAAGCTTTGAATGGCATTGGCTGATCATCATTAACCTTCCAGGATAGGGAACAAGATGGAGGAACAGAAAGGGATGATCCGGAAGCTTCAAGCCAACAACACAATTGAACCGTCGGGCAGCTCATATTTATGTTTTGCTGAAAAACAATGTTAATCATTTGGACTCGGGGAGTCATGTAATAGGGTAGAAAGAAACTTGGTTCTGTCGTGCCATCGTGCCAATGTTTGGTGCTCAACACTGTTTAAACCGCCATGTTATATTCACCCGTATTATACTTATCATATGTTTTCCTTATGCTTAAGAAAAATTTTGAACTATCCTGCATACAGAAATAAATCACGAGACCCTTGGCGGTTTGTCCCAAGGCGGGTCATATATCTTACATAAAATCCGGAATATGAAAAATAGTCATAGATAAGCCTGTGATGAATTACAGCTTTTAAAATACAACTATAATATCATACATGTGATCCTTTGACTTGTACTGCCAGTTTATGTGACCCGAACAGGAAGGGTGGTAACCCAATCTTTAGAAGTTGCTCATTTCTAAATACATGATGCTTGTTGTCTGCTGGCGACTTATCGTCCCAAAACCCAAGCTGAGTTATATTTACACCACACTTATACTTAGGTCTTAATCAAGAAAAAATCTCAAGACAAAATCAAAGAGCATGTTCAAAAAATCTTAAGGCAAACAAGAAGAATTTCCAGGCTTCTGATTCGGATACGATCAAGAAGCCCCCTAGTGAGTTTGGCAGTGTGCCGATCAAAAGGGTACCGACAACTATGTTCTCTTTGGTTCGAATACGGCCTATGTTTGAACAGGAAGCCCCCTAGTGATCATGATGTTTTAACGGCTAGATTCGAATACGATCATGAGCCAGATCAAAAGAAAAGCCAGATTCAAATATGATCAGCCCCCTGTTGGTCGTTTCAAAGACATAATAATGAAGACATATGATCATTGAGGATGAAAAGGACAGAGGTCCTGCTTTATTACTTATCATAATATATACATCGTCAAAATATGTACATCATGAGAGCCTGGGGCTTAAGTGTAGTAAGGCCGAAGATGAGCAATATTCCACGGCCCGCGGGTCTCCTCCTCCGACTTACGTGAGTCTTTGTGCTCTCGAACATCGATAAGGTAGTATGACCTGTTGTTCAAGTTCTTGCTGACCATAAAGGGTCCTTCCCAAGGCGGGGATAGTTTGTACGCATCAGACTGATCCTAGATGAGCCGGAGCACCAAGTCGCCTTCTTGAAAGGTTCTGGACTTAACCCGGCGACTGTGATAACGGCGCAAGTCCTGTTGGTAAATCACCGAGCGAGCTGCTGCTAAATCGCGCTTCTCATCTAACAGGTCAAGTGCATCCTGACGGGCTTGTTCATTAGTAGCTTCAACGTAAGCCGCCACGCGGGGCGAGTCATGACGGATGTCACTAGGTAGAACCGCCTCTGCGCCATAAACCAGGAAGAAAGGCGTGTAACCCATAGACCTGTTGGGGGTAGTATTCATGCTCCATATTACAGAAGGTAACTCTTCTACCCAACAACCCGGCGTCCGTTGCAAAGGAACCATAAGCCGGGGCCTGATGCCTTTCAAGATTTCCTGATTGGCTCTCTCAGCTTGCCCATTGGATTGGGGGTGAACTACTGATGAAACATCCAGCCGAATATGCTCACGTTGACAGAACTCCTCCATGGCACCCTTGGACAGATTGGTACCATTGTCAGTTATAATGCTGTGTGGAAAACCAAAATGAAAAATCACTTTTTTCATGAATTGAACCGTCGTGGCTGCATCACACTTACTGACTGGTTCGGCCTCAACCCACTTTGTGAATTTGTCAACCGCCACCAAGAGGTGGGTCTTTTTATCTTTGGACCTTTTGAAAGGCCCAACCATGTCAAGTCCTCAGACCGCAAACAGCCAACTAATTAGAATCATCCTCAATTCCTGAGTCGGTACATGAGCCCGCCGTGAGAATTTCTGACAACCTCACATTTACTGACCAGATCTTCCGCGTCAGCATGAGCCGTTAGCCAATAAAATCCATGACGAAAAGCCTTGGCCACGAGGGATTTTGAACCGGCGTGATGGCCACAATCTCCTTCATGAATCTCACAAAGAATTTCTTGACCTTCCTCAGGAGAGACACAACGCTGAAACGCTCCAGTGACACTGCGATGATGTAACTCCCCATGAACAATCGTCATTGACTTAGACCGCCGGGTTATCTGTCTAGCCAAGGTTTCGTCCTCAGGCAACTCGCCCTGGGTCATGTAAACCAAATATGGCACTGTCCAATATGGGATAACGTGAAGAGCCACCACCAATTGTGCTTCCGGGTCAGGAACAGCCAAGTCTACCTCTGTAGGCAACTTGACAGAAGAATTATGCAAAACATCCAAAAAATTGTTCAATGTGGCACCGGCTTACGCTGAGACCCCAGCCGGCTTAAAGCATCGGCTGCCTCGTTCTTCCTACGATCAATGTGTTCCACCTGGTAACCCTTGAAGTGTCCAGCAATGGCATCAACTTCACGGCGATAAGCCGCCATGAGAGGATCCTTAGAATCCCACTTTCCTGATACTTGTTCAGCCACCAAATCTGAGTCGCCAAAGCACCTTACCCGGCTTAAGTTCATCTCCTTAGCCATCCGAAGACCATGGAGCAAGGCCTCATACTCAGCTGCATTGTTAGTACAGGGAAACATCAATCGGAGCACATAACAAAATTTGTCACCTCGAGGGGAGGCTAAGACAACGGCAACCCCCGAGCCTTCCAATTGCCTGGACCCATCAAAATGAATAGTCCAATATGTGTTGTCCGGCTTTTCTTCAGGCATCTGCATCTCCGTCCAATCGTTGATGAAGTCCACCAGTGCTTGAGACTTAATAGCAGTGCGTGGTACATATTTTAAGCCATGAGGCCCAAGTTCAATGGCCCACTTGGCAACTCGCCCTGTGGCTTCTCTATTTTGAATGATATCTCCCAAAGGAGCAGAACTAACCACAGTGATAGGGTGACTCTGGAAGTATTGCTTAAACTTCCGGCTTGCCATGAACACCCCATAAACAAGCTTCTGCCAATGTGGATATCTTTGCTTGGACTCAATAAGCACCTCACTGATGTAGTAAACCGGCCGTTGAACCGGATGTTCCTTGCCAGCCTCCTTGCGCTCTCATCGCAATGGCAACACCGACGCAAGACGTGTGTTAGCAGCCACATAGAGCAATAAGGGCTCCTTATCAATGGGAGCAGCAAGGACCGGCGGCTCAACTAACTGTCTCTTCAAATCTTCAAAGGCAGCATTAGCAGCATCACTCCAGACAAACTCGTCCGTCTTCTTCATCATCTGATACAGTGGTATGGCCTTCTCACCTAACCGGCTTATGAAACGGCTCAAGGCAGCAATACGACCCGCCAGACGCTGAACATCATTGATACACGCCGGTTTAGCCAAAGAGGTAATTGTCTTGATCTTCTCCGGGTTAGCCTCAATGCCCCTGTTAGAAACCAGAAAACCCAAAGGCTTGCCTGCTGGCACTCCAAAAACATATTTTGGCCGGGTTAAGCATCATCTTGTAGACCCGGAGATTATCAAAGGTTTCCTTCAGATCATCTATCAAGGTCTCCTTCTGTCTGGACTTCACTACGATATCATCCACATAAGCATGAACATTACGCCCAATCTGATTGTGGAGACAGTTCTGCACACATCGCTGATAAGTCGCCTGGGCACTTTTAAGCCCAAAAGGCATAGATACATAGCAGAAGGCTCCAAACGGAGTAATGAAAGTCATCTTCTCCTGGTCCTTAACTGCCATCTTGATCTGATGATAACCATAATAAGCATCCAAAAAGCTCAAACGCTCACAACCCGCCGTGGCATCAATGATTTGATCAATACGAGGGAGAGCGAAAGGATCAGCCGGGCATGCTTTGTTTAAATCCGTGTAATCCACACACATACGCCAGGTGTCGTTCTTCTTGAGTACAAGCACTGGGTTAGCCAACCACTCTAGGTGAAAAACCTCAACAATAAACCTGGCCGCCAAGAGCCGGGCTACCTCCTCACCAATAGCTTTACGCCTCTCCTCATTAAACCGCCGAAGAAACTGCCTGACCAGCTTAAATTTTGGATCAATATTAAGAGTGTGCTCAGCGAGTTCTCTCGGTACACCCGGCATGTCAGAAGGTTTCCATGCAAAGATGTCCCAGTTCTATTGGATAAACTCGATGAGCGCGCTTTCTTATTTGGGATCCAGATTGGCACTGATACTGAACTGCTTAGATGAATCGCCTGAAACAAAATCAACAAGCTTAGTGTCATCGGCCAACTTAA
This sequence comes from Aegilops bicornis, assembly GCA_021605145.1. NCBI lineage: Eukaryota > Viridiplantae > Streptophyta > Magnoliopsida > Poales > Poaceae > Aegilops > Aegilops bicornis. The sequence continues at coordinate 197,198,184 of CM038675.1, forward strand.
ATTTCATTACCGGCTCGTGTTCCGTGGTTGGCTTCTTCAAAGACGTCATGTCCGCCGGGTCAACATTGTCCTTATAGAACTTCAACTCCTCTGTTGCACAAACAGATTCAGCATAAGCAGCGTCACCTTCCTCGCATTCCAAAGCTATCTTCCGACTCCCATGCACTGTGATGGTGCCCTTGTGACCCAGCATCTGGAGCTGCAGGTAAACATAACACGGCCGTGCCATGAACTTTGCATAAGCCGGCCACCCAAACAGTGCGTGATATGGGCTCCGGATCTTGACCACCTCAAAAGTTAACTTCTCAGCCCTGGAATCGTGCTCATCCCCAAAGGCTACTTCCAGCTCAATCCTACCCACTGGGTACGTCGACTTACCGGGCACTACTCCATGAAAAATAGTGTTGGACGTCTTGAGATTTTTATCAGTCAATCCCATGCGACGAAAGGTTTCATAATAGAGGATGTTGATGCTGCTGCCTCCATCCATGAGCACTTTTATGAATTTGTATCCACCAACTTGAGGTGCCACCACTAAGGCCAAGTGACCCGGATTGTCAACCCGGGGAGGGTGATCCTCCCTACTCCATATAATAGGCTGCTCAGACCATCTCAGATAACGAGGGACCGTCGGCTCAACAGCGTTCACAGCCCTCTTATGAAGTTTTTGGTCCCTTTTGCACAAACTGATGGTGAACACATGATATTGCCCACTATTCAGCTGCTTAGGGTTACTCTGATACCTGGATTGCTGCTGCTGACCTCCTTGGCCGGACTGCTGATTATAACTACCTTGGTTGCCTTGAGGACCTTGGAAGTTGGAATTTGAGCCGCCACCCGGGCCATGAAAACCGCCGCCGGGTCCATGACTGTCGTCGAACATGTTAGAATTCTTGAAAGCCCTCATGATCGTACAGTCTTTCCACAGGTGTGTGGCTGGCTTCTCCCGGGTGTCGTGTCTTGGACAGGGCTCATTTAACAACTGCTCAAGGGTGGGACCTAACCCGCCAGACCGAGGAGGTGGCCTCCCCTTACGTCGTTGATTATTACCCTATGCATTAGCCACAAACTCCGAGCTACCGTCAGCCTTACGGTTATTATTACCTCCCTGACTCGCCGGGTTATGCTGAAGACCCTTAGCGTTGTCGTTCTTCTTTCCCTTCCCTGACTTCTCTTCATCATACGCGGGATCCTTGGTACTATCAGAGTCGGCGTATTTGACTAGAGCTGCCATCAGCTGGCCCATGCATGTCATTGCAATCGCGTTTGAGCCGCCCCAGCTTCTACTTCAGAGGTTCAAAACGACAATTTTTCTCCAACATTAAGACTGTAGAGCCGGCATCCATCTTATCAGATGAATGTATTATTTCCGTCACCCGGCGCACCCAATGAGCCGGCACCCAATAGCGTTTGAGCCGCCCCACCTTCCTCTTGTTTACAATTAGTCAAGTCCACAATGGACATGGGCTGCTTGCATGTGTCCTTGAAGTTCTGAATAAACCGGGCTTTTAACTCGGCCCAGGAACCAATGGAATTAGGTGGCAGTCCCTTTAACCAAGTGCGGGCCGTTCCATCCAGCATCATAGTGAAGTACTTGGCCATTGCCGCGTCACTGACCTCCAGGAATTCCATATCCATCTCATAACTTTCAATCCACGCCCCGGGCTGTAAGTCAGCCGTATAGTTAGGCACCTTTCGAGGCCCCTTAAAATCCTTGGGCAAACGCTCATTACGAAGTGCTGGTACTAAGCAAGGGACACCTCCCATTCTCGTGGTTGCCCCTGCCTCATTAGAAGTCGTCGGATAAACCGGAAAAGACTGGTAAGCCGCCCGCTGAGCCGCCTGCTCAATCGCCTGCTGAGCCGCCCGCTCGGCCTCTTGGCGTATCTTGTCCTGATCAACCAAGTTAGGGGCTCCATCACGCGCCGGGTCACGTCCGCACGGCTGGTCGCGGCACCGGGCGTTGCTTGAAACCGCCGCCAAATCCATATGCCTGCTATAACTCGGGATCCGACTTGGACGAGGGGTCGAATGAATCCAGTCTCGACTGTAAGAATATGCCTCCTGCAGTGCCAGAGCCGTCTGAAGAAGGTCTCTGACCCTTCGTGTTTCGATCGTCGTCGGAGAGTCGCCTCCGCCGGGAGAGCCACCAATCGTGCCGCCGCAGCGATCATGTTCTCCAACGGGTTAGAATAATGACCCGGTGGTGTTGGTACATATTGAGGCGGAGTTGTGTTCACTCAAGGAGGTTCCATCACCCGTGGTTGAACCGGCGTCCCAGCTCCGGGCGTTGCGGCCGGGTTTACCTCCGGCGGATTACTGGGGCCTGCACCGGGTGTGCGGCAGAGGTTTCTAGGATCATAAATTGAAGGCAGACTGGATTGGGACTTCTGGTGCCTTCTCCTCATGACCTCGTTTGATGCATTTAAATCCATCGTAAGCTGGAACGCTTCTGATTGAAGCTGCTGAGCTCGAGCATCCAAAGCCGCCCGCTCTGTGGCCAATCTGGTGTCCTTAGCTGCCAGGTTTTCTTTGGCTCATGCTACTTCCTCACGTAACCGTGTCAGTTCTGCATCATGTTCAACCTGATCTGCCGAAAAACCGTGGCTGTTAACAGGGTTGTCAGCCTCTCCATGAGATCTATCAGCACCTGAGTTGGCAGGCGCACAGGTCCTCCTGCCCCGGCTGCCGCTAACCCAGAAGTTATTGCTGTCGTAGCCGTAGAGTTTTGACCGGGTTGAGTGCCAGCCATGAAGATCCCTACTCTGCTCGGCGGCTCAAAAGGATCCGAAATACTGCTGCCATCGGAGCAGCCCCCAAGCCCGTCGTCTTGCAATTGATACAACGAATCCGTCTCACCCATGGACGACTCACCGTCCGAATAGATGGCCGTCTCACCGTCAGACATGGATCCTTCAGGAAGTCCCCCTCCATGGATGCATCCCACGAAGGCACGCTTCATGGCGGGCGGAGCCCGGGCGGATCTCGCATGCTGAGCCATCTCGATGATGTCGGTGCAGATGTCCGGCTCAGGGCCCGTTTCGCCGATCCGGCTGATGAAGATGTGAATTCCGCCGAAGGGGACCCGGTACCCGTACTCAATTGAGCCGGCGTCGGGGGCCCAGCCTGCGTCATTGATGTAGAGCTTGCCGCGATGACTCTTGGTCATCCAGCCCACAGCGTATCCCTTGAGCCCTTCGAAGCTGCCCTTCAAGGACTCAAATCCACCGTGCGTTGGCCCCACGGTGGGCGCCAACTGTCATGAAATTGTCACGGCAGATGTCCTAGTGAAAGGACTTAGTCGTGGAGCCATCGCAACTAGGAAGCAAGAAGGGGTTAATCAGGACAAAGGACACGAGGTTTATACTGGTTTCGCCCCTTACGGTGAAGGTAAAAGCCTACGATCTAGTTTTGAGTGGGATTGCGTATGTCTCGATAACCAGGGAGCGCGTCCGCTAGACCTAGCTCTCGATTTGATGTTACTTGCCCTAAGCCGCCGCTGGGTTGTCCCCTTATATACACGGGTTGACGCCCTGCGGCTTGCAGAGTCCCGGCCGGCTTATAAACAATTTCCGGCTCGGTGACTAGTTATTCTTGCCTTATAATACAAGTTACACACATATGGCGGTTTATCTCTACGGGTCTTAAGTCACCCTTTGGGCCTTGGGCCCTTAACTAACTTGCCATCTCCAGGAGTCGTCGTGGGCTTCATGAGTCGTCATAAGTATAACCCGGCCCCTCCTGGGCGGGTCATACTAATAACTATATCCCCAACACGTTTCTAATGGCGGAAGGCCCGTCAGGAGTCGCGGAAACCTTGTGCGGCCAACGCAGCATGCTCGTGGCACAGCCACTCGGCTGCCTCCTCCTGCGGCGATGGTCGGTCCGACTCTTCCTTGCACCGCCTGCCCTTGCCTTGGAGCTGGGCAAAGCGTTTGGACTCAGCCAACCCCACTTGAAGGAGACAGTCCGATGCTGGCAGTGAGCGGAGGTCCTGGAACGACCTAGGTCCCAAGTCTCCTCGACGACCTGGCCGGCACAATGTTCGAATTCGCGAGCGCCGCCTGACGCCACTCCTGAAGATCCAACTCGGCGAGACATCTGTTGGCCACCGAGGAGTACATGCCGCCACCACTTAGGTAGTAGTGGGGGGGGGGGGGTCTGGGTGGACACTGGGAAGGAGGGCTCCTCCTTTTTCACAACGGCACCACTCGTTGACCAGCCGCCAACGCGGCGTGGACGTCTGTGCCTACTCTTTGTCGCGGCGTCCGGCTTGGATGTTGTGGCTGCGTGGCGGAGATCGGTGGATCATATTGGTCAACTTTGAACGGGCATGATCGGGGATCAATGGCAGAAGTGGAATGGACATTGGCCCCAATATATTCTCTTTTATTAGGGCCTCGGGGGGTTCGTTCGATTTCTTTCTTCTTCGCTTCTTTGTTTGTCCGCTCTCATATATTTTTTCTTTATTTTATTTCAAATTGTATTTTGAAATGCACATATTACAAAAATTACTTTACTTAAATTTTTAATAACTTTCATCTAGTATTTGACAAATGTTAACGCAGTCTAAAATTCTAATTTGCACAACTTTTAGACACTGCTTGTACCATAACACTAGTGTTGGTGACATTCAAAAAATGTTCACACATTTCAAAAAATCTTCACACATTTCAAAAAATCTTCATGACATTTAAGAAAAAAAGTATGCAATGTAAAAAAATGTTTCATACCTTTTAACATTTTTTTGTTACCTTGAAAAACTTCACACATCTTAAGAATATATGTTTCTGACATTTAAATAAAATATTTGTATAATGTAAAAAAATCCGCATACCCTTCAAAATGTTTCATACGTTACCATGAAAAAAAATGTTTAACATATACTCCCTCTGTCTCAAAATTCCTGTCTTAGATTTATCTAAATACCGATGTATCTAGTTATGTTTTAGTGTTAGATACATCCGTATGTAGACAAATTTAAGACAAGAATTTTGGGACGGAGGGAGTATTCAGTATGTATCATGTAATAAAAAAAAGATCAATCATGTATTTGAAAAAGTGGTTATCATGTATTTGGAAAATATTCAACGTGTATAAAAAAAGGTGTCCACGTGTATATGAAGAATGATCAACGTGTATTTAAATAAATGATCATCATATATTTTAAAAAATATGTTCAATGTGTATCTTAAATTTTTTCACATGTATTGAAAAAATGTTTAACATCTATTAAAAAATGTCTAATGTATAATTGAAAAGTTTAACATGTATTAAAAAAATTCGAACATTTAAAATATGTGCAACATGTATATGAAAAATATATAGGGTGTATTTTAAAAGAAGTTATTTATTTTAAATAATAACAAAAATAAATATGAAAAATAAAAATAAATTAGGTAAAGAAAAACACACAAAAAAGAGAAAACTCGTGGAACCATACTAAAGGCGGCCAAAAACGGTGGAAGGTTTCAACCAAGTGTTCACAACCTTCCTGCCTACCGCTTCATTAGGTCGGTCTACTCGGTCGACACAGCAACTCGCAGTCTCGCATCATAGGTGAGGTGGAGCTACATCTTGCAATAAGCGAGACATGGCGCCACTGTGGAACAGTGTGCTAATGGAAGTTCTGCTCGGCTTATGGCTTTGTTGCATCTCATACACTTCTGTACAAATCCATAATCCTCGCTTCCATATGCCCAGCACACTGTATCAAAAAAAGTGTTGGGAACATTTTATGGCTTTCTAACCTGCTCGACATCTATGTGTTGCCCGTATCGGGTTCCTATGTGTAATAGGAATAGGGCGATCACTAGCGGGCTCGTTGATTTTGCGCGGTTGGTCGCTGCCGCTCATAGCGGCCGCTGTAAGTTCGCTCAATTTTTTTTCTTTTATTTTCCTTTTTTCTTTTCTTTTCTTTTTCCTTTGTTGTCCACTGGTTTTCTTTGTATGTTTTTAATTTGGTTTTTCTGTCTTCTCATTGCTTTTTCCTACCTATTCTTTGGTTCTCATTTTGTGTCTTCGTTGGTTTTTATTGGTTTTCTTTTTTTTAACATATCTCTATTTTTTGGTACAAAACGTACATTCTTAAGGCATGTGTAAAACTTTTTTTTTGATACACCCTCGACTTTTATCAAACACATGATGTACATTTTCTTAATAAATGTTCCCAACACTTTTTTAATACATATGGTAACATTTACCAAAAATATATTTTGAATGACAGTATTATTTTTAGACTACGCGACATAGTTTTTGCATTTTATAAACATTTTTCAAAAAATCACGGACATTTTTTGCAAACATGTGCTTATCTCTTTAAAATGGCATGTACATTATTTAATGAAAGTAAACAATTTTTAACCTAAATGATGTTTTTTACATTTATATAACATTTTAGAAAATCACAAACATATTTTTTGGAACACGTGAATATTTCCATAAAAGTCACGATTTTTTTACATTATGCAAACATTAGTTTTACAGTTTATACACATTTTTAAAAACAATCCCTTTTGTATTTTGAAACGTGGGAACATTTTTCATTTGCACGAACAATTTTTTAAAACTGTGCTAACAAATTTTTATACTCTCGTAACATTTTCTAATTTGTGGTTTTTAATATTTCTTGAGGAAATTTAAATTTTTGAACCATCTGCATGTGAATATAAAAAAATTGACATTTGCATGACGCCATGTCTTGCTGGGCCCGACCACCACGGCGCCCTGAAGGCGAGGGAGCTATGTGCCTCGCACTAAGGCCTTTCCCAGTCCTCCATGATGTACAGGTGCTAAGAGTGTCACAAAGGTAAAAAAAAAGTGACATGGCGAAGCAATTAAGGAGGAGAGAGAACATTATGGTGACCCCAAGAAAAAATGGTGCTAAGCGCGTAGACCTATGCAAAATGACTATCAACCAATGCATGAACTAGTTTAACTGCCAAAGTATTCAATGAGGGAAGCTTAGCTACAAAAATTATGCATCTATGCATTGGGAACATTACTAGTTGTTAAAGTTCTTAATGCACTTAGCATCTCATGTAAGCACCAATGCATTGAAAATGGCCTTAAGGGGCACATAGCAGCGGCAGCTCCTATAGGGCGCCTTATGCGCCGGTGAACGCAACGGGCACTCACTACAGTACCTCGGTGGGCCGGCCCACGAACATGCAGCAGCTCAACGTATGTATAGAGCGAGAAAAGACCCCAAAAAGTATGGTTCTGCTACCCATTACCTCAAGTACGTGGTCAGCCAACCACTAGAGCTACTAGGCACTTGTAAAATATTGCAGTGCCACGCATTATAAGAACAGAAAAATGTAGCCACGCAATTTATTGCATGTACATTGCCAACATTAAGGGAAAACGTGATTTCTTTTGAAAAAAATGTGAAGAAAAAGTTAAAATCCACAGATTAGAAAAGAATCATGAATTAGAAAAAAAATATGTATCCAAAAAATTTCATGATAAATGAAAAAAGTTCACCAATCTTGAAAAAAAATCATCAATTTTCAAAATAGTTCACAAAATCAGAAAAAAAATGTTCAACTATTTTGAAAAAATGTTCAGCTATTTTAGAAAATTTTAACGAAATCTGAAAAAGAACTTCATCAATTTTGAAAAAGAGTTCATCTATTTTAAAAAAAAGTTCATCAAGTTCCGAAAAATTCACAAAATCTGGAAAAAGTTAATCGCTTTTGAAAATAGTTCATCGATTTAAAAAATACCATATTTAGAAAAATAAAGTTCATTGACATTGCGGAAAAGTTCACAATTTTGAAAAAAAGATTGTCTTTTTCGACAAAATTCACGAATTTTGAAAAATCACAGATTTGGGGAAAAAATATAACAAAAGGAAAAAGAAGAACAAAGAACAAAAAGAATGAAAATGGGGGAAGTAACCACAGTAAGCGCAGTGTCCCAGGTGCTTGCTGCAATGTACTCCCTAAAATCTGGAGGGACTATGTGCGAATGAAAGATTGCAGGTTCGAGTTGCACTAGTGCCTTCACTTTTTGCACTTTAAAACAGGAAAATTAAAAACTAAATGGGGCTGCCCGCGCGGAAGCGGGGTGTGCGCCGATTGCCGCTACAATAGAACCTTCGGGAGCCACTCGGCGCGCTCTCAGCTGCCACCATGTGTCGTGCTCTGGGTGCTTCGTCTGAATTTTTTTTCTTATTTTTTGCACGCATTTTAGGCTTTTTAGATGGGTATTTTTGGGGTTTTTTTACTTTTCGGTTTTCCACGGTCTTTCTTAGCTTTTCGGGGCAAAAATTGCGTGAAAAAAATGTGTTTTTTCCGTGAGAGGCATGATTTTTCTTCCACGAGGGGCACAGTCATGCCTCTCGGAGCACGGGAAACGAAAAATAAACGTGTTTTTTTAGTCACGGTTTTGCTTTCGCGAGAGACATGGCCGTGCCCCTCGGAAACGAAAAAAACATTCTCTTTTTTTCCGAGAGAGGCACGTTTTTGCTTCCTCAAAACAGAAAAAAAACGCATTTTATCTTTTTTTTTCTTCCGTGAAAGGCACGGTTTTACTTTCGCGAGAGGCATGGCCGTGCCTCTCACGATTTTTTTTCTTTCCGAGAGGCATGGCCGTGCCTCTCGGAAACGGCTTCCGAAAACGGAAAAATAGTGCTCTCGGTTCGGGGTTTTTGTCTGGGTTTTTCATGAAAAAAATTCGTCAAACCTATCACTTGGGATCTAGTTGTGAAGATCTCGACACGAGTAATTCAACGGTGAAAACGGTTCGAGGTTTGAAGCACGAATTAAGAGATAAAACATTTTGAATAATGGATCTATCAAAAAAAGAAAATTCATAGGTTGCGACAAGTGACGCACATACAACGAACGACTTGTCACAACCTAGGAAGAGAAGTGATCTTTAAAAACAGTACTCCTCAATCAGTGATTTCGGCGCTTAAAGTGTCCTTTAGGAAATGCCCATAGCCGCCTCTTTGTCTTGCCTGCACCGAGATGAAAGAACTGCTCGCCTCAGGCGCTTCCGGAATTGGCCAGCCCAGCATGGCAGGAGCGCTGGCACATTAGCGCACATCCTGTTCTGCCGTTTTTCTTTTCCTTTTTGATTACATATATTTATATTTCTGAAAATGGGCAGTATTTTACTGAAAATTTTAAAAATGTTCACCACACATCTAAAAATATTCTATCAAATTTTAATAAGTTCATTGAATTCTGAAAAATATCACACATTTCGAGAATATGTTCATGGCATTTAGGAAATACACTATTAAAATATTGATGTAATTTATAAAATATGCTTCGTACCATTCAAAAAATGTTCAATGTGTATTTGAAAATGTTTAAATTTTATCAAATAACTTGAAACATGTATTCAAATATATGTTCAATGTGTATCAAAAATTTTTAACATGTATACAAAATTTGTATAAATGTTTAACGTGTATTGAAAAAATTGACACATACTCCCTCCTTTTCTAAATATAAGACCTTTTAGAGATTTCATATGGAATACATACAGATGTATATAGACACATTTTAGAGGATATATTCACTCATTTTGCTTCGTATGTAGTCTGTATTAGAATCACTAAAAAGGCTTATATTTAGAAGCAGACGGAATATTTAAGAAAAATATACCCAATCAATATTGATGAAAACTGATAATAAACCACATAGAAAGAAAGGAAATACTATCTCATGGGATTTTAAAAAAAGTGGATTGAACCGATCCATAGAATCTTGCAAAAACCTTTCCAGGGATCTACAGTTTTACGCCGACCCGTTAGCGGGGTACGTCCGGCGCTATAATCCCATGCAAAATAAATACTACTCCATCCGTTCTTAAATATTTGTCTTTCTAGCCATCTCAAATGAACTATAACATACAGATGTATGTAGAGTGTAGATTCATTCATTTTGCTACGTATGTAGTCATTTGTTGAAATCTCTAGAAAGACAATTATTTAGGAACGGAGGGAGTAGTATCTGGCAAACAAATGTGCCTAAGAAAAATCTGGCCAACAAATCCACTAAAATCAAATTTCTGGCCACCCATTGATTCCCAGCAAGTACATGTCAAGAGAAAAAAGACAATGCTTACAGTCATACTCCAGAAAAGAAAACAGTATCCATTGACTGACCAGGACGAGTCGATGGAGTAGCAACCAAGGTCCTACTACAACGCAAAAGAAAGGGGGAAAGGCAGCACGTCGGACCGCACTAACGTCGATCTCCCACAACACCTCACACGAAAACGATCGACCAAGCATTATTATTGTGGAATCATTGAGGAGACTAGACTTCGGTCGGGTCGACCTGGATCGACTTGCGCCGCACGGATCTCTAATCTTGCTCGGCCACCCACTTTGTCATGTCCTGTGTACCGGCCTAGTTTATCCCGCCCGATCGAGCCGATTACGTGGCCGGCATTACGTCCAGCTTTGCACCCAAGGCGATTAAGCATGCGATATAACAAGCTTCTCCGATGACTCCTTGTTTGTTGCTACCGGCGGCAAGTACGTACGTGATCGAGATTCGAAAGTGACAAGAGTGGAAAGTGCGACGACGTGTACAAGACACTGCTTATTTGGTTGTGGCGGTGCATTCTCCTTGGTGGCCAGTGCAGACTTCTCAACCTATGATGACGGGGCTCCAATAATTGCACACGGCGCCTGTCAGGCAAAGGAATCATGCGGTCACTTTCTTAAAGGTACAACTTGTGGACCTCGGCTACCTAACCACTACATATCGTGGCTGCATCCATCGATCGAACAGCACACGCAGCAAAAGCAAGCAGGAACCAATGTGCGCTTTCCGATGTCCGATCCATCGCATATGCTCTCAGTCATATATGCACCAGTAGTTGTTTAACTCTTGTAGTGTCGTCCTATGCTATGAGCGGCAGGGTCGTCTCCAGAAATTTGAGGCCCCGATGCGAATTATAAAATGAGGCCCTAAAATTGAAAAATGATGTGTATTATAACCTCATAGATGGTGAATAAAAACCACTCATAAAAACAGTGGTGGACAACAAATGTTTTTTTAGTGTGGCAAAAGTTATAGCATTGATTTTTAAAAATATATATGCTCACAGAAAGGTAATATAAAATGTAATAAACAGAAGTATAATTTTCTCATACAAACATATAAGAAAACTTACTTATGAATATGATGTCAAGAGATACTGCTTACACTATTATTCACGACCATCATTTTGTAGAGGAAAAGTCGCTGCTATAAATTTATCAAAATTAAGGAAGTATTTCTTTTTTGCGGGAAGTAACCTGTTAAAAAAATGAATCAATTTGTCTGCCCCTTTTCAAAAAAAAAAAAACCGTCTGCCCATTCTGTTATTCATCTACTTTTTTTTGCGGGGGTGTTATTCATCTACTAATAGAACATAAAAGTCATGTACTCATGTACACAAAGGAAACACATACGCGCATTCGCAAAAAAAAAGGAAACACATACGCGAATGCACGGTACATCGTACCTTTTGGCGACGTTTTCAGATGCAGCCAATCGCCTCTATCGCAGTTTTCTGTTATCTGTTTTTTTTTTCAGTAGAACCCACTATATCGCTGTGTTTTTTTTTAGAGAGATCACTATATCGCTGTTAATTTCACTCAAAGTCTCCCTACGATCCTGGGCCAGCGCCACATCTTAGAGCAGCTCTAATGGCGGCTCCTCTACAGATCAGATATATTTTAGAAATACGAATATAGGATTTGGGGGCCCCTATTTTTTGGGGGCCCTGTGCGGTCGGACAGCTCTCACATGCTTATGGACGGCCCTGATGAGCGGCAGCGCAATTAGTGTATCGTTTGTTGCATCTGACCTTTGTTAATGTTGGCCCTTCAAACTTGTCACCGAGCACTAATTAACTTGGCACTGAGAGAGACTCGAGGAGCTACGTACGTAGGGTAAACTGATCCGGCTGGTCCATTGGAATATTCCAAGTGCAATAGCTGCCTGACAAAGCTCGAGTAATTCCTCTCTGTACAAAGTTTGCCTACTGTAGCCAGGCTCTACAGTTTGTACATTAGCAATACCACGTGTGGTCTTTCTGCGTCTCTCTGCGTGTATGCTTCACGTCGTGACAAACGAGTGTCCTTTGTGCACGTACGTACGTACGCACGCACGGACGGTGTGATTTGCAGTGCAGTTTCCTGTTGTCGCATGCTAGCTAGCCCATGCCTAGCTGCATAAAGTTTGGACAGTGATGGATGCATGCATATGCGTCGTCGCTTCGCTTGGCCAGGTCGCTGTCAGGTATATCGCGCCCACGCCGCGCGATCATCTCAGGGCAACTCGGTTTCGTCTGGATTTCATCCATTTGAGATGGCAATGAGGCGTCCGACCAGATTTATAGATGCGCCGGACGCACGGCTGCATCTGATCCGTGTTTTTGTGTATGCAAATATAAAAACAACGTAAAGATATAGCTAAATGACAGCTGTCGTAGTTCACGCCAGTTCCCTCGGTTCACAGCAGTTCATGCTGACCGGCAATAAAGCTAGCGGCCTATAGAATGGTCACTTTTCAGTTCTACGCCTGCAATAAAACCTGCGGCCGGTACATGAGCCAGCCTTCAAAATGAACAAGTTTTTGGCGCTGGCAACAAAGCCAGCAGCCCGCACACCAACCAGCCTTCAAAATGAACGACCATAGTCCACGGCTGAGGTCTCACCTAGTTCAGACCGTCGCGGGTGAAAATCTCCTTCTGTCGGTTCGCGAATCAAGTCTTCCTCTCCGGTGACATGTTGTTCTTGTCAACGCTCATGATTGCGAGTGCCACCTCCTTTGCTTTGGTGTCGGCATTAATTGGTGGCCTCGATCTGGAGCTTCTTGAGTTGAGCGGCCTCCTCGATGTCAAGCTTCATCCTCTTCGTGGCCTCCTCCAGGCCAAACTTCTTTGTTTGGTGATCTAGGTATATCTTCATTTGCTCCTCCTTCCCTTTGCTCCTTCTCTCCTCCCTTGCTTCCTTTTGACTCATCATATTCTTCAAAGTTCCTTGCAAGGCAATGGAAGACGCACCACGCTTCTCGTCGGCCTTCGAGCTTGTCTTGCCCCTTGGCCTCTTGAGCAAGTCCCCCTCATCAGCCACGGTTGCCTTCCCTCCTTTCTTATTACGAGCGGCACATTTGTCTTTGAACTTGGGGCAATCTTTGATGAACGACCAACAATGCGTGAGAGTAAATGGCTTGTTCTTGTGTCGGTCCTTGAAGGCTTCCAAAGATTCAAATGCCTACACAATCAAAGATGCGGCTGCAATTGTAACATAGAAGGATACAAGATGCATGAAACATGGCAGGCCAACATGAATGGATACAAGATGAAAAAACAAGAGGTTCATACCAAGTTACCAAGGCCTAGGTCGCTCACGGGTCGGACTTCGACGCTCTCAAGCATGGCACAATACTTGTTGCACTCTTGTCGGGTGGTAGGTGCGACATATGCCAACGGGTGGCTTATCATTGTGGGAGCCAATAAGACGTCGCCGGTGCCTGGAAACAGGATGAGGCGAAGACATGCACGCCGGCGAATCTTACCCAGCTTCGGGGCTCTCCATGGAGATAACACCCCTACTGCTGCTCTGCGGGGTCTCCGCATGGTAACTAAATGAACAAAGTAGCTACAAGAGGCTCCTTGAGCTGTTCGGCGAGAGGAAGAAGAAGGGCAAGGCTAGCTCTCCTCTTCCCTCTATGTGGTGTCTAAAACTCTAAGAGATCAACCCTTTGCATGGGTGCCCTGGGGGGTTTATAAAGGTCTACCCCCCATGGGTACAATGGTAATCCGGCTGGGCGCGGGCCCTAGCCGTCATTGTCTACGCTCGCCGGCTTCTCACGGCCCATTTGGGGAACTCCCGCCCATTTGGTGGGTCCAGCGGCTGCCGGCTTCTGGTCGACAAGCCGGCCCCACCGGGGCCTTGTTTGGGCTGGTTACTGTTGCCTCACTCCTGATGATGAGGGCTTTGTCGAGGTAAGCATGGCTATAGTGCCGCCGCCTTGGCGGCGATCACTGTAGCCTTACCTCATCTTGTCTCCTTAATGAGGCGCCTCCTTCGAGGGAGGGGGCAAGCTAGCTTCGTGGAGCCGGCCATATCTCAGGCCGACTGGAGGAGGCCTGGCCGCCTTCGGGTATCTCTCTGACCGGAAGGGCCCGCCGCCCGCGGGCCGTGCCGACAACCTGTCGTGTGTGACGTCATGGTCAACATGGCAACAGTGCCACGCCGGACGGGTGTTGGCCGCCCGGTACGTCGCACTGTGGCCATGCGCGCTCCGGGATTCGGGGGTGGCAGGCTTCCATGTAGCCACGCCCCGTCTCATCGCCGTTATGTGGGTACAAAGTTTGAGGGTGTGATCTTGGCCGCCTGCGGAGGGGCCGGCTTCTTGGAGTCGGCCCTCTGGTGGCCTTCCTCCTGTGGGTCTAGGGCCGGGCCGCCTCCCGGTAGCCGGCCTAAGAGACAGCCGGTCGAGGGAAGGCGGCCCCGCAACTTGGATGCTTGAGGGCTCGATCGGCCCGTAATTTTTCAGAAGTGCCAGAGGGAGCCGGCTAGGCTACCCGTGGTCATTTACTCCGACAGTAGTCCTCGAAGCTGGTTGGGCTTCGAGGCTGAAGAGAGGGCGAGAAGCTCGATCAGCTTCCTACCCTGAAGAGCCGGCAGCTAGGAGCTGGCTTTGAGTAGATGTGCCATCTTCGGAAGGTTTGGCAGCTTGAAGGCAGGAACCAGATGGCACGCGAGCCGAATCGTGCGCTGACCGCCTGCCACTCGCGCGCCACATGGCAACCGTCAGCAGGGAAGGCCTGCCAGCCCACGCGCGCGACGGGACGTCGCCGCAGGCCGGGGCCCGCCACTCCTAGGCCTCGGCCCATGTGCAGATCTTCTGCGGCCCGAACGGACCGCTCACCTTCCCGCGGCGGTTTCAACACGCCTTTAGGGCGCGATAATCGCGGGACGTGGGGGAGTGGGCGCAGTTAATCCCACGCCCCCCCACGCCTCATCTCCTCGGCTCTGCCGCACGAGTCTATAAGTAGGGGGAGGAGGGGGAGCGGCAGACGCTCGCACGCTCTCCCTCGCTCCTTCCTTTCTTCTCCTTCTTTCTCCTCTCCTCCGCTGCCGCAGCGCCTCAACGCCGCGCTGCCTCGCCGTCAACCTTCTTGGCTCGCCGTAGCTCCACCGCAGCTGGTTCGCGCATCCTTCGTCACTTCCTTGTTCCCATGGCGCTATCCAGCTCTTGGGATGGTTCCAACGTCCATGAGGACCACATCGACTGGCTCCGCAAGACGCGGCGACTGCCGGGCACAGGTTACGTGCGGGCCCGCCTCGCGCCGGAGACGGAGGTCTCGCCGGCGCCGGAGGAAGACGAGCAGGTAATCTTCCGCTCGCACTGCCTGCGCGGCCTCGGCCTGCCGGCGAGCGGGTTTTTCCGTTCCTTCCTCGAATTTTACCATCTCCAGCCGCATCACCTCACCCCAACACGGTGATGCTGCTGTCGGGCTTCGTCACTTTGTGCGAAGGTTTTCTTGGCGTCCTCCCCACCCTCGAGCTCTGGGGGGAGTTTTTTCAGTGCAAGCTCGGCACCGTCACCGCGGGTGTGTGCCCGCCCCCTGCGGCGCCTTCATCGCCATGCGGAGGTCGAGTGACAACAACCCGTTTCCGCCTATCCCGCTGATCCAGTCGGTGAAACTCTTGCAGCAGTCCTACTTCTACATGAAGAACGTCACACCGCAAGGCGACTTTGTCAACTTGCAGGCCTACGTAGCCGGCCCGCCGGCTGGGAGGCAGCCCTCGTGGTCCTACCGAGCCAGGTCGCTGTCTCCGGCTGAGGCTGCTGCCGTCGCCTGGCTTTGGGTGATGGTCCAGTCGAAAGGCCTGGTCGGGGCCGACCTGGTGGCCGCCTTCGTGGAGCGTCGGGTGCTCCCGCTCCAAGGCCGGCCGCACATGATCTGCCAGATGAGCGGCCGCTTCGACCCAAACCGGCTGAGCACCAAGGAGATGCCTCATGATGAGGTATCTTACATGGTGAACTACATCTCCAACTGCAAGCTTATCGAGGAATGGCGGTACAGCAAGGAGCCGTATTCTCGAGCTGATCCCCCGCCTTCGGTAAGTTTCCCCTCTCTTCTTCTCTTGTTGCCGGGCTCACAATGGCCGACTCTTGACCAGCCGGCTTATTTTTTGGCAGAGCCCCCTTCTTCGACCAGTGGCCGGAGCCACGGGGCCAGAGCCCCAGTTTATGCCTGACCGCGTGGTGGACGACGTGGACGATCCGGACTTGGGGGCGGCCGCCATGGACGACGCCGTCGTAGGAGGAGGCGGCGAGGCAGGCGGCCCCGAGCTCGGAGCCGTCTTCGGGGACTGGCCGGATGACGACGATGCTGAAGTTATCCCGTGTCGTCAGCCGGCGTCCGATCGCCAAGGGGCGCGCCCATCAGCCGCGCCGGCTGCCCGGGGCGGCGCGCAAAAACGCCGGGGCGTGCCGACTCTCTTTGGCAGCCGGCCGAAGAAGCCCAAGGGTTCCACGGCGGCAACCAAGCGGGACAAGGCGGCCGTGAAGGCGGCCCGCTTCCGCAAGGTGGTGAAGCAGCCGCAGGCGGTTTCTGCGTGAGTATCGAATTTCCCATACTTTTCTTTCTTCTCTTTGGTTGAGGCTCTTCTGAGCCTTTTTCTTGATTGGTCAATCAGGGCGCCGCTTTCCCTCGAACGGGTTCCTGCCGCCTCCATAGTCGGACCGGCGGGAGGGTCTTTGAGCTCCCGCCGCGTGGATCCCCGCGCCGACCTCATGGTGGCAACGGAGCGAAACGCGCGGGAGGCGCGGGAGCAGCGGGAAGCGGAGGAGCGGAGGGCCGCCCAGGAGGCGAAGGAGAAGTCGGCCGAGGCGCAAGCCGAAGCGACGACCAAAGCTCAAGTGGAGGTCGCGGCTGCGGAAAGGGAGGCGGAGGCCCTGCGGAACCAACCTCCGCAGCTCATCATTCTCCTCCGCACCATGGCCCCCAACATCCCAGTGCCTCAGTCGGAGGAAGCCGGCCGTGACCGGCCGGTGATGGGGAGGGAGGAGGGCGACGTGATCGTCCTGGAGGGAGAGGCGGTGCCGTCGGTGCCGACTGGAGCGGGCCAAGGTGGCCGACCTGTCGCGCCGCCCGAGCAGCCGGCTGGAGGCGAGCCGGCTATGGGGGCAGATCTCGTGGTTCAATCGCCGCTCGTCGGCGCGCAGGGGAGGCGACCTCAGCGCCGGAGCCACAGAAGTTCGCGGGAGCCAGCTCGACAGGTCAGGATCTAGAGGCGGCCAGCGCCAGCACGTCTGAGTGGACACCCAGCGGTGGGACGACTGAGCTGAACGTGGCAGCGCAGGAGGTCCGGAGCCGGCTTCAGGCCCAGGCCGCCTCGTTGAAGCGGTAAATTAAAGAGTTCCTCACGACGCGGGCGGTCATCCGGGTGAGTCCTCCAGCTTTGGTCGATTGCTTTCTTGATTTCTTCCGTGGGGGCGCGTCAATGCACCCACTGGGTGTAGTCCCTGAGTTTCGAGTCGGCTGCTGAGCAGGCGGCTTGGAACTTATAGTAAGCTTCGATTTGCTGTCTTGTTCTTATTCGCACCTCCGTCCCGTTTCCAGGAATATCATAATATCCGCGCGGCTGCCTTCAACTCCCAGGCCCAGGAGCTGAACCAAAAACCGCTTATCTGACTGATAGCCGGAGTGAGTGCTTCGTTTCTTTTATCTCACGTGGGGGCGCGTCAGCGCACCCACTGGGTGTAGTCCTCGAGATTCGGGCCAGGCCGAGCGAATGGGTCGGATCTTTCCTGACGACTTCTTCCTTATTGTTTTTTTCTTTTTCTTCATATTTGCAGGGGCCAACGCCGACTTGAGGGAGCAGCTAGGCGGGATCCAGACCGCCCCTTCGTGCCAAGGAAGCTGAGTGCAACGCCTTGGCCCAGGAACGTGACCGCCTAGTGAAAGTGCTAGTTATCGACTAGAGGGGGGGGTGAATAGGCGATTTTTAGGAAAGTCTTCAAAACATGAATGTTTCGAAGACAAACAATAGAAATGACCTAATTGATATGCAGCGGAAGATAAACTACAACAAGCAAACTATAGTCTAGTATGCAATAACGTGAAAGTACAAGACTAATAGCAGCTTGTAGTAGGATCAAGATGGAAGATAGTGAGAAGCCAATCAACAAAAGTAGTCAAGCAATGAAGTAAAACAGGTATGACAAGTAGGCAATGACTTCACGAAGACAAACTCTAAGTAAGGTGAGGGAGAAGACAGAACCAGTTAATAGTTGAAGACACATGATTTGTTGGACCAGTTCCAGTTGCTGTGACAACTGTACATCTGGTTAGGGAGGCTGAGATTCAACTCAGAAGACCGCGTCTTCACCTTATTCCCCTTGAGCTAAGGACACATAATCCTCGCCCAATCACTCTGGTAAGTCTTCAAGGTAGACTTCCGAACCTTCACAGACTGCGTTCACCGGCAATCCACAATGACTCTTGGATGCTCAGAACGCGACGCCTAACCGGCTGGAGGATTCACAGTCCTCAAGTGTAATAAGTCTTCAGGTCACAGAGCAGAAAGACTTGATGATGCCTAACACTCTTTGGCTCGGGTGTTTGGGCTTTGTCCTCGCAAGGATTTCTCTCTCTCAAAGGCTTCGAGGTGGGTTGCTCTCAAACGACAAAAAGCCGTGCACTAACTCCGAGCAGCCACCAATTTATGGTGTAGGGGTGGGCTATTTATAGCCACTAGGCAACCCGACCTGATATGTCCGAAATGACCTGGGTCAAGAAGGAATCGACACGTGTTCCAACGGTCGATTTCAAAACACACACGGCAACTTTACTTGGGCTACAAGCAAAGTCGACTCATCCAGCTCTGGATAAGTTTTGCTCTCATTGTCTTTGCTCGAAGACATATGATTTGGGTTGAGCATCACTTCAGTCATTCTGACTATGATCACTTGGACCCCACTTAACAGTACGGTGGTTCCTATGACTCAACAAAGAAGAAAAGGAAACAACGAAACGACACAGTCTTCGCGCTCCATAGTCTTCACTCAATGTCTTCTCATGTCATAGTCTTCAATGTGAATATCTTCACATACCACCATTGTCATCAATGTCTTCATACATTTTTAGGGGTCGTCTCCGGTAGGTAAACCGAATCAATGAGGGACACTACATGCGTTATCCTGCAATTCTCACAAACGCATTAGTCCCTCAACCACATTTGTCGTCAATACTCCAAAACCAACTAGGGGTGGCACTAGATGCACTTACAATCTCCCCTTTTGGTGATTGATGACAAACTGGTTGAAATTTTCAACGGGATAAAATATGTGAAATTGTAAAGGATAGGGAATTGTCTTCGTAAGTGGCGAGGCTCCCCACGAAGATGTGCATATAAGTAGTTTGCTTTTGGAATGCAAATGCACATGGCAGGTTGTACTTGTGGAGATCCTCTTCAACTTATGAAGATAATTCATCATGCATGAAATGATATAACTAAGAGAATGACATGCATAATGAAAAATGGACGTCTGCAGAATGATCTAAGTGCGGAAGTTATCGTCGCACATGCGAAATTTATCATCGCACCAGAGTAAGGCAAATAAGTAGCAGACGACCATCGAGTTTAAGTGTTTACAACTCAAAGAACCAAATGTATCAAAAGCGAGAGTTGTAAACACTAGGCAAAATATTATGCAACCGCCCTTATGAACCCGCTTGAAGACTATCAAACTCATATGCTTCTCCCCTTTTGTCAAGAAGGACCAAAAGGTTCGAATACATAGAGCATCTACTCGTCCTCTTGAAGTAGATGATGCAGCAGGGTTGTCGTTGTTGGTTGGCGGTGCAGACGAGCTTGGTGCAGTGTCGATGCGTGCAGAAGTAGGGGGCGGTGAAGTAGCATCGGCTTCATCATCGATCACTCTGGCATTGAAAATTGCCGCGGAGGAAGAATATTCAGAGTCTTCAAGAGATGGAGTTCGTCGTAGGACTGCATTCCGTGGAGGAGTGGAGTCAAACTTGAAGTGTTCAGTGAAGCCATCGTCTTGAAGATCTGCTTCAAAGACCGAAAGCAGTGGTCAAACTCTTCCATGATCGCCGACAGGTCTCGTGAGTGACAAAAGCATTCTTGGTGGCAAGGTTTCGAATGCGATTGACGTCCACCAAGAGGCTTTGCATTTATCGCTTGAGCCAGGAGTGATGCTTATCTTGTTTTTGATGCAGTGCGACAAGAAGTTCTCAATCATTGAGGACTCGAGAGCGCTTCCGAGGCCTTTGGCCAATTGTGCTCTCAGTGGCTTCAGTCCGCGCATGGTGAGGCAGACATGTGTTCCCAGCCAAAGGATAGACACGAGATACCGCTTGGATGCCTTCCATGGGTTGAGAGAAGCTATGGTGATCTGCATTCTGAAGGCAAAGTGGCGTTTTGGCAGGCTCAGGGTATATGGCTTCAACTGACATATCAACCTCTGGTAGAAAGATCAGATGATTGCGAGCAGAGGGCTGATAGTTGATAGCAGAGTGCATCTTGATGAGGAGCATGACCCATGGAGCATAAAATTTCAGACCAAACAGATCAGATCCAGACGCAGCCAATTGTCGGATGAAAAATTCTTGCGTATTGAAGCTGATGCCATTGAGGATGTAAAAGACCAATGTCTTCATTGCTCCTTCAAGTTTTGCAGATGATGAATGCCCTTTGATAGGCCATAGAGTTCGCTTTGATGATGTGATACATTGTACGAGGCGGATACTCAAGGTCATCAACAAATAAGTTCCGAGGGTATTCAGCGTCATGTGGCAAAGGGCTTCATCATGCTCAACATCCGACTCATGTCGGGTTACGGCTTATGAAATATGCTCTCGATTGCATCGCGGTGGAGTTGACAACCAGTTCAAACAGCTCTCCGGGAGTGGGTAGGCCTGTGAGCTCAATGACGTCAAGAGCTTTGGCTTCATGATGAACATTTCTGTCATCCTTTGGAGAACCCATGTCTTCGTATCTCTGTAGTAGCCGCGGATGTGGAGGGTAGCATAGAATTGAAGCACAAGTTCTTCATTCCAAGAAATCAGAACGGCCGGAAGCGTAACCGCATCACGAAAGCAATCAAGTGCTTATTCTAAGCACGGCAGTCCGCAATGGCTTCGATGTCGAGGCGCATATGAGGGAAAATGCGCCCTTGATCATACGTAACGCATGAGTAATAGCCGTTCGATAGCTCCGAGAAATGGTCGGATGATATCCTTGGCCTTGTGTAGGGGTTCTTTGCTCTGTCAAAGAAAGTGTTGTGGGCTTTGAAGCCATTTGCATTGAAAAGAACACAGAGAGGTGGCGCGTGCTCGGAAACCTTGGCAGTCTTGGCTTCGGCTTCTGGACCTGAGGCCTATGCGCAATGTGATATTCAAACTGAGGACCAGAGGCATGAGGCGGAGGGACCAGAACAGGCCATCTTACTGTGACTAGCTGACCATAGTTGTATGCTTGCTCAATTGTGTAGGGCCTTGGTGGCGGAACTGGAGCAGTGGCAACAACTGAGGCTTCAGGCTGCTCAGCAGATGCTTCGGGAGCAGTTGCCTCATTGGCTTCAGGCACATTTCCTTCATTGGCTTCATGAGCTGTTGGTGCAGGCTCCACATTTGCTTCAGCCATGACCACGTCATTGGCTTCATTGGTGTTGGAGGTGGCAGCCTCAATGTTTTCAACCTCCACTTGAGGAGCCGGAGGGTCGAGCAATCGCACGTTGATATCGTGAATAACTTCTTCAATTCACGGGGGTGTAGGGACACGTTCTTCTTCTTCTTGAGTGTCTTGGTGATGCAGCGGATTGTCTTCAACAACTTTGACTTCAGACTTCGGAGACATTCACAGTTGGAGTGGCTTCGAAAACACTTGACGTGCAACAGGTTGGTGGTGCACTTCTCCTTCGAACGCCGAGAGAGGTACTTGAGGCCTTTGACCTTGGCGAAGCTGCGAAATCTTGGCGACGCCTTTGGAGATGGGGTTGCACAGGCCTCAAAGTCTTCCTCTTCTTCTTGCTGTTGTTGTTGGGGAGTGACTTGTTGTTGGGGAGTACTAGGGAGTCTTCTTGTTGCGGGCGATCAGCCCATGAAGCAACTTTGAGCAATTGGCGTCGAGAGGATGACCAATCTTGATGAGTTTGCTCTTAAATTTAAGCAGGCGATGATACCACATTGTATTCAATTTGAGGAAGAACTTCATCATCTTCAACATTGTCATGGTGACCAATGTCTTGGCGATGATGGGATCACCTGCTGGAATCTCGTCGACTTCGAGGAGCCTCTGTGGAAGCAGGCTCATGAACAGTCATGCGAAGTTCTTGGGTTGCAGACGCGGGACGAACCACTGAAATGGGTTCAACAACCAAGGGCTCTGTCGGAGCAGCCCGATTCTTCTTGGTCTTAAGCTTCTTCTTGGAGGGAGCAGCATCAGAGGCTTCAGGAAGTTTCCTTTTTCTGGCTTCAGCCTCGGCAGCCCTCGTCTTCTTCTATTCAAAAGCGGTTGACCGGACCTTTGGCTTCGAGCCAGTCATGCTGCTTGGGAAGACTATGCGGGGTTCTCCCTGCCTTGAAGGTGCAGCTTGGTCAGTTGAAGACTTCTTCCTCTTTGCAGCCATTCTGGGGTCGATGCCAGGACGACCAAGAGCCTTGCGCTTCTCAGCCTCATTGTAGGCAAGCACACACTTGTCAGCCAGACTCTTCATGCGCTCACGAGAGCCTCTGGCTTCTTCACGCTTCTTGAGACAGGCTTCTTTGAGCTCGTGCAGCATGACCTTGAAGTTTTTGACATCTTGCACGCTGAGTGCAGCCATATGCTTCTTGAATTGAGTCGTCTCATAGTCAATCTTATGCTTCAGTTCAACAATGCGCTGAGCAAGAGCTAGCTCAGAAGCAATGGCTCCATTGAAAGAGACGCCGAGACCAATAGGAAGTTGCAGATCTTCAAAGCTGATGTTTGGGGTGTCAAAACACTCATCAATGAAGTGATGGATGATTGCCACATCAAAGAGAGGCAAATTGTTGAAGATTTCTGCTTCTTCTTTGCTCTTGATAAGTTGCTCAAGGGCATCATCTGCAAGATCTTCATCACTGGACAGATAATGATCTCTTCTCGCAGAATGGCAGTAGGAGTCAGTGTCAGTTCAATATTCTTGACAATTTTCCTTCTCTTCTCCGTCTTCTTGGAGATACGGGATTGATCTTTCAGACCGCATTAATCGGCTTCGTGGAGGTGCAAGAGCTGCTGGCTTCACACGTGAAGCTTTTGGAGGAGCAGTGACTTTGAAGCCTTGACTTTTTTGCTTCTGCGGCTTTGGAGCAGGAGCGGGAAGCTGGAGCTAGGGCTTCATCGGACTCAGATCGCCATCGAGTGATCCACTTTGGCACCTTGGACCAAGATGTAAGTGATGAGGCCATCAAGGTTTGAAAAGGGACCGATGACATTGGGTTCGACATCACGTGAGCCATCAAAGACAGGGAGCGAGAGGGACCAGGGTTGAAGTCTAATCCCAATGACTTCTTGTTTTCCTTGGCGAAGCCTTTGCGTCCGGAAATTGCGCTTGAAGAGATTGTCTTCACGACACGAGAGCAATGACGTTGGGTCGGCATTTTCAGCTGAGGTCCACGGACCATACAAGGATAGAAACCACAGGCAACAGCCTTTTCAGCCATGTTCTTGGGTGGAAGGTCTCGAAAGAGAATATCACCCAAGGGCTTCGATAGCATTCTTCTCGGCATATTCTCGGGTCACGTAAATTGTACTTGAACCATTGTTCAGCTCAGTGATCGTCGAATCCATTGGATTCGCGTCTTGCGCTGATTGTAATTCTCTTCAGGATCTGTCTTGTAGAGCTCTGCGAGGTCATCAGGCAGATATTTTGAGGTTCCCTCGCGACGCTGTCTGCCACCCTTCCTAACTGATTTCTCTGCAACCATGAACTTCAAACTGAATGGCTTCAGTACTTTCAAAGGCTTCAAAGGCTTGCGTTTGCTGAACAAACATGAACTGGCTTCGGAGAGTTAATTTGATGCTGTAAGAATTCTGCAAATGAATGCAGACTATGAGAACCAAGGGATTCTCCCACGGACATGTACCGTGATAAAGATTAGAGATGCGAGGAAGGGGAAGAGGTCATATGCATTCTCGTAAGATTTTGAAGATAAATCAGTTTGAAGACATTGACCTCATGATGCGAAGACATTCACTTATACGCTGAGAGTTGGTTCCAGATTTGTACGAATCCGTGAATAAGTACAAGTGAGGAATCTAACTAGTTGTGAAACTTAAGTGAATATACTAGGCAGTATGAGATGCAGACAGAATAGATCTAACATTGTATGGGCAGAAACCAATTTTGGTAAGTAGGATGAATCTTGAAGATCAAAAAGATGGTAAAAATAGAGTTATATTTACCACTCGAAGAACTGCTAGACGGGAAGAAAAGGAAGCCGAGCAGTTCTATCCACTGTGCCCTAACTTGGCGACGGAGGACACCTACGGCGGCGGCGGAGATGACGATGTACGCGGCCGGCATGAGGACGGCATCGGAGAGGTCGCGGCAGCTAAGCGCTTCGTCGCCGGCGTCGTCGAGAGCTAGCGGTGGCGCTAGGGTTTTGACGAGGTGGAGAGGTGGAAGAAGGTCTTCTTTATCGCAGGGGACATGTATTTATAAGGAGGTGTGCAACACAGCGCAATTACGCAGGTGCCCCTGGCGGTTCACATATGAGGGGCACGTGGCAAGCATGCAACATGCTCTGAGTTGTCCCACGTTCCCACGCCCGCCAGGTTTGTCGGATGGTCGTTCTGGCTTCTCCGGATTTCAACAATAAGTATGAATCATTTAAAACAGACTTAAAGTTTGTCTCTATGTCTTCTGCTGACAAGGACGCAGAGAAGACATTCGACAGTTTCAATAGAATGCATATGATTTGGACAGATAGAGTTTGAGATAGAAAGCATAGAGAGATTGGGGTCGGTCACATTCACTTAGTTCAAAAGATTCAACTTGGAAGACATAGCTATAAGTGAATGTCAGAGGACAGAACAATATATATATATATATATATGTATATATATATATATATATATATATATATATATATATATACATATATATATCAGACAGCAAACAAATCAACATAGTGAAGAAAATCATGAAGATAGGTTGAAGTTGAAGACAAATCAAATGCGAAGATATTGCAGAAATAACGCCATGAGTGAAACACTTCAAACAGAGAAATTTGGTGGTGGCGTTACCCACCGTATAGGAAGTATTAGACCTAGACACAGGGCACAATTATCGTGGCGCTCCGAAGTCAAATTACACGTTAATGTATTCACACTCAGAATGTAAGTCTTCATTGATTGAAGATATACGTTACTTCGTGTGTTGCACATCTAAGTCATCAACATGCATAAGTGTTAGGATGTGTGCTTGATCACAGGACATTTGAGGATTCCAAGATATTTAGCTCACACCGTAACTTGCAAAACCTTTTATCATCCAAGGGCTTTGTGAAGATATCGCCAGTTGCTCTTGATGTTGACATGAATGATGTCAATATCTTTCTTCATGACATGATCCCTGAGAAAATGATGACGAATTTCAATGTGCTTTGTCTTCGAGTGCTGGACTGGATTGTTGGCAATCTTGATGGCGCTTTCGTTGTTGCAGAAGAGAGGTACTTGTTTCAGATTTATGCCATAGTACTTGATGTTGGGGAACGTTGCAGAAAATTAAAATTTTTCCTACGGTTTCACCAAGATCCATCTATGAGTTCATCTAGCAACGAGTATTCAGATTGGTTAGCATCTACATACCACTTTGTAGATCGCAACGGAAGCGCCGGAGTGAACGTGGATGAGGTAGTCGCATTTGCCGCGATCCAATTCACCGATGATCTAGTGCCGAACGGACGGCACCTCCGCTGCTCAACACACGCACGGTCAGCGTAACGCCTCCTTCTTCTTGATCCAGCAAGGTGAAGGAGAGGTTGAGGAAGATGGCTCCAAAGCAAGACGACGGCGTGGTGATGGTGGAACTTGCAAGATACTCGGCAGGGCTTCGCCGTGCACTACGGAGGAGGAGGATGTGTTGGAGAGGGAGAGGGAGGCGCCCAGGCAAAGGTACTGCTGCCCCCTCCCTCCCCTTTATATAGGTGCCAAGGAGGGGAGGGCGCAGCCTTGCCCCCTCCTCCAAGGGAGGGTGCGGCCAAGGGGGAGGTGTCCACCCTCCCCAAGGCACCTAGGAGGTGCCTTCCCCTCATGGACTCTTCCTCCTTAAACCCTAGGCGCATGGGCCCCTTGGGGCTGGTTCCCCTTGGCCCATGTGGGCCTAGGCGCACCACCTAGGGCCCATGTGGCCCCACTGGGCTGGTGGCCCCACTTGGTGGACCTCGGGACCCCTCCGGTGGTCCCAGACAATACCGATATCACGAAACTTGTCCCGATGGCGAAACAGCACTTCCTATATATAATTCTTTACCTCCGGACCATTAGGAGCTCCTCGTGACGTCTGGGGATCTCATCCGGGACTCGAACAACATTCGGGTTACTGCACATACATATTCCTATAACCCTAGCGCTACCGAACCTTAAGTGTGTAGACCCTACGGGTTCGGGAGACAAGCGGAACATGACCGAGACGGCTCTCGGGCAATAACCAACAGCGGGATCTGGATACCCATGTTGGCTCCCACATGTTCCACGATGATCTCATCGGATGAACCACGATGTCAAGGATTCAATTAATCCCGTGATCACGATTCCCTTTGTCAATCGGTATTTTACTTGCCCGAGATTCGATCGTCGGTATACCAATACCTCGCTCAATCTCACTATCGCAAGTCACTTTTCTCGTTACCGTAATGCATGATCCCGTGATCAAAACACTTCGATCACATTGAGCTCATTGTGATGATGCATTACCGAGAGGGCCCGGTGATACCTCTCCGTCAAGCGGAGTGACAAATCCCAGTCTCGATCCATGTCAACCCAATGACACTTTCGAGAGATACCCGTAGCATACCTTTATAGTCACCCGATTACGTTGTGACGCTTTGGCACACCAAAGCACTCCTACGGTATCCGGGAGTTACACGATCTCATGGTCTAAGGAAAGGATACTTGACATTGGAAAACTCTAGCAAGCGAACTATGCGATCTTATGCTATGTTTAGGATTGGGTCTTGTCCATCACATCATTCTCCTAATGATGTGATCCCGTTATCGATGACATCCAATGTCCATAGTTAGGAAACCATGACTATCTCGTCGATCAACGAGCTAGTCAACTAGAGGCTCACTAGGGACATGTTGTTGTCTGTTATTCACACATGTATTACGATTTCCGGTTAACACAATTATAGCACGAATAAAGACAATTATCATGAATAAGGAAATATAATAATAATGCTATTATTATTGCCTCTAGGGCATATTTCCAACAGTCTCCCACTTGCACTAGAGTCAATAATCTAGTTACATTGTGATGAATCGAACACCCATAGAGTTACGGTGCTGATCATGTTTTGCCTTAGGGAGAGAGTTTAGTCAGCGGATCTGCGACATTCAGATCCGTGTGCACTTTACAAATTTCTATGTCTCCATCTTGAACATTTTCACGAATGGAGTTGAAGCGACGCTGATGTGCCTAGTCTTCTTGTGAAACCTGGGCTCCTTTGCAAGTGCAATAGCTCCAGTGTTGTCACTGAGAAGAGCTTGATTGGCCCCGAAGCATTGGGTATGACTCCGAGGTCGGTGATGAACTCCTTCACCCAAATTGCTTCATGTGCTGCCTCCGAGGCTGCCATGTACTCCGCTTCACATGTAGATCCCGCCACGACGCTTTGCTTGCAAATCGCACCAGCTTCGCCCCACCATTCAAAATATACACGTATCCGGTTTGTGACTTAGAGTCATTCAGATCTGTGTCGAAGCTAGCGTCGACGTAACCTTTACTGACGAGCTCTTCGTCACCTCCATAAACGAGAAACATTTCCTTAGTCCTTTTCGTGTACTTCAGGATATTCTTGACCGCTGTCCGGTGTTCCTTGCCGGGATTACTTTGGTACCTTCCTACCAAACTTACGGCAAGGTTTACATCAGGTCTGGTACACAGCATGGCATACATAATAGAACCTATGGCTGAGGCATAGGGATGACACTCAT
The DNA here is from genome assembly GCA_021605145.1 of Aegilops bicornis. Lineage (NCBI taxonomy): Eukaryota > Viridiplantae > Streptophyta > Magnoliopsida > Poales > Poaceae > Aegilops > Aegilops bicornis. Next base: position 197,226,367 of record CM038675.1, read on the forward strand.
CTCTTCTATATCTTCTGCCGTGGTGGGACATTGAGCTGAGCTCAATTTCACACCTTGTAACACAGGTAAGAACCCTTCTTAGATTGATCCATATTGAACTTCTTCAATATCTTATCAAGGTATGCGCTTTGTGAAAGACCTATTAGGCGTCTCGATCTATCTCTATAGATCTTGATGCCTAATATATAAGCAGCTTCTCCAAGGTCCTTCATTGAAAAACTTTTATTCAAATAGGCCTTAATGCTGTCCAAGAGTTCTATATCATTTCCCATCAAAAGTATGTCGTCTACATATAATATGAGAAATGCTCTGAGCTCCCACTCACTTTCTTGTAAACACAGGCTTCTCCATAAGTCTATGTAAACCCAAACGCTTTGATCATCTCATCAAAGCGAATGTTCCAACTCCGAGATGCTTGCACCAGCCCATAAATCGGCGTTGGAGCTTGCACACCTTTGTCGACATTCTTAGGATCGACAAAACCTTCCGGCTGCATCATATACAATTCTTCCTTAAGGAAACCATTAAGGAATGCCGTTTTGACGTCCATTTGCCATATCTCATAATCATAGTATGCGGCAATGGCTAACATGATTCGGACGGACTTCACTTCGCTACCGTGAGAAAGTCTCATCGTAGTCAACCCCTTGAACTTGTCGATAACCCTTAGCGACAAGCCGAGCTTTATAGATGGTCACATTACCATCCGCGTCATCTTCTTCTTAAAGATCCATTTATTTTCTATGGCTCGCCGCTCAACGGGCAAGTCAGTCAAAGTCCATACTTCATTTTCATACATGGATCCTATCTCGGATTTCATGGCTTCCAGCCATTTGTCGGAATCCGGGCCCGCCATTGCTTCCTCATAGTTCGAAGGTTCACCGTTGTCTAACAACATGATTTCCAAGACAGGGGTTCCCGTACCACTGCAGTGCGGAACGTGTCCTTGTGGACCTTCGAATTTCGGTGAGGAGCTTGATCGAAGTATCTTGATCATAATCATTAATTTCCTCTCTAGTTGGTGCAGGCACCTCGTGAACGCATTTCTTGAGTTTCGCCATTTTCCGGTTCAAGAGGTAACACTTCATCAAGTTCTACTTTCCTCCCACTTACTTCTTTCGAGAGAAACTCTTTCTCCGAAAGAATCCATTCTTGGCAACAAAGATCTTGCCTTCGGATCTGAGGTAGAAGGTATACCCAATAGTTTCTTTCGGGTATCCTATGAAGACGCATTTTTCCGACTTGGGTTCGAGCTTCTCGGGTTGAAGTTTCTTGACATAAGCATCGCATCCCCAAACTTTTAGAAACGACAGCTTAGGTTTCTTCCCAAACCATAATTCATACGGTGTCGCCTCAACGGATTTCGACGGAGCCCTATTTAAAGTGAATGCGGCTGTCTCTAAAGCATAGCCCCAAAAAGATAGCGGTAAATCGGTAAGAGACATCATAGATCGCACCATATCTAATAGAGTGCGATTACGACGTTCGGACACACCATTACGCTGAGGTGTTCCAGCGGCGTGAGTTGTGAAACTATTCCACATTTTCTTAAGTGTGTGCCAAATTCGTGACTCAAGTATTCTCCTCCACGATCCGATCGTAGAAACTTGATCTTTCTATCACGTTGATTTTCAACCTCACTCTGAAATTCCTTGAACTCTTCAAAGGTCTCAGACTTGTGTTTCATTAAGTAGACATACCCATATCTACTCAAGTCATCGGTGAGGGTGAGAACATAACGATAGCCACCATGAGCCTCAACACTCATTGGACCGCACACATCGGTATGTATGATTTCCAATAAGTTGGTTGCTCGCTCCATTGTTCTGAGAATGGAGTCTTGGTCATTTTACCCATGAGGCATGGTTCAGCACGTGTCAAATGATTCATAATCAAGAGACTCTAAAAGTCCATCTGCATGGAGCTTCTTCATGCGTTTGACACCTATGTGACCAAGGCGGCAGTGCCACAAATATGTGAGACTATTGTTATCAACTCTAACTCTTTTGGTATTCACACTATGAATATGTGTATCATCACGCATTTAGATTCATTAAGAATAAACCATTAACCATCGGAGCATGACCATAAAACATATCTCTCATATAAATAGAACAACCATTATTCTCGGATTTAAATGAGTAGCCATCTCGAATTAAACGAGATCCAGATACAATGTTCATGCTCAAACTTGGCACTAAATAACAATTATTGAGGTTTAAAACTAATCCCGTGAGGTAAATGCAGAGGCAAGCAGTCGACGGCGATCACATCGACCTTGGAACCATTCCCGACACGCATCGTCACCTCGTCGCCCTTCGCCAGTCTCCGTTTATTCCGCAGCTCCTCGCTTTGAGTTACAAATATGAGCAAGCTGCACGGTATCAAATACCCAAGAGCTACTACGAGTAATCGGTAAGGTACACATCAATTACATGTATATCACATATACCTTTGGTTTTGCCGGCCTTCTTGTCCGCTAAGTATTTGGGGCAGTTCCGCTTCCGGTGACCACTTCCCTTGCAATAAAAGCACTCGATTTGGGCTTGGGTCCATTCTTTGGCTTCTTCCCGGAATCTTGCTTACCGGGCGCTGCAACTTCCTTGCCGTCCTTCTTGAAGTTCTTTTTACCCTTGCCCTTGTTGAACTTAGTGGTTTTATTCTCCATCAACACTTGATGCTCCTTCTTGATTTCTACCTCTGCTGATTTCGGCATAGCATACACTTCAGAATGGTCTTTACCATCCCACGCATATTGTAGTTCATCACAAAGCTCTTGTAGCTAGGTGGAAGCGGCGGAGGATTCTGTCAATGACCGCTTCATCCGGGAGATTAACTTCCAGTTGAGTCAGCGGTTGTGCAACCCAGACATTTTGAGTATGTGTTCACCGACAGAGCCATTTTCCTCCATCTTACAGACTAAAGAATTTATCGGAGACTTCATATCTCTCGACCGGGCATGAGCTTGGAAAACCATTTTCAGCTCTTGAACATCTCATATGCTCCATGTCTCTCAAAACGCTTTTGGAGTCGGCTCTAAGTTGTAAAGCATGCCGCCGAACGAGGGAGTAATCATCGCAGCGTGATCGCCAAGCGTTCATAACGCCTTGTTACTGCAGGAGAATAGGTGCGTCACCCAGCGGTGCTCTTAGGACATAATCTTTCTTGGCAGCTATGAGGATAATCCTCGGGTTCGGACCCAGTCCGTATAGTTGCTACCATCGTCTTTCAGCTTGGTTTTCTCTAGGAGCAGCGTTGAAGTTGAGGACTACGTTGGCCATTTGATCTACAAGACATATTGTAAATATTCAGACTAAGTTCATGATAATAAAGTTCATTTAATCAAATTTAATGAACTCCCACTTAGATAGACATCCCTCTACTAGTCATCTAAGTATTACATGATCCGAGTCAACTAGGCCGTGTCCGATCATCACGTGAGACGGACTAGTCAACATCGGTGAACATCTTCATGTTGATCGTATCTTCTATACGACTCATGCTCGACCTTTCGGTCTTACGTGTTCCGAGGCCATGTGCGTACATGCTAGGCTCGTCAAGTCAACCTAAGTGTTTTGCGTGTGTAAATCTGTCTTACACCCGTTGTATGCGAACGTAAGGACCTATCACACCCGATCATCACGTGGTGCTTGAACGACGAACCTTAGCAACGGTGCACGCTTAGGGTGAACACTTCTTGAAATTATTATGAGGGATCATCTTATTTACTACCGTCGTTCTAAGTAAACAAGATGCATAAAACATAATAAACATCACATGCAATTATATAAAGTAGTGACATGATATGGCCAATATCATATAGCTCCTTTGATCTTCATCTTCGGAGCTCCATGATCATCTTGTCACCGGCATGACACCATGATCTCCATCATCATGATCTCCATCATCGTGTCTTCATGAAGTTGTCACGCCAACGACTACTTCTACTTCTATGACTAACGTGTTTAGCAATAAAGTAAAGTAGTTTACATGGCGTTCTTCAATGACACGCAGGTCATACAAAAATAAAGACAACTCCTATGGCTCCTGCCGTTGTCATACTCATCGACATGCAAGTCGTGATTCCTATTACAATAGCATGAACATCTCATACATCACATATAGATCATTCATCATTCATCACAACTTCTGGCCATATCATATCACAAAGCACTTGCTGCAAAAACAAGTTAGACGTCCTCTAATTGTTGTTGCAAATTTTACGTGGCTGAATTAGGGTTCTAGCAAGAACGTTTTCTTACCTACGCTCAAACCACAACGTGATTTGTCAATCTCTATTTACCCTTCATAAGGACCCTGTTCATCGAATCCGATCCAACTAAAGTAGGAGAGACAGACACCCGCCACCACCTTATGCATCTAGTGCATGTTAGTCGGTGGAACCGGTCTCACGTGGCGTGCACGTGTATGGTTGGTCCGGGCCGCTTCATCCCAAAATACCGCTTAATCAAGTTTTACTAGTAACGTAAAGAAGATTTGACAACATCTACGCCCAAAAAAAATTGTGTTCTACTCGCGAAAGAAGAACTACGCATAGACCTAGCTCATGATGCCACTTTGTTGGGGAACGTTGCAGAAAATTAAAATTTTTCCTACGGTTTCACCAAGATCCATCTATGAGTTCATCTAGCAACGAGTATTCAGATTGGTTAGCATCTACATACCACTTTGTAGATCGCATAGAAGGCGTCGGAGTGAACGTGGATGAGGTAGTCGTACTTGCCGCGATCCAATTCACCGATGATCTAGTGCCGAGCAGACGGCACCTCCGCGTTCAACACACGTGCGGTCAGCGTAACGTCTCCTTCTTCTTGATCCAGCAAGGTGAAGGAGAGGTTGAGGAAGATGGCTCCAGCAGCAGCACGACGGCGTGGTGATGGTGGAACTTGCAAGATTCGGCGAGGGCTTCGGCCGCGTGCACTACGGAGGAGGAGGATGTGTTGGAGAGGGAGAGGGAGGCGTCCAGGGCAAAGGTACTGCTGCCCCCTCCCTCCCCTTTATATAGGTGCCAAGGAGGGGAGGGCGCAGCCTTGCCCCTCCTCCAAGGGAGGGGTGCGGCCAAGAGGGGGAGGTGTCCACCCTCCCAAGGCACCTAGGAGGTGCCTTCCCCTCATGGACTCTTCCTCCTTAAACCCTAGGCGCATGGGCCCCTTGGGGCTGGTTCCCCTTGGCCCATGTGGGCCTAGGCGCACCACCTAGGGCCCATGTGGCCCCCACAGGGCTGGTGGCCCCACTTGGTGGACCTCGGGACCCCTCCGGTGGTCCCAGTACAATACCGATATCACCAAACTTGTCCCGATGGTCAAACAGCACTTCCTATATATAATTCTTTACCTCCGGACCATTCCGGAGCTCCTCGTGACGTCCGGGATCTCATCCGGACTCGAACAACATTCGGGTTACTGCACATACATATTCCTATAACCCTAAGCGTTATCAACCTTAAGTGTGTAGACCCTACGGGTTCGGAGACAAGCGAGACATGACCGAGACGGCTCTCGGGCAATAACCAACAGCGGGATCTGGATACCCATGTTGGCTCCCACATGTTCCACGATGATCTCATCGGATGAACCACGATGTCAAGGATTCAATTAATCCCGTATCGATTCCCTTTGTCAATCGGTATTTTACTTGCCCGAGATTCGATCGTCGGTATACCAATACCTCGTTCAATCTCGTTACCGCAAGTCACTTTTCTCGTTATCGTAATGCATGATCCCGTGATCAAAACACTTCGATCACATTGAGCTCATTGTGATGATGCATTACCGAGAGGGCCCGGTGATACCTCTCCGTCAAGCGGAGTGACAAATCGATCTCGATCCATGTCAACCCAGCAGACACTTTCGTAGATACCCGTAGCATACCTTTATAGTCACCCGATTACGTTGTGACGTTTGGCACACCCAAAGCACTCCTACGGTATCCGGGAGTTACACGATCTCATGGTCTAAGGAAAGGATACTTGACATTGGAAAACTCTAGCAAACGAACTATGCGATCTTATGCTATGTTTAGGATTGGGTCTTGTCCATCACATCATTCTCCTAATGATGTGATCCCGTTATCGATGACATCCAATGTCCATAGTTAGGAAACCATGACTATCTGTCGATCAACGAGCTAGTCAACTAGAGGCTCACTAGGGACATGTTGTTGTCTCATTATTCACACATGTATTACGATTTCCGGTTAACACAATTATAGCACGAATAAAGACAATTATCATGAATAAGGAAATATAATAATAATGCTATTATTATTGCCTCTAGGGCATATTTCCAACACTTGAGAGTTTGCTTCATCCATAGAAGCTGAGCACAGCAAGATCCAGCAGCAATGTATTCAGATTCAGCAGTTGAGAGTGATACACAGTTCTGCTTCTTTGAAGACCAACAGACAAGTGATCGTCCCGTAAAAGTGACATGTGCCTGATATAGACTTGCGATCCACCTTGTCACTAGCATAATCAGCATCCGAAAATCCAACCAAATCAAATTTTGAGCCCTTTGGATACCATAATCCGAGTGTTGGGGTGTGAGCCAAATATCAAAGAATTTGCTTAACAGCTAAGTGATGCAATTCCTTTGGTGCCGCTTGGAATCGAGCACACATGCAAACACCAAGCATAATATCTGGCCTAGATGCACATAGGTAAAGTAAGGAACCAATCATGGAGCGGTATACCTTTTGATCGAACTCTTTACCATTGTCGTCGGGACCCAGATGGTGTTTGGTCGGCATTGGCGTCGTGTATCCTTTGCACTCTTGCATTCCAAACTTCTTGAGACAATCTTGGAGGTATTTTTCTTGAGATATAAAGATGCCATTCCTTTCTTGTGAATTTGAAGACCAAGGAAGAACTTGAGCTCTCCCATCATGGACATCTCGATATTGTTCTTGCATCATGTATCCAAATTCATCACTATACTTACGGTTGGTGTAGCCGAAGATAATGTCATCCACATATATTTGGCATACAAACAGTTCACCATCATATGTCTTCGTGAAGAGTGTGGGATCAAGGGATCCGTGTTTGAAGCCTTTGCTCTTCGTGAAGTCTTTGATCGTGATCATACCGGTAGCGAGGAGCTTGTTTGAGGCCATATGATTGCTTTATTTAGCTTGTACACCATATCAGGATGTTTTGGATCTTCAAAGCCAGGGGGTTGAGCGACATATACTTCTTCTTCGATCTTGCCGTTGAGAAATGCACTCTTCACATCCATTTGATAGAGCAAGATGTTGTGGTGGTTAGCATAGGCTAGTAGTATGCGAATAGCTTCAAGCCTAGCTACAGGAGCAAATGTTTCATCGAACTCAATTCCTTCAACTTGAGTATATCCTTGAGCCACAAGCCGTTCTTTGTTTCTGACGACTTGACCATGCTCATCTTGCTTGTTTTGATATATCCATTTGGTGCCAATAATGTTATGCTTGAGAGGGTCGTATGCTTGACAAGTTCCCAAACATTGTTTAGCTTGAACTGTTGAAGTTCTTCTTGCATAGCTTGTATCCATTCTGGTTCCATAAAGGATTCAGCAACTTTCTTGGGTTCTGATATTGACACAAAAGAGAAGTGCCCACAGAAATTTGCTAGCTGTGTTGCTCTTGAGCGAGTAAGCGGACCAGGTGTATTGATGCTATTGATTATCTTCTCAATCTTTACTTCATTTGCAACACGAGGATGAACTGGACAAAGACTTTGCTCTTGCTGATCATTGTCATCATTGGGAGGATTGTCTTCAGGCTGAGCATTGTCTTCTGGTTGGTTAGGTGCAGAAATGATAAGTTCCTCTTCAGGTTGTGCATCAGAAGGCATAATTTCACCAGTTCCCATTAGCTTGATAGATTCGCTGGGCGGAGCTTCGTCTAGTGTACTTGGCAGGAACTCTCTTTGTGAACCATTGGTTTCATCAAATCGCACGTCTACAGTTTCGACGATTTTGTAGAGATAAAGGTTGAAGACTCTGTAGGAGTGCGAGTCCTTTCCGTAACCAAGCATGAAGCCTTCGTGAGCTTTGGGTTCAAATTTTGACTTGTGATGGGGATCCTTGATCCAGCACTTAGCCCCAAATACTCAAGTAGCCGACATTTGGCTTCTTGCCAAGAAGGAGCTCATAGGATGTTTTGTTCAAGCTTATGGATATAAACACGGTTGATGACGTGACAAGCTGTATCAATAGCTTCAGGCCAGAACTTTCTTGGTGTCTTGTACTCGTCGAGCATTGTTTGAGCCATCTCAATGAGGGTTCTGTTCTTGCGCTCCACGATGCCATTTTGCTGAGGTGTGTATGGACCGTAGAACTCATGAGTGATTCCCATGGTATCCAGATAAAGATCAAGTCCGGTGTTCTTGAATTCAAAGGTTATTATCGCTCGATATGCTTGATCTTGACGCCATAATTGTTCATTGCTCGATTAGCGAAGCGTCTGAAGACATCTTGCACTTCAGTCTTGTAGAGAATTATGTGCACCCATGTGTATCTTGAGTAGTCATCAACAATGACGAAGCCATAGAGACAAGCAGTTGTTGTGAGGGTAGAGTAATGAGTAGGGCCAAACAAATCCATGTGTAACTCAAGGGTTGAGATGTCATCATGATTGTCTTCGAGGGGTGCTTTGCCCTAGTCATCTTTCCGACTTCACGGGCACCACACAAATGATCCTTCTTGAACTTGACACCTTCGATGCCTATGACATGCTTCTTCTTGGCGAGTGTGTGTAAGTTCCTCATGCCAAAGATGCCCCAGCCTCCGATGCAGAGCCAAGATTCTCAAGCTTTTGCAAGAAGACATACGGCAAGCTGTGGACCTGCTGAGAAATCTACCATGTATAGATCATCTTTCCTATACCCTTCAAAGACTAGAGACTTGTCAGATTCCATTAGTACAAGGCAACGTTATTTTCCGAATATCACAATCATGTTCAAGTCACAAAGCATTGAGACAAACATCAAGTTGAAACCAAGGGATTCAACAAGCATCACTTTATCCATGTGTTGATCCTTTGAGATTGCAACTCTACCTAGACCCAATACCTTGCTTTTTACCAAAGGTCAAGAAATGTGATGTGACTCTTGTCCGATGGACGTAAGGTTGAGTCCATGAGAAGACTTTGATCACCAAATATATGATTAGTGCATCCACCGTCCATAATCCATTACGAAGCATGAGGTGTCATACCCTACAAGATGCAGTTAGGTGGATAGGCTTCACCAACAAGACATTGTGAAGCATAAACATTTGACGGGCAAGTGGATTATTGAAGCTTAAATCAAGATTAGGACTGATAGGATGAATGGCGCATTTATCTGTGAACAAAATACATAGTGAGACCATTTGGGCATTTGATCTTGTGCCCTACAAGATGTTTTAGGTCCCTGACTATAGCATCGACGCCTTTGATTTTCGGCCGAGACCCTTTCCCCGCAAAAGAGAGTTAACTCTTCTTAACCACCCACATCTTCAGGGGTGGCTTAGAAGCAATGAGTCTAAGTGCAGCATCTGAGAATTTCGGCTTTGGTGCCCTAGCAAATAGCCTTGCAGGAGATGAATGATACTCGTATGAATAAGCAGAAAATTTCTTAGTTCTATGAACATAGCGGTTTGAAGACACACACTCATATTCATAAATTTGAGTACGGTTTCCCTGCAAAACATTGGCGTTAGGGTGACTCAGGTGAGTCCTCTGTCTGTATGGAGCCTTTGGACCATATGACGCCTTAGGTCTGGGGTTTGTCTTCTTCCCAGGTGGTGTCATGATGACATTCACTAGAAGATTCTCAAGACAGCTTTTGGGAACCCAGATCTTCTTTATAGGCGGTCCATTCTGCAGCTTAGTACCAATATACTCCGCAAACACTTCACCATTCTCGATTCTTGAACAGCTTATAGTTTGCATCAAAGGATTCATCAATGATAAGAGGGTTAGCACAGTAAAGCCAGATAAGGTGGATGGATCCATCGAAGGTCCCTTTGCAGCAACCCATGTGGTTTTGGGATACCGCCAAAGCTTCCAAAGAGGAACCATCAACATTCATTTTCCTCTCGAACCCAACACCCTCTTTCCTAGGGTTTCGGTTCGTAATCGCTTTTGAGGACATCGCAAAGTGTCTGATGCCCTTTCAGACTTTTATACATCCCTGTTTCAAGCAATGTCTTCAGCCTAGCATTTTCATCAGCAATAGTAGTGTTATCCTCCGCAGAGGGGTTAGTTACCACATTAGTAGTTGAAGACAATGCAACAGTAGCAGCAGTTGAACATTCAACAACAGAGGTAGCGATATCACGCTCAAGACATTTTAGACATGTGGTTCAAATCCATCCTGAGCGGAACTGATCTGTTGAGCGCGAAGTGACTCATTCTCTTTTTGAAGATCTTCATGAGCCGCTCTCAATTTCTCAAGCTCTTGCTTCCTTCGAAGATAATCATAGGAGAGCTTTTCATGAGTAGTTGAGAGCGTTTCATGACGATTTTCAAGTTCTTGGTACTTAGCATGAAGATTTTTAATGTCTTCAACTAAGGACTGTGAACGTGTCATTTACGCGGCCCAATGTGTCATCACTTTTGTCTAACAGTTTTTGAGTATGTTCCATAGCTCTTTGTTGTTCGGTTGCAATTTTAGGTAGTGTTTTGTAGCTGGGTTTGGATTCACAATCAGAGTCATCTTCACTTGATGTTTGAAAGTAAGCATCACGTGATTTTACCTTGGCACCGCGTGCCATGGAGCAGTAGGTGGGAGCAGGGTCGTCCTTGTCATCAGCTTCAGCGTTGGTGTAGAAGTCATTGTCTTCAATGTTGAAGATGGACTTGGCAACATAGGCTGTGGCTAAAGCCCGGACTTGCAACGCCAGGTCGACTCATCTTGAGACTCCACCTCCACCTCCTCGTATGCAGACTCCTCCTCAATCCATTTCCTTGCCAACAAAAGCACGAGCCTTGCCAGATGAGCTCTTCTTATGAGATGAAGACTTTGATGAGGACTTGGAAGAAGACTTTGAAGATTTCTTCTTCTTCTTGTCATCAGAATCATATTCCTTGCTCTTCTTCTTCTTCTTCTTCTCATTTTCCCACTGTGGACACTCAGAGATATAGTGTCTAGTTTTCTTGCACTTGTGACAGGTTCTCTTCTTGTAGTCATGAGTGGAAGCTTCATCATTTCTTGAGCTAGATCGTGAAGACTTTCTGAAGCCTTTCTTCCTAGTGAACTTCTGGAACTTCTTCACAAGCATAGCAAGTTCCTTTCCAATGTCTTCAGGATCATCGTAACCGCAATGATTCTTCTTCGGATGAGGAAACAACTTTTGCCTTCAAAGCGCGAGTTCGCCATAGTTGGGACCATAGATATCTCTTTTCTCGAAAATTTGGAACTCATGTGTGTTGAGCCTCTCCAAGATATCGACGGATCGAGTGTCTTGAAGTCAGGACGTTCTTGTATCATGAGGGAAAGGGTGTCAAAAGAGCTGTCAAGTGATCTCAGTAGTGTCTTGACGATTTCATGCTTGGTGATCTCAGTGGCGCCAAGAGCATGAAGCTCATTTGTGATGTCAGTGAGGCGATCAAACGTGAGGTGGACATTTTCATTGTCGTTTCTCTTGAAGCGGTTGAAGAGGTTGCGAAGAACACTGATCCTTTGATCTCTCTGGGTTGAGACGCCTTCGTTGACCTTGGATAGCCAGTCCCTGCACTAGCTTCGACGTTTCCAGAGCACTCACACGGCCATACTGTCCTTTGGTCGATGACCACACATGATGTTCTTTGCAGAGAGTCTAGTTGGATGAACTTCTTGACATCGCCAGGGTGACACCTTCACCAGTTTTGGGAACGCCGTTCTTGACGACATACCGTAGGTCGACATCAATGGCTTCAAGATGCATGCGCATCTTATTCTTCCAAAGAGGGATAGTCAGTTCCATCGAACACGGGCAAGCAACGGAGACTTTGATTATCCTGCAACGACATAACGAAAACTCCGTGTGGTTAAGCGAATCACACGTAACAAGGGAGTACCGTGCTCGATACCAATTGAAAGTGCTAGTTATCGACTAGAGGGGGGGGGGTGAATAGGTGATTTTTAGGAAAGTCTTCAAAACACGAATATTTCGAAGACAAACAATAGAAATGACCTAATTGATATGCAGCGGAAGATAAACTACAACAATCAAACTATAGTCTAGTATGCAATAACGTGAAAGTACAAGACTAATAGCAGCTTGGTAGTAGGATCAAGATGGAAGATAGTGAGAAGGCAATCAACAAAAGTAGTCAAGCAATGAAGTCAAACAGGTATGACAAGTAGGCAATGACTTCACGAAGACAAACCCTAAGTAAGGTGAGGGAGAAGATAGAACCAGTCAATAGTTGAAGACACAGGATTTGTTGGACCAGTTCCAGTTGCTGTGACAACTGTACATCTGGTTAGGGAGGCTGAGATTCAACTCAGAAGACCGCGTCTTCACCTTATTCCCCTTGAGCTAAGGACACACAGTCCTCGCCCAATCACTCTGGTAAGTCTTCAAGGTAAACTTCCGAACCTTCACATACTGCGTTCACCGGCAATCCACAATGACTCTTGGATGCTCAGAACGCGACGCCTAACCGGCTGGAGGATTCACGATCCTCAAGTGTAATAAGTCTTCAGTCACATAGACAAAAAGACTTCATGATGCCTAACACTCTTTGGCTCTGGGTGTTTGGGCTTTGTCCTCGCAAGGATTTCTCTCTCAAAGGCTTCGAGGTGGGTTGCTCTCAAACGACAAAAGCCGTGCACTAACTCTCGAAAGCAGCCACCAATTTATGGTGTAGGGGTGGGCTATTTATAGCCACTAGGCAACCCGACCTGATATGTCCGAAATGACCCTCGGTCAAGAAGGAACTGACACGTGTTCCAACGGTCAGATTTCAAAACACACACGGCAACTTTACTTGGGCTACAAGCAAAGCTGACTCATCCAGCTCTGGATAAGTTTTGCTCTCATTGTCTTTGCTCGAAGATATATGATTTGGGTTGAGCATCACTTCAGTCATTCTGACTATGATCACTTGGACCCCACTTAATAGTACGGTGGTTCCTATGACTCAACAAAGAAGAAAAGGAAACAACGAAACACCACAGTCTTCGCGCTCCATAGTCTTCACTCAATGTCTTCTCATGTCATAGTCTTAAATGTGAATATCTTCACATACCACCATTGTCATCAATGTCTTCATACATTTTTAGGGGTCGTCTCCAGTAGGTAAACCAAATCAATGAGGGACACTACATGCGTTGTCCTGCAATTCTCACAAACGCATTAGTCCCTCAACCACATTTGTCGTCAATACTCCAAAACCAACTAGGGGTGGCACTAGATGCACTTACACCTAGCCAAGAAACTGGCCGACGAGGAGGAGAGCCATAAGGCGTCCCTAAAGAAGGCGCAGGACAGCGAGGCTGCCCTCAAAGCCGAATACGAGACCGAGGCGGCAGGCTGGGCCAAGGCGAAGCAAGCGCTGAGCAAGGGCTATGGACGGCTTGAGGATTTGATCGACGGTAGGCCGCCTTCCTCTTCGTCCCTTTGCTTGCCCCTTGTCTTCTGGCTTATCTTCTGACTTTGTGTTGCTTCTTTCTTCTTTGTGCAGATTACTTTCCTGGTTACTCCATCGCCGCCTCCCAAGCCATCAAGGCCCACCGCGAAGCACGCCGGCAGGCAGGGGTCGAGATCGCGTCGGATGCCAGCCAAACACTTGAGGAGCAGCTTCTGGCGATCCAGGCCCATCTGCAGCCGTCTCACCGCATGCTCCGCCGTCTTGACGTGTCGGGCGCAAGTCTTGACCGCCCTCGCCCCGAGGCGGTTCCTCGCACTTCAGTCGGATCGCTGCCGGCTGGAGGTTGCAATCGGTCGCCGAGGCTGGAAGGCTTCCGCTGCCGGTTGGCCAGCAAAGGCTGGAGTTCGTCCGAGCCTAGTATCCTGGGCTGAGCTTGGCCCAGCTGAGCCCCTGGCGGCAGGAGTCCGATGAAGAGCTGGTGGCGGTGCGGCCAGCTATCATCCAGCGCACCTCGGCAATCGCCGACTACACCGACACCAACGCCTTTGCTCCTGAGGTAAACGATGACGGCGTCGCTCAACCGGAGGAGTGGTTCAGGCTGAACCCGGCGGAAGGTGAAGACTCGGCAGAGGAGATCGCTTCCAGCAATGAAGGCAAAGATGAAGAAGGGGAGGGTGGTGAAGACGTCGTGCCAGACGGCGAAGCGACCAACCAGCTTCAGCCTGATCGTGCCTCCAGCAACGAGGCGCGCGCAAGCGCGCCGTCTGCCAGAGGTGATGATCAAGCCGAGACCCGCCAGCCGGCCACTCCTCCAGCCGGCACTGTCGTCTCCACCGACCTGCCCGACTCGCCCGTCGTTCCTTTGGCCTGATCTGCCGTCCTTGCTTTACAGCTTGTTACTCTTTGAACAGCTATTTATTAAATTCACATAGTTCCACCCATCGGGGCGTATTCAAACTATGTTGAATGCCGGCCTTTCGAAGGCCTTTTGTGTAAATATAATCATGCATGTGTTTGGCTTCCATTCATGTTTGCTTTTTATCCTTAGGCTATTTCCTTTGCCGCCTTCCCTTGGTCTCCGCCTTCCTAGCCGGATAGCTGCTCTGCAGTCTGTGGCTGGGGAGGAACTTGGCCGTTTCTTGGGAAGACAAGTACTCGAGCTTTCTTAGATTGTAGCAAGGTGAATAGGAAGCCGGCCAGCCGGCTGCTCTGGCAGCCGGTCGGCGGGGGGAGGGGGGGGGAGCCAACTTTCGTTATATAAGTTCGTTAGTCCTTAGCCGTTTTTCATGTGGGCATCCTTTCCTGCCTTTGACTCTTGCCAGCCGGACAGCCGATTCTTCGAGCTGCGGCTCACGACAAGAGAGGGCTTGGGTGCCTGCACACTACTTGTCTTACTGCAGGTGGAACTTGAATATAAATCAAGGCAGCAAGTCCCCGGGCCGACTGGTCGAACCCGGTGCCGGACGAGAAGAATGAATGTAGTGACATAATCATAGGCATGATACTCATCATTCATAGATAAAAAAGGGGGTAGTCCCCGAGTGTTCCTCGGGGGGGAGGGGGGGCGTTGTCTCATACTTAATACAAAAGGTAGCGTGGTACATACTGCATTTTAACTGTAAAATCTTCGGAGGAGGCTGGCGTTCCATGGTCGTTCCGACTCCTTGCCAGAATCATCTCTCTTGCGTGCCTTGACTTCGCGCGTCGATCGTAGTAGGAGTCGTTGCCTAATGCTCTGCGATGATTTAAGGGCCTTCCCAAGGGGCCGAGAGCTTGTGCTGGCTGGCTGTTCGCTGGATCAGCCGGAGCACAAGGTCACCCTCTTGGAAGGATCTTGGCTTGACCTTTCGGCTGTGGTAGCGGCGCAAACCCTGCTGGTAGATGGCGGACCGGCTGAGGGCTAACAGCCGACTTTCTTCCAGCAGGTCGACACCGTCTTCTCGTGCTTCCTTGGCTTCCGCCTCCGTGTACATGGTCACCCGAGGTGAGTCGAACTTGATGTCAGTTGGGATGACGGCCTCGGCACCATATACAAGGAATAAAGGGGTGAAGCCGGTTGACTTGTTCGGGGTAGTGCGCAGACTCCAGAGGACGGCCGACAGCTCGTCGAGCCAACAGCCGGCCGAACGCTCCAGTGGCACGACCAATCGGGGCTTGATGCCGGAGAGGATGAGGACGTTTGCTCGCTCGACCTGGCCATTTGGCTGCGGGTGGGCAACGGACGCTAAGTCCACGGATGCCCCGTGGTCGCGGCGCAGAAACGTGCCAGTGCTCCCTTGGCGAAATTCGTGCCATTGTCGGTGATGATGCTGTGTGGCACGCCGTACCGGGTTGTAATATCTGCGATGAATGTTACGGCAGGCGGCCCATTCAGCTTCTTGATCGGCTTCGCTTCAATCCACTTGGTAAATTTGTCCACGGGCGTAGCAGATGTGTCATGCCGCCGCATTGCCTTTGAACGGGCCCACCATATCCGGTCCCAGACGGCGAAGGGCGGTGAGGGGAATGGTCTTGAGTGCGTAAGCCGGGCAGGTGTTGCTTGGAGTCGAAGACTTGGCACCCTTTGCGATGTTGACTAATTCCTTGGTGTCATCCAAAGCAGTCGGCCAAAAGAATCCATGGCGGAAAGCTTTGGCAACGAGTGATCTTGAGGCCGCGTGGTGCCCACACCCGCCTTGGTGAATGTCCTTGAGGATTGCTATGCCCTTCTCTGGCTCGACGCAGCGCTGGAAGACTCCAATGACACTGCGCCTGACGAGCTCTCTGTTAACAATTGTGTATGCTCCGGCTCGGCGTTGGACTTGTCTTGCCGCGATCTCGTCAGCAGGCAGTTCTCTGTTTATCAGGAGGTTGAGGATGGGCTGGGCCCATGATGGAGCTGTGACTTCTTCTATTGCCAACACGGCTACTGCGACCAGGGTGGGTGGGCTGGGTGGTGAAGAGCTGGATTCGGCCACCGCCTGTTGTGTTGATGCAGTCCCCGGGCCGACTGCCGTAGTCCCCGGGCCGGGTTCTGAAGTCCGCAGGCCGGGTGCGACTATGGCACGTGGAGGAACTCGCATCCTTCAAAATACCCGCTGATTTGCTGAACGAGGAAGCGGTAGCTCGCCAGATGATTGCTGGACTACCAAATCCGAGTCGCCATAGCACAGGATCCGGCGGATGCTGAGTTCTTTGGCTAGACGGAGCCCGTGTATGAGCGCCTCGTACTCGGCCACATTGTTGGAGGCGGCAAAATGAATTTGCAATGTGTATCTGAGCTTGTCGCCTTTGGGAGAGGTGAGGATGATGCCGGCTCCCAAGCCGGTGCGCATCTTGGACCCATCAAAGTGCATCCGCCAATGAGTGGAGTCGGGGTCGGCAGGTGTAATCGGGTCTCGGCCCAGTCGACGAGGAAGTCGGCCAATGCTTGGGACTTGATGGCAGTGTGAGGCTGGTAGAAGATCGTGTAAGGGGCCAACTCAATGGCCCATTTTGCCACCCGGCCAGATGCATCCCGGCTGCCTATGATCTCATGAAGGGGCAAAGGCACACGACCGTGATGGGGTGCTCTTGAAAGTAGGGCTTGAGCTTCTTGGCGGCGATGTACACACCATAACACATCTTCTGGTAGTGCAGGTAGTTCTGCTTCGAGGTGGACAGTACTTCACTTAAATAATACACCGGCCTCTGGACTGGCTGAGCTCGGCCTTCTTCCGGGCGCTGAACCACGATGACGGTGCTGACCACCTGGCTGGTAGCGGCAATGTAAAGGAGCATGGGCTCTTTCTCAGTCGGCGCCGCCAAGACAGGCGGCGTGGCCAGCATCTTCTTCAGCTCGTGGAAAGCTTGGTCTGCTTGGTCACTCGAAGTGAGTGGTCTTCTTCATGAGTCGGTAGAGGGGGAGAGCTTTCTCCCCAAGCCGGCTGATAAATCAGTTCAGGGAGGCCAGGCATCCGGTAAACTTCTGGACGTCTCGTAGTTTAGTGGGAATCTCCATTCTCTCAAGGACTTTGATCTTCACTGGGTTGCATTCGATACCGCGTTCGGAGACCAGGAAGCCTAGAAGCTGGCCGGCTGGTACTCCGAACACGCATTTCTCGGTGTTGAGCTTGATCTGAAACCGGCGCAGGTTCTCAAACGTCTCCTTGAGGTCTTCCAGCAAGGTGCCGTGCTTCTCCGTCTTCACCACAATATCGTCTACATAGACGTGGGCATTTCTGCCGAGTTTCTTGAGGAGGCATTTCTGCATGCAACGCTGAAAAGTGGCATCGGCATTTCTCAAGCCAAATGTCATAGTTAGGTAGCAGAAAGCTTCGAATGGTGTGATGAAGGCGGTCTTCAGGCGGTCGGCTGGATCCAACTTTATCTGGTGGTAGCTCGAGTAAGCATCCAAGAAACTCAATAGCTCGCATCCGGCTGTGGAGTCTATCACTTGATCAATCCTTGGCAGGGCGAAGGGATCTTTGGGGCAGGCTTTGTTGAGGCTAGTGTAGTCTATACACATGCGCCACTTGTTATTCTTCTTCAGCACAAGGACCGGGTTGGCAAGCCATTCCGGAAAGAACACCTCCATTATGAAGCCGGCTGCCAGAAGCCGGGCTATCCCTTCTCCTACAATCCTTCTCTTCTCCTCCGACAGTCGGTGGAGGGGCTGCTTAATGGGTTTTGCATCTGCTCTGACGTGTAGCTTGTGCTCGGCGAATTCCTTCAGAACACCCGGCATGTCCTTGGGGGACCATGCGAAGATGTCCCGATTCTCACGGAGGAAATCGACGAGCTCGCCTTCCTATTTGCTGTCCAGGTTTGCCCCAATGGATGTAAACCTTTCTGGGTGCTCCGGGTCCAGAGGTATCTTCTTTGTCTCTTTAGCCGGCTGGAAAGAACCTTGGGCATCACACTCCTTGGGGTCGGGGGATAGGGCCGGCTACTTGCCGGCCATGGCCACTTCGGTCCAAAGATCTTCTTTTCTTCAATGATCACAAGGGACTCGGCCAGCCCGGCCGGGTCAGTCACAAGACCTCGGAGGATTTCTTGTAATCGCCGGCTATGGTGATGATGCCCTTGGTACTCGGCATATTCATCTTGAGGTAGGCGTAGTGGGGCACAGCCATGAACTTGGCCAGAGCAGGTCGGCCAAGCAGTGCATGGTAGGGGCTCTCGAGGTCCACCACTTCAAACCAGATCGCTTCTCGGCGGAAATGATCCTTGTCCCCAAAGAGAACATCTATCTTGATCTTGCCGATTGGTGAGCAGGACAGACCGGGTACAATGCCATGGAACACGGTCCGACTAGGCATGAGCTGCTTCGTCTTGATGTTTAGCTTCTCCATGGTGTCACGCAGACAGGATGTTGATGCTGCTCCGCCATCTATCAAGACGCTGGAGAAACGGGCAGCACGCCTCGTCTGCTATGCAGGGTGGCGCCCAAAACCAATGTGTAAGAGCCGGGGACGGCATCACTGGGTGGTCGGCCCGGCTCGGTGATGGGCCTTCGACCAAAGTGCATGTACTCAGGGTTGTTGGAGGCGACCACGTTGACTTCTTGGTGCTGTCGGCGCCGGCTGCGCCGGTCTTCGGGCTGGCTTGTATAGATGACGTAGGCGGCATGCTCGTCGGGGAACTCGTCTTGAACGGCTCCGACTGCTGGTCGAGCGGCCGGCTGTTGAGGAGCCGGAGGCGGCTGACCAGCAGGCGGAGGCGGCACCAGCCCTTCGCCTTTGGAGATTCGCGTGAGCAGTGGCATTTCCGGGTCGTGTGGTTGGATGGCTTCGCGCCGCTGTGGAACTTGCATGGGGCATCAAGGGCATGCTCGTAGGAGAAAGCCGGCTGCCAAGCCGGCCTGCCGCCCTTCTGCTTCTTGGGCGCGGGCCGCCCTTCGGGTTGTTCATCTTCGACTGTGGCCACCTGCCGCCTGGTTGAAAAGGCGGCATGGGGCCCTTGAGCTTGTTGTCGTTCTGGTACGGGCGTCGGCTGGAGTCCCCAGCCGGCGTCTTGGGAGCCGGATTGAGTACCTTCCCAGAGGCGTCTACTCGGAGCTCGGTCTTCATTGAGGAGTCGGCGGTGGCATTTGTTCTGCTATGACCAGCAGCTCGTCGAGGGTAGTCGGCTCGTCGCAGAGGAGTTTGTGCTTGAGGAGGGTGCCTTCTCGGCACCCGGCGGTGAAGTACTCTATGGCCTGAACCTCGTGCACCCCCTCGCAGGAATTGCGGAGCTCGGCCCAACGCGTGAGGTAGTCGCGAGTTGATTCAGTGGGCCCGTGAACGCACAAGGAGAGCTGTCGGGGCTTGGGAGCCCGCTTGTAGGTGTTGGGAAACGTTGCAGAAAATTAAAATTTTTCCTACGGTTTCACCAAGATCCATCTATAAGTTCATCTAGCAACGAGTCATGGGAGAGTGATTGCATCTACATACCACTTGTAGATCGCGTGCGGAAGCGTTCAAGTGAACGGGGTTGATGGAGTCGTACTGCCGTGATTCAAATCACCGATGATCCTAGTGCCGAACGGACAGCACCTCCGCGTTCAACACACGTACGGAGCGGATGACGTCTCCTCCTTCTTGATCCAGCAAGGGGGAAGGAGAGGTTGATGATGATCCAGCAGCACGACGGCGTGGTGGTGGATGCAACAGAACTCCGGCAGGGCTTCGCTAAGCGACTACGGGAGGAGGAGGAGGTGTAGCAGGAAGGGGAGGCGCCAAGGGCTTCAGGGTGCGGCCACCCCTCCCTCCCCTCCCTTTATATAGGTGCAAGAGAGGGGGGGAGGGCGTAGCCTTGCCCCTTCCTCCAAGGAAGGGGTGCGGCCAAGAGGGGGGGAGGAGTCCATCCTCCCCAAGGCACCTCGGAGGTGCCTTTCCCCTCTTAGGACTCTCCCCTCCCCAAGTCTCCTTGGCGCATGGGCCTCTTGGGGCTGGTGCCCTTGGCCCATATAGGCCAAGGCGCACCCCACCAGCCCATGTGGCCCCTGGGGCAGGTGGACCCCGGTGGACCCCGGACCCCTTCGGCACTCCTGCACAATACCGATAAAGTGCGGAACTTTTCCGGCGACCAAAACAAGACTTCCTATATATAAATCTTTACCTCCGGACCATTCCGGAACTCCTCGTGACGTCTGGGATCTCATCCGGGACTCGGAACAACATTCGGTTTGCTGCATACTCATATTCATACAACCCTAGCGTCACCGAACCTTAAGTGTGTAGACCCTACGGGTTCGGGAGACATGTAGACATGACCGAGACGTTCTCCGGTCAATAACCAACAGAGGGATCTGGATACCCATGTTGGCTCCCACATGTTCCACGATGATCTCATCGGATGAACCACAATGTCAAGGACTCAATCGATCCCGTATACAATTCCCTTTGTCTAGCGGCATTGTACTTGCCCGAGATTCGATCGTCGGTATCCTGATACCTTTGTTCAATCTCGTTACCGGCAAGTCTCTTTACTCGTTCCATAACACATCATCCTGTGATCAACTCCTTGATCACATTGTGCACAGTATGATGATGTCCTACCGAGTGGGCCCAGAGATACCTCTCCGTTTACATCGGAGTGACAAATCCGATCTCGATTCGCGCCAACCCAATGCAGACACTTTCGAAGATACCTGCAATGCACCTTTATAGCCACCCAGTTACGTTGTGAAGTTTGGTACACCCAAAGCATTCCTACGGTATCCGGAGTTGCACTATCTCATGGTCTAAGGAAATGATACTTGACATTTAGAAAAGCTTTAGCATACTGAACTACACGATCTGTGCTAGGCTTAGGATTGTCTTGTCCATCACATCATTCTCCTAATGATGTGATCCCGTTATCAATGACATCCAATGTCCATGGTCATGAAACCGTAACCATCTATTGATTAACGAGCTAGTCAACTAGAGGCTTACTAGGGACATGGTGTTGTCTATGTACCCACACATGTATCTGAGTTTCCTATCAATACAATTATAGCATGGATAATAAACGATTATCATGAACAAGGAAATATAATAATAACTAATTTATTATTGCCTCTAGGGCATATTTCCAACAGTCTCTCACTTGCACTAGAGTCAATAATCTAGTTCGCATCGCCATGTGATTAACACTCACAGGTCACATCACCATGTGACCAACATCCAAAGAGTTTACTAGTGTCGCTAAACTAGTTCACATCACCATGTGATTAAGACTCAATGAGTTCTGGGGTTTGATCATTTTTCCTTCTGAGAGAATTTTTAGTCAACGAATTACGTAGTATTCAGATCCATATGTACTTTGCAATTCTCTATGTCATATTGTAAATGCTGCTTCCACGCTCCACTTGAAGCTATTCCAAATGGTTGCTCCACTATACGTGATCCGGTTTGCTACTCGAGTCACTTTCGGATAGGTGTTAAAGCTTGCATCGACGTAACCCTTTACGCCGAACTCTTTATCACCTCCATAATCGAGAAACATGTCCTTATTTACTCCAAGGACAATTTTGACCGCTGTCCAATGATCCCTATTCCTGGATCATTCTTGTATCCCTTGACTGACTCATGGCAAGGCACACTTCCGGTGCGGTACACAACATAGCATACTATAGAGCCTATGTCTAAAGCATAGGGGACGACCTTCATTCCTTTCTCTCTTTTCTGCCGTGGTCGAGCTTTAAGTCTTAGCTTCATACCTTACATCTCAGGCAAGAACTCCTTCTTTGACTGATCCATCTTGAACACCTTCAAGATCATGTCAAGGTATATGCTCATTTGAGAGTACCATTAAGCATTTTTGATCTATCCTCATAGATCTTGATGCTCAATGTTCAAGTAGCCTAATCCAGGTTTTCTATTGAGAAACACTTTTCAAACAACCCTATATGCTTTCCAGAAATTCTACATCATTTCTGATCAACAATATGTCAACAACATATACTCATCGAAATTCTATAGTGCTCCCACTCACTTCTTTGGAAATACAAGTTTCTCACAAACTTTGTATAAACCCAAAATCTTTGATCATCTCATCAAAGCGCACATTCCAACTCCGAGATGCTTACTCCGGTCCTAAGAAGGATCATTGGAGCCAAGATAACTTTTAGCATCCTTAGGATCGATAAAAACTTTCTGATTGTATCACATACAACCTTTCCTTACAAAACTGGTAAGGAAACTCGTTTTGACATCCATCTGCCTGATTTCATAAATGCAGCTAATGCTAACATGATTCCGACGGACTTAAGCATCGCTACAGATGAGAGAATCTCATCGTAGTCAACTCCTTGAACTTGTGAAAAACTCTTTGCCACAAGTCGAGCTTCATAGACGGTGACATTACCGTCCACGTCCGTCTTCTTCTTAAAGATCCATTTATCTCAATGGCTTGCCGATCAACGGGCAAGTCCACCAAAGTCCATGCTTTGTTACGATACATGGATCCTATCTCGGATTTCATGGCTTCTAACCATTTGTTGGAATATGGGCCCACCACTGCTTCTCCATAGCTCGCAGGTTCATTGTTGTCTAGAAACATGACATTCAAGACAGGATCACCGTACCACTCCGAAGCAGTACGCGTCCTTGTCGTCCTACGAGGTTCGGTAGTGACTTGATTCAAGCTTCATGATCACTATCATAAGCTTCTACTTCAATTGATGTAGGTGCCACATGAACTTCCTGTGCCCTGCTACACACTGGT
Source organism: Aegilops bicornis (assembly GCA_021605145.1). Classification (NCBI taxonomy): domain Eukaryota; kingdom Viridiplantae; phylum Streptophyta; class Magnoliopsida; order Poales; family Poaceae; genus Aegilops; species Aegilops bicornis. Next base: position 197,249,572 of record CM038675.1, read on the forward strand.
TGAAGTGATGGTTCAATAACCTCATCAATTCTCCACCATCCTCCCACTCAATTCTTTCGAGAGAAACTTTTCCTCGAGAAAGGACCCGTTTCTAGAAACAATCCCTATTGCTTTCGGATCTGAATTAGGAGGTATACCCAACCATTTTGGGTATCCTATGAAGATGTATTTATCCGTTTTGGGTTCGAGCTTATCACGATGAAACTTTTTCACATAAGCGTCGCTGCCCCAAACTTTTAAGAATCGACAACTTAGGTTTCTCCAAACCATAGTTCAAACAAAGGCCGTCTCAACGGAATTACGTGGTGCCCTATTAAAGTGAGTGCGGTTGTCTCTAATGCCTAACCCATGAACGATAGTGGTAATTCGATAAGAGACATCATGGTACGCACCATATCCAATAGGGTGCAACTATGATGTTCGGACACACCATCACACTATGGTGTTCCAGGCGGTATTAATTGTGAAACAATTTCCACAATGTCTTAATTGTGTGCCAAAGCTCGTAACTCAGATACTCATCTCTATGATCATATCATAGACATTTTATCCTTTTGTCACGATGATCTTCAACTTCACTCTGAAATTACTTGAACCATTCAATAATTCAGAATTGTGTTTCATCAAGTAAATATACTCAACATCTACTCAAATCATCTGTGAAGTAAGAACATAACGATATTCACCGCATGCCTCAGCACTCATTGGACTGCACACATCAAAATGTGTTACTTCCAACAGGTTGCTACCTTGTTTTATCTTACTGAAACCGAGGCTTTTCAGTCATCTTGCCCATGTGGTATGATTTGCATATCTCAAGTGATTCAAAATCAAGTGAGTCCAAACGATCCATCTGCATGGAGTTTCTTCATGCGTATACACCAATAGACATGGTTTGCATGTCTCAAACTTTTCAAAACGAGTGAGTCCAAAGATCCATCAACATGGAGCTTCTTCATGCGCTTTTATACCAATATGACTTACATGGCAAAGTGCCACAAGTACGTGGTACCATCATTACTATCTTATATCTTTTGGCATGAAAATGTGTATCACTACGATCGAGATTCAATAAACCATTCCTTTTAGGTGCTAGACCATTGAAGGCATTATTCAAATTAACAGAGTAACCATTATTCTCCTTAAATGAATAAATCAGTATTGCAAATGTATATAATCCAATCATGTCTATGCTCAACGTAAACACCAAATAACAATTTTAGGTTTAACTCCAATCTCGATGGTAGAGGGAGCGTGCGATGCTTGATCACATCAACCTTGGAAACACTTCCAACACGTATCGTCAGCTCACCTTTAGCTAGTCTACGTTTATTACGTAGCTATTGTTTCGAGTTACTAACACTTAGCAACCGAACCGGTATCTAATACCCTGGTGCTCCTAGGAGTACTAGTAAAGTACACATTAACATAATGTATATCCAATATACTTCTATCGACCTTGCCAGCCTTCTCATCTACCAAGTATCTAGGGTGGTTCCGCTTCAGTGTCCGTTCCTCTCATTACGAAGCACTTAGTCTCGGGTTTGGGTTCAACCTTGGGTTTCTTCACTAGAGCAGCAACTGTTTTGCCATTTCATGAAGTATCCCTTGTTGCCCTTGCCCTTCTTGAAACTAGTGGTTTTACCAACCATCAACAATTGATGCTCCTACTTGACTTCTACTTTCATGTGTCAAACATCGCGAACACTTCAAGGATCATCATATCTATCCTCGATATGTTATAGTTCATCACGAAGCTCTAGTAGCTTGGTGGCAATGACTTTGGAGAAACATCACTATCTCATCCGGAAGATCAACTCCCACTTGATTCAAGTGATTGTTGCACTCAGACAATCGAGCACAAGCTCAACGATTGAGCTTTTCTCCCTTAGTTTGCAGGCTAAGAAAATCGCCGGAGGTCTTATACCTCTTGACGTGAGCACGAGCCTGAAATCCCAATTTCAGCCCTCGAAACATCTCATATGTTCCGCGACGTTTCGAAATCGTCTTTGGTGCCTCAACTCTAAACCGTTTAACTGAACTATCACGTAGTTATCAAAACGTGTATGTCCGATGTTCGTAACATCCACAAACGACGTTTGGGGTTCAGCACACCGAGCGGTGCATTAAGGACATAAGCTTTCTACTGACCGCATAATTGCTATTGTCAACTTTCAACTATATTTTCTCTAGGAACATATCTAAACAGTAGAACTAAAGCGCGAGCCTACGAAATAATTTGCAAAAGATCTTTTGACTATGTTCAGGATAATTAAGTTCATCTCATGAACTCCCACTTAGATAGACATCCCTCTAGTCATCTAAGTGATTACATGATCCGAGTCAACTAGGCCGTGTCCGATCATCACGTGAGACGGACTAGTCATCATCGGTGCACATCTTCATGTTGATCGTATCTACTATACGACTCATGCTCGACCTTTCGGTCTCTTGTGTTCCGAGGCCATGTCTGTACATGCTAGGCTCGTCAAGTTAACCTAAGTGTTCTGCGTGTGTAAATCTGGCTTACACCCGTTGTATGTGAACGTAAGAATCTATCACACCCGATCATCACGTGGTGCTTCGCAACGCATTTAACTTTAGCAACGGTGCACAGTTAGGGAGAACACTTTCTTGAAATTGTTATGAGGGATCATCTTATTTACTACCGTCGTTCTAAGTAAACAAGATGCATAAACATAATAAACATCACATGCAATTATATAGTAGTGACGTGATATGGCCAATATCATATAGCTCCTTTGATCTTCATCTTCGGGCTCCATGATCATCTTGTCACCGGCATGACACCATGATCTCCATCATCATGATCTCCATCATCGTGTCTTCATGGAGTTGTCACGCCAACGACTACTTCTACTTCTATGGCTAACGCGTTTAGCAATAAAGTAAAGTAATTTACATGGCGTTCTTCAATGACACGCAGGTCATACAAAAAATAAAGACAACTCCTATGGCTTCTGCCGGTTGTCATACTCATCGACATGCAAGTCGTGATTCCTATTACAAGAACATGATCTCATACATCACATATATCATTCATCATTCATCACAACTTTGGCCATATCATATCACAAAACACTTGCTGCAAAAACAAGTTAGACGTCCTCTAATTGTTGTTGCAAGTTTTACGTGGCTGCAATAGGGTTCTAGCAAGAAAGTTTTCTTACTCACGTGAAAGCCACAACGTGATTTGTCAACTTCTATTTACCCTTCATAAGGACCCTTTTCATCGAATCCGCTCCAACTAAAGTGGGAGAGACAGACACCCGCTAGCCACCTTATGCAACTAGTGCATGTCGGTCGGTGGAACCGGTCTCACGTAAGCGTCGTGTAAGGTCGGTCCGGGCCGCTTCATCCCACAATACCGCTGAAGCAAGATAAGACTAGTAGCGGCAAGAAAGTTGACAACATCTACGCCCACAACAAATTGTGTTCTACTCGTGCAATAGAGAACTACGCATAGACCTAGCTCATGATGCCACTGTTGGCGAACGTTGCAGAAAATTAAATTTTTTCCTACGGTTTCACCAAGATCCATCTATGAGTTCATCTAGCAACGAGTCATCGGAGAGTGATTGCATCTACATACCACTTGTAGATCGCGTGTGGAAGCGTTCAAGTGAACGGGGTTGATGGAGTCGTACTCGTCGTGATTCAAATCACCGATGATCCTAGTGCGGAACGGACAGCACCTCCGCGTTCAACACACGTACGGAGCGGATGACGTCTCCTCCTTCTTGATCCAGCAAGGGGAAGGAGAGGTTGATGATGATCCAGCAGCACGACGGCGTGGTGGTGGATGCAGCAGAACTCCGGCAGGGCTTCGCTAAGCGACTACGGGAGGAGGAGGAGGTGTAGCAGGAAGGGGAGGCGCCAAGGGCTTCAGGGTGCGGCCACCCCTCCCTCCCCTCCCTTTATATAGGTGCAAGAGAGGGGGGGAGGGCGCAGCCTTGCCCCTTCCTCCAAGGAAGGGGTGCGGCCAAGAGGGGGGAGGAGTCCATCCTCCCCAAGGCACCTCGGAGGTGCCTTTCCTCTTAGGACTCTCCCTCCCAAGTCTCCTTGGCGCATGGGCCTCTTGGGGCTGGTGCCCTTGGCCCATATAGGCCAAGGCGCACCCCACCAGCCCATGTGGCCCCCGGTCAGGTGGACCCCGGTGGACCCCGGACCCCTTTCGGCACTCCGGTACAATACCGATAAAGTGCGAAACTTTTCCGGCGACAAAACAAGACTTCCTATATATAAATCTTTACCTCCGGACCATTCCGGAACTCCTCGTGACGTCCGGGATCTCATCCGGACTCGAACAACATTCGGTTTGCTGCATACTCATATTCATACAACCCTAGCGCCACCGAACCTTAAGTGTGTAGACCCTACGGGTTCGGGAGACATGTAGACATGACCGAGACGTTCTCCGGTCAATAACCAACAGCGGGATCTGGATACCCATGTTGGCTCCCACATGTTCCACGATGATCTCATCGGATGAACCACAATGTCAAGGACTCAATCGATCCCGTATACAATTCCCTTTGTCTAGCGGCATTGTACTTGCCCGAGATTCGATCGTCGGTATCCCGATACCTTTGTTCAATCTCGTTACCGGCAAGTCTCTTTATTCGTTCCGTAACACATCATCCTGTGATCAACTCCTTGATCACATTGTGCACATTATGATGATGTCCTACCGAGTGGGCCCAGATATACCTCTCCGTTTACACGGAGTGACAAATCCCAGTCTCGATTCGTGCCAACCCAACAGACACTTTCGGTACACCCAAAGCATTCCTACGGTATCCGGGAGTTGCACAATCTCATGGTCTAAGGAAATGATACTTGACATTTAGAAAAGCTTTAGCATACGAACTACACGATCTATGCTAGGCTTAGGATTGGGTCTTGTCCATCACATCATTCTCCTAATGATGTGATCCCGTTATCAATGACATCCAATGTCCATGGTCATGAAACCGTAACCATCTATTGATTAACGAGCTAGTCAACTAGAGGCTTACTAGGGACATGGTGTTGTCTATGTACCCACACATGTATCTGAGTTTCCTATCAATACAATTATAGCATGGATAATAAACGATTATCATGAACAAGGAAATATAATAATAACTAATTTATTATTGCCTCTAGGGCATATTTCCAACAGTAGGTGCTGGTGAAGTTGCGGGTGAAGGCTTCTGTGAAGTCTAGCCAACTGTTGATGCTGTAAGGCTTGAGGCTGTTGAGCCAGGTACGCGCCGTGCCTTGGAGCATGAGGGGGACATACTTCACGGCAACGCGCCTGTTGCCATTCGCTATGCTAACCGCAGTGGAGTAGTCGATCAACCAATCCTCCGGCTTCACAGAGCCGTTGTACTTGGGCGTGTCTCTTGGGAGCGACAACCCTTTGGGGAAGGGCTCGTCGCGGATGCGGGGGCCGAAGCAAGGCGGGTCGACATCGTCTTCTTCTTCCAGCGTCAGGGATCGCGCTAGGCGGTCGATCCGATGGCGGGCGTCGTTCTCGCCGACTCCTTCGCGGCGGCCTAGTCGGCCGCTGAGAGTAGGATGCGCGACAGGCGGCGGGGTGGGGTATCTCTCCCCACGAGGCGGAGGAGGAAGCGGGTTGCCTCGTCGCTCCATGGCTCGAGGGCGGCCTTCTGCGTCGCGCTCGATGGAGACCCGGGTACGGCTGCGGCTGGCGGCCGGCTCCTTTTCTTGCCGCGCGCGGGTGTTGCCCGCAATCGGCGTCCGTGACGTTGCGCCGTGTCTCGGTGTGGGGGAGGAATTTCTGCGCTGACGTCGGTTTCGTGCTGTTGTGCGGCTGCATCGATCAGCTGCTGGATGCGTCTGGTCATGTAGGGGAGCTCTTCGGCCCCCAGTCCATTCAGCTCGTCTACGGCCGCCTGGGCGGCGCATAGGTTCTCGAGGGGTGTCGGTGTCAAAACCGGCGGATCTCGGGTAGGGGGTCCCGAACTGTGCTTCTAGGCGGATGGTAACAAGAGACAAGGGACACGATGTTTTTACCCAGGTTCGGGCCCTCTCGATGGAGGTAATACCCAACTCCAGCTTGATAAATATTGATGAGATGTGTAGTACAAGAGAAGATCTACCACGAGATCATAGAGGCTAAACCCTAGAAGCTAGCCTATGGTATGATTGTTGTTCGTCCTATGGACTAAAACCCTCCGATTTATATAGACACCAGATAGGTTAGGGTTACACAGAGTCGGTTACAATGGTAGGAGATCCACATATCTGTATCGCCAAGCTTGCCTTCCACGCCAATGAAAGTCCCATCCGGACACGGGACGAAGTCTTCAATCTTGTATCGTCATAGTCTTGGAGTTCGGCCGTGATGATAGTCCGGCTATCCGGACACCCCCTAGTCCAGACTCCTCAAGAGCTCTCGAACCAGGCTTCAATGACGCATTTAGTCTGGGACGATATTGTCTTCGGCATTGCAAGGCGGGTTCCTCCTCCGAATACTTCATAGAAGGTTTTGAACACCGTGATAGTGTCCGCTCGCAAAACAAGTTCCACATACCATCGTAGAGAGAATAACTTTTGCACAGATCTGCCGACGTATTCCACGGCGTGACATCACACCACGGCCGTGCCTTTATATGAATCATTTTTACCGCTCCACCTTAGCGCGTTTAGCGAGGTGGTTTCCTTGGCACGCCTTATCAAAGCATAGATCGTGCCCCTTATTCTGGGATTCTCATCAATACGGACGTGGGTAACCCATCCGCACCATTGACTACAGCGCTTGGGAGATAAGCGAGTTTTACCAGGCTGGCGGGGGACGCATAGCTTCGTCCGTCCATATAAGGGATAAGGATCCACCTTTTCACCCACGCCTTCTTCCTCCTTTGCTCATCCATTTCACAAGACTCGAGCTCCAGCGCCAAGTCCGCACATCCCACCTCAACCTTTCTCCAACCATGTCGAGCGGGAGGCAGGTGGATGGCCTCCTCCGCCACGGGGGCACATCACAAGACTGCGGGAGGCCGGATACTTGTCCGGGCGACATCGCCTGACAAAGCTTCCCGACGAGGGGCAGCTCATTCCAACCCCCAGGCCCCATGAGAGGGTGGTGTTTCTCCCCCACTTCCTCCGCAGACTAGGTTTTCCACTTCACCCATTTGTCCGGGGCTCATGTTCTACTACGGCCTGGACTTCCACGACCTGGCCCCGAATTTCATCCTCAACATCTCGGCATTTATCGTCGTGTGCGAGGCCTTCCTCTGCATCCAGCCCCACTTCGGCATATGGCTGAAGATTTTCAACGTCAGGCCGAAGGTAGTGGGCGGCCGTCAAGCGGAGTGCGAAGGCGCCATGGTTGGCAAGATAGCCAAAGTCCTATGGCTCGAGGGCTCCTTTCTGGAGACGATAAAGGGGTGGCAATCGGGGTGGTTCTACATCACCGAGCCACGCGACCCCAAATGGGTGGCGGCCCCCGAATTCAGATATGGCTTCCCCACACGGCTCTCGTCATGGAAAGAGACGGGTCGGACTTGGGGGAATTCGGACGAGACATCCGGACTCCAAACATGCGTCCGAAACCTGGTGGACAAGAATCTCAGGCTTGTCAACGTAATCCAGGTGATGCTCATCCGCCGGATCCTCCCATGCCAACAACGGGCCTTCAAATTATGGGAGTTCGGTCCGGCACAACACTCGACTCTAAAAAGGCTCTTCGACACTACGTACGAAGACGCCTGGAAGGGGCTGTTGAAGGGCGCCGAGGCTCCCTCATCCGCTACTAAAGATCGCGGGTACAACTCGCAACGTCCAGCCGGCGAGGTAAGTTATTTTGCCCTTTACGGGACTCTTTTTTCATAGATTGACTCTATGTGGGATCTAAAAACTCCCTAATCTTTGACAGGACTGGCTGAAGACGTCCGACCAGATTATCTGTCCGGCTCCTTTGCCGGAAGACCCAGCGGACGCCTGGATCGATTTGGAAGAGCCGGGCTCGCACCCCATGTGGTGCCGGAGAAGAAGGCCAAGAAGGAGGCCACAGAACTCGAAGGAGCTCCCGACGCCAGTCTTTGTCGATTCTCAAGAAGAATCTTCTCCGAGGACGAGGAGGAGGAAAGAAGCTTCTCCCGCCGGGGAGGAGAGGAAAAGGAAGGCCGCCTCTAACTGGGAGGCCGGAGGGTCCAAGAAAGGAAGAACCCTTCCTCCGGATTTCTCCACCAATGTCGACAGCGACGAGGAGGATTGGCCAACAAGGGCCAAGCCCCTGGCGAGATCGTAAGTGTCCGGATGACCATGGCTTTTTCATTATTGCATAGTGTTCTCTAATGTCGAACAATCATGCAGCCCGCCCAAGAGCGATCTAGCCGCTTCGACGAGCGGGTCCCTTGGTTCGTCGGAAATGGAGAGTACTTCGCTTCCGACGGCCTCCTCGCCTCATGCTGCGAACGATGCCGAGGTGGCGCCCCAAGGGGGGCCTGGTCAAGAGGAGGTGGCGCAGGAGGCGCCACAAGGTGACCTCCCGGACTCCAGGCGCGTGGGGGGCAAGACCCCCAGGGGCTCTAAGCCCGACCCTTGTCCGGACTCCATGCCGGAACCTTGATGGTTCCCGTGAGTCCGGCAAGCGGTCCTTCGTAAGAAGGTAAGACGCCGGTGTCCTCCGGCCCAACCGAGGCACCGGATAAGCATCGGAGGCGCTTAACAGGCGCCTCCATCGAGGAGGAGCACCGCACTGTTATGAGTTCGGTGATCCGGACAGTTCGATCCGCCAAGAGCGGGCTGACCAAGTTCGTACTCAGCCTTCTAACAGGCTTTGAGGTAAGTTTAGAATATGTAAAAATATTACCGCATAGACAAGAGGTTCTCGATGCTTAGTTCGGTGTTCGGAAAGAAAAGCCGGACTAAGGATCTAAAAAGATATACGCAGGAGTCTAACATAAGGATGTCAATATGGGAATGCAGGCGCTATTGACCTCTGTCAGACCGATCATGGAGGTCAACGATCAAGCATAACCTCGAGCGGTCCGAGAACGAGCTCGGGCAAGCCAAGAAGCAGCTCGAGGACAAGGAAGGTAAATAATACCTTATTAAGAAAAATACCTTATAGAAAAGGTTTTGGTTGCCAAAAAATAACAGGAATAACGTGGGTACTGCAGGGGCCACGAACGAGGTGGCGACCCTGAAGTAAGCGATGTCCGTGGCCGAAAACAAAGCGGCTGCGGAACGCACCGAGCGAGAGAAGGGGGAGGCGCAGCTGGCCAAGGTCCGGCAAGAGCTCCAAGCTCTCGTGGAAAAACACGAGAGTTTGGAGCGTGACTCGAAGACTCGAGAGTCCGAGCTCGCCTCGGCTCTTGAGAGTGCCAAAGCTGCTAAGGCCGAGGCCCAAAAAGCCCTCCAAGAAATTGACTCCGTAAAGAAGGTAGCGGCGGGTAAGGCATTCTTTATGCAAAGCAGGCATGTGAGAGTGAATTACCTATTACTTACCCGGATTCGGAGCTCTCCAGGAGCATTCATAGATTTACCCCGTAGTGTGTCTGACGCTACCGCATTCTACCGCGGCAAGGAGGGGAGCTCGACAGAAAAGGTGTTCTGGTCCCAGTACGCTGAGGCCGGACACTCGGTGCCCCTGAGCGACCAGCTGAAGCAGCTGGTCGAGCTCCACAAGGTCGCCGAACAGGCCATGAAGGGCCTTATAAGCGGTATGGCCATTGGAAGCCATGCCTGGGAGCTACTTCGGCTTAGTGCAACGGCTGGTGGACGCCTGTCCACGGATTGAAGTCATCAAGCACTCCGTCTGCATTGAAGGTGTCCGTCGGGCCCTTGCCCGTGCTAAAGTCCACTGGGGCGAGCTGGATGCGGAGAAGCTTGTGACGGACGGGCCACCAAAGGGAAAGGAGCATCGCACGCCCGAAATGTACTATGAGGGCCTCCTGAAGGGTGCCCGCCGAATAGCAGATGAGTGCTCCAAGGATGTAATTTTTGAATAGACTCGCATTTGTTATCCTCAGACGCTGAAAACTTGTTAATATGCGCTAAGCAACGCTTGTTAATTTAAAATATTACCTTCTGTGCGGCCGTTTATCAAATTTGAGAGATGGCAAGTCGTTGGCTTCAGACCCCATGCCACGAGTGCTGGGGTGTTCGGGATAAACTTGAGCACTCTTGTTCCCATTCTTGGGTCCATCTAGGGAGGCGCTCAACGCAATCTAACAAGGCAACCGGACTTATAATGCTTGAACACTCTCACTTAGCCATAGAATTCTATAATTTTAAATTTAGTGAAGCCCCTAGTATTCGGAAGACCGAATTCGGGCGCTTATCCATGCCTTGGCGGACAACTCCGGTTCCTCACTCTAAGCGGCATAAGTCTTTAGGGACCCGAAAAACCTCTCGAACAGCGACCGCTCTCGCCTCTATCATGTCGGTCAGTTTTAGCTTTCCATCGAGGTGCTCGACCCAACTCAAGCTGGGGCACAATCGCAGTGGTTCTCCCGGTGCTACCTTAGCCGATATAACGGAACGTAAGGTACCAAAACACGGAGCCGGCAAACCCAACTATTGACCCAAGACATGATTCGGAGCCGATTCATATAATGCTATAAGTTCGGGTGCCGCACTTGTGAAAGTGTTCGGACTTATCACACCATAATTGTGGGGTACTTAAGCCCTCGGTGTATTGGCCGTACCAAAGTGTACGGGTGCAACATGTCATGATATGAACATATGTATAGATAAAAAAGAGTGCAATAATAGGCAGAAGCTATGCATTGTTTATTCAAAAAGGTACTGCAATGAAGGCAGAATGATACAAATAGTGTGATAAGCAAGGGATGGGACTATCTAACATGTCCCTCCGTGGGTAAGTCATGGGATGTTATGTAAAACAGGTATAATGCTCTTTATAGGGACCACCTGAACATTCGACGTAGCTTTCTGCTTCCCTGGCTGTTGCATCGTGAGTCCGGCGATTCTAGTGCCGGACAGGACTTCTGGACCACGTCATCTACATATGCTTCCACTGTTTTGCCGATCTGGTTTGCCAGACATGTCTGAATCATGCGCTGATATGTTGCGCCGGCGTTTTTGAGCCCAAAGGGCATTGTGTTGAAGCAGAACTGGCCGTATGGAGTGATGAATGTTGTTGTAGCTTGGTCTGCTCCGCCATCTTGATTTGGTGGTAGCCAGTGCAACGCGTCGAGGAAGCACAATGAGCCGTGTCCTGTCAGAAGCGCCAATAATTTGATCAATTCGGGAGGGGAAGGGATCCTTTGGGCAAGCCTTATTGAGGTCTTTAAAATCAACACATAGGCGCTGTGGATTTATCCTTCTTTGATACCATCACCAGGTTTGCTAGCCATCCGGATGTTTTATATCTCCGATGAATCCGGCTTCCAAAAGTTTGGCTAGCTCCTCTCCCATGGCTCGCCTCTTGGGTTCGGAAAAGCGCCAAGAGCCTGCTTTGATCGGCTTGAATCCTTTGAGGATATTTAGGTTGTGCTCGGCCAGCCGACGTGGGATTCTGGCATGTCCGAAGGGTGCCAGCAAAGATGTCCCAGCTTTTCTTGTAGAAATTTTAAGTAGTGCGGCGTCTACATCAGGGTTTAATTGTGTCCCAATGGAGGCCGTCTTTGCAGTGGTCCGCTGGTGGACTTGGAATTTGACTATTTCATCCGCTGGTTTAAAAGAAGTGGACTTGGATCTTTTATCAAGTATCACATCGTCCCTGTTCACCATGGAGCGCATCGCGGTGAGTTACTCGGCCGCTAGGGCTTCGGATAGTGCCTCGAGGGCTAGTGCGGCTGTCTTGTTTTCCGCGCGGAGTGCTATGTTCGGGTCACTAGCGAGAGTGATGACTCCGTTAGGTCCGGGCATTTTAAGCTTCATGTAACCATAATGGGGTATAGCTTGAAAAATTGTGAATGCTTCTCGTCCTAATAAAGCATGATATCCGCTGTTGAATGGGGCCACTTGAAATGTGACCTCCTCGGACCTGTAATTGTCCGGCGAGCCGAACACTACGTCCAGCGTGATTTTTCCTGTGCAGCATGCTTCCCGGCTAGGGATTATTCCTCTAAAGGTTGCGCTGCTTCGCTCAATGCGGTTCCAGTCTATTTCCATTTTTCGGAGGGTTTCCTCATAGATGAGGTTTAGTCCGCTGCCGCCATCCATGAGTACCTTAGTAAGGCGAAAGCCGTCCACTATCGTGACCGAGAACCAATGCGGCCGGTGCTTGGGCTGTTCGAATTTAGGTTCGCTTTGGCATTAAAGGTAATAGCCGTGTCACTCCATGGATTTATTGTTGCTACTTGGTAGACTTCGCAAGGTTATGGAGTGTTTGTTTTCGCATGTTATTTGATGCGAAAGTCTCGAAGATATTAACACCGTCTTTGGTGTTGCTGGGCTGGGATTCGAAGCTAGAAGCTCTTCGCCACTTTTGGCCACTTGCCATAGTATCCAACATGCTCGAAGGCTATGAGTTGGAGTGGCGCCTACGTGCTATGAATTTTGCGGTGGTCCGCTTAGCCAACCCTCCAAGATGGTTTCGTACCCTTTAGGGGTTTTGGTTTTTGGTATTTGACCCAGGTGCTTGATAATGATGCACCCTTTTATTTCGGACTAGGGATGTATTCGGGGCCGGATTATCCCAAAATTTACTTTCGGTTTTCCAGGCGCTCTTCATCGCACAGTAGTTTTGTACTATGGTCACCAAGTCAGCAAAGCGTGTAATTTCGCGACGACTTATGGCGTTTAGGATTCCCTTGTCCGTGCAATTATTGCAGAAAATTGGGATTGCGTCCTCCTTCCGGCAGTCCTTTATCCTGTTCATAACCAGGAGGAATCTGGCCCAGTAATGATGTACTGTTTCAGCGGGCTCTTGCCGAATTCGAGAGAGATCGCTAATGTTTGGGTGGGCGGGTGGAACTAGATCCGGAACCCCGACCAATTTAGGACTCGGGGCCGAGAAGTTTCCGAACTCAGAAGTTTGGATTTTTGAGTGTTATCCAATGAGTCCAACCCGCCACCTGACTTTAAGTTCAGGGCTTGATCACATCCGTCCCTCTGCGGGAATCCGGCATGGAGGGATCCGGACGTAGCTAGTCCTTAAGGTAGAAGAAGAATCGCCGTATTGTTCCTCTATCATGGCAACATGATGGGCAGCCTGGGGAGAATTGATCTCTCTCAGATCGGTTTTAGGCCCGATCCGGTCGTAGTCTGTGGCGACTCCCAGGGTGGCGATGCGATCCAAGAGCTCGTTTATGGAGGAGAGCTCGATCGGATCTAATTGTTCGGCAAGTTCCGAACTAACATGGAGATTGGTTTCGATGACTCGAGAGGCCATCGTCGGCGCGGCGGCCGAACTAGCGGTCATGAGAAAACCGCCTAGCCGAAGAGTGTGACCAGTAGCCAAGGCTTCTTTGGCGATAGTATCGTCTTTAAAGACGAGATGGGGCATCCTACCTGATGGCGACGGCACAGAGGAACTCTCAATGAAAGCACCAATGTCGGTGTCAAAACCGGCGGATCTCGGGTAGGGGTCCCGAACTGTGCGTCTAGGCGGATGGTAACAAGAGACAAGGGACACGATGTTTTTACCTAGGTTCGGGTCCTCTCGATGGAGGTAATACCCTACTCCTTCTTGATTAATATTGATGATATGGGTAGTACAAGAGTAGATCTACCACGAGATCGTAGAGCCTAAACCCTAGAAGCTAGCCTATGGTATGATTGTTGTTCGTCCTATGGACTAAAACCCTCCGGTTTATATAGACACCGGATAGGTTAGGGTTACACAGAGTCGGTTACAATGGTAGGAGATCTACATATCCGTATCGCCAAGCTTGCCTTCCACGCCAAGGAAAGTCCCATCCGGACACGGGACGAAGTCTTCAATCTTGTATCTTCATAGTCCTGGAGTCCGGCCATGATGATAGTCCGGCTATCCGACACCCCTAGTCCAGGACTCCCTCAAGGGGCGTGGCGTAGACTGGGCGGTCTGCGCCCAGCATGTCGGCGATGGTTGCGCCGCGCTTCTTGATGACGCTGAGTCGGCTCGGCCCGTCAGGAGGCGGCGTGCCAAAGGCGGCGCGGTCGACTTCGCGCTGGTGAGCCTCAGTGAGGCGCCTCATGGAGGCTATCTTCTGGCCCTCCGCAATGAGGGCGAGGCGGCGTGCCTCCAGTGTGTCGGCGTCGGCGTCAACCGGGAGGGGGACGAACAAGTCGTGGATCACCGCTTGCAGGGCGTCGTGGGCGTTCTCGCCAGAGGCGACGCCGTGGCTGATAACCAGCACCTTGGTGATGGCGCTGCCACAGCTGTTGGCTCGGGGGAGCGGTTCGTTGAAGATCACAATGTTGGTGGGAAAAGCGTCAAGCGATACCGTGTCGGAGTCGACAAGCATCGGGTTGGTGGAGCCAACCGACTCCAAATCTACAGCAGGCTCGCTGGAGACGTGGAGTTGGCCGAGGAGGCTGACGAGGTGGCTCTCGAGGCAGCCTGTGCCCGCGTCGGAGGCGGGCTCGTCGAAGATGCGAGCCTCGCCAAGAAGATCGGCGGGACAGCTCACCGCGCAGGCGTCAGCGACGCCTTGCAGCGCGTCGGGCAAGCGCCATCGGTCGTGCCGGGCTGGCTACGCTCGCTGGGAAGGAAGAGGGTTCCCGTCCAGAACAGGTCTCCGGACGACGGTGCACCTCGCCCCACGGTGGGCGCCAAATGTCGGGTGGTAGGTGCGACATATGCCAACGGGTGGCTTATCATTGTGGGAGCCAATAAGACGTCGCCGGTGCCTGGAAATGGGATGAGGCGAAGACATGCACGCCGGTGAATCTTACCCAGCTTCGGGGCTCTCCGTGGAGATAACACCCCTACTGCTGCTCTGCGGGGTCTCCGCATGGTAACTAAATGAACAAAGTAGCTACAAGAGGCTCCTTGAGCTGTTCGGCGAGAGGAAGAAGAAGGGCAAGGCTAGCTCTACTCTTCCCTCTATGTGGTGTCTAAAACTCTAAGAGATCAACCCTTTGCATGGGTGCCACAGGGGTTTATATAGGCCTACCCCTGTGGGTACAATCAATAATCCGGTGGCGCGGGCCCCTAGCCGTCATTATCTCCTTCGCCCGGCTTCTCCGGGGCCCAGAACCCGCCGACTGGTGGGTCCCGCCAGCTGCCGGCTTCCTGGTCGACAAGCTGGCCCCATCGCTGGGGGCCTTGTCGGGGGCTGGTTAATGTTGCCTCACTCCTGATGATGAGGGCTTTGTCGAGGTAAGCATGGCTATAGTGCCGCCGCCTTGGCGGCGATCACTGTAGCCTTACCTCGTCTTGTCTCCTTAATGTGGCGCCTCCTTCGAGGGAGGTGGCAAGCCGGCTTCGTGGAGCCGACCATATCTCAGGCCGACTGGAGGAGGCCTGGCCGCCTTCGGGTATCTCTCTGACCGGAGGGGCCCGCCACGGGCCAGGCCGATAACCCGTCGTGTGTGTGACGTCATGGTCAACATGGCAATAGTGCCGCGCCGGACGGGTGATGGCCGCCCCATACGGCGCACTGTGGCCATGCGTGCTCCGGGATTCGGGGTGGCAGGCTTCACTGTAGCCATGCCCCGTCTCATCGCCGTTATGTGGGTACAAAGTTTGAGGGTGTGATCTTGGCCCCCTGCGGAGGGGCCGGCTTCTTGGAGTCGGCCTTCTCGTGGCCGGCTTCTTGGAGTCGGCCCTCTGGTGGCCTTCCTCCTATGGGTCTAGGGCCGGGCCGCCTCCCGGTAGCCGGCCGAGGGAAGGCGGCCCCGTGTCTTGGATGCTTGAGGGCTCGATCGGCCCGTAATTTTTCAGAAGTGCCAGGGGGAGCCGGCTAGGCTACCCGTGGTCATTTACTCCGACAACTCTTGTTGAATGAACCCCCACTTCTTCTGGATTGAGTTGATGTCGCGGGTTCTCGCAAATTGGTAGGCAACAAACTTCCTTCGCTCATGAAAGGTTTGTGAACTCTCGTCCAAAAGAAAAATCCTTGCACCTTTCATCGGATCTTGGCCTATCTCCATCCAACTCTCGCAAATCAAAGTGCCCTCCTCTAGGGTGCATGATCGGTGTGAATGTTTTGCCTTCTCTTTTGTGCCTCGGCCCTTTGGGTGAGCTCATCGATGAACAACAATGGCTCCTCTGCAATGTCGATCTCGTCTTCCTCATCTTCACAATACAAGTCATCATCTTCAAGCCATGAGTTTCCATGGTCGTCCTCATCTTCATCATATTGATCGGTGAATTGAGTGTTACCATATTGGTCGTGGCCATCCTGGCTTTGGGTCGCGTCGGGATCGAAAGTTTGGCCTTGGCTGTCGATGTGGAAGGCCTCGCCACGGCCCTCGAAGATGACGTTCTCCATGAACGCCGCGCAGTCAGGGTCGTTGGCCGTCGGCGTCGGCAGTGGCATTTCATCGAACAACTTGCGGGCGCCGGCCATGTTGGCCGAAGGAATCGACCGGGGCTGCTTCCTTTGCGTGCCCTCGGACGGCTATCCAGCGCCACTGTACCCCGGCGTCAAGTTGAGGTCGATGATGCCCGCGGGCGTGGCTGGAGCGACCACACTGCAGTCCGGCGACATAGAGAACCGTGTCTGCCCATGGCTATGCAGGGGCGGCCCGTGATACCCTGGCTTCTCGGGTGTGATGGACGAGCTCGGGGAACGGTGCTGCGGAGGACGAACTGCCGACGAGCCTGTGCTAGCCGCGGCCATGGCAATGACCGAGGGAATGGCCGGCGGGGGTCGGCACAACCCTAACATGAGGAGGGCGTGCGCCTTGGCGACGATGGACTCCATGTCGTTGACGTTAGCCTGGTGCTGCGCGGCACGCCGAGCGGCCGCCCGCCTCGGCGGCATAGTAGGCCGCGGCCTTCTTCTCGCCACCTTTGTCCGCCGGTTCCTCCTCTTTGCCGATTCGGCGTCGAGCTTGGCGAGATCCACCAGTGTGAGCTCCGAGCGCGGCTTCTTCATAGCCTTCTTCTTCGGCGCGGGGCGCACAACCACGGCCGGGGCGCCGCTATTCGTCGGGCCGCCGGCAATGGGGAGGGAGGGGAGGGGGCGCGGGAGGGTTTTGGCGAAATGGAGGGAACATGGGCGTGGTGTGTGCCCGACGGGCTGGCCAGGGGAGAATAAGGGCGCGCGTCCGAAATTTAGGCCGGGAATATTTCCAAAGCGAACATTGATCCGTTTGCTCCCGCGTGTTGGACCGCCTGTTCTGTTCGTTTACCCCTAAACGAACGCGGCCGGATGATTTAAGGTCGTGAATTAGAATTGCCCTCGTCTCATGCCATAGTTTGCCGACAGCGGGAGTTCATTTAAATGGAAGACAAAACGACCTAATGAAGGTGCGACGTAGTAGCGGTGATGGAAGTGGGACTTTGTGGGTATATTATGGTTGCGCCGATGGAGCCCGCTCTTGTCATCATTGAGAAACAGTATAATGCAGCTAGCTAGAAGCCTCCACGATGATTTGACTACCTCAACCGTTGAATCCTCGAACCAACAATTCAGATCAAACTCTCGTCGTCCTAGGTCGCATGCGCGCTGGATGCACCGTCTCGCGGGCCGCTTCTTCGCAGAACGACCTGCTTTTGCTCTCCTTAATCGGGCCGTCCAAGGGCCACTTCTTATCCAGCCGAACAGGTTCTCTGTTCCTCCGCACCGCCATTTGTTCGAGAGCTCCTAAGGCGCCGGTTCGAGAGCTCCTAACCGGCACCTTCAGCGCCGGCTGGAGTTTCTGGCGCAAAAATGGAAGCGCTCGCTGCTCACACCAAAAACGATAAGATGTCGTACGTGGAATCGAACCCGCACACTAGATTCCTCAAGCATCTTGCGAACCACTGGACTAGCCACATACTTCTGTCTCAAATCAGCGCGAACATTATAAGAATGATAGTAGCCGCGCTATCTGTGTTTCAATTATTTTTTTTTGGAATTATTTGATAACAATTTGGATAAACGTGATTTTCTTTTAAAAGAAGGAAAGTCAATTTGGATAAACATGATTTTCGTAAAAAAAATCATGAACAAGCAAATAAACATTAGTCTATTCAAAAAAAGTTCACGAATTAGAAAACGTTCACATATTCACAAAGTTCTTTAATATGAAAAAAAAAGTTGATTAATTTGAGAACATTCATCGTTTTGAAAAACAGTTCATCGAATTTTGGAAAAATCATCAAATTTGAGAAAAGTTCATCAAATCTAAAAAAAGTTCACCAACTTTGAAAAAAGTTCATCGATTCTGAAAAAATTTCAATGAATTTCAAAAAAGTTCATCGAGTTTGAAAAAACATTCATCGATTTTGAGAAAAGTTCATCAAATTAGAGAAAAGTTCGTCGATTCTGAAAAAAGTTCATTGAATTTCAAAAAAAGTTCATCGAAATTTGAAAAAATGTTCATCAACTTTGACAAAAGTTCATCGAATTTGAGAAAAGTTCATCAATTTCGAAAAAAGTTCATCAAATCTAAAAAAAGTTCACATAATTTGAGAAAAGTTCATCGATTTTGATAAAAGTTCATGTAATTTGAAAAAAAAAAGTTCACGCATTTGAAAAAACGTTCGCGCATTTAAGAAAATAAAATGAAAAAGGAACAAGAAAAAAAGAGGAAAAAAAACGCCCGCGACCTAAAAGAAAGGAAAGAAGTGTTATACACAAGTTCTTCGTTGTCCTGGTGGTCAGTGCGCTGCGTCCTTAAACGAGGGATCCCGACTTCGAAACCTTGCAAACACCTTTTTACTGCAGTTTTGAACCAAAGAAAAAAATGAAACGGGCCGGCCCAACCAAGCGCGGGGGGTATGCGCCCGTTTGCGCAAACCGAAGAAACGGGCGCCGAATAGGGTTTGCCCATTTGTTCCTCTGCGCCGTCCGTGCCTTCCTGTCCGATGTGCCGTCTTTCCGTCGTGGGCGTGCTTGTGCTAAGTATGCGACTGCATCCGCGCCGGTCTGGTTCAACCTCCTTCTATTCTTCCTCCGTAGCCCTTTCCTTGCAGTCTGCAGTCCGCTTTCTTTCTCCCAGTCATCTGCGGCCTCCACTTTCTTCGGCAGCCATGTTTCTTGGCTAGGGTTAGTTTGTGTTCACGTACTCTCCTTCATCCTTATTTTATCATTTGTTCATTACCCAGTCATCTTACTTGCAATTGTTTTTGGATCTGCTCGATGGTTCAGATTTTCTGATTGGAGCAAGGCCATTGGAGATAATATGAGAGGAGAAGGAAGAAGATCTTTGTGTTGGGAACGGCGGCGGCAGATGGCTGATATCTCGCTGGCCGCTACCCTTCTCTCCGGGGGCTGGCTGCTCCCTACACAGTGCTTCGTCAGCGTCCGTGGCTATGGACAACGAGAGGGACATGGAGGTAACCGAGGTCATGTCATGGATTCTGTGCAATCCTGTGCAGGGGCATCCCTCATAGCGATGACACGCTGATGGCTGGAGACGGGAAGAAATTCACATAAGTCAAGGACTCAAACATCTGATCATGCCAAACAGGTTACATTGATCGAGGTACGACCTTCTTTACCAGAAACATCTGATCAAATACTTCACTCTGCTTCCGCATGATTTAGCCTGGCAGGAGGATGTGTTTTAAAAATGTGAGCAAAAACTCCTCTGCTCTGGGCAATGTTATGGAAATTGCTCCTTTTTTTGAGAAAACAGTAGTACTGTATGTGAAGTATAACGCCATCTGAGTAAGCACTAGATTTAACAAGAAAATCAAGCAAATTGAAAAGACCCTGCAGGCTGCAGCTCCGGAAAGTTTTCATGATATAGAGCTAACAACGACTTAGGCATGCACACAAGCCGTGGAAGGACCTAAAATCAGCTCTTTGTCACTTCAACACAACCTAAGATAACATGTAGGGATGTAGTATGTACAAAGTCGAGCTATTCAAAACAGAAAACGATAGGTATGTGTCAATTTCATGTGGTATCGGTGTCATGATAACCTCAGTTCTGAATACTAGTGCTGTTGGAAACCCTATTAAACTAGTGCTTGTGAAATCACAATATTTGTGATTTATAACAAAATGTAAAATTTATTTTACTGGATTTGCATCACACATCTAATCAATGTCAGAAATCTTCTGAGGTTGTTGGATTTTCTCATGTATATCATATAGAGTTTTTTCAGGTCTTTAGATTTACTACCGTACATATACTTATCATTATCATTATTTTCTCATGTATATCATATACTTATCATTATTTTTTCAAGATAGACGGGCGCAGCAATGCGCGCTTCTATGATCTAGTTAACCAATGAAACGGGTTGTATACAACGTACGTGCCGCGATCGGCGTCCGGCCTGGGTCGATCGGCGTCAGCGATGTCACGAGGCTGCGAGCGATCGGTCGCGGCTCGTGAGAGAGCCGTGACTGGACTGGAGCTAGCGGCTAGCGCCCACAGGACATGAAACAAGAGCTGAGCGAGCAGTGACAGCATGCATTACCGGCCGGACGTGCACTGACAATGGCGCTGCAGCGAACCGATCGGCATCACGGCTTGCTTAGGCCAAACCAGGCGCATGCGCTGGTGCATGCCGTTGCTATGCTCTCTGGCACGGCCATCGACCGTCACCTTCCCTCCGCGCGCCCGGCCGTTGCGTTGCGTTCGAGCCTCGGTTTCTGCGCCGATCAAGTGGCCCGCCGCTTCCCACCCTACCACTCGGCCGTGACCCCCTTTTCGCCGTGGCTTCCTTTTACATAGAGGAGCAGACGTGACCATCCATCCAGCACCAGCACGTCGTATGGCCGGCCGGTCCATCGGCCACGCGGAATAAAAAACGACGACGACGGCGTAAAGCCTGCCCGAGCCCACGCAGCTTTGCCATGCTCGCTAGTGCGCCGTCGCCGTCCTGCGTCGCATATAACCTTGCCACGTACTCCAGTAATCACGTTGGTTTCCATCTGCTTGTCTGGCACGCGTAACACCGGCGGTAAAGCCCTCCCTCGCTTGGTTTGGTTTTAGGAATCCGAGCCGACCGGTCACGGCCAAGACCTCGTCATTTACCACTTGCAGCAGCTTGCCGCGCCATGCGTTTGCGTTAGGTGACGACGTTGAACAGCATATGTGCTTGGATTAAGTATACTATAAGTATTTGATATTCAACCTTTTCTATCTGATTGATTAATTAATTTTGAAGCCAACCCTATCTCTGCTCAAGTTTCGTCGCACTCTCCGGCCTCTAGCTACCTCTGCACGGCGGCCATGCCATATGATGCAGGTGAGTTATAACAAAACCGGCATAGCTATTCGCTGCGACGGCACGGCACGGCACCACGTGAGGTCCCTCTCCCGTGAACACCAGACAAATATAAATGTACTTCCGTGCTCAGATGCCGTTGCCGTTTCGCGCGTCGATCCATAGCATATGCGGCCGTGCTGCCGGATCAAAACAAGGAGAGCAGCAGCGATGGGGAATATATAGGGGAGATTTGTTTGTCATCACTACTAATCTAAGCACTGTCCTTGCTCTCTTGTCTTGTGTGGTTAAGGCTGTTCTGCACGTACCTGTTGCGATGGCTATGGATGCCGTTTGATCGCGTTAACCTTGCCTAGCCGTCCAGTGCGCCGCTGCGCATTGGACGGAAAGCTAGTGATGATGTGCGCCTTCACTTGAATCACAAGAGATGGGATGGAACTACTGATAATATAACTTGTGTGAGTTGTGGAAAGGGTACCTATATCAGGCATAATATATATATAGTACTTCCTTCATAAAAAAATATAAGAGCGTTTAGATCACTAACTCCCTCTGTAAACAGTATGCCATACCAAAATTGATGATTCTCCTTACCAAGCAAGCACCAAATCGATAGGACATGGACATGCATACAGATCCACTATGCATGCATGGCGCACCAGACCAGAGTAGCCGGGTGAAAACCGCACCGCATTTCTTTTCTGGGTCCTCTGTCACGGCGTGCTCTGCTCTGCATTACACGCCAAAGCTGCGCCCATCAGGGCCAAAGGGTCTCTCCGCCTCCTCCCTATATCACCGTCGCCACCTCTCCCTCCCTCCCTCGTTCCCTTCTCTCCCTCCCTCTCTCTCCCTCACTCGCATTTGCCTCAGACCCTCACTGCGCCATGGACGAAGGAGGAGGGAGCCTGCACTCGCCTCTTCTCGCGAGGGTGCAGGAGATTTTCCTCCTCCGCGCCGCGGCTTTGCTCGGCGATTCGCCAAGTAAGTCTCTTGATTCATCCCATCCCCATCCCATCCCATCCGCCTGCATGCACACGGCAGGTTCATCCATCCATGCGTCCGATTCTTCTCCTCCCCTCTCCTCCGGGGAGGGATCATGCCCCGCGAGTCGATTGCACCGCATGGCTTTCCTTAGCCCCCGCTCCTTTGGTACTGCTTTTCTGGGCCTGCAAACGAATGGATTGTGCAAGAAATTTCGAGGGTTTGTCTGGTTTTTTGTGTTCCAACCAGGGTATAACTGCAGAAGAATGTGTTCATTTATATAACTATAAGTGAGGCTCAGTTTTACTTCCCCGAAAAAAATCGCTGCATTAATTAATTTACCTACAGAAATGTTTGGCTCGGCCAATCAACTTGTAGGTTCAAAACATGCTCCTCAAAGGAATTTTTGCAAACTGGAGCGATAACAGTCAGGTCAAGGGCAGATCAGCTTTCCGTTTTAATCCTAAAATCCTTTCTGCAAAAAGATGATATCACTCTGACTAACAAACACTCCTATGCAGCTTTCTAAAAGAAACCAAGGATGGTATATCTTTTCTAGACCTTTTGCCCCTGCCAGTATCAGTCTCTTTTAACATGACATTTATACTGACATTAAGGAACACGGAATATTCATGTCAGTAAGTAAGTGGAATAATAGAAGAATATACTGTATTATTTAATCTTGTGGGGTTCCACTGTTGCTGGTAGAACTAGCTTGGAGAAAATATATCAACAAATCCAGTCTTTGCGAAAGTGGACCAGTGTCTTACTCAGGGGATTCCAGTTTTCCTAAAAAGCATGGTATTCCAGTTTTCGTAAAAAAACATGTTGTTTGTTGTTTTCTCGAACATTCATGACATAACTATAGCTACTATGTTATATTCATAATGAAAGTTGGATAACTTATTCTGCTGTTGATTCTTGACACAAAAATTTGCTATGCAACACTGCAGATTCCATTAGATCGCCGTACCTGCGAGAATGGCCAGAAGTATATTCCCCTTGTTTCTGGACGAGCACTTTTGTATTGATACAACTGGTATTTATCACGAGTATCGTGGCTCAGTATCTGTTCAAGAGAATCAGAGGGTGCAGGCAGAGATTGAAGACCGGAACTCCTGAAAGCAATAAGCATTCTAATCAGGAACAAAAGAATGCAGACATAAAGATGGGTGTCTCATATCAAGCAAGCAAAGTCTGTTGCCTGCTTATATTAGCCACTCATGCCCTGAGGATATTCTTTTTGCAGTTACAAGGAAGAATAAGTGGTTGCAAGTACCCACCTTTTGCTCTGGGTGAAGGCATACAGGTGCTCTCCTGGATAGTATTGTCACTAGCAGTATTCAGTCTACAGAAGACAAAATCTGCAAAGCATCCGCTCATTATTCGGGCATGGTTGATACTTAGCTTTCTGCAATCAATAATCAGTGTGATATTTGATCTCAGGTTGAGCTTATCAGATCATGGATATATGGGGTTTGCGGAACTGATTGACCTGTTCACACTTGTTATCTGCACTTATCTGTTTGCAGTTTCTGTCAGAGGAAAAACAGGAATCACCTCAATAAACAGCGGCATAACAGAGCCACTGTTGAGTCCATCTGCAGGACAGCAGGCAGAAACTAAAAGGACATGTCTGTATGGCAGGGCAAGCGTTCTGGACCTTGTCACCTTCTCCTGGATGGGCCCTCTATTTGCTATTGGATATAAGAAACCTCTAGATAAGAATGATGTGCCAGATATTGATGAAAGGGACTATGCCGATTTACTCTCTGATTCATTTAAAAGGATCCTAGCAGATGTTGAGCGCAGGCATGGTTTGAGTACTTTATCAATCTACAGAGCAATGTTCCTATTTATTAGAAGAAAAGCAATAATTAATGCAGTATTTGCAATTCTGTGTGCATGTGCATCCTATGTTGGACCATCACTGATTAATGACTTGGTGAGGTTCCTCGGGGGAGAGAGGAAGTATGGACTGAAAAAAGGTTATATTCTTGCTGCTGCATTTTTAAGTGCCAAAGTTGTGGAGACAGTAGCTCAGAGGCAGTGGATTTTTGGGGCTCGACGGCTCGGGATGCGGCTACGAGCTGCTTTGATATCCCACATCTATCAAAAGGGGCTCCGGTTATCCTGCAGTGCAAGGCAAAAGCATACCAGTGGAGAGATCATAAACTACATGAGTGTAGATATACAGAGGATAACCGATGTTATATGGTACACAAACTACATTTGGATGTTACCCATACAGCTTTCTCTAGCAGTCTATGTTCTCTATCTAAACCTAGGGGCTGGAGCATGGGCTGGTTTAGCAGCAACACTGGTAATAATGGCTTGCAATATTCCCCTGACCAGACTGCAGAAAAGGTTGCAATCACAGATCATGGCTGCTAAAGACAACAGAATGAAGGCAACAACGGAAGTACTTAGAAGCATGAAAATACTGAAACTTCAAGCATGGGATACAGAGTACCTTCAAAAGCTAGAAGCTTTGCGAATGGAGGAGCACAATTGGTTGTGGAAATCTGTGAGGTTGACAGCTTTAACAACATTCATATTTTGGGGGTCCCCTGCATTCATATCCTCCATAACATTCGGTACATGTATATTGATGGGGATTCCTCTAACAGCTGGTACTGTTTTGTCTGCTCTTGCAACGTTCCGGATGCTACAAGATCCAATATTCACACTTCCCGATTTACTTTCGGTGTTTGCCCAGGGAAAAGTTTCAGCTGATCGAGTAGCACAATACCTCCAGGAAGAAGAATTGAAAGACGACGCAATTACAGAAGTACCAAGGAGTGACACAGACTATGATATGGAGATTGATCATGGAGCATTCAGCTGGGAACTTGAAACCACATCTCCAACTATAACAGATGTAAATTTAAAAGTAAAGAGAGGGATGAAAGTAGCAATCTGTGGAATGGTCGGCTCTGGTAAATCCAGTCTATTATCATGCATACTTGGGGAGATGCCTAAGCTAGCCGGGGCTGTGAGGGTCAGTGGGAGCAGAGCATATGTTCCTCAGACTGCCTGGATCCTGTCTGGGAACATCAGAGACAACATTCTGTTTGGAAACCCGTATGACAAGGAAAAGTACGAAAAGATAATACAAGCTTGTGCATTGACTAAAGATCTTGAGTTATTTGCAAATGGTGATTTGACAGAGATTGGAGAAAGAGGAATTAACATGAGTGGTGGACAGAAGCAGCGGATTCAGATTGCAAGGTCAGTGTACGAGGATGCAGATATATACCTCTTTGATGATCCCTTCAGTGCAGTAGATGCTCACACTGGAGCCCAACTTTTCAAGGTTTGTTTATTTCGTGTCCATAAACCCATAAATGTGTAGTCCATATGATTCAAACACGATAAATATCACTACTTTTCCTTATTATTCAACGGTTTAGAGAATAGAGATATCAGTCTGCATAAATGCTAACAGAATGAACTGCTATATTATTCTACAGGATTGCCTGATGGGGTTGCTTAAAGACAAAACAATATTGTATGTGACCCATCAAGTTGAATTTCTTCCAGCTGCAGACCTTATACTAGTAAGTATATTAAAAAAATGCTTTTGTTCATAAATAATACATGTATGTTCGTGTTGCTAAGAATATGTAAAATAACCAAGGGGGGTACAAAATAATAGGTGATGCAGGATGGGAAGATTGTGCAGAAAGGAAGATTTGATGATCTTCTTAAACAGAACATAGGATTTGAAGCCATAGTCGGAGCCCATAGTCAGGCAATTGACTCTGTTATAAATGCCGAGAGTTCCAGCAGAATTTTGTCAACAGAGAGCCAAAAGTTAGCAGACAGTGATGATGAGTTTGAGAGAGAAAACGACACTGATGATCAAGTTCAGGGCATAATTAAGCAAGAGTCTGAACACGATGTCTCGCAAGGTGTCAATGAAAAAGGAAGGCTGACACAAGAGGAAGAACGAGAAAAGGGTGGAATTGGCAAGACGGTCTACTGGGCATACCTGACAGCTGTTCATGGTGGCGCATTAGCACCAGTAATAGTGGCGGCACAGTCATTCTTCCAAATATTCCAGGTAGCAAGCAACTATTGGATGGCATGGGCGTGTCCTCCAACATCTGCAACCACTCCAAGGGTTGGATTAGGCCTTCTTTTGTCTGTATACATAATGCTATCTATAGGAAGTGCACTATGTGTTTTTGGTCGGTCTATACTTCTGTCACTTGTTGGCCTGTTAACAGCAGAGAAGTTCTTCAAGAATATGCTTCATTGCATTCTCCGAGCTCCCATGTCCTTCTTTGATTCCACGCCCACTGGCAGGATCCTAAACAGGGTTGGTGTTCAATTACTCCTCACATCATTTTGTACTGCCTTGTTCCCACGCACCTTAAAATTAATAACTGTAACTGTACATTGTAACAGGTCTCCAGTGACCAAAGTGTTTTAGATCTGGAAATAGCAAGCAAGCTTGGTTGGTGCGCGTTTTCAGTTATACAAATTCTGGGGACCATTGGGGTCATGTCACAGGTTGCGTGGCCAGTTTTCGCCATCTTTATTCCAGTGACAGCAATCTGTTATGCGTTTCAAGTAAGAGCTCCCCACTATGATATGTTTGCACTAGATTTAACTTGTCCTAGTACAACTTATGCACCAAGTTACTTCCGTACACGATGAATTCCAGGAAGCCATTTCCTCCTTGATAGATTCCCTTAACAAATCACTGAATCGAATATTTCCCTGTGACATGTAGAGGTACTACATACCAACAGCAAGAGAGCTGGCTCGTCTGTCACAAATTCAAAGGGCTCCAATCCTCCACCATTTCGCAGAATCACTTACAGGAGCGGCAAGCATCAGAGCATATGGGCAGAAAGACCGTTTCAGCAAAGCAAACATCAGTCTTGTTAACAACCACTCACGACCATGGTTCCATAACATCTCAGCTGTGGAGTGGCTTTGCTTCAGGCTAAACATGCTATCTAACTTTGTCTTTGCCTTTTCTTTGACTCTGTTGGTGAGTCTTCCCGAAGGTTTTATAAATCCAAGTAAGTTTTTCATGCAGACAAGTTATAGTTGATTCATTTTTGCAGTCTATACTCTGCTCACTAATTTTTGGTGGCTGCGAAACTGACATAATTGTATGTACAGGCATCGCTGGACTTGCAGTGACTTATGCACTGAACCTCAATGGGCAGTTGTCATCTATAACCTGGAACATTTGCAACACAGAGAATAAAATGATTTCAGTTGAAAGAATAATGCAGTACTCAAGGATCCCTAGTGAGGCTCCTCTAATAGTTGATGATCACCGCCCCCCAAACAGCTGGCCAAAGGATGGCACTATAAAGATAAGAAACTTGGAGGTATGCATGATGTTACTGCGAGTTATCACTTATGGCTAAGCACCCTACATAAGCACATGCATATGAACATCTGTAAAACATAACACAAAATCT
The DNA here is from genome assembly GCA_021605145.1 of Aegilops bicornis. Lineage (NCBI taxonomy): Eukaryota > Viridiplantae > Streptophyta > Magnoliopsida > Poales > Poaceae > Aegilops > Aegilops bicornis. The sequence continues at coordinate 197,277,211 of CM038675.1, forward strand.
ATCACCGTGGTCTGTTAGCCATAACATAACCTATTAAGTTTGAATAAACATATGGCCTAAAGCAGGTAAACCAGCTTGCGAACATACGTTCCAGGGCAAAGCTCCCACCAGAAAAGCACATAGTTCATATAGTTTATACTCCATAATATTTTCTATCAGAAAAGATAATCTGAATAAGAAAAGGCTAGTTGTGGCTTCTCTGGAACAAGACTAAATTGCATGGTACATGTTTACGTAAGAGAGAAAAATAAAGAACATATCATCCAACATGAAGAAAACAGAAACAACATAAGTGGCAGATTTGTTTCGCAAAAGAATGCATGCTGAGTTACTGACATATAAGTAACCCCTTATACTCTCTACAATGGAAAAGGAAGGCTCTTACTTTTAAATAATGAAACGTAATCTTTTTTTAAAAAAATCTCATAAATATGTGCATGCTCAGCCATCTAATGTGACTATTTGCTTTGACAGGTTCGATACGCAGAGCATCTCCCCTCTGTTTTAAGAAATATATCATGTACAATTCCAGGACGGAAGAAGGTGGGGATTGTTGGACGTACTGGCAGTGGAAAGTCAACTTTGATTCAAGCGCTTTTCCGGATTGTTGAACCGAGAGAAGGGACAATTGAAATTGACAATGTTGATCTCAGCAAAATCGGGTTGCATGATTTACGAGGCAGACTTAGCATCATCCCACAGGATCCAACCATGTTTGAGGGCACAGTGAGAGGAAATCTTGATCCACTAAATGAATATTCTGATCAACATATATGGGAGGTAAATAAGTCAATTATATATGTTTTAATTATAAGAGAGTAAATCATATAACATGTGCAGGAAAACAGAGCCTAACACCTTGTGTCATTGCTCATTATTGCCAATAGTCCATGTTGTAAAACAAATAGTTCTGGATAATGGTATATTTTTCAACATAAATATCGCTAACAGTTTATGCTGATAAAATATGATCTCATGATTATGCTAATCTATGTAATGGAAAAATTGCTGACAGAGTACCCTAAGAAACATATTTGGATGGTCACTTTAAAATTGCAAATACCGAAGCTGATGCAATGTTTCATACAGATTGCATCTTGATCAAATCCATTCTTCAAATATATCTATATAAGGAACAAAAAGAAAACAAGAAATTGTAAAAGAAAATGTAATGATTAACAGAACGGAACGCTGTACTTCCTGTACTGACCAGAAGTATACATTTCTTTTGGCCAGACATTGGACAAATGCCAGCTTGGTGACATAGTTCGTCAAAGCCCAAAGAAGCTGGACTCAACAGGTTTGTTTTTGTGTACAACAGCACACAGATGCTAGATTGGCTAAGAGAGTATGTATATCTCCATTGAGATGATCAAATGAGATTTCTCCTGCAGTTGTCGAAAATGGGGAAAACTGGAGCGTCGGACAGAGGCAGTTGTTTTGTCTGGGAAGGGTTCTACTGAAGCGAAGCAATGTCCTTGTCCTCGACGAGGCAACTGCTTCAGTTGACTCATCTACGGATGCAATTATCCAGCAAACACTCCGTGAGGAGTTTGGGGACTGCACGGTGCTGACAGTAGCACACAGAATTCACACAGTTATCGACAGTGATTTGATTCTTGTCTTCAGCGAAGGTAAGCCACAGCACCGACGAACCCAAAATATTTATCTACATCTTAGGACCTAGCTGCCACAGTGCTAAGATCTGTACTCGTTTGTGTTGAGCAGGAAGAATTATAGAATACGACACGCCGTCAAGATTACTGGAGGACGAGAACTCTGAATTCTCAAGGCTCATCAAGGAGTACTCGCGGAGATCCAAGGGGTTCTAACAGCACCACAAACAATTGAACGGCTGCGAAACCGGCATGAAGCCAACTAGGCGCACAGCAGAGCCCGGCAGAAAGACCGCACACACCACAACGGCCTTTCTCCAGACGACAAGCACTCACGAAACCCACCCAGACAAAGACGATATAGGATGTACAATGGACGGGACTAGCTAGATTATTCAGGCTATTTGGAAAAAATTATCAAAGCCATGTAATGTAATAGCACAGTAGCACTATGTAAGATGCTCTCTGATGTGAGAAAGATCGAGTGTATGTAGCTACTCCGTGTGCGTTGTCCGCGCGCAATCGCTTTTCGGTTCAAGAAGTTACTGAATGGGGTTCGCAGCGGGGTGCTTACCTGCGGCGTGTCGAGTCAGGCATTCCGTCGAGCAGGTGGCGCGCGGAGCCCTGCGACAAGGAGCTGGGCATGTTCCGCGAGAGCATGCATCTCTGATCTGAGCGCAAGCATGGTACCGAAGCCATAGGTAGAGTAGCGGCGACGCCTGCCGATTTAGCTAGGCTCTCCCTACCTTCCTGGGATTTTTCAGCGGTGGCGGTGTGAGGATTGAGGAAGCCGACGACTAGCAAGACAGCATGTCCAGCTCAAGGTTTCCCTCCCCTAGTAGAAACCCAAAAATATGGCACCCATAGTTTTCCTCTCGTATAAAATACCTATATATTACTTCCTTCGTCTCAAAATAAATGTACCAACTATTAAAGAAAAACGTAAAAATATGCCACCCATAGTTTTCCTCCCATAAAATATTTATATAGTACTCCCTCCGACCCAAAATAAATGTCTCAACTACTAACTTTAGTATAAAATTATACTAAATTTAAGACACTTATTTTAGGACCGAGTGAGTACTCAGAATAAGGAAAACACAAAGTAAAACTGATGTCACAACAACATCACTTTATTTATTAATATTATTCCAAATAAAAACTAGTAATACTGTATCATTTCTGCCTCAAATTAAATAACGTCCTTGTATGGTGCGAGCAAGGCAGTGTTGAGGGCGGCCAGCCTGCTCAGCTCAGTGAATTCCTCGAGCCGCGCATCAACATCCCGCCCCGGCGGAATACCACTAAGCTGATCCCAGCAGTAGGAGACAAGGCTCCGCGTCTTCTCCACACAGTCAGGCAACACAAATGGCGGTGGCCCATCGGTGTCGCTGCTGTTGTCGCCACGGTAGTCCCTAAGCAAGGCGTTGCAGACGTCCAGGACGCTCACTGTGACGTTGCAGTCCACCTCACAAAAGTTGAGGCGGCGCGCTATTGATGTGCCGTTCTTGGCGCTTCGCAGCATTTCCTTGATCTTGCCACTCGCAGTGACTAAGCGACCCCTGAGGATGTCGACACTGATGAGCGCCAGGTCACGAAGGTCCTTAGCCTCAACGGTCCGGTTGTTTGACCGCAGTGTTGAGATGCAGAATTCCTCCGTGATTTCTTGGACTTTTTCAGAGTTGATTGAAGCATTCTTGCATGCTTGCACCAATAAATTGGTCGCAGGCTTTCCAGCACAAACATTGCTAGTTTGAGCGGCGATAGCCATGGAAAGGAGCATGGCAACCATGGCGGAGACAGCCATGGATATTGTAGATGTAGTTGCCATAACTACGTACCAGGCTATCTAGAAAGCCAAAGTTGTATGGAAGATGAGAGAGGCGGAGATAAATGATGTAGAAGGTTGTACGAGAGAGATGGACGAAGGCAATGAACGTTTGTTCAGAGTTTATATATAGTGCATACAATGGAGTTTCATAAATGCAATATATACAACTTTGCCACGGATATGCAATCATTATATATTGACCACTCTATGCATATTTTACATTCTTAAGAAGTTGGTCCCAATTCTGTGTTGTTATTAATCGGTCCAAACTTGCATAAATCCGTCACCTCGCTTTCAGATATTCATTAATGCAACACATATTGATGATGGATACCAAATTATTTAGTGTGCGCTTTACTCACATATTTTCTAGTGCCTATTTTGGATATTCTCCTATCGATATGTCTAACTTCTAATAATAACACTAAATAATTTCATATGCTGGCCAATGGCAGACATAGGAAGAAATAAATTTTCACGCCGAACCATGCCGAGGGACAAATTGCGAAAGATTGACATCTCAAACACTATATCACTGATTATTACAAAGATCTTTTTGGCATGCATCATCAAAGCTTGGCCACGGATATGCAATCATTACTGTCCACTCTATGCACATATATGTATGTGTTGATGATCATTTTGGATCTCATTTTATTAATCAGTCCTAACTTGCATAAATTCGCCACCCCCGCTGTTCAGATATTCACTAATGCAACACATAGTGATGATGGATAACCATATTATTTTGTTTGCACTTTACTCGCATATACGCAGATTTTGGATATCCTCCTATTAATATGTCTAACTTCTAATGATAACATGAAATACTTTCATATGATGTCCAATGGCATAGGAAGAAATGAATTTTCACGCCAAACCAATATGAGGGACGAATTGCGGGAGATTGACTTCTCAAACATTACATCGCTAATATTACAAAGATCTTTTTGGCACAAATCATCAAAGCTTGCCCGGATTTGCAATCATTACTGTCCACTCTATGCACATATATGTATGTGTTGTGCTCATTTTGGATATTGTGTTATTAATCGGTCCCAACTTGCATAAGTTCATCACCTCGCTGTTCAGATATTCATTAAAGCAACACATATTGATGATGGATACCCATATTATTTAATGCGAACTTTACTCACAGATACGCTAGTGCCTATTCTGGATATCGTCCTATCAATCACTACTAGGGAAAAGCTTATAGGTAGATGTGACGGAGTAAATGACCACGGGTAGCCTCATCTGCTCCCCATGGTCTTTCAAGACATCGGGGCCGGCTGCGCCCCTCAAACCTCAAGGGCAAAGAGCCGCCTTCTTTGAGCCGGCTGGTCCGAGCGGCCGGCTGCTAGAAGGCGGCGGAGCCCAGAGGGCGGCCATGAGGTGGGCCTACTCCTAGCAGGCGGCCTACTGGGAGGCCGGCTCCTAGCAGGTGGCCCCTCAATCCCTCGAAGTCAGCACCTCATTATAATGACGAGACGGGGTGTGGCTACAGTGCAGCATGCCACCCCCGAATCCAGGGCACAGCGTGGCCACAGTGCAGCGTACTGGGCGGACATCCCTCGCCCGACGCGGCACTGTTGTCACGCAACCCGTGACATCACCCATGGCAAAGAAGGCCATGCTCCCACTACGGCTGCTTGATGCGGCTCAGCGGGCGGACCCTACCGTCCGTGAGAAGCCGATGGCGGCGGGCCACGACGGTCGGCCGCAGGGGAGGCCGACTCCCCGCAGGCGGCCCTCTCCCTCCCTCGAAGTCTGTGCGCCATTAATCAGAAGAGACAGGGAATGGCTACAGTGAACGCCCACCAGGCGGCGGCACTGTAGACATGCTCTCCCCGAAAAAGCGTGCATCATCAGTGGCGCGGCCACAGTACTAAGCAGCTGGCAGGACCCGCAAGCGGCGGGCGCGGCCTGTCGGTGAATTACAAGACAGCCGACGAGACCCACCAGGCGACGGGCCCCAGCAGCCGGCGGAGAAGCCGGCGACCATAGACCCTGACAGCCGGGTCCTACACCCGGCCAGATTACCATTGTACCCCTGGGGGTAGGCCTATATGAACCCCCCAGGTCACCCATGCAAAGGGTTCAACCCCTCAGATAACACACACACACACCATAGAGAGAGGAGTAGAGCTAGCCTTGCCCTTCCTCCTCCTCTAGCCAAACAGCTCAAGGAGCAAGCTTGTAGCCACTTGTTGAGATAGTGATCATGCGGAGACCCCGCAGAGTAGGCCTAGGGATGTTATCTTCTAGGAAAGCCCCGAACCTGGGTAAGATGCGTCGGTGTACATGTCTACGCCTTATCCCGTTTCCAGGCACCGGCGACGTCTTACTCCCCTCCACCATGATAAGCCATCCTTTGGCATATGTCGCACGACACCCCCGACATTTGGCGCCCACCGTGGGGCTAGGTGCACTGTCGTCCGGAGATCCGTTCTGGACGGGAACCCTTTTCCTCCCTAGCGAGAGCAGCCAGCCCGACACGCCCGATGGCGCTTGCACCGACGCGCTGCATGGCACAGAAGTCACCTGCACGGCGAGCTGCCTCGCTGATCTCATCGGTGAGGTCCGTCTCTCCGACGAGCCCGCACCCGACGCGGGAGCAGCTAGCTCCGAGAGCTGCCTCATCGACCACCTCGGGAAGCTCCACATCGCCAATGAGCCAGCCTCTGACCTAGAGTCAGTTGGCTCCACCGACCCGATGCTCGTCGACTCCAACGTGGCATCCCTAGATGCCTTCCCCACCAACGTGGTGGTCATCGACGACCCGCTCCCTCGCACGGACAGCGGCGACAACACCGTCACGGAGGTGCTGGTCATCAGCCACGACGGAGCCTCTGGCGGAGCCACCCAGGATCCGCTGCAGGCGGCGATGTGGGACCTGTCCGCACCCATCGCGGCAGATGCCAACGCCGAGACGCTAGAAGCCTGCCGTGTGTCTCACTCATCGAGAACGCCAAGAAGTTGGCCACCATGAGACGCCTCTCCGAGGCCTACCAGCGCGAGATCGACCGCGCCGTCGGCGGCACGCCGACTGCTGGCGGATCCAGCCGTGTGGGCAGGGTGCGGTAGTGCGACGCCGCCATCACCAGCATGTTTGGGGTAGACCGCCCTGTCTATGCCACGCCCATGGAGAACATACGTGCTGCCCAGGCGACAGCAGACGAGCTGGATCACCTGGAGGGTGACGAGTGTTGCTGCATGACAGAGCGTGTTCAGCAGCTCATCGACGCGGCTGCCACGTGGGAGAACCCGGCCAGCATGCCAAAAACCTTCCCCCTCGCCGAGAGCAAGGCACGACCTCCCGGACGCCGACAGGCGGCGTCCACGACAGACGAGACCGAGAGCCGGCTGCTAGCCGCAGCCGCACGCACCTCACCATCGAGCGCGACTAAGACGGCCGCCCAGGAGCTGTGGAACGACGGGACGATTATCCGCCTCCTCCTCCTCCTTGCAGGGAGAGGCGTGCCTCCCCGCCGCCTGTTGAGCACCTGACTCTCGGAGACCGGCTGGGCCGCCGAGAAGGAGTCGGAGAGAATGATGCCCGCCATTGGATCGACCGCCTCGCTCGATCCCTGGCGTTAGAAGAAGAAGACGCGATGGGCCCGCCTTGTTTTGGCCCCCGCATCTGCGACGAGCCCTTCCCCAAAGGGTTCTCGCTCCCACGAGACACACCCAAGTACAACGGCTCCGTGAAGCCGGAGGATTGGCTGGTCGACTACTCCACAGCCGTCAACATAGCGAACGGCAACAAGCGCGTTACCATGAAGTACGTTCCGCTCATGCTCCAGGGCACGTCCCGGACATGGCTGAATAGCCTGAAGCCCCGCAGCATCAACAACTGGGTAGATTTCACCGAAGTCTTCATCTGCAACTTCATCAGCACCTACAAGCGGCCGCCCAAGCCCCGCCAGCTCTTGCTGTGCGTTCAAGGCCCGACCGAGTCCACACGCGACTACTTGACGCGGTGGGCCGAGCTGCGCAACTCCTGCGAAGGGGTGCACGAGGTGCAAGCCATTGATTACTTCACTGCCGGGTGCCGAGAGGGCACCTTACTCAAGCACCGACTCCTCTGCGATGAGCCGGCCACACTCGACGAGCTGCTGATCATAGCAGACAAGTACGCCACAGCCGACTCCTCCATGAAGTCGGAGCTCCAAGTGGACGCGTCCGGGAAGGTACTCCCTCCGGCTCCTCGGACGCCGGCTGGTGACAATAGTCTGTGCCAGCAGCAGAACAACAATAAGCGCAAGGCCCCGCAGTCGGCTTCCACCAGCCGATAGGTGGCGACAGTTGAGGACCAGTAGCCGGAGGGACAACCCGACCCAAGCGTCAGAAGGGCGGCAAGCTAGCTTGGCTGTCCGCCTTCTCCTATGAGCAGACCCTCGATGCTCCCTGCAAGTTCCACAACGGCGTGAAGCCGTCCAACCACATCACCCGGAAGTGCCACTGGCTCACCTGAATCTCCAAGGGCGAAGGACTGCTGCCTCCCCCGCCTGCTGGCCAGCTGGCTCCGCCTCCTCAGCAGCCAGCGGCCCGTCTAGCAGTCGGCGCCATCCAAGATGAATTCCTTGAAGAGCACGGAGCTTACGTCGTCTTCACCAGCGTGGCAGGAGACAGGCACAGCCGATGTCAGCAGCACCGTGAAGTGAACACCGTTGCCTCAAGTGCCCCATAGTTCATGCACTGGTCCGAGAAGCCCATTAGCTGGAGCCGAGCTAACCACCCGGAAGTGATGCCTTCTCCGGGTTCCTATGCCCTGGTGTTGGATGCCACCCTTGCAACAGAGAGGCGAGCTGCTCGTTTCTCCAGGATTCTGATATACGGCGGTAGCAGCATCAACATCCTTTACCGTGACACCATGGAAAAGTTGTGCATCAAAGAGAAGCAGCTCCAACCCAGTCGAACTGTCTTTCATGGCATTGTGCCCGACCTTTCCTTCTCACCAATCGGCAAGATCAAGATAAACGTCCTCTTCGGAGACAAAGATCACTTCCGCCGCGAGGCAATTTGGTTCGAGGTGGTTGACCTAGAGAGCCCTTACCATGCACTCCTAGGCCGGCCAACTCTAGCCAAGTTCATGGCGGCGCCACATTATGCCTACCTCAAGATGAAGATGCCGGGAACCAAGGGCATTATCACGATAGCCAGAGACTACGAGAAGTCGGCCGCCTGTGCTGCAGCTAGCAACCGGCTGGCCGAGTCCCTTGTGATTGTTGCTGAGAAGAAGCTCCTGGACCGGGTGGTGGCCACGGACAGCAAGCAGCCGGACCTGTCACCAGATCCCAAAGAGTCGGAGACCCAGGGCTCCTTCCAGCCATCCAAAGAAACAAAGAAGATCCCCTTGGACCCCGAGCACCCGGAGAGCCACGCTGTCATAGGTGCCAACCTTGACAACAAATAGGAAAGCAAGCTCGTCGATTTCCTCCGTGAGAATCGGGACATCTTCGCATGGTCTCCCAAGGACATGCCAGGTGTTCCGATGGATTTGGCCGAGCACAAGCTACATGTCAGACCGGGTGCAAAACCAGTCAAATAGCCCCTTCGCAGACTGTCGGAAGAGAAGAGAAGAATTGTTGGTGAAGAGATCGCCCGCCTGCTGGTAGCCGGCTTCATCATGGAAGTATTTTTTCCAGAGTGGCTTGCTAACCCAGTCCTTGTACTGAAGAAGAACAACAAATGGCGCATGTGTATTGACTATACCAGCCTCAACAAAGCCTACCCCAAAGATCCGTTTGCTTTGCCTCAGATTGACCAAGTAATAGAATACACAGCCGGATGCGAGCTGCTGAGTTTTTTGGATGCCTACTCAGGGTACCACCAGATCAAGTTGAACCCGGCCGACCGCCTGAAGACCACCTTCATCACACCATTCGGAGCCTTCTGCTACCTGACCATGACATTCGGCTTGAGAAATGCCGGTGCCACGTTCAACGTTGCATGCAGAAGTGCCTCCTCAAGAAACTCGGCATAAATGCCCACGTCTATGTAGACGATATTGTGGTGAAGACGGAGAAGCGCGGTACCCTCTTGGAAGATCTCAAGGAAACTTTTGATAATCTGCACCGTTTTCAAATCAAGCTCAACCCGGAGAAATGTGTTTTCGGAGTACCAACCAGCCAGCTCCTTGGCTTCCTGGTCTTAGAACGCGGCATTGAGTGCAACCCTGAGAAGATCAAGGCCATTGAGAGGATGGAGAGACCCACCCAACTGCGAGACGTCCAGAAGTTCACCGGCTGCTTGGCATCCATAAGCCGTTTCATCAGTCGGCTGGGCGAGAAGGCTCTTCCCCTGTACCAACTCATGAAGAAAACCACTCACTTTGAGTGGAATGACAAGGCGGACGAGGCCTTTCTCCAGTTGAAGAAGATGTTGACCATGCCGCCTGTCCTGGCGGCCCCGACTGCTAAAGAGCCCATGTACCTCTACATCGCCGCCACCAGCCGGGTGGTCAGCACTGTCACAGTAGTAGAACACCCAGAAGACGGCAGAGCACAGCCGGTCCAGAGGCCTGTGTACTATTTGAGCGATGTGCTGTCAACCTCGAAGCAGAACTACCCCCACTACCAGAAGATGTGCTACGGCGTGCACTTTGCCGCCAAGAAGCTGAAGCCATACTTTCAAGAGGACCCAATCATGGTTGTCTGCACTGCCCCGCTTGCTAAGATCATAGGCAACAGAGTTGCATCAGGCCAGGTGGCCAAATGGGCCATCGAGCTGGCCCCTTACACCATCTTCTACCAGCCACGCACCGCCATCAAGTCCCAAGCACTGGCCGACTTCCTCGTTGGCTGGGCCGAGACCCAGTACCTGCCACCAGCTCCGGACTCCACTCATTGGCGGATGCACTTTGATGGCTCGAAGATGCGCACCGGCTTGGGAGCCGGCGTTGTCCTCACCTCTCCCAAAGGCGACAAGCTCAGATACACATTGCAAATTCACTTTGCCGCCTCCAATAACGTGGCTGAGTATGAGGCGCTAGTACACGGCCTCCGGCTGGCCAAAGAGATCTGCATCCGCCGGATCCTGTGCTATGGCGACTCAAACTTGGTGGTCCAACAGTCGTCTGGCGACTGGGACGCCAAGGATGCAAATATGGCAAGTTACCGCTTCCTCATCCAACAGCTTAGCGGATACTTTGATGGGTGCGAGTTCCTTCATGTGCCACGGAACAAAAACGAGCCAGCTGTACCCTGGCACGGATCGGCTCCACCCGTCAAGCAGTACCAGCCGACGTCTCCCTTCAGTGCCTCCGCGAGCCGTCTATCAAGCCTTCTCCAGAATCCGAGTCCATCTTCGTGCCGGCTGCTCCCGAAGCAGTCGGATATGACTCGGGGGCTGCAGCAGCCGGCCTGGGGGCTTCAGTAGGCGGCACAGGGACTGCAGCAGTCGCACCCGGCCCTGGGACTTCACATCCCGGCTCGAGAGCTGCAGCAGTCGGCCCGGGGACTTCACCAAGCGGCTCGGGGACTGCAGCAGTCACAACCGGCCCGGGGACTTCACAACCCGGCCCGGGGGTTGCAGTAGTTGGCCCATGGACTCCAACAACACAGCAAGCGGCAACCAACTCCAACCCGCCACCCCCAACCCAACCGCCCTAGTACCAGTGGCCGTAATGACAGTGGAGGAAATCAAAGCACCATCATGGGCACAACCCATCCTCAATTTCCTGGTGAACAGAGAGCTGCCGGCTGATGAGGTCTCGGCCTGGCAAGTGCAGCGCCGAGCAGGAGCTTACACGATAGTAAACAGAGAGCTTGTCAGGCGCAGCGTGACTGGGGTCTTCCAGTGCCGCGTAGAACCAGAAAAAGGCAAGGCAATCCTCAAAGATATCCACCAAGGCCGCTATGCCACCACGCGGCTACGGATCCTTGTCGCCAAAGCTTTCCGCCACAGTTTCTTTTGGCCGACTACTTTGGAGTATGCCAAGGATTTGGTCAAGCATTGCAAGGGGTGCCATTCAGCTCCAAGCAACATCTCGCCAAGACGCACTCAAGACCATCCCCTCACTTGGCCCTTTGTCAGGTGGAAATTTGGACATGGTGGGACCATTCAAGATAGCACGCAGCGGCATGACCCATCTGCTTGTCGCCGTAGACAAATTCACCAAGTGGATCAAAGCGAAGCCAATCAAGAAACTGAACGGTCCGACTACTGTGACCTTCATGGCAGATATCACCGTCCGATACAGTGTACCACACAACATCATCACCGACAATGGCACAAACTTTGCCAAAGGCGCCTTGGCCCGTTTCTGCGTGACGCAGGGCATCCGACTGGACTTAGCGTCCATTGCCCATCCACAGTCAAACGGCCAGGTTGAGCAAGCAAATGGACTCATCTTGTCCGACATCAAGCCCAGACTGGTCGAGCCGCTGTAGCGCTCGGCTGGCTGTTGGATCAACGAGCTGCCGGCCGTCCTCTGGAGCCTCCGCACCACTCCGAACAAGTCAACCGACTTCACTCCCTTCTTCCTCATGTACGGGGCCGAGGCCGTCATCCCAACTGACATTGAGTTCAACTCACCTCGCGTCACCATGTACACGGAGGCGGAGGCAAAGGAAGCACGAGAAGACAACGTCGATCTGCTGGAAGAGGGCCGACTGTTGGCACTCAGCCGGTCTGCCATCTACCAGCAGAGTCTGCGCCGATACCACAATCGGAAGGTAAAGCCTCGATCCTTCCAAGAGGGAGACCTTGTGCTCCGCCTGATCCAGCGAACAGCCGGTCAGCACAAGCTCTCGGCCCCTTGGGAAGGCCCCTTCATCATCAGCAAAGCTTTGGGCAACGACTCCTACTACCTCATCGATGCATAGAAGCCCAGAGCACGCAAGAGAGACGACTCTAGCGAGGAATCAGAGCGTCCATGGAATGCAAATCTCCTCCGAAGATTTTACAGTTGATGCAGTATGTACCACGCTACCTTTTGTACTAAGCGCTAAGACATCGGGTCCCTCGAGGAGCACTCGGGGGCTACCCTTTTTATCTATATGATAAGTTTCATACCTATGAATGTGGTATTTCACTATTCTTCCTGGCACCAGGTTCGACCAATCGGCCCGGGGCTTGCCGCCTTGTACTATGTCGGTGCTACCTGCAGTCGGACAAGTAGTGTGCCAGCACCTAAGACCTCTCTTGCCATAGGCCGCAGCTCGCAGAGCGACTGTTCGGCTGGCAAGAGTTAAAGGCAGGAAATGGTGCTCACATGAAAATGGCTAAGGACCAAAGCACTCACATAGGCCAAGCCGGCTCCTCGCCTCACCGACCGGCTGCTGAGCAGCCGACCGGCCGGCTTCCTACTTAGCTTGCTACGTTCTAAACGGCCAAAGTACTCGTCTTCCCAAAATGGCTAAGTACTTGACCGAGCCACAGACCGCAGAGCGGCCGTCTGGTTGGCAAGGCGGCGGCCAAGGGAAGGCGACAAAGGAAAAAAGCCAAAAGAACAGAAAAGCTAGACAAGTCAGAACTCGGCAAATCACAACATGTGCGAATAAAGTTAATATAGCAAAAGGCCCTCAGCCAGCATTCAACAAAGTTTGAATACACCCCCAGCGGATGGAACTGTGCAAATATAACAAGCTTGTTCAAGAGATTATAAAACAGGAAAGAAAGATAACTTGGCCGCCTAGGCCAAAGGAGCAGCAGCCGTATCGGAGGAGTCAGCGGAGGTCGAGGCTCCAGGTGGTGGAACGGCCGTCTGGTTGATCTCGGCCTGGTCAGCACCAGCAACAGTCGGCTCGCCGGCACGCAGCTCGTTGGTCGAGACTTGGTCGGGCTGAGGCCGGCTGTCGGCTCCATCATTCGGCGCATCGTCCTCTCCATCCTCGCCCTCCTCGTTCTCGCCCTCATCACTGGAGGTGATCTCCTCCGCCGAGTCCTCGTCGCCGTTCGGGTTCAGCCCAAACCAGTTGGGCGGCACCTCGGCGCCCTCCTCGTCCAGCTCGGGGATGAAAACACCGGTGTTGGTGTAATCGGCGATCACCGCCGCTCGCTGAGTGAGCGCGGGTCCCACCGCTGCCAACTCTTCGCTGGCCTCCTGGCAGAAGGTGGCCAACTGGGCCAGGCTCAGCCCAGGATACCGCGCCTTGACGAACTCCAAGGCCCTCCGGGCGCCGGCGCGTGCCGCGGAGCCTTTCCAAGCCTCGAAGCGGCCGTCTGCCACCTCCAGCCACTCAGCAGTTCGGCTGGGAGTGTGTGGGACCTGGGCATCCGGCCAGAGGGCAGCCAGCACCTGGGCCCCAACACATTGAAGGCGGCGTAGCATCCGATGAGCCAGCTGGAGGCGAGTGTGGATAGCGACGAGCTGCTCGTTGAGGGTTCGGGGGAGCATTGGGCACGATTTCCACACCAGCCTGCCTTCGCTCGTCGCGGAGAGCCTCGATGGCTTGGCTGGTGGTGACGGCATGACCAGGAAAGAAGTCTGCACAAAAGGAAAAACAAGTCTGAAGCTAGAAGCCGGCTCGTATGACGATCGGCGGATGAAAGAAAGGAAAGATAACTCACCATCGATCATATCCTCGATCGTGCCATAGCCACCGGTCAGCCCCTTCTCCTTCTCGGCCCAGGCCGAGCGTTCGGTCTCGAACTCGGCCTGGAGGGCGGCCTCGCCCTTCGCCTTATGGAGTGCCGCCTTGTGTTGGTCCGCCTATCCCGCCAGCGCTTTGACCAGGCGGTCATGCTCTTGGGCCGCCTTGCTGCACTCCTCCTCCTTGGTGCGCAACGCAGTTTGGGCTTTACCCAGGCGCTGATGCAGGTCGGCGCCGCTCTTGCAGAAGACAACAAAAGTGAAGACAGTCAACAAATCAACAAAAGGAAAAGTGGTTGCCGGAAGATCTGGCCCGACTGCTCAGCAGCCGGCCCGAATATCGGGGGCTACACCCTGCGGGTGTGCTGGCGCGTCCCCGCGAGAATGATGACGGAGTGCTTACTCCGGCTTTCGGCCAAATCAGTGGTCCGCTTGGCCAGCTCCCGGACATGGGAGTTGAAGGCGGCTGCGCGGATGTTGTGGTAATCCTGCAATGAAGACTGCAGAAGGAAAGAAAAAGTTAGCACTCGGAACTTACTCCCTGCTCAGTAGTCGGCCCAGAACTCGGGGGCTACACCCAGTTGGTGCGCTGGTGCGCCCCCACGGAAGATCACAAGAATAAAAAACAAGTACAAGAAACATACCCGGACCGCCGTTCACGTCGCCAAGAACGCCTTCGTATACTGCTGGAGGGCGGCGCCTTGGGCTTCGAACTGGGCCTGGACGTCTTGCACGGCCATGTTCAGCATGCTCGTCCCGCCCCCAGGAGTCCACTCCGGTGGGGCGGCGCTGCTGGCCTTGGCGTCAGGGGCCGAAGAGCTTGCGGCCCCGAAGTCCAGCGGCCTTGGCGCTGACACCGCTTTCTCCGAACGACAGTGCCCCGGAGTGCGGACCACCGGAGTCGAGCCCACCACCAACTCATTGCCAGCTGGAGGCGCCGGTGGCACTTAAAGCCGACTGCTCTGCGCGTCAGTAGTTGGCGTGCGAGGAAGCACTTCCGCCCCCAAGATGATGGTTGTTCATTGCCGTTCATCGCAGGCTCCCCTCTCCATGACCGGCTGTTCATCTCCGGATCCCCTAGTCGGCGCCTGGATCTCTGGCGCCGGTTGCGCGGCGCGCAGAGGGATGATGAGTTGCGGAGTCTGGCTGCGTGCGGCCTCTTCCGCTCGCACCTTGGCGGCTGCGTCCTCCTGGGCCTTGGCTGCAGCGTCCGCTTGGGCCTCGGCAGCAGCGTCGGCTTGGGCCTTGGCCGCTGCATCTGCGTTCGCCTGCGCCGCCTTGGTCGCCTCCGCCTTCTGCCGTTCCACCTCCTCCCGCTCCTCGCGCACGTCCCACGCGTTACTCTCTGTCGCCTCCTGGAGGTCGGCGAGCGGATCCACGCGGCGGGTGTTGGCGGAGCCCTCCGCTGCCCCGATCACGGAAGCAGAGGCGGACCGCTCAAGAGAGAGCGGGGCCCTGTTCAAGCAAGATAAGAGGAAACTCAGAAAGAGTTTGCAAGAAAGATGAAAAGAAAGCACAAGAGAAATCAAGCACTTACGCAGACACCGTCGGGGGCTGCTTCGGGGTCCTCTGGAACTTGGCTGCCTTCGCGGCGGCCTCCTGCCGCCTAGTCGCGGCGGTCATGTTCATGGGCTTCTTCGGCCGGCTGCCGAACAACAGCGAGACGGCTCGGCGCTTTGGCGCGCCGCCTGGTGCGGTCAGCGCAGCTGAAGAGCTCGCACCCGCCTTGTTAGCGCTGTGCGGGTGGCGCGGCTCGGTCTCTTCCTCGTCGTCATCCGGCCAATCCTCGATGTCGCCTCCTCCGGAGCCGCCTGCTTCGCCACCGCCACCTGTGGCGTCGTATTATTCCATGGTGGCTACCCCCTAGTCGGGGTCCTCCATGTCGCTCCTCGAGCGGTCCGGCGCGTACTGGTGACCCGGCTCTGGGGCGTCGGCGGCCGACTGAATCGAGGGGACCTGTATCAACGCCGACTGATCAGGCGGCAAAGCAAGAACTCGGACAAGCAAAGAAGAAAAGAAATTACAAAACTCACCGCGGGCGGTGGGTGTGCACGGTCGTACGGCTGCTTGCTGAACTGCCAGTCCTTCTCTGACAACTTGCAGTTGGAGAAGAAGTTCACCAGGCGGACCACCTCCATGTCCGGCAGCTCCGGCGTGCACATCCGGCACGGGTCCTGGTGCCCACTCATGCTGCTGATGATGTGGGGGCGGGCTTGGAGGGGAAGCACTCGACACGCCATGTAGGCGGCCAAAAAATCCGAGCCCTGGAGGCCCTCCAACTCTGTCAACACCTCAAGTCGGCAGAGGGCGGCGTTTGAGGCGGCCGATATAAAACCCGGCTTGGAATGCCAGTTGGGGCGCGGTTCAGCAGGAGGGCCGACTACATAAGCCGGCAGGTTGATGTAGTCCCTCGTCGGGTGCACGTTCTTGACGTAGAAGTAGGACTTCTGCGACAGCTTTGCCGGCTGTAGCAGAGAGATCGGCGGGAAGCAATTCCCGGCACCCGGACACCGCACCACTGCACAAGCTCCGCACTGAGCTGCCGTGCCCTTGGCGGCGGTGCCGAGCTTGAGGTAGAAGCACTCCGCCCAGAGCTCGAGGGTGGGGAGAGTACCAAGATATCCTTCACAGAAGGTGACGAAGGCGGACAACAGCAACACTGTATTTGGTGTGAGGTGGTGCGACTGGACTCGGTAGAAATTGAGAAAGAGCGCAGTAAGCTACCCGTCGGAAGGCCGAAGCCACGAAGGAAGTGAGACCGGAAGACGACGTATTCGCCCTCCTCCGGCACCGGGGAGATTTCCGCTTGGGGGGGGGGCACGCACCTTCACATGCGTCTCCGGGGGCAGCCGCCGTGTTTGACAAACAAAAGAGAGGTGGTCATTGTCGGTGTCAAAACCAGCGGATCTCAGGTAGGGGGTCCTGAACTGTGCGTCTAAGGCTAATGGTAATAGGAGGCGGGGGACACGATGTTTACCCAGGTTCGGGCCCTCTCTATGGAGGTAATACCCTACTTCCTGCTTGACTGATCTTGATGATATGAGTATTACAAGAGTTGATCTACCACGAGATCGTAGAGGCTAAACCCTAGAAGCTAGCCTATGATTATGATTGTGTATATATATCGACTAGCCTGGCCCTGGTTTATATAATGCACCAGAGGCCTAGGATAACAAGAGTCCTAGCCGAATATGCCGGTGGGGAGGAGTCCTTGTCTTGATCACCAAGTCTTGTGGAATCTTCCTTGTATGCGGCAGCTGTCCGAACTGGCCCACGAGTATACGACCATGGGTGTCCTCGGCCCAATCCAACTGATCGGGAGACGACGTGGTGAGTACCCCCTAGTCCAGGACGCCGTCAGTAGCCCCCTGAACTGGTCTTCAAGTTGGGGACGCTCCTCGATTCTTCCGAACTGTTCTCCATCTTCGGTCGTCGGTCTTGAAAACTGGTTCAACAAATCTGCTCATCTTCGATCTTGAGGATCGCTGAAGTAAATCCGAAGAGTTTACACATCGGGTATCCGAGGAGCCCCTTTAAGTTCTCGGCCTTTATCAATTCCTTGTTATTTTTATGCCGCACCTCGGGTTTGAAGTTGTTCCCGGGCGGCAGTGTCCTCTTGCATCCGAGCTCCAATGCCGAACTGCATTCGAGGTGTCTTTTGCAGCCAAGCACCAACGCCGGACTGCTTCCGAGCTCCAACGCCGGAATGTATCCGAGCTCCAACACCGGACTGTGTACAAGCTCTAACGCTGGACCATATCCGAGCTCCAACGCCGGATTATATCTGAGGTGTCATAGATCACCTTGGTCCAAAAAAGTTGAAAGAGTTTAGCTAAGCTTAATACCGGAAATGCCCTCTATGGAGCCAGCCACTGGTACCCGAGCTTTATGCCGGACTGCTTCCGAGGTGGTGCACCACCTTGGCCATGGGCTGATTTTATGAATTTAATTTCGAACTGCGCAATGTAATCTTTGACGAGATGTATAGCCAGTAGCCGTCAAGGTGCGTGTTGGCCTAATACCCGAGATGCCCCTGAAGGAAAACATGAAACCGCTGATCCTAGTAGCCCCTGAGACTCAGGTCGATGCGCGAAATCGGCCTGAGGATCAACTCCTAGCTCGGCAGCATACGTAGAAATAGCGCAGTGTAATATATTAGAGATAAAAGTGATCAGCGAACGGGCCCTTGAGAGAGGGTCTTGAGAAGTTGCCGCAGTATATTAGCTTGATGCTATATAGGTCCAGATGATACCTATTGTTGTCCGAAGATGCGTTTGCGCATAGTTCGGCTGAGCCGAACACTGAGCACTTTGAATTTTCTGCATTTAATAGGCAATGCAGTAGCCCCCGAGACACTGGTCGGGTGGCAACACCAGACCAGAGGATCAATGTACCCCTTTAATATTTGTAAAAGATAATCATGAAGCCCAGTAGCCCCCGAGCCTTAGTGTGGGCACGGGTGGCTGAATTAAGGATCGATATACAGAGTAAAATCACAAAGTATGTGTAATGATTCTATGTATCCAAGTACTCTACATCATTAATGCTCGGATCTGCATTGTACAAAACTTTGTTGACCGACCATCGGCTTCAACCTCCTCGGCCAGTAGCCGAGGAGTGTTTGTCCTACTTTATAAAGCCTTTATGAGGGCAAAGATTTACGGCAAACAAGGCAATCCGGCCATAGAGTTTTATAAACAAAGGTACGCGGAGAGATATGTTATATTACTTTTTAACGTAAGAAACATCTTCCAAAGAAAATATTCCCACTATCGGTTCCTTTCTTTGGGTTGTCATGCTAAGCATGATCATGAAACCTCAGCTCCAATCAATCTGGAAGCAAAATATTGAGGATTTAGTTCGGGGAAAGTTCCCAAACTCTATGGTATTAATGAACAAAAATCTTCCCTTCCGTTGTTGCCGACCAATGTGATCCTTTAAGATTGCTAGCTTTCGGCTTCACCCAGTCTGCGGTACTAACTCGGATGACCCGGTAGTAACAATCACAGAGGTGCTCCCTTTACCACCTAGCCGAACAATCGGGAACGTAGGGGTAAGCACAGGAGCTCGGCAACCCAGCTTGGCCAAAGTCTTAAGTCAAATTGATGCATATTTATGGCTTTATATAACGATAATTAAGGAAGGCAACACTTTGTATAACAAATACAAATGTTGATGATATATACTTATTTTGACTCCATTGCGACCGTTTATCAGTTGAAAGTGGCCCATCGTCGGCGTCTACCCCTTTGTAGATACTATGCAAAGTGTTTCTGCAATAACCAGACAACCCTTAGCCGACGTATCGGTGCCCGGAGGTGGTTGTGTTAGCGGAAACGAGGCAATCAGATATCTTGGCTTTATAACTTTCACTTAGTCATAGGAGCTTTAAACTGGGGATGCTAGCTACGAGCCCCAGGTTAGTGTTCGGTGACAACAGAGGTCAAGCCGGAAAACACTTCGGCCAATGTTATGAACGGCTCACCATTTAACACGGTTATCGGATCGCTGACCAGTTTTCGGCTTTCTCCACTGAGGTGCTTAACCATGCGAGCTGGAAGCACAATCGCAGTGGTTCTCCCGTTGCACACCTAGCCGAACAAAGCGGAACATAGGAGGCAAGCACAGGAGCCGGGAAACCCAACTATTGACCGAAGACACAATTCAAAACCGATGCATATATAACAACATCCGAGAATGTTTTTGCCGAATCTCTAAAGGTGTCCGGCGTTGCACTGTGAGACTTATGCGAAAAACACACAAATAGTTTAAAAGTGCCGAAAGCTTGGAAAACCAAAAAACCTCAGTGAAAACTTGACGTCCGAACAAGATCAAGTGTTCGGTTCCAATCCGAAAAGTGGAAGAAAAAAATTGTGTTTCTGTCGTGCTTTAACATGACATATCCGATCTAAAGACTTCGAGTCAAAAAAGGAGCAGTAGAAAAAGACTTTGCAACGACCAAGAAGAAAACACATTTACTATAAAACAACTCGTATAAATTTAAGAGCCCCCAAGTGACTTGGGTAAAAGAATTTTATGTATAATGATTGTATGTACCGAAGTACTTATATCATATCAGTGTTCACCCGAACTTTAAACGCGTCTTAACCGACCATCGGCTTCTCCCTCTTCGGATAAAGGCCGAAAAGTGTTATGTACTCCACCTATCGAGAATATGGACGGTGTTTTCGATAACCAGGCAATCAGGCTATAAGGCTGTAATAGACAAAGCGCGCTCAGGGAACTTATGCTATATTACTGACGAAGTGTAAGAAGCATCTTCGAAGAAAATAGTACCCCCATCGATACCTTTCTTCGGTTGCTCATTATTACTATGAGACTTGTGCAATAGATTTTTTGTACTCATGAGTTCCGTTGTGTGCCGACCATTATTGAAAACAGTAAGAGCGCTAGCTTTCGGCTTCACCTAGTCTGAGGTCTGGCTCGGATGACCCGATCGTGACAATCGCAGAGGTGCTCCCTTTACTCCCTAGCCAAACAATCGGGAACATAGGGGTAAACACAGGAGCAAGGCAACCCAGCTTGCAAATCGCTTAGGTCAATATGGTGCATATTGTGGCGTAATACATGAACAAGGAACGAAGCCGTACAAGTATAATCATATGCAAGAGGAAAAGCTCCATCAAGGGAGCCCCCAAATAAACGGGGTATTTGAATATGCGCGTCACAAACAAAGTTATGACAAGGAATTTTTTCACAACCAACTTTTTTCAAAAAAGTATAATGCTTGGTCAAACCGAACGCAGGTAAAAAATTTAAAGCTTTGAGCATGAAAGCGACTTAGCTGGTTAATGCGTTCGGCATTGATGACGTGGTCCGAGCTTGATGCGGTACGAGGTTCCATCCCCCAAGCCGGTCCCGAGGTGGCGGAGCGAAGAGCTCGGCACTCCGAAGTGGTGACATAGCACGGCTAATGTAGGCCGGCAGAGTGACACCGAAGAGACCACGTGACGCAGTTAAAGTCCATTACCTGCACATGTAAAATAGTGCGGGCCAACAATAGTAATATAAATATATAAAAATCCTTGCATAAAATAATTTACGCAAAATAATTTATTTAAAGAGATGTGGCCTAGTGCTGAAGCCAATGTCGATGCAGGGCGTCAGCATGGCGCAGTGAAGGCGTGACAAAGCCTGAATTTGCAGGGCGGTTCGGGCTCCAGATGTGGCGTTCGCCGAACTACAGACGGGAGACGGACCGAACCATCACGCCACCATCGTTAATGCGGCCATCGTTTGACAGACCTGTGTACAGATGATGGAACAAACCAGAGTAATAATTTTTCGAAAAAATAAATCCAAGCAAGAAAAAATTGTTAGGATTAATAGCACCTGGTTTATTTGTTGTAGCATTCCGAAGAAAAGCGACTCCCAAAATTGGGAATCGATCCGCACACCCATTGCCTGATGGGCGATAAAGCGATGGCCTTTTGATGTTGGTGAAGGTTGGCTTGCCGAGGTGAAGCCCTCGGTCCAGCTAACGTGACGAAGTTGGTCGGCTGCTCATGCCGAAGTCGCCGGAGTATGTTGATGAAGAAATAGCCAAGTCCCCGGTCTAGCCGAGGTGACGGAGCAGGCCGATGAGGAGTTGTTGTAGCTGCCATGTCAGCCGAGGTGTTGAAGTAGTTCGGCGTCATGGACATTGGCTCGAAGAAGCAATAGTGCGGCCATGTCGACCCAGGTCATAACTTGTGACGCGACCAATGCTGCTTTGATGAAGTGACCATGCAGCGATGCCGGTGTGCCTGCTCCGTGTAATCCGTGGGGCGGCGATGTTGCTGATGATTTATCCTTGGCGATTCCGAACTCTTATTCGGTTCGCCGAGGTGAGGATCCGAAGAGGTTGAGCTCGACTCGAAAAGCGACGACATGTCTAGCGCAGGTCGGCAGTCGTGGAGCTATATTGCCGGACTGGTTTGACACTAGCGTGATGGCGAAGATTACCTCAGAGGAGGATTTAAATTTTTATGGGCGCGTGATAAAAACAACGCACAATACCTTAGAAGAAAATTCCTTTTAAAAAGGTTGTCAAATATCACGTTCATACAGAAACATGAATTCGGGTCGGATCCGTATTCGCGCAGGAACATATCTGAAAAGTGATGCACTGATCGGAAGGTTCCTGAAGTTTGGATCGGTCGGGTGAAGCTGAAATTTTGAGGGGTGGTAGATATGGGAATTCCGCAGCAGATGAACGGTTGGATCTTCCAAAGGACTTCCAAGCTGGGCTCTGGAGACCACACCCTAAACTCGTCCAGATTCCCGTCTGGATTTGACAGGGCTCCGGCATATCGTAGATTGTCAGAGATTCCTCCATCAGAACTGGACGAAATTTTCCAAGGTTGTTGTAGACTCGATTCCGCACAGTTCCACCGAAGCGATCGTTAAAACGACACTCGAGGAGGTGGTGGCGGCGGATATGCGTTCGCTGTCCAGAAAAACAGCACGGTCGCCCGAGGGCAATGTTGACGTTGAGCCCCCGAACTCCATGGATGATTCCTCCATGATCCGATAGAGATTGGAGTTGGTGTTGATGAAGGCCCTCGTTCGAACATGATGATCAGAGGCAGGGCATAGTCTTGGTTAAGCCAAGGTGACTAGTCAAGCCGGTGATGAAGAAGTCGACGTCGTAGTTGATCTGCAGTCGAGCCATTGATCCTTTTGCCGATCACACAGCGGAACTCTCAATGAAAGCACCAATGTCGGTGTCAAAACCGGCGGATCTCGGGTAGGGGGTCCCGAACTGTGCGTCTAAGGCTAATGGTAACAGGAGGTGGGGGACACGATGTTTACCCAGGTTCGGGCCCTCTCTATGGAGGTAATACCCTACTTCCTGCTTGATTGATCTTGATGATATGAGTATTACAAGAGTTGATCTACCACGAGATCGTAGAGGCTAAACCCTAGAAGCTAGCATATGATTATGATTGTGTATATATATCGACTAGCTTGGCCCTGGTTTATATAATGCACAAGAGGCCTAGGATAACAAGAGTCCTAGCCGAATACGCCGGTTGGGAGGAGTCCTTGTCTTGATCACCAAGTCTTGTGGAATCTTCCTTGTATGCGGCAGCTGTCCGAACTGGCCCATGAGTATACAGCCATGGGGGTCCTCGGCCCAATCCAACTGATCGGGAGACGACGTGGTGAGTACCCCCTAGTCCAGGAAGCCGTCAGTCATCATGGACGTTGGAGCCGTCCCAGTCGCCGGCCCGTGAGCGCGCCATGGACAAAGGAGCTCGTCGGAAGCGCGGCGCGGTGGCAAACGGGAGAGAGCCGCTATGAGGAGAGGCTCGGCAACGGTTGGCTGCGGTAGCGTTTCAGCAAGAGGCAGGGGCGCTGCGGCGGCGAAGAGAAGAAGGAGAGGAATGGCAAAGGGAGAGGAGGGCGCGTGTGCGTTTGCCACCCCCTCCCCCCTACTTATAGCCCCAGGTAGCGGACCCGAGGAGGCGAGAACGTGGGGGGTCGTGGGATTAACTGCGCCCATTCCCCCACGATCGCACGATTACCATGCAGTAACAACATGTATTAACTGCGCCCCGGAATCTCAACTGTCTGCCTCGGTCGCAGCGGATCCACGCGCGTGCCGAGGCCCGGTAGTGGCGGGGCCCAGCCAGCGGCGACGTCCCGTCGCACGCGTGGGCTGGCTGGGACTGGCCGGCGCCAGCAGGTGGCGTCGCGGACAGCGGGCAGCGAGACCGGCGCCCGGCTGGCATGCCACCTGGCTCCCGCCGCGATGTTTCAAAATCACCAGACGGCCAGCCCGGTCACGGCCGACTCCTACCAGTCAGCACTTCAGAAGACGGACGAAGCAAGACCATAAGACCACTCGGGGTAGGAAGCTGCTGAGGCTTCTCGCCTTTTCAGCCGCGGCGCCCCATCAGCTTCGGGGACTACTGTCGGAGTAAATGACCACGGGTAGCCTCATCTGCTCCCCATGGTATTTCAAGACATTGGGGCCGGCTGCGTCCCTCAAGCCTCAAGGGAAAAGAGCCGCCTTCTTTGAGCCGGCTGGTCCGAGCGGCCGGCTGCTAGAAGGCGGCGGAGCCCAGAGGGCGGCCATGAGGTGGGCCGACTCCTAGCAGGTGGCCCCTCAATCCCTCGAAGTCTGCACCTCATTATAACAACGAGACGGGGCGTGGCTATAGTGCAACCTGCCACCCCCTAATCCAGGGCAGAGCGTGGCCACAGTGCAGCATACTAGGCGGACATCCCTCGCCCGGCGCGTCACTGTTGCCACGTAGCCTGTGACATCACCCATGGCAGAGAAGGCCATGCTCCCACTACGGGCTGTCGGTACGGCCCGCAGGCTGCGGGCCCTACCTATCTGTGAGAAGCCAGAAGGCGGCGGGCCCTGACCAGTCGGCACGGGGGAGGCCGACTCCCCATAGGCGGCCCTCCTCTCCCTTAAAGTCTATGCGCCATTAATCAGAAGAGACGGGGAATGGCTACAGTGAACGCCCACCAGGCGGCGGCACTGTAGCCACGCTCTCCCCTACAAAGCGTGCATCATCAGTGGCGAGGCCATAGTACTAAGCAGCCGGCAGGACCCGCAAGCGGGGGGCGCGGCCTGTCAATGAATTACGAGACAACCGGCGGGAGCCACGAGGTGGCGGGCCCCAGCAGCCGACGGAGAAGCCGGCAACCATAGACCCTGACAGCCGGGTCCTACACCCTCCTAGATTACCATTGTACCCTTGGGGGGTAGGCCTATATAAACCCCTCAGGGCACCCATGCAAAGGGTTCTGCCCCTCAGATAACACACACACCATAGAGAGAGGAGTAGAGCTAGCCTTGCCCTTCTTCCTCCTCTAGACAAACAGCTGAAGGAGCAAGCTTGTAGCCACTTGTTGAGATGGTGATCATGCGGAGACCCCGCAGAGCAGGACTAGGGGTGTTATCTCCTAGGAGAGCCCCGAACTTGGGTAAGATGCGTCGGCGCACATGTCTACGCTTTATCCCGTTTCCAGGCACCGGCGACATCTCTCCCCCACCATGATAAGCCACCCTTTGGCATATGTCCCCCGACACCCCCGACAAGATGCTTAGCGTAGTGAGGGGTTTATACCCTGCTCTACTACTAGTTAGCAGTAGCATTGGGTATAAACCCGCGCTACTACTAAGTTGATAGTAGTAGTGCAGGTTATAAAACCCAAGCTGCTACTAAGTGGTAGTCACCGTGGCCCTGGGTCAGACCATAATAGTAGCGTGCGGTATAAGCCCCGCGCTACTACTAAGTTGATAGTAGTAGCGATGTGTATAAACCCTGCGCTACTACTAAGTGGTCCCCATTGTGCCCCTGGGACATGCCATACACTACACAAAATAGACACATCCGTGACATTTTGGCCCGAATGAAATTTTTTCTAGCATGCTTATGACACTTCTATGATGATAATTGTGAAAAAACCGGTATCATCATAGATGTGGTGGGATCCTACTTCTATGACAAAAAATCGTGACAGAAAAGGGCTTTTCGTCCTGGGCGGGCCGGAGACGCAGCTGCATGACATTCTTTGGGCCGCCCATGACGGAAAAAACCATGGTAGAAGCGAGGGCGAGGAAAATATCGGAGGAGTTCCCGGTTACGGCGGGTGGTCGGGGGCCGAGCGATGCACGTTTCTCTCGTACGTACACGCGTGTGTGCATGGCGTTGGGCTCTAACTGAACCCGAGCGAGGCGTTGGGCTCTAACTGAACCCGAGCGATTGCACTGCAGGCTACCGTTACTGAACCCGATCGATCGATCGATCCTTTGCTGTTAACTAAACCCGAGTGATTCCTTCGCTACTGCTGCTAACTGAAGCCGATCGATGCTGCCTCTGGATGAATAGTGAGCATTGTTGGGGGGGGGAGGGGTTAGATGAACAGTTCCCGGTGGGGGGGTTGGATGAACAGGATTCCGTGGTAGTAGAGGCCGTTGCCGCTGGATGAACAGTACCCCGATCGATCGAGCCGGTGGATGAACAGGACCCCGTGGAGGGCTGGTTGAACAAGACCCCGTGGAGGGCTGGTTGAACAGTAGCCGGTGGAGGGCTGGATGAACAGTAGCCCGTGGAGGGGTGGTTGAACAGGACCCCGTGGAGAGGGCTGGTTGAACAGTAGCTGGTGGAGGAGCGCGCGGTGGAGGCTGGATGAACAGGAGCCCGTGGATGAACAGTCGCAGGTGGAGGCTGGAGGAGGTCGACGGTGGATGAACAGTAGCCCATGGAGGCAGTCGACGGTGGAGATGAACAATATCCCGTGGAGTCCCGTTCTCAGGTACGCCACACCCTCCCGGCGAACATGACCCTGCTTTCGACCGTAGCGCTCCAACACAAGTCCGTTTCCTCCGTTTTGCGGTACGCCACACCCCTCCCGATCAACAGGACCCCGTTTCGACCGTAGGAGGTCCGTTTCCTCCATTTTGTGGTACGCCTGACCCCTCTCAATGAACAGTATCCCGTTTCAACCGTGGTCGGTCGAACACAAGGCTGTTTCCTCCGTTCTGCGGTACGCCAGGCCTCGTTTCCATCAGCTGTTCCGTCCAAGCTGTTTGGGTCCCGGCGAACAAAGACGCATTCCGCTGCCTCCGGCGAACACGACGCATTCCGTTGCCTCCCCATGAACACGACGACGACACAGTTTCTCCGTTCCGACCCAGCCATTTACACGAGCCCTGGCCGTACGTATGCACGAGTAGGCGTTCGAGACCCCGCCTGTATGTACGTATGTGGCTGTATTTACTTTCTTGCACCCTGGCTGTACGTACGTGTACAAGCTACGTGCGCGCCTCTACTACGGCACGTGCGTGCCTCTAGTACGACACGTGCGCGCCTCTAGTACGACACTTGCGCGCCTCTAGTACGACACGTGCACGCCTCTACTACGACACGTGCGTGCCTCTACATCGACCAGTATGTACGTACACGTCCGCGACCAGAATGACAACGCTACGTACGCTTCGACCAGGTGGGTCCCGAGTGCCAAGCACTTCCTTCCGTGTGAACATGTAGCTGGTGGGTCCTAGCAGTCAGGGGGCGAATCATTTTTTTGCCCATAATATGGATGCACTTCCTTGCGTGCGAAGATATAGCTGGTGGGTCCTAGCAGTCAGGGGGAAATGTTTTTTTCACGAAATAAGGTGGCCCGTCCGGTGGGTCCCTGCTGTCAGGTGGATGAATCATTATTTTCCGTGTAATAAGGAGGCACTTCCTTGCTGCGGCCGTGGACCCAGCTGTCAGCCTCTCTATGTACAGTACTCTTCCGGTGGAAGTCGTTCCTTGACCACATTGACCACGCTGCGCCGAGAGCACGAGGGCGGTGGACGACGGCGAGGCCTAGGAAGGGGATGACGCGGAGCCAGGGAAGAAGTGGCAGTGGAAGCCCACGCTGACAGGAGTACGAGGGTTCACTCGTTCGGCTGCGGTGTGAGCCTATCGTCACCGCTAGGCCTGGCTAGCGGTGGGAGTAGTAGGGGGCGGTGAGGCCTCAACGGCAGCACAGCAAGCCACTGGAGGCAGGAGTAGGCGGTCTCGTCGGCGCTGGTTTGGGCGGCTGGTGCAAGAAGAGCAGCTATTGGAGAAACAACATGACCATTCAATTCAAATCCAAGGGTCACTGCTGCTAGAATCATTTATTGACTAAGTTGACAAAGCCCTGCGTACGCGTCAACTTAGTAGGCCCTTAGGTCAGCCTCCGAACCGGTGCGCCCTAGATGTCAGTGGGAGGAATCATTTTTTTCGCATAATAAGGAGGCAGTTGATTGCGTGCGGCCAGGCCAGTGGAGGGAGTAGGGTGGGCCAGTGAAGCCTGCGCGGCATGACAGCGGGCCACAAGAGGAGGGGGCAGGCAGTCCTGCCAGCGCTGGTTTAGGCGGCTGGAGCAGGAAGATCAGAGATTGAAGAAGCACGTCGGCCGTTGGATGGACATCCAACAGTCACTGCTGCTAGAATCGTGTGTTGACTGACAAAGCCTTGCGTAAACAAGTCAGCCTCGAAATTTGTGGCGTGTACAGCCCATTTGCTATTATTTTTATAATTTTTACTCATTTTCTAATTCATATGGACTTTATTTTAGCCCATTTTCCATTTTTAGAATTGCTGCCCATTTTCTGGTCAGTACCAGGGTTAAAAAATTGAACTAAAAATGTGCGAAATTTTGAAAATTCGCATTTTTTTGCTGGGGAACAAAATATTCTTAATCCAAAAATTCTTGCTGCCATTTGCTGTGTACACACAGTTTTGCCTGATGAATGAAACCATGCTGCCATCATGATCCTTGCTGTCGGTTATCTCCTGGTTAATCAGATAATTCAGTCCAAGAAACAAAGAGCGTGTACCAAGGCTACTTACCAGCCTCCAGTCAAAAATTCCCGAAGGCCCAGAGAAGCTGGGATCCTACTCAAAGACCTTGTAGTGACAGTGATTGTATTCTGTGAAATAACATGTCCGGTACATGCGAACGATCATAAATCGCTCGCCATCGTCTGATCAAGCCAGGAACCACTTGCAACTGCCATGCCGCTTTTCTTTGAAAGGTTTTGGGATTAGGAAGGGTAGGAGTCAAATAAAAAAGGGCTCTTAATGTAGTCAATCTTAAGAACAGCATGTTATGAGCATGAATATTTCTTCAGCAAATGTTGATAGTAATATAAGCAAGCCATCATGATATCATAGGAAAGTAACATACTGCTGTAACAACCATTTGTAGCGATGACTGGAGTAGGCCAGCAATACGTCCAGCCATAGAAGGAGTTAACAGCGTAAATGAAGCCCTTGTGTTCAATGGCATCAGAGAACCATGTAGGATGTATGATCCCGCGATGGACGTGCGGATTTATCCACTTACCACAGTGACCTGTCAGATAGGCGAGACTGCAGTTGAAGAACGCAATTAGCCTGAAGTCTTTATAATTCACAGATCTTGTGGACACTTGGCAAATTACAACCTTGAGCAAATCAAACTTGGTATCATGTTGGCTACTGTAAGATTCCAAGTATTCTGGACAGCGGTGCCAAAGCAGTGCAATGTTAATCGAAGGAAGGGGGATCAATCGCCGGGTGTAGACCTCCACGAGCATCCAGCTGCCGCCACCGTCGACGAGCACCATCCAAGACGTGTTCATGCCGACCCAGTACATACCGTTAATGTAGTTGAGGGTGACGGGGATTGGATCACAGTCAAGAGGGTTGATGCTCGCCACCCTACGATTGTTATGCTGCGTGACATGCCGCTTCTGAAGATCAGGCGGCATCAGCAAGCAAGGAGCTGGCTTAAAAAGCTCCGGCCCGAGGGCTTTGAGTAAACAGTACAGCCCCGACAAGCCCGCGGTGAGCGGCATGGTACTGAGATTGTCCACACGCGAAACAATGACCTTGATTACCTCTGTGGGGAGCGAATTCCATCCACTCTTTCGGCGGACGCTGCTCGGTTCTGCCATTGTTAGTGCTTGGGTTTCGGAAGAGGGGGGAGGCGCCTTCGTGGGGATGGAAGATTGGACGATTATGTGCGGACAAGGATGGAGAAGCGAATATGTGCTGTGGGAAGTGGACAGGTGATGATGACTACAGCACGCCGCTTGACTTACGAGACACATACCAGCAGCGTAGGGTCATATCGATGCCAGACAACTTGCTTGAGTGATCACAGTACTGGTACTCCCTACAGTACCTACTACTATGCCCTAACTTGCTTGACTAGAGTAGTAGTGGAGTAGGACTCTGCTCTACTACTAGCACCAGAGGATTAGTATATTCTAATCTAAAATAGTTACAAACTTCAATGCCCGAGCGTGGAACGACTACGAACCGCCATCGGTGCTAACTCCAATCCCCAGCAAATGTTCGCTGGCAGACATGGTAGTTGCAAACGCCCGCGACACAGTTATAGTACATGTGTGTAGCGACCCGACCTCAGACGGTCAAGCCTTCGTATTCTTGTGCCATCCTCGGATCAGTATCTTTGGCACACACAAAGACATCAATGTATATATCAAAGTGCAATCACATGTATAAATAACGTAAAATGATATATACCTCATAATACTCAGCGGAAACAATCAAACGGGTGTGGAGTCCCATCAACGCCATCGGCAGGTTGAGTGTAGACCGTAACCTGTACCGTACTCTTACTTGTCGAGGAAATATACGCAACATGATACGTTGCAGCCGTGTAGGTCAAGAGACATTGAATGTACCGGCAAGATCACAATATGAGAAAACAGATGATAAAACTATACTATATGCAATATGGCTTTATGGCTCAGATTCGAGTTTTGTCTGCATAAAAGCTGATTTTATTTTCCCTACATCAAAGGAATAGAATGTAGTCTGTACTAAGGAGTTTTCTATCATGACATGGTTCCGCCAACCGATGTCTCATAGCCCAAAATTCATCATATGTTGCCCACAATTAAGTTATCAATCCGGTGTTGAGAGTTTCGAGATAGATCCAAGTCCAGATGCTCAAATTGTCCGTGAATCGGGACACGGCTAATCGATTAGGTTATAAACCCTCTGCAGAGGTTTGTACACTTTACCCGCAAGATTCGATCCTCTTTTACGTTCTCGCACTTCAGGTGTTTGAGAACAAGATGACCAAACATGGTCTTCAAGAGTTCCTCCGACCACCGTCCTGCACTCATCCCATCCTACCGTAGTTCTACATCTGCTAGTACCGGCCCCAGCCAGAGTCACCACTAAGGTCAACCAAGCAAGAGCCCATAATGACTTGCGGTTGCACAGGTAAGCATCCGGGCATGAAGTATTCTTCCGTCTCTTAGAGTCCGGGTGAAGCTTTCCGCAAGATGTCATGGAGATTCTCCATGCATCCCGGCCAACCACTGGGTTCTCCAGGTGCCCACAACCGTCCTTCACCCAAAGAGTGTGTATTGAATTCTTGTCTCGAGTCTTGAAGTCTTGAGGTCTTGAAGATGCAGTCCTTGCAGATTCCATCATGGAGTTGTCGTCATTGACGAGAGTCCTCCTTCTTCACACCACTCTCGTGCACTCATACCAAACCCCGTCTACTATAGCGTAGCATCAAAATAAAATATCGTCCGGGCTTGGTAACAGGTGATGGGTTCCTACCTCATGCATACTACTCAACTACAAGAATTTCAATATCACTACTGAGGGGTGGTTGCAAAGATGCCACTAAATGCAATAAAACATAGGTATGAAAGCATGGTCAAAGTGAACTTGCACGGTTGACGATCTTGAAAACTAGGGTTTCGTAGTAGCAATCTTCGCACTCCGGAAACTCTACCGAGGCAAACAATAACTATAATAAGCACATAGCATAACATCACTTAACACAATAACATAACAAAGTAACACACCAAAACCAACAAATCAAAACTCATAGGAAAAACTCAAAGAAAACCCATTCATAGTTGTCCTACTTCAAGCAACAACTAAAACTAGTTTTATATAACAAAAAATTTTCTAACATAACCTATCCATGGTTTTAGGTTAACTTAACAGAAAAGAAGTCACTAAGCAACTAGGAGCAAAAAGAATTAATTTAAAAGCTATTATAAAACTCCTATTAGGCCTAATTCAATTTCTATTAAGGAAAATAAACTAAAACTTTTATTTATTATAAATAAAAGTTCATCCTATAAAGTGA
The DNA here is from genome assembly GCA_021605145.1 of Aegilops bicornis. NCBI lineage: Eukaryota > Viridiplantae > Streptophyta > Magnoliopsida > Poales > Poaceae > Aegilops > Aegilops bicornis. The sequence goes on from CM038675.1 coordinate 197,308,829, forward strand.
CAGAAACTATCCTAGAATAATCAATAACATGTTAAAAATAAATTTATTTACTAATTAAATTAATAGGAAAACAAGAGCTAGCTAATTAATTAGGATTAACAAGATTCTGCTTAAAACTAATTATTTATTAATCCTAAAATACCCAAATTAATTTCTATGGTTTGGCAATGTCAAAATAAAGTTGGGACAAAAATAATCATCCAAAAATAATTTTTCTAACTCAAGTTATATCAGATTTACCATTCTGACTAAAACTAAAATAAAGCAATTTTAATTAATTTTAACATAGCTAAATATATTTTCTACAGAAACTATAGAAAATTTTCCAACCAACAAAAAAAGATCACCTAAAAATATTAAACATAATAAAAGATATGAATTTTTCAAAACAGGAACTATTCTGTTAAAGCAGAAAATGAAAATAAAAGAAAAAGGGCCTAATGGGCCTAAACTACACCCTGTGCGTAATATAACTAAACGGGCCTAGGGTTTTAAACGAATCGGCCGATTTAAATAAAAAAACTAACTTAAAATAAACCGGACTAACTAAACCGGACCGAACCGGTTTTTATATAAAAACATACCCCTTCGGGGGGGGGGGGATCTAATCTCGACCGTAGATGGGGGATCAGACGGACGAGGAGGGAGAGAGAGCTCACCGTGGGGAAGGTCGACGGCGAGCGGCTCGACGCCGGGCGGGCGCGGCGGGCGCCCGATCGCCGGCGGGCTCGGGCGAGGCACGGGCGGACGCGGCTCGACGGCGAGCCCAACGGTGGTCGAGGTGGCGTCCGAGGTGGAAGGAGGCGGACGGCGGCGAGGTCGAGGCGGCGGTGGCGTTCGGGCGTCGACGGTGGTGGCGCTCCGGTGGGTGTTGGGGGTGAGCGAGGGCACGGGGAGGTGTGGTCGAGCGAGGGGAGTCCGGAGGTGGTCTCGGGCGAGCTCGGGGTGGTCGGGGGTGGCCGGAACGGGCTAATGGCGCGGCGGCGGCTCTCGGGCTCCGGCGAGTTCGAGAGGGAGGAGGAGGGGTTCCGGTGAGGGGCGAGGGGGGGAAACGGGGTGCGGGGGGTCGACTTAAATAGGCGGGGCCTCGGGTCTCGCCGGGGCGATCGGAGGATCGGCATCCGGATCGCCGGGATCCGGTGATCCGCGGACCAGCGGCGGCGTGGCGGCGGCGGTAGCAGACGGGGTGGGTCCCGTGGTCATGAGAGGGAGAGGGGAGAGAGCGAGCGGGTGGTCAAGCGGAGGGAGTTCGGGCTGGGTGAGTGAGGTCGGCGCTGGCTGGCCATTGGCTGTGGCCGGGCCGGGCCAGCCGGGGAGGTGCGGCACTGGCTGGGCCTGGGTGGCTGCCGGGCGCCTGGTTTTTTTTGTTTTTGTTTTTTAATAAAACAAAACAGAATTAAAACAATAACTATAAATATTTTATATAGGGTATATATATATACCAAAATGATCAGGGAAATATTCCCTATCATTTGAACATTTTTCCAAAGGCAAAATCCAAACTTTATAAAAATTCATTTTTTTTCAAATTCAAATAAAATTCAGATTTGAATCCAAAACTTTTGGCATTGTTTTCTTCTGACATATTTGGAGTGTCATGTTACTCCTCTCATACTTTTTCAAGTAGTTGTCAGGCATAGTTTTGAAATGAATTCCACTTGCCAAAATTTGAATTCAAATACCAAAACTCAATTTTTTGAAAGGGGTTTCAAGGCACTTTCAAATGACTTTCAATTTGATAATTTTTAACTTCCAACTCATATTTCATATAATTGAAGAAGTCATTTTATCTTCCCTCATGAAAATCATTGAGTTGCATAAAGTTTTGAAATTGAAATATTCCCAAATGAAATTCAAATCTTTTTTCCAAAACCCTTTTCTTTTCAAAATGGAAGAAGTCATGTCATCTTCACTCTAGGGTTTGGTGTCGGAATGAACTTGAGTTCATGGGGATCCAAAAGGCAAAGGGAAAAGTTTTGGGAAAGTCATCTCATTCCCTCTCATTCAACTTTCAAAAGTTTCAAGTTCCACTCAATTTCACTCAATCAATCAGACAAACAATCAGACAACAAGCATAGTTATTTATTTAATATAACATTCCAAAATTTAAAATTTTGGGATGTTACAAACCTACCACACTTAAAATGAATCTCGTCCTCGAGATTCGAAGAGGCTAGCAAGAAAAGGTTAGGGGTTGGGGGTCTTCTAGCAAATGTTTTGGTCAGAAAGGTCAGGGGTGCTACCACACTTAAAAAACAAGGTCATGGTTCCAATAAACTCAGATACTTCCTCTGGAGTGCTGACAATGTATGTCCCTTCACATATCTTACAATAGCTCCTTCATTAAGGCTCTTCCGCTGTAAGTATAGGGTGTTCCTCAAAATCTTGGGTCGGTGTGTCAAAGTTGAAGTTCGTCCAAGACTGGATCTACTTAGCTGATAGGTCTGTGTCCATTCTAGACAACTATCGAAACACTCATGGTGGTCTACCATTAATGGTTTCTCCTGCAGAGAACGGGTCTGGGTTGAACTTCACCGTATAACCTACGATTGGCAACGGTTGCCTGTAAAGGGTTCCATCGTACTACCATTCTATGGTTTTATGGCTTATCGTGTCGACAATCTTCTAAGGTTTTCGAGGCTCTCTGATTTTCCATCAACATATGATAGTTCATGATAGAATTCTTCGGTATGGGGCCAATCCATCCTGCATTTGAATCATTACCACATACGTAAATATCGAATCACGTATTCTAACACTTGGGCATACTCACAAGCATTGCAGAATTTCTCTTGTTCTCGAACCGGGTTCGAGTAATTCCATGGTTTCGCAAGCCAAACAAAACATCTATTGTTACTTCACCACTCTCGTGGTTTTTGCGTAACCTTCCGGGTGTGTCCTATTTCTCCGCAAATCTTGCGAGCACAAGGTTTTCTTCTTGGTGTATCATTGTGCTTCCGGATAAGACGTGATCTCATCGTGGTCTTCTTGAATTCCTCCCAAGTTCTTGCTCCTTTAAATCCTTGTATGGATTGATGCATTCTCCACCGAGTTGCAGCACTTTACGTAAAGTAATCAAGAGCGTATTGGACCTCATACTTCCTTGAAACCAAATTGTTCCCGAAGTGATTCTCCATGTTCTGCATCCATAGCTCTGCCTCCGGCTGAGTCTTCGGTCTAGAGAATATCAGTCCAACTTCATTCATCATCTATGGGGTTCAAGGGTTTTAAGGTGAGATGAGAGAGAGGTGGGGAGGGATATACACACAATACAAACAATAGTTTTTGAAGAAACAAGTTTTACTTTGTGGCTGTCAGAAAACATCAAACAAATGACAGCTCACACATCGTCGCATCTAACGTAAGTGTGTAACAGGGGTTTGGTCTTCTAAAGGTCAAATATTTCTTCTGATTCTTCAAGTCGTCTGAGTCTTCAACTGGTGTAGCTTCAACTCTTCTAATGCATGGTCAAATCCTCTTTACTCTGAAGAGGCCATCAGTTATCCGATATCTTGTCCTTCTTGGAGCGGCTTCAGTTGATTCTTCATGTGATCAAAAAGGGAAAGGTGTATATTCTAACTATTTGAGGTGAGAGTGTCTATTTGATAAAATCAGAAAAGATGAGGAGTAAGAGTCTTTTTGGAAATAAAGTTTTTGAGATATTCTGTCCAAGGGGCTTTCCGATTTCTAGGGTCACGTTCTCTGATCAACATTTGCTCGATACCATCTCTCAGAGCGACCCGACCTCGACGGTCAAGCCTACGTGTTCTTGTGCCATCCTCGGATCGGTATCTTGGCACACACGAGACATCGCTGTATATATCAAAGTGCAATCACATGTATAAATAACGTAAAATGATATATACCTCATAATACTCAGCGGAAACAATCAAACGGGTGTGGAGTCCCATCAACGCCATCGGCAGGTTGAGTGTAGACCGTAACCCTGTACTGCATTTCTTACTTGTCGAGGAAATATCTCGCAACATGATACGTTACAGCCGTGTAGGTCAAGACATTGAATGTACCGGCAAGATCACAATATGAGAAAACAGATGATAAAACTATACTATATGCAATATGGCTTTATGGCTCAGATTCGAGTTTTGTTTGCATAAAAGCTGATTTTATTTTCCCTACATCAAAGGAATAGAATGTAGTCTGTACTAAGGAGTTTTCTATCATGACATGGTTCCGCCTAACCGATGTCTCATAGCCCAAAATTCATCATATGTTGCCCACAATTAAGTTATCAATCCGGTGTTGAGAGTTCCGAGATAGATCCAAGTCCGGATGCTCAAATTGTCCGTAATCGGGACACGGCTAATCGATTAGGTTTAAAACCCTCTGCAGAGGTTTGTACACTTTACCCGCAAGATTCGATCCCTCTTTTTTACGTTCTCGCACTTCAGGGTGTTTGAGAACAAGATGACCGAAACATGGTCTTCCGAAGAGTTCCTCTGACCACTGTCCGGTACTCATCCCATCCTACCGTAGTTCTACATCTGCTAGTACCGTCCCAGCCAGAGTCACCACTAAGGTCAACCAAGCCAGAGCCCATAATGACTTGCGGTTGCACAGGTAAGCTTCCGGTCATGAAGTATTCTTCCGTCTCTTTGAGTCCGGGTGAAGCTTTCCGCAAGATGTCATGGCGCTTCTCCATGCATCCCGGCCAACCACTGGGTTCTCCAGGGTGCCCGTCAACCGTCCTTCACCCAGTAGTGTGTATTGAATTCTTGTCTCGAGTCTTGAAGTCTTGAGGTCTTGAAGATGCAGTCCTTGCAGATTCCATCATGGAGTTATCGTCATTGACGTAGAGTCCTCCTTCTTCACACCACTCTCGTGCACTCATACCAAACCCCGTCTACTATAGCGTAGCATCAAAATAAAAAATCGTCCCGGCTTGGTAACAGGGTGATGGGTTCCTACCTCATGCATACTACTCAACTACAAGAATTTCAATATCACTACATGAGGGGTGGTTGCAAAGATGCCACTAAATGCAATAAAACATAGGTATGAAAGCATGGTCAAAGTGAACTTGCACGGTTGACGATCTTGAAAACTAGGGTTTCGTAGTAGCAATCTTCGCACTCGGAAACTCTACCGAGGCAAACAATAACTATAATAAGCACATAGCATAACATCACTTAACACAATAACATAACAAAGTAACACACCAAAACCAACAAATCAAAACTCATAGGAAAAACTCAAGAAAACCCATTCATAGTTGTCCTACTTCAAGCAACAACTAAAACTAGTTTTATATAACAAAAATTTTCTAACATAACCTATCCATGGTTTTAGGTTAACTTAACAGAAAAGAAGTCACTAAGCAACTAGGAGCAAAAAGAATTAATTTAAAAGCTATTATAAAACTCCTATTAGGCCTAATTCAATTTCTATTAAGGAAAATAAAATAAAACTTTTATTTATTATAAATAAAAGTTCATCCTATAAAGTGACAGAAACTATCCTAGAATAATCAATAACATGTTAAAAATAAATTTATTTACTAATTAAATTAATAGGAAAACAGTAGCTAGCTAATTAATTAGGATTAACAAGATTCTGCTTAAAACTAATTATTTATTAATCCTAAAATACTCAAATTAATTTCTATGGTTTGGCAATGTCAAAATAAAGTTGGGACAAAAATAATCATCCAAAAATAATTTTTCTAACTCAAGTTATATCAGATTTACCATTCTGACTAAAACTAAAATAAAGCAATTTTAATTAATTTTAACATAGCTAAATATATTTTCTACAGAAACTATAGAAAATTTGCCAACCAACAAAAAAAGAATCACCTAAAAATATTAAACAGAATAAAAGATATGAATTTTTCAAAACAGGAACTATTCTGTTAAAACAGAAAATGAAAATAAAAGAAAAAGGGCCTAATGGGCCTAAACTACACCCTGTGCGTAATATAACTAAACGGGCCTAGGGTTTTAAACGAATCGGCCGATTTAAATAAAAAAACTAACTTAAAATAAACCGGACTAACTAAACCGGACCGAACCGGTTTTTATATAAAAAACATACCCCTTCGGGGGGGGGGGATCTAATCTCGACCGTAGATGGGGGATCGGACGGACGATGAGGGAGAGAGAGCTCACCGTGGGGAAGGTCGACGGCGAGCGGCTCGGACGTCGGCGGCGGCGGCGCTCCGATCGTCGGCGGGCTCCGGCGAGGGCACGGGCGTGACGCGGGCGTTCGACGGCGAGCCCAACGGTGGTCGAGGTGGCGTCCCGAGGTGGAAGGAGGCGGACGGCGAGGTCGAGGCGGCAGTGGCGTTCAAGCGTCGGCAGTGGTGGCGCTCCGGTGGGTTTTGGGGTGAGCGAGGGCACGGGGAGGTGTGGTCGAGCGAGGGGAGTCCGGAGGTGGTCTCGGGCGAGCTCGGGGTGGTCGGGGGTGGCCAGAACGGGCTAATGGCGCGGCGGCGGCTCTCGGGCTCCGGTGAGTTCGAGAGGGAGGAGGAGGGTTCGGTTAGGGCGAGGGAATGGGGTGCGGGGGTCGACTTAAATAGGCGGGGCCTCGGGTCTCGCTTGGGGCGATCGGAGGATCGGCATCCCGGATCCTTCGAGATCCGGCTATCCCATGGGCGGCGACGTGGCGTGGGCGAGGTAGACGACGGGGTGGGTCCGTGGTCATGAGAGGAGAGGGGGAGAGAGCGAGCGGGTGGCCGAAGCGGAGGGAGTTCGGGCGCGGGGTGAGTGAGGCTGGCTGGCTGGCTGATTGGTGGGCAGTGGGCCGGGCCAGTCAGTGAGAGGCTGGCCGGGCCTGGGTGGTTTGGCGCCTGGGGTTTTTTTCTTTTTTCTTTTTTAATAAAACAAAAACAGAATTAAAACAATAACTATAAATATTTTATATAGGGTATATATATACCAAAATGATCAGGGAATATTCCTATCATTTGAACATTTTTCCAAAGGCAAAATCCAAACTTTATAAAAATTCATTTTTTCAAATTCAAATAAAATTCAGATTTGAATCCAAAACTTTTGGCATTGTTTTCTTGACATATTTGGAGTGTCATGTTACTCCTCTCATACTTTTTCAAGTAGTTGTCAGGCATAGTTTTGAAATGAATTCCACTTGCCAAAATTTGAATTCAAATACCAAAACTCAATTTTTTTGAAAGGGGGTTTCAAGGCACTTTCAAATGACTTTCAATTTGATAATTTTTAACTTCCAACTCATATTTCATATAATTGAAGAAGTAATTTTATCTTCCCTCATGAAAATCATTAAGTTGCATAAAGTTTTGAATTTGAAATATTCCCAAATGAAATTCAAATCTTTTTTCCAAAACCCTTTTCTTTTCAAAATGGAAGAAGTCATGTCATCTTCACTCTAGGGTTTGGTGTCGGAATGAACTTGAGTTCATGGGGATCCAAAAGGCAAAGGGAAAAGTTTTGGGAAAGTCATCTCATTCCCTCTCATTCAACTTTCAAAAGTTTCAAGTTCCACTCAATTTCACTCAATCAATCAGACAAACAATTAGACAACAAGCATAGTTATTTATTTAATATAACATTCCAAAATTTAAAATTTTGGGATGTTACAATGTGTAAGGGTGGCGGTTTTGTCAAATACCATGTCTTATAAATAGGCCACCGTCAGATGGAAATCTGGCGGTTACGTGGGATTCACAATGATTGAGCTCGTGGAGAACAATCGCCAGATATCATTACTAAAAAAGGTTAAAGCACCCGGGGCTATAACTTGCACCGGCTGACGACTAACAATGATACTAACGTAGTTGTAAAATGGTCAAAGATCGTGTCTACGTGGTGTTTGGAATTATATGAAAAAAAACTAGCAAGATGCACATGCATTGCACGGAACATCAAGATGCATTTTTTTACAAAACACCTGTTGTGATTGACCCATGCAGGAGTTATCCCATGTGTAAAAACTAATGTTATCTCGAGAATTTTATCGGAAACTTGGTATCTCGACCATTTCATCAAAAAAAGATATCCCGAGAAAGATGATAGATAAGGTGAGGAGGAGTGGGGCGTGGTGGTGACTGGTGGTCGTACTGGGCGGAGGCATGGGGATGGACGGCGCCGGCAGCGGCCACCATGCCAGATTGTTCCAGAGACTTCCTTTTTTAATTGCTCGACAATGAGGTTGTGGGACATAAGGATGAACGAGGCAAGGCCATATCTGTAAATGTGGAGAGAGGTGCAGGTATCTTTTGTAAAAATTGTCATAGTTTGCTTTCTATCCATCAGATATAGATCAGATGGTCTATACTATAAGATGGCTGGCACACCATCATCACCAACTCGGTTTTTTCTCTACTCCTACTCCTATATTACTTATACTTATCTACACTCTTATAAAAAACAGAGTTGGTGATGATGGTGTGCCTGCCATCCTGCAATATAGGCCATCCGATTTATATCTGACGGATAGGAAGGAAACTATGGCAATTTTGCAAAAAGGTACCCACACACCTCTCCACATTTGCAAATAAGGCCTTCCCTCGTTCATCCTTCTATATCACAAGATTACTTATACTTATCTCTACTCTTATAAAAAGCAGAGTTGGTGATGATGGTGTGCCTGCCATCCTGCAATATAGGCCGTCTGATCTATATCTAACGGATAGGAAGGAAACTATGACAATTTACCCGCACTCCTCTCCATATTTGCAGATACGGACTTCCCTCATTTATCCTTTTCTCCCACAAGATAAACTACTCATACAAATGCATCTTCATGTTCCGTCCAACGCACGGGCATCTTGCTAGTTCTCCTATAAAAGACTCAGTTGGTGATGATGGTGTGTATGCCATCCGCCATTTCTGACCATTAGATCTGCATCTAACGGCTGTGATGTAAGTTGTGGCCTTTTGCAACAATTCCCACTTCTCTGCTCCAGTTTACACAAAACCCCTTAGTATCTTGAAACCAACCACATTCCTCCCTTACCTCATCAAAACAGCCCAGAGAATATATTTGGAGTGAAACATAAGATATTTTTAGTGATATGTATATCAAAACTAAACTGTTTTCTTTCAAATTTGTGAATATGTATTATTCTACTTTGGATCCATTGCAATGGACGGGCTCATTGCTATAAAGGTTTATCTCTTGCATCGTCCGAAACGAACACCTGGTGTACTGGTTCGGGTCGGATGCTTGCAGCGCGATGGCCTGAGTTTGAATTTTGTCCTAAACTGTAGCTTTTTATATTTTTATAATATATACTTCTTTCGCTACTGTACTGGGAGTGGAACCCACAAAGTACTTAGAATACAAGATTAAGGATGGATTCGTTTCTTTCTAACTTTCTGTACGAATCTGTAGCCAGCCTGCAAGTAATGTACACTGTACTGACAGTGGAACCCACAGAGTACTTAGAATACAAGATTAAGGATGCAATTAACTTTTTATAGAGGGAGAATCATACACGCAATTAACTCAAATGGATTGGACATGACTCTATTATTCTCCAATGGCACCGACAAGTTTCCTCCTGCGGGCCGGAGTAGGTTTCTCGGTTTGCATGCGGGTTTAACGGAGGGGTTTGATGGAGGTGAGGAGGCGTGTTCATCCAAAGGCGTCAGTGGCGCAAAGATTATTCGATTTGACAGCTACTAGTATATTATAAAAAAGAAAGAAGAGTAGTAGAGATAGAGATAAGAGTAGAGATAGAGACTAGGGAGGAGCACCATCTACTGCTTCGTGTGCTACTCCCGCGCTCCATTTGGCGGCCGCAACATACCCTACATCCATTCCCTCCTGCACTCCATTCGGCGGCCGCAACGTCCCCTACAACCACTCCCTCCTGCGCTCCATTCGGTTGGCGCTGTTGAAATTTGGGGAGCGCACTCTCGCGACTGTTGGCAGCGACGACTTCACCGACGACGACTTCTTCCCCGACCTCAGCAACCTCTTCCTCAACGACATGGGCGATAACCACAATGCCAACGGTGCTGCTCCCATTGCACCGTATGTGTTTCTGTCCTTCCTGTTTGAAATCATGGTAGAATTCATGTTTCTAGTCTGTGTCCTAGATTCGACCTGTTCATCTACTATGCTAGTCCACATGATTAGTTTAACCTCTATTATAGCCGTCATGATTTATTTTGTTCTTATTCAGACTAAATCTCGTAGTAACTTGCTCATATATTCAACTGGCGCACCGTCCCCTACAGCCACTCCCGTTTCATGGAAGGCCTGGTCGATGCCTCCAAGGAGCCGTTCGTCTACTGTTATGAGTGCCCGATGCCGTTTTGGGGCTCGCCAGCAGACCTCGTGCATCACCTCACGCGGTCATCCGTCTATCACTACTGGCCCGCGGCGAAGAACATCAAGTACGAGACGTGCTACCCGTTCACCGTGCCGGAGTCGCTGGAGGATCACCGCCGCCTGCTAGTCTCGGAGGAGGATGGCAGCATCTTCCTCTTGATCGTGGGCACCGGCGAGGCCCGCGCAGGCCGCCGCCCCGTCTCTGTAGTGTGTGTCAGGCGGCGCTTGTGGCCGACAATCGACACGAGGCCGATGTATGGGTGCGTGCTCACTGTTACTACCCCTCCGAATTACGTGGGCGGTGACACTAGCTACATCAAGCTGACTAGGACTATGCCGAGCTGGGACCTTCCCGTCGATGTGGACATGGAAGACGCATGGTATGATTTGGCCCCCAACGTGGTGCACGGGGACTCCAAGGAGGTTCACCTGGACATATGCATTACCATGTTAAATGTTGATCATTAGTCTTCGCTTAATGTAATACGCTGTCTAAGCATGTGGATACTTTCATGCATGATCTTGCTCTATTGGAGTATCGCGCATGAATAAAAGTGTATCCATTTATGGTTTAGTCTAGAATTTCCATGTATGAAATTTTTACTACAGTACTGGTGAAAGACTTATGATGAACCATTTCTTACATCTCCTCTGCCCCCTTCCAAGTCATCCAGATTTAATCCCTCCGTCTAGGTGTATAAGGGCATGGATAATACTTAATAGTATAGCCAACTATTGACTATAAGAAAGTGCCATGTCATCTGTAGCCAACATGTATAACGATCGATACTCAAAAACTAATTCTTAAAGATCATTTCTTGCAAAGCACAATAAGTGTTATTTCTTCACAAGTTTTGGATGCGGGTTGAACAGTTGAACACTTTTGTTTGCAAAAGATACTTTTTTATCTATTTCACCTGGATGTTTGTGAGCTCTAGAGATGAAATAATATCCGAAGAAACCTATCGATACCCGTTACACATGAGATGACCCCCACATCCTTTGTCAAAATAAACAACTCCCCGATCAATGCATTTCACTGTTCCGTGCAACGCACGGGCACCTTACTATAGATTAGTACGACCAAAAATTGAACTAACATTATATATAGTACGATAAATGCTGATGCATGTCACCTAAAATTATATCATTGAAAACTATGTTCAAATACGAATCCAACGATATAGTTTTTGTTGACATGCACTACCATTTTGTCAGTTAAATCATCAGTCAAATTCAATGGGGGACTAATAAACCACGACCGATATAGTACTAGTGTAGAGGGTGGCGCTGCACGCGAGACTCACCTCACTCGTGGCGCGGCAGTAAAGCCGTCATATCACAAAACCCAACCACTCCTAGTAATAAGTGGCCTGGTAAAATAAACGGACAAGCAACCATCACATCCCTCTGTCTTTTTTGCATTTCATCTCTCTGCATTTACTTTCTCCGATTCATCTCGCACACTCGATCCCTAGCTACTACTCCTAGTATCCCTAGCTACTACTCCTAGGGCCAGTTCTTTTGGCGGCTTAAAAAATAAGCCGTCTATTCCCCAGCTTTTCCCATAAGACTAGTCACATTGGAGAGTAACATTAAGGCACCTCACTCATTTATTTGGGCTACTAAACTACAACTAGTACCTCTGTCCTGGTTCATTTGTCACCATTGTAATTTGTGCTAAATTTTGACCAAAGATTTAACTGATAAAATGTTAGTGCATGTGACATATGCACGTACTTACAAAATGGGTACGGATACACAAGGTTTCCAAACTTTTCATTTTACATACTTAATTAAGGATGCTAATAATTCCCAAACGTTCGGGATTTATCATTTGCGTCCCAAAACTACTAAGATCGCCTTATAAAACTAAATTATATTCCTAATAAAAGCCATGACGCTCGCATGAGCGCTTGTGGCGCGCCACGAGTGCCCTGGTGCGTGGCCGTTTCCCAGCGCGACGACACAACGCCTCTTCCTCAGCCTAGCAACTCGCGAGGCGCTGATTGGCGGCTTGCCGGCGGGCGAGCGCGATCTCACTGGTGTGGTGATCCGGCGCCAACAAGTACTCCTCCTTGCTGGAAGCGTGCACCCGGTCCACGTACCGCCAAGCGTAGATGAGGCGCTTGGGCCCGACTGCAATCAGGGCTTTGGCACGGGCGTCCTACGCCACCCTCACAGCCCTCGCACGAGCCTTATGCCAAAGAGCCAATTGCCTGACTCTCTCGGAGTTTGCCCCACGACGTGCTTCTCTTCCTCGGCCTTCTTCTCCGCCTCTATTTTGGCGCACTCTGCCGGAGGCAAAGCCTCCCACAAGGCAACATCAATTTCTTTCCAAAGCTCCTCAAGGCTGGGGGGCTCGGCGGGCGGCATGGCGTTCTCCTCATAGTGGGGAGCCGACGCGTCCTCGGAAGTGCGTGCTGGCGAGATTGGGAACGCCAACGCGCCCCCCTCGACGCGTCGCGGTGAGGAGCGGAACACCGACGTGTCCTCCTTGACTATTGGCGGCGAGGAACGGAATGGCGATGCGCCCTCCTTGACTAGTGGCGGCGAGGAACGGAACGGCGACGCGTGACCGTCTTCCTGGTGCAGCGAGGGGCGCCTAGGGCTTGGGAGGGGGAATGCCATGGTGGTCGACGTGAGAGGGAGGGGGAGGAGATAGCGATGAACATGAGCATTCTTTCGAATGCTGTGGGAGACACAATATTTATAGCAAGCAATGGCACACCTACGTAATATATGGACTGAGCTTCACTGACTTAACTGCAGGTCCAGTTGCGTCACTGACATGTGGGCCAGATGCCTGTTGGGCCCACATGTCAGTGACCCAATGCACCTACAGTTAAGTAACTGAAGCAGCTACGTGGGCATATTTGTTGGAGTAAATTACGGGTGAGGGAAGGGGTGGAAATATTGCTGGTCACAACGGATTGGCCGAGCACGGGGAGGAGAGTCATGCATGCAGATTTTTTTCACACGGGTGGAGTGGTGGGACTGCTGGAGGGAGAAGGAGAGTCAAGCAGGCGTTCAGATTTCAAGGTGCACTAAATTGTTGCATGCGATGATTAAGGCTGGCCATAGTGGTGGTAATGTGGTACTCCCTCCTTTCCGGTTTATAGGGCTTAATTTGAAAATCTCTTCAACCAAGGTAGATGATGAATGGTGAAATTAATTCCGTAGTTTGCAAAAGTACTTAACTAGTACTCTCGTTTTTCCCAAAAATTTGTGTAAACCGATGCATTAATTACACCACATGCATGCATGACCACTCCTATAAAAATCTTAGTTGGTGGTGATGGTATGTCTGCCTCTGGATAACGTGAGCCGTTCGATCTACTTGGAACCAACGGCTGAGATGTGTGTGCATAGAGACATGGCCCTGCCACCGGAGGTACTGTATAGCATATATTTACCCACCTCTGCCACTGTATAAAATACAGAACTACTCAATCCAGCTACATTTCCTTTCTGGTTCATCTCCTTGCATTCTTGCCGGCGGCGGCGAAGGTTCTTGAAGATGGAGTCCGGACTCTAGAAACCACTACAAAAACTATTCCACCGCCTCTATCTTGGTAAGAGTAGGTGAAAATTTTGAATCGAGCCCTTTAAACTAGAAGGGAGCTAGTGGTACTCTAATAGCTAACCTTGTTGTGATGACTAGATATGACATGTCACGCACCTGGACGGAGGAACTAGTCTGCATTGTGCATTTAAGTTTTGTGCAAGTCAATGTACCTCTACTTTGACCAAACTTATAGAAAAATGTACATCAACATTCACAATGTCAAATCAATATTTTTATACTCATTATAAAACATAGTTTTTATACTCATTATAACCAGTATTGTAGATATTGATATTTTTAGTATTAATTTGGTCAAAAACTTTGCAAACGGTCGACGGAAGTAAAAAGGACCAGAGGGAGTATCATGCATGCGGAGTAGGCAAAAAAATTGCTCATTTATTGCCGGTCGAAGTTTCAAAGGGCGCGACCGTGCGAGGGAGGCGAAGGTCGTGGGAGGCATGGCGGTTGAGGGAATTAAGTGAAGTTGCATCCATGTGCCGGCATGGCGTGCGAACAGGCAGAAGCTATACCATCAGGCCTACGATATGGGTCGAGTAGACATGACATCTAGTGGGTCCCGCATAGTACTCGAGAACTCTTTGGGGGCTTGCAGCCATTTATCAACCAGGCAAGCCAACAACCCCACTCCATTCGCACGCCCTACTCGTCCCCGTCTTCTACCTTACAATAGTTCGCTCCTAGTCGTCCCGTCCTTTCACATTACACTAGTTCAACTTCTCCTAACCCTCCTCCAAAATCCATGGCCTCCCAAATCTCCATGGTCGCCGCTGAGTACCAGGTTAGAGCCATCACCGATGATGAGTTCATCTTCATCTACACCCGTGGATCCGCGACGGTGAAAGCATGCCTTGCTCGCTTCCTGAGCATGTTCAACAATTCAAAGGATGAGTGGGTCGCTGGCTAGATGTTGAGTACACCACAGTCCTGGAAAGCGAGAAGATTCTAAAGGAGGCAGAGAAGAAGAAGCCCGCCGTGATCCAGGTTTGCCTACATAACGTGTGCTTGGTCTACCACATATGCCATGCCGACGTTGAGTGCCAGGATTTTAAGAACTTCCTCAAGGACGAAAGAGTGAAATTCGTTACTGTAGACTTTAGGAACGACAGGGATGTCCTGGGTCAGATAGGCTTCGTTGTAGGCCAGCCCTTCGATCTCTAGAAGGCAAGCCTAGTGTCCTCCTCTCAGCCTTCAATGCTGACCCTGGCAGCATCCATGATTGATCCTTCGTACGCTAAACTGAAGAAACCTCACCACGAGTTTCATCATGCATGGGAGTCGAAGACAATAGATGAGGATCACATCCTATACGCAGCAATGGATGCCTACCTTTGTTTAAATATCTACAAGGGTTGGATGAAGAAGCATAGCCGAGTGTCTGGTTCAAGAAAAGAAGCGGCAGAGAAGAGGAAGAGGAAGAGGGACGAGGACGAAGTCGAGGACGTGGACTCGGACTCCGATTAGGGTGGCAGTGCCGTCGCTCGTGCTGGTTCTACTACAGTGTCAAGGGGACTAGTTTCTTAGTTTTATTTTAGGGGTGTGTTGTGCTGAGACCCCAGCAGAACTATGTTTATGTTCTTTCTCATTATTTGAACTTTATGTTCTTTCTCGTTAGTTGAACTCTTTAGTACGTACAGTAGTACTAGTACTATGTCTTACTACTGTTCTTATTCAGTTGGTACTACTGCTCGTATTTTCGTGTTCCTACTGTACTTAATACGTTTGTACTAGGAGTATAATTTGGGTCAATCGATTTGTGAAAGAAGTTTGACGGAGCGAAGGAAGAAGACGGCAGAGAAGCTACCCTGGTATCTATATTAGGGTGGCAGGGTGCCCATGATCTATCTTATGAGTGTTGGGTGTGGAATGCAGTTCGCCGGAAAAAATGGATCGTGCCCGGGGTTAATTAGATGGCGGGGGTGGGTGCAGCATGGCGGTGGCAGGCGGTTCAGGGGAGGGTGGGGCGGCGGCAGGCGGTTAGGCGTGTGGCGGGCTGAGAAAATGAACAGTGCATCAATTTCGGAGGTTGAAGAAGCCCTTCTAGCCATCCATGTTGCATCCAACGGCTCACAAGAGTCGACTGACCCAAATTGCTCCTTCATATTGCAGGATCCACGTGGCATTCAAGGTCTCGAAGTTAGATTCCGCGTCTGCACCCAGTTTGCGGGCTCGGCGCGGGCACGACCGACTTCTGCCATGAAAGCCACCATGCGCGCCTCCTTCGCGCGGGCGGAGACGACAATGACACGCTAGTTCCTCCTCGCCGGCCTGCTAGAGCACGCGCTAGTCCTCCTCTTTGTACCCTGCGTGCATAGACACGGCTCCACCAGCTGCTCGTGTGCTTGGCAGTGCGACGACATCGCGAGAAGGGACTATAGATGACGTGAGCGAGCGAGCCCTCGGCTTCATGGTACACGGATGGCGGCGACATGGCGGTGATGGGCGAGAAATGGTTGGCCGGAGCAGGCGGGCGCCGGCATGCATATTGATGAGTGCGCGTATGGGAGCTTAGTTTAGTCTTATATAGGGTTGGTCAAACTTAAAAGAAAAGCGTACTAGTACACATAAACATTAGATTGAGGCATCGCTTATATTAGTTACCATGAGTAATGCTACATCCACGTACAGAATTTTACGTGTTTTACATAACCTACTGAGGGAGTCCTGGACTAAGGGGTCCTCGGGCGTCCGACCTGTTAGCCATGGGCCGGACTGATGGGCTATGAAGATACGAAGACCGAAGACCTCACCCGTGTCCGGATAGGACTCTCCTTGGCGTGGAAGGCAAGCTTGGCAACCAAATATGAAGATTTCCTTTCTTTGTAACCGACCTTATGTAACCCTAGATCCCTCCGGTGTCTATATAAACTGGAGGGCTTAGTCCGGATCAAGATATACATTACCATAGTCATACAGGCTAGACTTCTAGGGTTTAGCCATTACAATATTGTGGTAGATCAACTCTTGTAATAATCATATTCATCAAGATCAATCAAGCAGGAAGTAGGGTATTACCTCCATAGAGAGGGCCCGAACCTGGGTAAACATTGTGTCCCCCATCTCCTGTTACCATCGATCCTAGACGCACAGTTCAGGACCCCATACCCGAGATCCGCCGGTTTTGACACCGACATTGGTGCTTTCATTGAGAGTTCCATTGTGCCGTCGTCAAGAGGTTGGATGGCCCCTTCAATCATCTACAACAATGTCGTCCAGGGGGAAGTCTTTCTCCCCGGGCAGATCTTCGTATTCGGCGGCTTCGCACTGCGGGCGAACTCGCTTGGCCGTCTGGAGCAGATCGAAAGCTACGCCCCTGGCCATCAGGTCAGATTTGGGAGCTTGAACTATGTCGCGGACATCCGCGGAGACTTGATCTTCGATGGATTCGAGACCGCGGCAGCCGCTCCCTACCACCTCGATGAACATGAC
Source organism: Aegilops bicornis (assembly GCA_021605145.1). Classification (NCBI taxonomy): domain Eukaryota; kingdom Viridiplantae; phylum Streptophyta; class Magnoliopsida; order Poales; family Poaceae; genus Aegilops; species Aegilops bicornis. The sequence continues at coordinate 197,326,122 of CM038675.1, forward strand.
TTAAATCTGTCATCGAACCACATCCAGGAGATAGCACCTACAACCACTCTGGCCTTAGATCCGGAGCAAATCACGCCATCTGAGGACAGGAAGCTCAACCCTGCCACGGAGGCCACAGATGCCGCGGTGTTGGAGCCGCACACAGACTTAGCCTCATGTGATGCCTGTGTCACCGGAACTCCGGACTCGTTTCTGGCTATAGGTTCCAAACCATGTGCATCTGCAAACTCGGAGCTTGATCGGTTATTGATCTTCGAATTCAGCGCCGCAGACATCTTCCAACACCTGCCTTTCGGTGATGTGCTAGACTCATTAAAGAACCTGTCCTTGGCGGGAGAACCACAACCGAATTGTGTCCGGTTCAAACTGGAGGCTGATGATGGAGAATTTCGCTTCCCACCCACCACCCACTTCATAGCCACTGTCGATGACTTAACCGACGCGCTCGACTATGACTCCGAAGAGATCGACGGTATGGACGACGTTGCTGGAGAAGAGGAGGCCCAAAACTCGCCGTTCACCGGATGATGGACGGCCACTTCCTCATATGACGTATACATGGTGGATACGCCGAAAGATAATAGCGGCAACGACAAGAAAAACCCAGTGGAGGATAGCCCCCCTAAGACACAACCAAAGCGCCAGCGTCAACGGCACCACTCCAAACCACGCCGCAATAAGGAAAGCAACACCGGCACATGAGACGACAACACTCCGGATGGTGCCGAAGACGTAGAAGACCATGATGAACAAATTGCCGAACAGGACAATCAGGAGGATGGGCAAGTCAGCCCTGACAAACAGGCCATAAATGAAGACTCGGAGGATGATATTTATCATCCGCTCTCCAAGGACGAGGTGAGCCTCGACAATGAGGAATTTATCATGCCTGAGGAGCCCCTCGAGCAGGAGCGCTTTAAGCTTCAGCTAATACCCACTGCAAGGAGCCTGAAAAAGAAGCAGCAGCAGCTCCAAGCTGATCAAGATCTGCTCAACGATTAATGGACTGATGTCCTAGCAGCTGAAGAATATGGCCTCAAGCGCTCAGCCAAAAGCTACCCGCAGCGTAAATTGCTACCTCAGTTTGATGATGAGGCGTTGGAGCCCATACCATCATCGCGCAATGCGGCTGACCGACCACCACGGGGTCGGGACAAGGCGACAACTCAAGCCGAACACCAACCCGCTCAACCTCACCGTAAAGGTAGAGATCAAACAGCACAGAGACATGCCTATGACCTACGGCAAAAACTGGACAATAATGCAGGACATACTAGATCGATCTATGCATCGCGAGGGCGTGCCCCGACGCGTGAAGACGGCCATCTATTCGGACATAACAAGCCCAGTCATGCCCAGGCCAAACTCCGTAGACGGACTCCATTGGAGCTACGTCGCGATGTGGCCCGATATGGAGGCGCCACACACCCTCTTTGCTTCACTGACGAAGTAATGGATCATGAATTCCCAGAAGGGTTTAAACCTGTAAATATCGAATCATACGATGGAACAACTGATCCCGCTGTATGGATCGAAGATTTTATTCTCCACATACATATGGCCCGCGGAGACGACCTCCACGCCATCAAATACCTCCCACTAAAACTCAATGGGCTAGCTCGGCACTGGTTAAACAGTCTGCCTAAAAATTCCATTGGTAGCTGGGAGGACTTGGAAGAAGACTTCCTCGACAACTTCCAAGGCACATATGTCCGGCCACCAGATGCCGACGACTTAAGTCACATAGTTCAACAGCCTGGGGAGTCTACCAGGAAATTCTAGACTAGGTTCCTAACTAAAAAGAACCAGATAGTCGACTGTCCGGACGCCAAGGCCCTAGCGGCCTTTAAACATAGCATCCGTGACAAATGGATCGCCGGCCACCTCGGCCAGGAAAAGCCGAGATCTATGGCAGCCCTCACGGCACTCATGACCTGCTTTTGTGCGGGTGAGGATAGCTGGCTGGCCCGCAGTAAAAATACGGCCAACGATGCAAGCCCCCCCGAAGCCAAAAACAGCAACGGCAAGCTCCGACGCAGTAGACACAAACGCCGAAGAAATGTCGACAATACCGATGACACTGCTGTCAACGCCGGATTCAGCGGCTCCAAGTCCGGCCAATGGAAGAAGCCGTATAAAAGAAACAATCAGGGACCATCCAGCTTGGACCGCATACTCGACCGTCCGTGCCAAATCCATGGCACTCCAGACAAACCAGCCAACCACACCAACAGAGATTGCTGGGGTTTTAAACAAGCCGACAACTCAAATGCCGAGAACAAGGAAAAGGGATCGCAGAGCGAGAACGATGGCGAGGAGCCCCTGCAGCCAAACACAGGGGGACAGAAGAAATTCCCTCCCCAAGTTAAAACGGTGAACATGATATACGCCACCCATATCCCTAAGAAGGAGCGCAATCACGCACTCAGGGACGTCTACGCGATGGAGCCAGTCGCCCCAAAGTTCAACCCATGGTCTTCCTGTCCGATCACCTTCGATCGCAAGGATCACCCGACCAATATCCGTCACGGCGGTTCAGCCGCACTGGTTCTCGACCCAATTATTGATGGATTCCATCTCACGCAAGTCCTCATGGATGGTGGCAGCAGCCTGAACCTGCTCTATTAGGATACCGTGCGCAAAATGGGTATCGATCCCTCAAGGATCAAGCCCACAAAAATCACCTTTAAAGGTGTCATACCAGGTGTAGAGGCCCGTTGCACGGGCTCAATCACACTGGAAGTGGTCTTCGGATCACCGGATAATTTCCGAAGCGAAGAGTTAATCTTCGATATTGTCCCGTTCCGCAGTGGTTATCATGCACTGCTTGGACGAACCGCATTTGCTAAATTCAACGCGGTGCTGCACTATGCCTACCTCGAGCTCAAGATGACCGGACCACGCATTGTAATAACGGTCAATGGAAATACGGAGCACTCCCTCCGTACCGAGGAACACATCGCGGCCCTCGCAGGAGAAGTACAAAGTAGCCTTTTTAGACAGAACCTCAATTCGGCAGTAAAGCCCCCGGACACCGTCAAGCGAGTCCGAACTACTCTGCGGCAGGACGGCCCATCTCGTCCAGAGCTTGACTAGCAATCCAGCCTCCGTCCCAGTCCCGATCAAGCGGCAACATTGGTACCCTGCGTACATAACTACGCACTCAAAATACCATGGGCACGGACGGAGGCAAAGCTATATCACGATCCATAATGCAGCTCAACCGCCCCGGATCCGCACACCTTTACTTTTTCTTTTTCATTTCAGGTTTTTCTCTTCTTGAGGCTTTTTCTGATAACCTGATCATCGGACCGATCACGGGGCAGATACACCAAGGAGGCAAGGAGCTTTCATGTACAAGGGAATCCCCAGGTGGTCTCTGCTAACGATCGTTATACCTGTTTTACATACCCGCACGAAGCTCGCTCTTGGTCACGGCATGTTAAATAGCCTTTTGCTTATCGCACTATTTGTACCAGTACGCCTAGATGTATTTATCAAATTATAATGAAAATAGTTTGCGACCCAACATTTCAAGGCCCCGGCTTATTACTTTTTCCCTCTTCCTGTTTTCCTTCGTTTTCTATTGATAATCTTATCACATAGCACCCGTACACTTTGGTACGTTTCATATTTGCCAGGGGCTTCATAGCACCCGCACTACGGTAACAAAGTCCGAACACTTCTACAGTATAGTTCAGCACCCCGAATTTAGCATTATATGCATTGGCTCCGAATCATGTCTTTGGTCAATAGTTGGCTTGCCCGGCTCCTGTGCTTACTACCTTATGTTCTGCTGTATCGGCTAGGGTAGTAAAGGGAGAACTACTGCGATTGTGTCCCGGTTCACCCAGATGAGCACCTCAGTAGAGAAAGCCGAAAACTGACTGTCGTGATGCGGTGAGAGTCGGTCAGCTGTTCGGAGGTTTCAAATCGATAGAGGTTTTTTCCGCATTACGTGAAGGGTCGGTATTTACCCGATCAGGTGTTTACAACACCCCTAGTTCGTATGCTAGGGGCTGCGCCTACATTTTCATTGTCAAACTCCTATGGCTAAGTGGGGGTGATAAAGCATTATTGTCCGATTGCCTTGTTCGTTGTGCTAAACACCTCCTTCAAGGACCAAATAAATGGATCAAGAGTGTTTAGATTCCATCCCGAACACCCCCGTACTACCTACGTGGGGGCTGAAGCCGACGACTGGCCAACCCTCAGATTTAATAAAAAACGGCATTACAAGAGGTAAAAATTTAACACAAAGCATTATATTAAACAAATTGTCTTTGTTCCATAATACATGGCGAGACGAATACGAATGTGTTCATTCAAAGATCACATCCTTCGCACATTGCTCCGCCACAAGGCGGGATCCCTCCAGGACACCACCAAAATATAGCTCGGGTCGGCGGTGCTCCTTGCCCTCAGGCGGCCCCTCGGTCATCAGCTTCTTGGCATCCATCTTCGCCCAGTGCATCTTGGTGCGGGCAAATGCCATCTGCGCACCTTCAATGCAGACCGACCGCTTTATGGCTTCAAGCCGGGGGCAGGCACTCACAAGCCGCTTCGCGAGTCCAAAGTAGCTGCTGGGCATGGGCTCGGCAGGCCATAGCCGGACTATTAGGTCCTTCATGGCTAGTTCGGCCGCCTTGTGCAGCTCGACCAGCTGTTTCAGCTGGTCGCTAAAGGGCACCGGATGATCTGGTCCAATGTATTGAGACCAGAACAGCTTCTCCGTAGAGCTCCCCTCTTCGGCTCGATAGAATTCCGCAGCATCTGATATGCTGCACGGAAGATCCGTAAAGGCCCCTGGAGAGCTCCAAATTTGGGTAAGTAAACGGAATGTTTCCTTCGCAAAATTGCTTTGCATAATGAAAGCCTTACCCACCGCGATCTTCTTGGCCGCCAGGCTTTCCTGGAGGGCGCTCTGGGCTTTGGCTCGGGCATCTTGTGCGCTCTGGCGGGCCTTGGCAAGTTTGGACTCTTGGGTCTTTGAATCACGCTCCAAGGACTCGTACCTCTTGACGGCTTCCTGGAGCTCTTGCTGGACCTCGCTGACACGGGCCTCCTGCTTCTCGCGCGCGGCATGTTCCTTGGCCGCTTTGTCCTCGGCCTCGGCTAACGCCTTCTTGAGGGCCGCCACCTTGGTCGTGGCCCCTAACACAGTTCATGACAATTTGGTCAGCACGAACCACTTATCCTTCCTAAATATACACACAGGTTACTGCATACCTTGGCCATCCTCCAGCTGCTTCTTCACGAGGCCGAGTTCTTCCTCGGCCCGCTCCAGGTCCTGCTTCAGTATGGAGACCTCCACAGTATGAGCGGCGGTAGTCAGCAGCGTCGCCTGTGTATTCACATAGACATCTTATGTTAGACTCTTGTGAAAATTATTTTTGATCCTCTGTTCGACTTCTTCTTTCCGAACACCAAACAGAGTATCAGGGGCTACTGTCTACACTGTGATATTCTTTTTACAATTACATTACTTGCCTCAAAGCCTGTTAGAAGGCTAGTGCAGGCTTCGGTCAGTCCGCTCTTGACGGACTGAATCTTCTCAATCACCATACCCATAAGGAAACGATGCTCATCTAAAATGGAAGCGCCTCGTAGCGCTTCCAGCACATTATCCGATGCGTCTTGTTGGACAGAGGTAACCGGCGGAACATGCACACCTCCTCCTTTTGGGGAAGGCTGCTCGCTCGACTCCGGAGCCGTATAGGTCTCCGGAATGGTATTCGGCTGGGGGCCGAATTGGACATGGCCCCTGCTGCCAGTCTCCATGGGGGTTTTCTCTCCGATGTGTCCGGCGGCCGAGGAGTCATCTCCTGGCGCCGCCATGACGACCTCCTGAACCTCTTCCTGGCCTGGGAAGGTCCTTTGGGACATCACCTTGTTTTCGCCCTTGGCCTTGGGAGAGTGAGCGGCCGGCGGTGATTCGCTGGCCATCGCCTTTGAATCTAACGAACCCCCCGATGAGGATCGCTGGAAGCTATCATGGGCCAGACTATAATAGCACAATTTAATATATTAATGCCATGAGGCTGGACACATGGCAAGTTTATAGTACTTACAATGCGGCCAGGGGATTGGTCTTGGGCGGCCGCTCTGGACTGCTGTCGACATCCCATGGGGAGTTATCCGCGAGGGTGCCCTTCCCTCGCTTGGGCGCCGCCGCCTCCAGATTCGCGGAGGCCGCCCTTTTTTTCCTCCCCTCATCAGGGGGAGATTTGTTGTCCTCCTCCTCCTCCTCGTCTTCGGCGGCAGAGGAGTGAGACTCGTCGTCTTCGGACATCATGTCCGAAGCACCTTTCCGGCGAGGGCCACTCTTGGTCCCCTTGGCCTTCTTCTTGGCCTTCTTCTCCGGCACCTCATAAGGCGCTGGAAACAACATCTTCGTCAGAAGCGGGTCTTCTTGATCCCCAGGCAGCGAAGCCGGACAGTTAATCTGCCCCGCTATCTCGATCCAGGCCTGAAAAAATCGATAGAAAGGCTTAGACTCCTTCCTCAAAATATGCCAGTAAAGGGTATGCCTTGAAAACATGAAAGGGCTTACCGGATTAGCCTGGCATTTTAAGCTGAGCCCGAGATCCTCGGTCATGTGCGATGGTGTCTCGCCGGCCTTAAATAAAACTTTCTAGATGTCTTCGTGCGTCGTGCCAAAGAGCTCTAGTAGCATCTGGTGCTTGGCCGGATCGAACTTCCACAAATAGCAAATCCGGCGTTGGCACGGAAGGATCCGGCGAATGAGAATAACCTGAATCACGTTGACAAGCTTGATTTTCTTGGATATCATGCTCTGGACGCACGTCCGGAGCCCGGTCAGCTCGTCTTAAGAACCCCAGGTCAGGCCCTTCTCTTGCCAGGAGGTGAGCCGCATCGGAGCTCCGGATCGGAATTTGGGGGCCGCCTCCCAGTTGGTGTCGTGCGGCTCGGTGATGTAAAACCACCCTGACTGCCACCCCTTCACCATCTCCATAAAGGAGCCTTTGGGCCAGGTGACATTGGGCATCTTGCCCACCATGGCGCCTCCGCACTCTGCTTGTTGGCCTCTCACCACCTTCGGCTTCACATTGAAGGTCTTCAGCCATAGGCCGAAGTGAGGTGGGATGCGGAGCAAGGCCTCGCACACGACAATAAATGCCGAGATGTTGAGGATAGAGTTAGGGGCTAGATCATGGAAGTCCAGCCCGTAGTAAAACATCAGTCCGCAGACAAACGGGTGGAGAGGTAATCCCAACCCGCGGACGAAATGTGTGTGAAACACAACCCTGTCATGGGGTTTTGGGGTAGGGACAATCTGTCCCGCGACCAGGAGTCGGTGAATGATCTCCTTGGCCAGATACCCAGCCTCCCGGAGCTCCTTGATGTCCTTCTTCTTGACGGAGGAGGCCATCCACTTGCCTCCAGCTCCGGATCCAGACATGATTGAATGCTTGCTTGAGGCGGAAAAGTTGAGAGCTTGGGCGCTGGAGCTCAAAGATGGAAGGGCAGAAAGAGAGAAGGCGTGGGTGAAGAAAGGGAGTCCTTTTCCCCTTATAAAGGCACTGAATATTGAACACCTCCCCACTCGCCCTAAAAAAATTGCCTATTCCCAAGGACTGTGCAAACGGCACGGTTGGGTTACCCACGCCCGTATTAATGAGAATCCCGCAATAAGGGGACACGATCTCTGCTTTGACAAGACGTGCCAATGGAAATCGCATCTCGAAACACGAAACAACAGAGGAAAATGGTTCGAAATAACGACCCGGTGGACATGATATCGCATTACGAAAAAGTTGTCAGCGGATTAGACTCGTGGAATATTATACTCTCTGTGGCCGTGTGTCGTGTTTATGTTGCAGATCCGGATATGTTCGTTTCATCCGAAGACTATCTTGGAGTATTCGGGAAAGGGAACCCACCTTGCAATGCCGAAGACAATATGCACGCCGGATACCTCGTCATTGAAGCCTGGTTCAGGGGCTACTGAGGGAGTCCTGGACTAAGGGGTCCTCGGGCGTCCGGCCTGTTAGCCATGGGCCGGACTGATGGGCTGTGAAGATACGAAGACCAAAGACCTCACCAGTGTCCGGATAGGACTCTCCTTGGCATGCAAGGTAAGCTTGGCAACCAAATATGAGGATTTGCTTTCTTTGTAACCGACCTTATGTAACCCTAGATCCCTCCGGTGTCTATATAAACCGGAGGGCTTAGTCCGGATCAAGATATACATTACCATAGTCATACAGGCTAGACTTCTAGGGTTTAGCCATTACGATCTTGTTTTAGATCAACTCTTATAATACTCATATTCATCAAGATCAATCAAGCCGGAAGTAGGGTATTACCTCCATAGAGAGGGCCCGAACCTGGGTAAACATTGTGTCCCCCGTCTCCTATTACCATCGATCCTAGACACACCCCCTACCCGAGATCCGCCGGTTTTGACACCGACACCTGCCACATGGACAATTGTGATTGGAGAAGGGGGAGGAAGGGGCCCCACCGACCTGAAAATCAGGGGGCGAGAGAGTTATTGGGAAGGTTACGTAAAACGTTTTTTAAAGGTACGTAGGTCTAGGATTATTGAGTTACCACAGCCACGATATGGAATCTTGTGCATGCGCGTGAACCGTAGGCGCGCGGTCGATCGAACGGTGCGTCACCGTGTCGCGCTCGAAGGACACCCACCGAACCTTTTTGTGTGTGTGCAAACAATCCCCGAATATGACTCAACTTTATTTCCTGGAAAAGTTCTTGACGCTACAATATTTCCATATATTTGAATTTAGCTCCAGTTTGTGTTTATTTGGATTTTTGACGTTTTAGGTGTGCCCAAGTTTTTTTAATATTTATTTTGTGTGTGTGACTGAGAGAGAGCGTGTGTATGTGTACATATGTGTGTTGTGGCGGAAGGGCAATGTGGAGACGGTGTGCGTGTGATAGAGACATAGAGAGGTGTGAATGTGCAAATGATCATGCATGAGTGAGACATAGACAGATGCCGATACATTGTGTATACATGAGAGAACGGTCTTATATTTGTACTTGTGTGAGAGAGAGAGAGAGAGAGGAGCATCCATAAAACAACAACCATCTCTCTCGATTCATCCGTCCCTCGCACGATCGCATGTAACACATGCATCAACGCACACATTTTGACACCCTCGCCCAGCCCCTGCCCACCTCAAGGCCCGCACATCGCTCTCTATCTCGCACGCACAATCTCTTCGTGAAAACCCTATTTAGCATGTAGCTTTCCATCACATACACACACATTTCTCTCCATAGGTTTGATTTCTCTCAATACCTCACACACACACACACACACACACACACACACACACACACACACACACACACACACACACACACACACACACACACACACACACACACACACACACACACACACACACACACACACACACACACACACACACACACACACACACACTCCCCCTCCCCCGAGCACACAATTCATCCCCATCCAAGGCTATATGGCGACCACTCTCGCTTGTGCTTCTCTGCACCCCAGCATGCACAACACCTCAACCTTCAAAGAGGGCATCGAGGAGATCGAAGACGGTGACCACACTGCACTAGAGAATGCGGGGCCATTTGGAAGTAGGATGTTGTGACGACAGCTGACTGACTTCTCCCCCCTCTCTCTCCCGCACAAAATTACCAATCCCTCTCTCTCTCGCTCAAAATTATCAATCCCTCAACCCACGAGATCCTTCCCCTCTCATCCATGTTTTTCCAGCTCTCTCATCAAACCCGTTGTCTCTTCTCCTTCCACGTCTACAGAATTCAGATGCACACACATCTCACGTATATTACATGTCTCCATCTATCTCACAGACCTAACTTCTTCCACTCTCTCTCTCGCTCATTAGGTTTGTCTCCTACTCTCTTGTCCACATACACACAATCTTTACCGCCCTATCTGCTCCATCTTTGCAAGCTCTCTCTACACGTTTCATTCACACATTGGGATGTGTTAAAAATGTTGCTTTTATAATGGATGATGTAGATTTATGGTTGGTTTTGTTGCATCCTACAAAGTAATAACTATGAAATGCATTTAGATTCTCATTTGATTGGGATTATGTGAGTTTGAGCATATTGTGAAGTAATATAGACCTCGTATACATCTTGGAATTTAACAATGATTGTAACTATTGAATTGTGTAGACCATTACATTCGAAGTCAGTAGCCTAATATATTTATTTCACAATTACAACAAATGATTAATTCACTACAAACTAAGAAAACAAATGTTTACTCCCTCCGTTTTTATTTAAGTCCCGTATTAGTATTGGTCAAAGTCAAGTTTTGTAAACTCTCAGAAAGTTTATAACAAAAAATATTAACATATACAATAAAAAATAAATACCATTAGATTCATTATTGAATGTACTTTCACATCATACATATTTGTTATGGTAAATGTTTATATTTTTCTACAAACTTGGTCAAACTTTAGGAAGTTTGACTTCGGTCAAACCTAATATGCAGAGTTGGGAGTACTAGTAGTTACTAGTAATACTCGCTAGTTGCTTATGTCGGATTTCAGGTTCCGGCAGACCCTTGAGGTTCGAACACTGGGGTGCGCGCGGAGATCTCGCCCTCTACCTACCTGCACCCCGCCGCCTCGCTAGGATCTAAACCACGAAAGGAACAACACAAGAGACACAAGGTTTATAGTAGTTCGGGCCACCATTGTGGTGTAATACCCTACTCTAGTTTGTGGTGTGGTGGATTGCCTCTTGGGCTGATGGTGATGAACAATACAAGGAAGAACAGCCTCGCGAGAGTCTGTTCTTGGCCGGGGCGATGAACTGCTTGGAGGAGTTCAGTTGCTCTCTCTCTCTCTCTCTCTCTCTCTCCAAGATCAAGCTCCTCGATCCGATCCCCCTAGCTCTGTGTGTGGCTAGTCCTATTTATAGACAGTGGCCCTGGGCCTCTTCCCCAAATATTGAGCGGGAAGGGCGCCAACAATTGGCCATTTTGAAGGGGAACATCTGGTACACTTATCCTGACTAATGTTGGTCCTCGCCTATCAAAGGCTCTGGTGGTGACGCCGGCTTGGGCTCCACAATGACTTCCTTCCTGCCGTTGGGCTGGTCTTGGTCTTGTTGCACCGAAATGGACGCCATTGCTTGATGCTCTCGCCGCTTGCTCCCTTTGCACCAAAGAGGAATGGAGGACACTACGCTGGCGCCCGCCTGGCGCCTCGGCGCCCTTGGTCGTCATGGCTTGCGTCATGGGCACCTCGTGAGGTACCCGCCTTGATCTCTCCGCCTCCTCGCGAGCCACTGATGAGGCCGTGCTCGAGGAAGCTCTCGCCGCCCGCCTCATGAGGCTTGGCCTCGCGAGGGTCTTGAGCTTGTGTTGATGAAGATGGGCCGTGATGGGCCCCCTTGAGCCACGCCGCAGGCCGCAGTGAGCAAGTCTGGGGACCCCTGCCCGTAACGCCGACAAGAGCCCCTGTGCCCAAAGCGCACCGGACTTGGCCGGCAGAGAAGCGAAAGGGCAAGTGCGAGCGCCATGGAGCCCTAACAGCCTGTGGTCTTGGGCGCCGCGTGGCGGTTGATTGGACGTGGGTGCCTTAGCAACCGCATGAAGTTGATAAAGGAGCGGCGTCGCCAGGCTTTGCTTCCCTTGCTTTCTCTCGTTACCGCCGGATCCCCTTTCTTGCGCCTCTCCTTCCTGCCTCCAAAATCTTCAGATCCACTTCGATCAAGACGCCCTAGCAAGGCATGGCGCCTCGCACCCGACAGGAGCTTGGTACTACTTCAGACTTTGGACTCGCCGAACGTGTCGGAGGCGAGCCTTGCCCGGGTGCGCCACATGGTGGTGGCGCAGGGCATCGACGGGGCGAAGGTGTTCAAGGCCGGCTCCGCCCTCCCTGAGGGTCAAGGGAGCACCTTCTATTTGCTCTTTGTAAGCGCCATTGTTGCCGGTCTGATGCCTCCCTTTTCCGAGTTCTTCTTCTCTGTCCTCCGCCATTACAAGCTACAAGCTCTGCATCTCCACCCTAACTCTGTTCTCCTTCTGGTGATCTTCGCCTACTATTGTGAGGCTCACGTCGAGGTGCAGCCCTCAGTGGCCCTGCTGCGCCACTATTTCCCCCTCCGGACCTCTTGTGGTTCCATCTCTGCGTGTGCGAGCTTCGTCGCGTACGGTAGCTCCATCGCCATTTCGAACCCTGGGAAGAGGATTGAGGGCTTCAGGAGCAAGTGGGTCTTGGTAGATGTTGGGCACATCCACCCTCGGCTAATCTTGCCCACGGAGCACCCCACGCACTCCGACGATTGGTCTCGAGTGGAGCTCGTGGGACCCCTGAGGCCGGTGTTGGAGAAGATGGACATGGATCTCGAGGCCGGCCAGCATGGCGGGCAGCGGTTGACCGGCGATCGCCGCCGAGGGAATTCTGGAGCAGTGGCTCTGCTCGCTCACAATTACTCACTTCCGATGTGGAGACCCCACCCGAGCCCCGCGGTCCTTGCCGACGAAGACTTGGCTATGGTTCTCCAATCTTTGGTCGGGGGCGACATGGCGAGGTTGGAGGGCGCTCCTACGCCCCTGTTCCTCCGCGACGACTGGGAGCAGGTAGTGGAGTCCATGCCCGTCTTCAACGGGGACGTGCCCGTGCCCGCGGAAGTTCCCGAGGACCCGGTGGACGTGTCCTCCGGCGACTCCAGCGAAGAGAAGGGAGAAGGGGAGCGGGAAGGAGGGCTCGACTCCGAGGTGACCGACGGAGAGTCGAGGGCTCCCCTCCCTCGGTGCAAGTGCCGCGTTCTCCGCCTCTCACCGAGCAACGACGATGATGATGACGACGAGCAGGGCGGCGGGAGCTTGCCCTCGATCCCGAAGAAGGACAGGACCGGGCTGATCCCCCGCGGGTCTGCCCCGGCCCCGAGGCGATCCGCTGGCGCGCCTCCTGCTTCCGAGAGCCTTGAGGCTGATCCTTGCAGCCGGCTCTCGGGCTTCAAGTATGGCCGGAGGTTGCTCGAGCCCGCGAGCGACGACAAAGTAAATGCTCGATTCCTATCTTATTTCTTGTTTTGTCGCTGAGGCTTGACGTCTGTATCTCTTGGCTAGGCTGGCGCCCGCGGCAAAGAAGCCGAAGGGATCTCCTGAGGTTCCGTCTGGGGCAGCGCCTCTGCCCGCGAAAGAAGGTGACCGCAATGCACGGGCCTCTCCTGCCCGGTCGTCCCTCACGAGGCCTGGCTGAGCCGGCCGGGCGAGCTCAAATTTCACGGCCCAAGCGACTCTCGAGGTGCCCTTGCTCGATCTTGCCATCACAGTCGTTAGCGCAGCAGGATCCGCCTCGAGATCTTGTGGTCATGCTGCCGCCTTTCTCCTCCTACCCCACCGATCGCTGTCTCCGACTCCTCCTACTGTTTCGATCGTGCTGCCGCCGAATCGGACCGGCAGCGAGATCTTTTGGGCGCCGACACTCGTCTAGTGGCCGGGCGCTTGGAGCTGGCTTCTGGCTGGATTCACTCCGACGCTTCGATTCGGGCAGCGCTGGTTCAGGCCTCGATGGCTTGCGACGAGGAGAAGCAGGCCGTCCTTGGGGCGAAAGCTGCTCGCGACGCCGCCTTGGTGGAGGTAGCCGATGTCCGAGGTCGCTGCAAGGCGCTGGAGAGCGAGCTGCAGGGCCTGCGGGACTAGCTCGCCAAGGAGGCCCGCCTTCGCCAAGAGCAGGAGGAAGGCATGAAAGCTTGCGAGGTGGCCGTAAAGGACCGGGACGCCAAGCTCAAGAAGCGCCATGACCGCCTAGGCGCGCTGGAGCAAGAGTTGGAGGCGAGGAAGGTCGAGCTGGACGGCAAGGCACGGGTCCTTGCCGAGCATCGCGTGGCCTTCACGGAGATGGAGGTGAAGGATCGCACCTTGCTGAGGGAGCTTTACGATAGCGGTCTGGAGAGCCCGCTGGCTGGCGCAGAGGACGGCCTCGCCAAGCTGCTTCCTTTCCTGGTTCGCGCTCTTGAAGATGTCGCCCTTGGCCTTGGCCCTACGGCTGAGGCCGAGGCGCGTGTCTTGTCTTCTGCAGCGCTGACGCGGGTCCTCACCCACGTCTACCTTCGCGATCCCAACGTCGACCTTGTGATCTCTTTGGAGCCGTGAGCGGCAAGCTTGCCGCTGCCGCTGCTGAGGCCGTGAAGGGTCGTGCGGAGGCTCTGCTGGGGAAGTTCCGGGCCTTCAGCACCAAGCCGAAGCGGGGCGCTGCCAACCCTGCGGCTCCACAAGGCGAACCCGCTCCGCGCAGCTCCACCGCCGACAAGTGACTCCGGTGTGGCTCCTGTTCTGCTTTTAATTCCTGCACATGTATCATGCCTCGGGGAGGCGTTTAAACTTGCATTTGCCGTTGTGATAACAGTTATGGACTGTAATATTTGCTTTTGAATTCCTTGAAATTTATGCTTTTCCTTCCTACTTGCTTATGTTCTACGCCGCGCAGAGTCTGCCCTCACAGATACTCAGCCCGTTGCTAGCCCCGACCGGAAACCAGGACGGACCAAGGAGTGAGGGGCTACGTGACAAGTTAGGCTCTGAGTCGCGATGCTCAGGAGTCCCCTTGGCGCATTTAACAACAAGTAGGGAGGTGAGATGTGGGTGGATCTACCGTTCTACGTCTGCAGAGCCCGGCCCCGCGCATATCTCAACCGCCGTTAGCCTTTCGGAACTAAGGAGTGAGGGGCTACGTGACTAGTTAGGCTCCTGAGTCGCGATGCTCAGGAGTCCCCCTTGACGCTCAAACGGCCTTCATACCTTGGCTCCGCTCGGGGAGGGACGTGTGACGAACCAGGCCCGAGGGGCCTGGCTGGGTGGCGTGCGTCTGGGCGTGACCCAGGCGCAGCCCCCGTGCCCAGCCCCCTCGCGCGACACTCCCGAGGGGAGGCGTTGCGATGAGGCCAGACACTGAGCTCTGGGCTCCCTGAGGTTGATGCAGCCCGGGGGCGACCCTCAGTTGTTTATCACCAGCGCGGAGCAAAGCGCTTCCGTATGTGTACGGGCA